>CM038680.1:352160213-352760213 GCA_021605205.1 Aegilops longissima | reverse complement strand
GTGTTACCTTTTCTGGGTTTATGTTTAATCCAGGAAATTCCACAAAATAGTGCTAACTTCTAAAAATCATAGAAATTCAACCGTAGCTCAGAATGAAATAAGTTATATATGAAAAATTATCACAAAAATACAATCTATCCATCTGTACTGGTTTCATGCATGTTTAAACAAGTTAACTTGCTGTTTAGCGCAAAACATGATAAAGCACTATTTAAGCTCACAAATGAGTTTGAACTTTGAATCTTTGGTTCAAAATAGCTCAAAGCTATCTGATTGTAGTTGCATTAGCCCAACACACTGATTTTACCATGTCATGATCATGCATCATATTGTGTATTGCATTGATTGTGTTTCTTTCTCTGTTGCCGGTATTTGTTCCCTCTCGATAGACGTGATTCAACGATGAGTTCGTTGACACCGATGAAGAACTATAATATCTTCAGAAGTGCCAGGCAAGAAAAAACCCCTTGTTCATTCCGATACAATCCCACTCTCTCGCTCCTGCTCTCTTTCACTGCATTAGGAAAACAACAATTCAACTGTTACATGCTGCGGTAGTTGAACCCCTTCCCTCTGCATGACCTGTCATTGCCACAGTAAATAGATGAAACCCACTAGCATGAGTAGGAGTTGTTTGAGCCCTGATGTGCCTACTCATTCATGCTTGTTTGTCATGCCCGCTATTGCTTAGAGTTGTGTCGATCTGATTCATCGAGGATGAATTGAGGTGTGTGAACATGTCCCATTGTGTGTGAGCTAAGTGTGTGAACACGATTTGGTAAAGGTAGCGGTGAGAGGCCATGTAGGAGTACATGGTGGGTTGTCTCATTGCAGCCGCCCTCAGAACCGAGTCTGTGTTTGTGATGCATGAACAGCCATTACCACACATTGGGTTCCGTAACTCGATCCTCTCGACTTATTAATCAACATGATCTCTGTCCAGGAGTTGCAACTAGTTTCTGGTGTTTGTAGGTAGTGTTAGTAGTCTACCAAGTGGCATCCAGTATAGGTGGGCTTGGGACAGACTAGGCACCGTGGCACGGTGTACCAAGCGTAGATCCACCCGTCGAGGTGGGCTTGGGAACCCTGCTCACATCGTTTGGGGCCGTGAGCGACACCCTGGCCGGATCTCCTTGCGGATGGAACCCGAATAGGCGATAAACCTGGACGAGAGACTTGTGTGGTTAGTCAGGTCGTGGCCGACACCCTCGCTGGGCTTCCGCTTGATGGTTGCAGAGTACATGTCATGTAAACGGCGATAAGTGGTGAGAGCGTGTGTGAAGAAGTACACCCTGCAGGGTTAACATTATCTATTCGAATAGTCATGTCCGCGGTAAAGGACTTATGGGTTGCTTGTACAGTTCATAGACAAGTGAAAGTGGATACTCTAAAACTCGCAAGATAAGCGTGAGTGCTATGGATGGCGTTCTCGTAGGTAGACGGGAGCGGATCCATAGTGGTGTATTGGTATGGTGAATATGTGGACTCGTGTGCGCCACCTCAAAAGAGTTACTTGCAGTCGTAGTTCAAGATAGCCACCGAGTCAAAGCTGGCTTGCTGCAGTTAAACTCCACTACCCCCTTTGTTGATAATGATGCATATGTAGATAGTTCTGATGTAAGTCTTGCTGGGTACATTTGTACTCACGTTTGCCTATTTTATGTTTTGCAGAGAGACGTGAGTCTCGCTAGTAGTTCCGTGTGGACTTCAACGTTTAGCATGATACCTCAGCTACGATCTTGTGCCCTCGGCAGGATCTGGTAGATAGTCAGGCTTCTTAGCCTTTTTCGTTTGTAGATGTCTGTACTCAGACATGTTAAGCTTCCGCATGTGCTTTGACTTGTATGCTCTGAATGTTGGGTCATGAGACCCATGTTTGTAATACTTGGCTCCTCAAAGCCTAATGAATAAATACTTTGAGTCATAGAGTTTTGTTGTGATGCCATGTTGTATTTACACATATCGAGCATATTGTGTGTATGATTGAAATGCTTGGTATGTGTGGGATCCGGCAATCTAGTTGTTTATCCTTGGCAGCCTCTCTTATGGGGAAATGTAGTCTAGTGCTTCCATGAGCCATAGTAGTCCGCCACGCCCGGTTCATCGAGTCCTCGCTAGCCCAAAGACTACTCGCCAGACGCTTGATTGGCCGGGCATGTGTTTCACTTCGTTTGTGTCTGTCCCTTCGGGAAATGTCACACGGTGACTCCGAGTCCTGCCTAGCTCGCTACAGCCGGGTTCCCGAGTCCTATTAGCCCAATGCTACAGCCCGGATTCACACGCTGCTGACCGACATGCTCGAAGTTGATTCATGTATGCCTGTCCCCATGGGTTAGTGCCGCTTTGGGTTCACGACTAGCCATGTTGGCCCGGGTTCTCTGTCATATGGATGCTAGCGACACTATCATATACGTAAGCCAAAAGGCGCAAACGGTCCCGGGCCATGGTAAGGCGAGACCCGTGGAAATACCGTGCGTGAGGCCGCAAAGTGATATGAAGTGTTACCGGCTAGATCGATGTGACTTGGAATCGGGGCCCTAACAGCTTTGGTATCAGAGCCTGACTGCCTGTAGGATTACCAAGCCAAACTGGTCGAACTTGAGTCTAGAAATGCTTTAGTTATATAAGATAATTGATTGTCGAAGGGAACGTAAGGCTCTTTTTACTCCTTATACCTTATGCCCTTCTGATCTGTGTCAGCCTCTTCTTTTCTACGGGGATTAAGAACTAGGCTTCTCATCTTTCTATCAGGATGACGTGTTACTAATCCATAGACTTATATGATTGATGGTTTCAAGCTTCATTTCAGTTCCTACTACTTCTGTATGTTAACTGTTGATCTCGAACCCTTGATATTGTGCTTCTGAGTGGTTATGCCACCATTTTTGTAGCATGTCTCAAATCTTTGAGCATTTACAGCTGTTATGATGTCCGAGTCATCCTGTGTTTCTAAACAGCTGATGCATTTGCAAATCCTTCCTCCTGTCCTCGATGTCCTTTGGGCCAGATTAAGCACACTAATCGGTGAGTTGAGGTACTCTATTGCCTCGACATATATGTTGGAGTTAGTATTATGACCCTAGGTGTTTTAGGAGTCACCTAGTAATCTAGCCATGTTTTGTGTTCCTAGTGTGATGATTCTCGCCACTAATCTCAAAGCATCCCGTGATGCCATTTAGTAGTAGGTATTCTACTCCCGGTTCTTGACCCAAGATTCACTCTACTTACCTCGTGTTGATAGTGTTGCTCGTACCTTTAGGATATTAGTAACCTTTGCGATAGTCCTCGAGGTCCGTGGTATTTCCTTCTTCCAAATACCATGAACCATTAAGGCGAAGTTCTTTGAACCAAAAGCTCACAATCGAGTACTCTTGAGGAGTTCTCCATTCATAATTGTGACTCGCCGGTTCTACCTTCTCGCATGGGTTATCCGAAGAAATATGTTGAACTCGCTCGACATGCTAGTCTATGCATCCACAACTCGAGAAAATCGTATGTTCCTTTGAGTTGTCCCTCTTTAGTTGTTTTTCGACCTCTGTCTATCAATTGATAATCAGGACTAGTTGTGCATTCGTGTTATCGATGCCTATTATTCTTGTGGCCCATCAAGCCATTCTATTCGGGAATGACTAGGAGAAACAAACTCCAGTACCTCATCCATTTCTAGGATTGGGTCAAAGCAGTTGTATTCCGCGGATCAAAATGCCAAACCAGCTTTTGCTCTGCTGTACCTTGGAGTGTTACCATCTTTATGTCAAGAGTGTCATGAGAATTTCACCACCTCTTATGAATTCTTGACGCAGTAATACTTCTTGCCATCATTTTTCATTCCTCAGTTCCCGTGTTATTGTAATCGGAATGCCGAAAAGTGTACCGTGATGTGCGAAATCAATACTCCTAGCAACTCCGTTGCGTAGTTAATGGACAATACTCTCATTCTTAGCGTGCTGGTTATTGAATTATCATTCTAAGACTGATCATGCTACCTAGTCCATTTTTCCTGGTGCACCCTTCAATCAAGAGTTAGGATTGCATTAATCCCTCTCTTGTTTGGTCACAATGTCTTGCCCTGAAAAGCAAGATTGTTCTCGAGCTTAGTAACATATCGGTGGTTCGTGATGTTCCGAATATCTTCTCGGAAGTATGACCAGGTTTCACCTGACCGCTATGTTGAGTTCGTGATCATGTTGGTTTTCTTCCAAACCACCCATTCTCCAAGATTCTGTGTTGGATACCCCCGAGCTAGTTGGTTAAGCTAAACAACAACTTGGAGAGTTGGAAGATGAAAGCTTCTCCGACTTAGTTCATCACTAATTGATATCCTTGAGTGTGTGTGAGTGTGTGTGTTGAAGAAAGATGATATCTTCATCGACTGATCCCCGCGATCAGCTGTTGAATCTATTGTCTTGTCCAAACCTTCATTTGAGTGTGGGCTATCGTCAAATCAAGTTAGAACCAATGATATTCATAATGTTGTCTTACTCGTGGTTGATCCCTCGAGCATACACCATTACATCTTTTGGTCTGACCAATACTATCACCGTGTTCACATGATGGCGGAAGTCCAGTGATATGGAAATTCCGATGAGTTACTGTTGAGCCCATCAGCAGCATTTTTTCTCCCCCATGACTCATGTTGTACATCAACCTAGTGTTGGAAACTTTTATAAGCATTATCTTCATGTCCCCTTCGTGAAGAATATATTGGATGAAAGAAGTGACTTTCTCTGATTCACGTGCATTTGGGGCAAGTTGCCGCCATGAGTTCGAGAAAGATTGTTTTTGTTCCCCCTGGTACCATCTCAAGTCAGTCATGCATGTGAGAAGTATGCTATGGTTTGACAGGCTTGCAACCTTCATTCCATATGTATCCCTAGCACACCAAGCCACTAACTGATTTGTTCAAGGAGAAGAAGTTCCTTCATAAGAGCTAATCATATGACTTATGCAAGGACTTCGTTATCCGTGATGATGGTTCCCAACCAGAACTCGGTAGTGTTTTATTATAAGACTACCATGTGGTCATGCTTGTCTAGGACAGTGTGTTCACAGGGGTGTAGCAGAACCAGCTCATATTTTGGAGCTTGCTATTGTAGTTCATTCCCTCGAGAGTCTCGCAACGTCATCTCGTCGATTTGTGTTGCAAACTTTCATATTTTTTTCCAGACCCGATGAGTCTGGATTATCCTTACACCAACCAGATCTGAATCTCAGGCAGATATGATGGTTGGAACATTTCTCAAGAACTATAATATTGGTCTCTTTGTAATCCGGTAAAGTGGATGCTGTGGCCAACACACCCAACTGTAAGACTTACTGGTGCAGTATCTTGATTGAGAAAGTTGGCCACCTCCCCATAAGGATCTCGTAGAATTTATTCCAATAGTTGTTCCTTATGGATTTTTGTGTTCCGAAGTCCGACCTTTTACTTGATGTTCTAGATATGAAACCATATCTATCAATGGATTACGCTAGCACATCAAGGAGAACATTAGAAGCGGAGTGCTAAATGTCTCTCGGTCGATCATCCAGATTCTATTTCCTTAGCCCCGCTAAGGGGAAGTCTGAGAAGGTGTTATCTTCCTTTGTATCCACATCATCCATCACTATTCATCATGGTAGTATGAGGTGTTGCCAGGATCCTCGGCACAGATGTATGTAAAACCCTGATGAATTTGGAAATGCTCAAGTTCTTGAAGGCATGCTCAGGCACTAGGTTACATCCTCGGTATCAATTGGAATGTGCCTTCCATTTGCCGACTTGCCATATAACCGTAGTTTCCTTTCCAAACTGAGTATGCCATTTCTTCAAATTCCTTCAAACGATCGTTTGTGAATTGTCATCAGCCTGGTATGAAGAGCTTCAATAATCCTTTTCGATAGAGTTTATTTCTATTGTCGTCGTGTTAGATGAAGATCTCGAAAGCAAAAATGTCAAGATCAATTTGGATCAATGAATCAATATCAACGATGAGGGCAGTTGGATCATGAAGATCATGATAGCTTTGCGTCCCCTGAGTCTTCTTACCTCACGTCTTGAATCTCGAGACGAGATTCTTGTCTAGTGGGGGTGAGTTCTCACAGCCCTAGAATTTGGTTGCAGATAGTGGCACTGCATCCATGCATCATGTCTAAAGTTATGTGAATTTGAAATGGGGATTGACTCAAACCCTAGCACCTAAGAGAAATCAAATAGGTTCAGCTAAAATAAATTCCAGGAACCCAAAATGGTCTTAGAAAAATGTTCATGATTTTTGGAAATGCTGGAAACAGCAACTAGAGGTGATGCACATTTTTCCTAGCCATCTTGGATTTTACCTCAACACATATTGTATTTGGTTGGGGCTCCAAAACATTGCTATAAATATTTTGACAGCTCCAAATATTCTGAGAAATATTGAGGGACACCGGATTAATTTAGAGAGTGCCCAAAAATATTCTCAGAATTATATAAAAATGATTTAGTGCTAAACTAGATCAAAACAGAGCAAATAAATAGAAAACAGAAACTAAATTAAAAAGAGCAGAAACTCACCTGGCCTACCGATAGCCCAACACTGTCCTGGCGCGACCAGCTGGACGGCCCAGCCCACTAGCCGGAGCAGTTGTCTTCAACTTCTGCCAGTAGGCAGAGGCGTGTCGACGCCTGTGCGCCCGAGGTCTCCACCTCCTCCCTGCCTGCCTCACGGACCGAGACTCTCTCCGAGCGCCATGGAGACGGCCACGAACAGCCCCCCCTCTCTCTGGAACTTCTCCCCCTTCTCTGCTTTCTCCCCGCGACCACCTGAGCTTAGGCCACCACCACCGCTCGCTGCCAACGCGCCCACTGAGCTCGCCTGACCTCCTCACCGTATCCCTAGGATCCACCGCGGCTCTGCACGTCGATGAGAAGAACAAACAAGCCCGGGAGCTCCTCAGCCTCGCCATCACTGTCGTCCTCGTCCTCGGGAGCGGACCACCGCCATCGTCGATTCGCCGGCCACAGGACATCCCCGAGCAAGCAGAGCCCCTCTTCGTGATCACTGTGAACTTCGCCGTCGTTTTCCTTAACCCCGCGGCCTAGCGCTCGCTGTAGTCGTCGTTTCATCGGCGCCCGATCTCCGGCCGCCGCCTAGCTTACTGCTGCCATCACCACAGACCACCGCAGCCCTTCTGCTTGCTCCATCAGATGTGCTGCACCGCCAGCTCACCGTAGCCGCAAACCAAGCGCGAAGGGGTGCTCTGTAGCGCCGTCCCGAGCAACTCCGGCGAGTCCCCGCCGTTGCTGTGGTCGCCGGCGTCAACTGCTGACGTGGCGCCAGGTTAATTAGCGCTAATAACCCGGCTAAACACCCCCAGGGCCACTGCCATGAGGGCCCTAGTGCCTTCTTAGGTTAGTTTAATTTCCTGCTTAAATTAGTTCATAACCCAGCGGGCCCCACGTGTCAGAGTTGACCAAGCTGACGTGGCTGTTGACTGGGCCCACATGTCAGCGACACTAACCAGCCCCAGTCACTGACCAGTGGACCCCACTGGTCAGGTTTGACCTGGACCCGCCTGTTGACTGACGCAGTATTGCCTTTTCTGGATTTATTTTTAATCTAGGAAATTCCAGAAAATAGTGCTAGCTTCTAAAAATCATAGAAATTCAACCGTAGCTCAGAATGAAATAAGTTATATATGAAAAATTATCAGAAAAATCCAATCTATCCATCTGTAGTGGTTTCATGCATGTTTAAACAAGTTAACTTGCTGTCTAGCGCAAAACATGATAAAGCACTATTTAAGCTCACAAATGAGTTTGAACTTTGAATCTTTGGTTCAAAATAGCTCAAACCCATCTGATTGTAGTTGCATTAGCCCAACACACTCATTTTACCATGTCATGATCATCCATCATATTGTGCATTGCATTGATTGTGTTTCTTTCTCTGTTGTCGGTATTTGTTCCCTCTCGATAGACGTGATTCGACGATGAGTTCGATGACACCGATGAAGAACTATAATATCTTCAGAAGTGCCAGGCAAGCAAAACCCCCTTGTTCATTCCGATACAATCCCACTCTCTCGCTCCTGCTCTCTTTTACTACATTAGGACAACAACGATTCAACTGTTACATGCTGCGGTAGTTGAACCCCTTTCCTCTGCATGACCTCTCATTGCCACAGTAAATAGATGAAACCCACTAGAAGGAGTAGGAGTTGTTTGAGCCCTGATGTGCCTACTCATTCATGCTTGTTTGTCATGCCTGCTATTGCTTAGAGTTGTGTTAGGTCTGATTCATCAGGGATAAATTGGAGGTGTGTGAACATGTCCTACTGTGTGTGAGCTAAGTGTGTGAACACGATTTGGTAAAGGTAGTGGTGAGAGGCCATGTAGGAGTACATGGTGGGTTGTCTCATTGCGGCCGTCCTCAGGAACTGAGTTCTGTGTTTGTGATCCATGAACAGTTACTACCACACATTGGGTTCCGGTAACTCGACCCCTCTCGACTTATTAATCAACATGATCTCTGTCCAGGAGTTGCAACTAGTTCCTGGTGATTGTAGGTAGTGTTAGTAGTCTACCAAGTGGCACCCGGTACAGGTGGGCTTGGGACAGACTAGGCACTGTGGCACGGTGTACCAAGCGTAGATCCACCCGTCGAGGTGGGCTTGGGAACCCTACTCACATCGTTTGGGGCTGTGAGCGACACCCCGGCCGGATCTCCTTGCGGATGGAACCCGAATAGGCGATAAACCTGGACGGGAGACTTGTGTGGTTAGTCAGGTCGTGGCCGACACCCTCGCTGGGCTTCCTCTTGAAGGTTGCCGAGTACATGTCGTGTAAACGGCGATAAGTGGTCAGAGCGTGTGTGAAGAAGTACACCCCTGCAGGGTTAACATTATCTATTCGAATAGCCGTGTCCGCGGTAAAGGACTTCTGGGTTGCTTGTACGGTTCATAGACAGGTGAAAGTAGATACTCTAAAACTCGCAAGATAAGCGTGAGTGCTATGGATGGCGTTCTCGTAGGTAGACGGGAGCGGATCCATAGTGGTGTATTGGTATGGTGAATATGTGGACTCGCAGCGCCACCTCAAAAGAGTTACTTGCAATGTAGTTCAGATACCCACCGAGTCAAAGCTGGCTTGCTGCAGCTTAAACTCACTACCCCTTTGTTGATAATGATGCATATGTAGATAGTTTCGACGTAAGTCTTGCTGGGTACATTTGTACTCACGCTTGCCTATTTTATGTTTTGCGAGAGACGCTCGGTCTTGCTAGTAGTTCCGTGGACTTTGACGCTTAGCTTGATACCTCAGCTACGATCTTGTGCCCTTGGCAGATCTGGTAGATAGTCAGGCTTCTCAGCCTTTTTCATTTGTAGATGTCGTACTCGGACATGTTAAGCTTCGCTTGTGCTTTGACTTGTATGTTTCAATGTTGGGTCATGAGACCCATGTTTGTAATACTTGGCTCCTCGGAACCTAATGAATAAATAATTTGAGTCATAGAGTTTTGTTGTGATGCCATGTTGTATTTACACATATCGAGCATATTGTGTGTATGATTGAAATGCTTGGTATGTGTGGAATCCGACAATCTAGTTGTTTATCCTTGGCAGCCTCTCTTATGGGGAAATGTAGTCTAGTGCTTCCATGAGCCATAGTAGTCCACTACAGCCTGGTTCATCGGAGTCCTCGCTAGCCCAAAGACTACCGCCGTGACGCTTGATCGGTCGGCATGTGTTTCACTTCGTTCTGTGTTTGTCCTTCGGGAAATGTCACGGTGACTCCGAGTCCTGCCTAGCCTGCTACAGCCCGGGTTCCCGAGTCCTGTTAGCCCTGCTACAGCCCGGATTCACACGCTGTTCAATCGACATGCTCAAGTTGATTCATGTATGCCTGTCCCCATGGGTTAGTGCCGCTTTGGGTTCACGACTAGCCATGTCGGCCCGGTTCTTCATTATATGGATGCTAGTGACACTATCATATACGTAAGCCAAAAGGCGCAAACGGTCCCGGGCCATGGTAAGGCGACACCCGTGGGAATACCGTGCGTGAGGCCGCAAAGTGATATGAGGTGTTACCGGCTAGATCGATGTGACTTGGAATCGGGGTCCTGACAGCTTCCCTTGTCCCCGTGCCAGTCAGCAGGGTCACGGCGAAGAAGATAGGGGAGATCAAACTGCTCCTAAACCCTTGGGTTCCTTGTAATGATGTTATTAGTTGAGTCGAGAATGGTCTTGAACGAACCTGCCATGCTAGCCGAGGTGATGACGTCGCACCGATCAATGAGTTCCTCCACCGCATCATCATTCAGATCGGGGCAAGAATAACGGGGTCGTTTTCGGCTTGTTCCCTCCGTGGAGAAGATGATCAAACAATGGCAGAAGGAAGGGTGAAGGCAAATGGAGGAGGGAGGAAGAGCTAGCGTATGCGAAGCTAGCCCAAATCGAGAGGGAAAGGCGAAGAGTTGGTGGACGGTTGCCACGGTACACGAAGAGGCACCTGGGGAGCGAACGGTTGCCACAGTGGTCACACACTGACGACAAGGGCTGAGTGAACCGCATGCAATCCCATCGCACAACACACCCGTCTTGTTAAGTTGAACTGTTTCTGTATTCTTGTGTCAACGGAAACAGTTCATTCGAGTGAACCGCATGTTGTATATCCCACACACCTTGATCTGGCTGACCGTTTCTTTTGTGTTGCCTATCACAAATAGTTCATCCGAGTGAACCATATGATGTATGTCGCACACACCTTCATCTGGCTGCCCATTTCTTTTGTGTTGCCTAATCACACAGTTCATCCCAGTGAACCGTATGCTGTGTATCGCACACGCCTTCATCTGGCTGCCCGTTTCTTTTGTTCCTCCTCATCGCAAACAGTTAATTGAACTGAACTGTATGCCCTTCATCGCACACGCAACTAAAACCTGAACCTTGTTTGATGCATCCATCATCGCAAATGCTTTGTACATTTCTGACAGTTTTCATACAGCACCGTTTGCGATTATGGCACCGCACATAGTTTCTTGAAGGGTCTCTGATTGTAGTGTCGCGTTAGTAGCATCCTGCAGTAGTGTCTTGTGTCCCCAACACACCCAATACAAAGAGATGGTGATACAAGTGCAATATGGATGGTAGATATAGGTTTTTGATCTAAAAATATAAAAACAGCAATGTAACTAATGATAAAAGTGAGCATAAACGATATAGAAATGCGTTGGAACAAGGCCTAGGGTTCATACTTTCACGAGTGCAAGTTCTCTCAACAATAATAACATAATTGGATCATATAACTATCCCTCAACATGCAACAAAGAGTCACTCCAAAGTCACTAATAGAAGAGAACAAACGAAGAGATTATTGTAGGGTACGAAACCACCTCAAAGTTACCCTTTCTGATCGATCTATTCAAGAGTACGTAGTAAAATAACACGAAGCTATTCTTTTGGTTCGATCTATCATAGAGTTCGTACTAGAATAATACCTTAAGACACAAATCAACCAAAACCCTAATGTCACCTAGATACTACAATGTCACCTCGAGTATCCGTGGGTATGATTATACGATATGCATCACACAATCTCAGATTCATCTATTCAACCAACACATAGAACTTCAAGGAGTGCCCCAAAGTTTCTACCGGAGAGTCAAGACGAAAAAATGTGCCAACCCCTATGCATAAGTTCACAAGGTCGCTGAACCCGCGAGTTGATCACCAAAACATACATCAAGTAGATCACGTGAATATCCCATTGTCACCACAGATTAGCACATGCAAGACATACATCAAGTGTTCTCAAATCCTTAAAGACTCAATCCGATAAGATAACTTCAAAGGAAAACTCAATCCATTACAAGAGAGTAGAGGGGAGAAACATCATAAGATCCAACTATAATAGCAAAGCTCATGATACATCAAGATCGTACAAATCAAGAACACGAGAGAGAGAGAGAGAGAGAGAGAGAGAGAGAGAGAGATCAAACACATAGCTCTGGTACATACCCTCAGCCCCGAGGGTGAACTACTCCCTCCTTGTCATGGAGAGCGCCGGATGATGAAGATGGCCACGGTGAGGGATCCCCTCCAAGCAGGTGCCTAACAGGCCCCAATTGGTTTTGGTGGCTAAGAGGCTTGCGGCGGCGGAACTCCCGATCTAGGTTATTTTCTAGAGGTTTCTGTATTTATAGGAATTTTTGGCGTAGGTCTCACGTCAGGGGGGTCTCCGAATCGCCCACTAGATAGGGGGACGCGCCCAGGGGGGTAGGGCGTGCCCCCCACCCTCGTGGATGGCCCGGGACTCTTCTGGCCCAACTCTTTTACTCCTGGGGCTTCCTTTGGTCCATAAAAAATCATCAAAAATTGGCACTTCAATTGGACTCCATTTGGTATTCCATTTCTGCGATACTCAAAAACAAGGAAAAACAGAAACTGGCACTAGGCTCTAGGTTAATATGTTAGTCCCAAAAATCATAAAAAATAGCATATAAACGCATATAAAATATCCTAGATGGATAATATAATAGCATGGAACAATTAAAAATTATAGATGCGTTGGAGACGTATCATTCAACAACAAGTGAATAATTCGTTGGCATTTCTTGACGCTTACCGATATTACCTATTCTTTGACATTCATCACAAGATGAGATATACTTACGGGCATCCTTGAAGAGAGTAGGCCAATGCAATCGAGACTGCAATACCTTGTGAGCAGTTCTATCTCCAGCATGATGCCGTCCATAAGCTTCGGAGTGACATTTCTGTAGGATTTGTCCTTGTTCATGCTCAGGTACACAACGTCTAATAATACCATCTACTCCTTTATAAAGATGTGGGTCATCCCAAAAGTAATGTCTTATATCATAGAAGAATTTTTTCTTTTGTTGGTATGTAAAGCTAGGTGATAAATATTTAGCAACAATGTAACTAGCATAGTCAGCATACCAAGGAGTACTATGAGAAACATTTATTGCAGCTAACTGCTCATCAGGAAAACTATCATCAATAGGTAGTGGGTCATCAAGCACATTTTGAAGCCTAGATAAATTATCAGCTACGGGGTTCTCGGCTCCTTTTCTATCAATGATATGTAAATCAAATTCTTGTAACAAGGGAACCCAACGAATAAGTCTAGGTTTAGCATCTTCCTTTTCCATAAGATATTTAATAGCAGCATGGACTGTGTGAACAGTTACTTTGGAATCAACAATATAAGGTGTAAATTTATCACAAGCAAACACCACTGCTAAGAATACTTTTCCAGTAGTAGCATAATTTCTCTGAGCACTGTCTAGAGTTTTACTAGCATAATGAATAACATTCAATTTCTTATCAACTCTTTGTCCTAGAAAAGCACCAACAACATAATCACTAGCATCACACATAATTTGAAAAGGCAAGCTCCAATCAGGTGGTTTAACAATAGGTTCAGAACTTAAGGCTTTCTTGAGTGTTTCAAAGGCTTCTAAACAATCATCATCAAAAACAAAAGGAATATCCTTTTGCAAAAGACTAGTGAGAGGCCTGGAAATTTTAGAAAAGTCTTTTATAAATCTCCTATAGAAACCAGCATGACCTAGGAAACTATGAATACCTTTTATATCTTTAGGACATGGCATTTTCTCAATTGCATCAACCTTAGCTTTGTCCACTTCAATACCTCTTTCAGAAATTTTATGACCCAAGACATTGCCTTCATTAACCATAAAGTGGCACTTCTCCCAACTCAAGAAAAGATTTGTTTGTTCACATCTCTGCAATACTCGATCAAGATTGCTTAAACAATCATCAAAAGACTTCCCGTAAACAGAGAAATCGTCCATGAAAACCTCAACAATCTTTTCATAGAAGTCAGAGAATATAGCAGTCGCACATCTTTGAAAGGTAGCAGGTGCATTACATAAATCAAAAGGCATACGTCTATAAGCATAGGTTCCAAAGGTACAAGTAAAAGTGGTCTTTGCTTGATCAGGTTGAGAAGTAGGTATTTGTGAAAAACCAGAATATCCATCAAGGAAGCAAAAGTGTGTGTGCTTAGATAATCTTTCAAGCATTTGATCAATAAAAGGCAAAGGGTAATGATCTTTTCTAGTTGCTTTGTTTAATTTTCTAAAATCAATTACCATTCTATATCTTTCCCTAATAATAAAGCGATTATCGCTTCTGCCCGCCTGCTCACCGTCATCGCGCTTTTGCTAAAAAGTCCCTGTGATTTTTTATATTAAACCCTAGAAGTCTAGCCTATGTGGTAATGAGTCTGTCCCTATCCAGACTATACTCTCTGGTTTATATAGGCACCAGAGAGATCTAGGGTTACATGGGGTCGGTTACATAAGCGTGAATCTTCATAGTCGGCTGCCTAGCTTGCCTTCCACGCCAAGGAGAGTCCAATCCGGACACGGGTATAGTCTTCGGCCTTCATATCTTCACAGCCCATCAGTCCGGCCCATGGATAACAGGCCGGACGCCCGAGGACCCCTTAGTCCAGGACTCCCTCAGTAGCCCCTGAACCTGGCTTCAAAGACGAGGAGTCCGGCGCACAGATTGTCTTCGGCATTGCAAGGCGGGTTCCCCTTCTTCCGAACTCCAAGATAGTCTTCGGATGCGATGATTGCGTCCGGACCTGTTACACACACCATACAATCGCAGAGAATATATATATATATATATATATATATATATATATATATATATATATATATATATATATATATATATATATATATATATATATTACACGAGTTCCTCTCGCTGAGAGCTTTTAACGTAACATCACGCCCATTCGGTCATAATTTCGAACTGTTTTTCTTCTTCCATCCCATGTTTCAAGATGCGGTAGCTATTGGCACGTCTGGTCGAAGCAGAGGTCGTGTCCCCTTATTGCGGGATTCTCATCAATGCGGATATGGGTAACCCAACTGTGCCGTTTATACAGCCCTTGGGAATAGGCGAATCTTAAGGCGAGTGAGGAGGCATTTAATATATGTTGCCTTTATAAGGGGATAAGGATTCCCTCTTCCTCTTCTCACGCTCTCTCTCTGTCTCCGCCTTTCCAATCTCGAGCTCCAACGCCCAAGTTCTCATCCCCTCAAGCAACCATGTCCGGATCCGGTGGTCAGGGCAAGTGGATGGTCTCCTCCGTCAAGGAGGAGGACATTACTGAGCTCCGGGCGGCCGGATATTTGGCGAAGGGAATCGCCCACCGCTTGCCGGCCGAGGGACAAATCGTCCCCACGCCGGAGCCCAACGAGAGGGTAGTATTCCTTCCTCATTTCTTCCGCGGGCTAGGGTTTCCACTCCACCCTTTCGTCCGCGGGCTAATGTATTATTACGGGATAGATTTCCATGATCTGTCCCAGAATTCCTTCCTCAACATCTCGGCGTTTATCGTCGTGTGCAAGGCCTTCCTCCACATCCAACCCCACTTTGGGCTATGGCTCAAAGTCTTCAACGTGAAGCCGAAGGTGGTGGATAGCCAGCACGCGGAGTGCGGAGGGGCAATGGTGAGTAAATTGTCCAACGTCTCTTTGCCCAAAGGCACCTTTGTGGATATGGTAAAGGAGTGCCAGAAGCAGTGGTTCTACATCACAGAACCACGCGGCACCACCTGGGCCGCAGCTGCCGAATTCCGCTCGGGCGCTCCTATGCAACTCACCTCCTGGGTCGAGAAGAGTCCGGACTGGTGTTCTCCTGACGAGCTGATAGCACTGCAGACGCGTGTTCAGAGCATGGTAACCAAGAGCGTCACGCTCGTTGGTGTGATCCAGGTGATGTTAGTTCGCTGGATCCTTCTGTGCCAGCGCCGAAGCCGCCCGCTGTGGGAGTTCAATCCGAAGAAGCACCAGACCCTGGTGAGGCCCTTCGAGACTACACACGAAGGCGCATGGAAGTTGCTCTTTAAGGGCAATGAGAGACCGCCGGCCGCGGATTCAGATCGCGGACACGACGCTAAACACCTCGCTAGCGAGGTATGTCGTTTTCCATGCATTCTCCACTTGTTTGTTTTCAAGGATGATGCATGAGCTTTCGTTGTTGCTTTTTCAGGACTGGGTGGAGAGGGCGAAGCGGATCCAAAGGTCCGCCCGCTGCGAAGAACTAGCCATCCCAAGATCCGGCGAAGATACAGGTGGCGCCATATAAGGCGCCGGAGGAGAAGGCCAAGAAGAAGGCAAAGGGGCCAAGAGTGGCCTCGCCAGAGGGCACTCCGGACGTGACGTCCGAAGATGACGAAGCTCATTCCTCTGTCCCTGAGGACAATGACGAGGAAGAGGAGGAGGAGGAAGAAAACAACCCTCCCCCTGAGGAGAGGAAAAAGAAGAGGGCAGCTTCGGCGCATCTAGAGGCGGAAACGCCCAAGAAGGGGAAGGGCGTCCCGGCGGTCAACACCGCATGGGACGTTGACAGCAGTCCGGAACGACGCCCCCGTGCTAAGCCAGGCCGCATCGTAAGTGACATGGCTCGCCAGCGCACATCCGCCCTTTCTCCATCATCTTGACATAGTTAATCAGATTATTGCAGTCCGCCCGCGACCTAATCCAACAATCTCGTCCGGAGGTTCGCTGGTTCACGGAGATGGCGCAGCATGTCGCCACCACCTGCTTACTCCCCGGGCCAGTGGATGACACCGAAGTGTTGTCCCGGAGGATCGCTCCGAAGGGAGGAGCCCAGGACGCTGTCCGGGAGGCGCCTCAAGGCCAGACCTCCACTACCGGACACATGGGGGAGCCGATCCCCATGGAGACTGGTGAAGAGGGCCGCATCCAGTTTGGCCCTCAGCCGAATACGGTTTCGGAGACCCATATGGCTCCGGGGTCGAGCGAGCAGCCCCCTTTGAAGGAGGGGGGTGCGCCGCTTCCGCCGGCAGTCCCTGTCCATCCAGGGATGCCGGATAACCTGATGGAGGCGCTACGGGGTTCCTCCGTTATGGACGAGCACCGTGTCCTTATGGGCGCAGTGATCGAGAAGGTTCAGTCCGCCAAGAGTGGACTGAACGAAGCCTGCAGCAACCTATTGACAGGTTTCGAGGTAAGTGACATAGAAAGAGAAAAACCCCACGCAGTCAGTAGCCCCTGAGACACTGTCCGGTGTTCGGCGAGAAGAACCGGATAGAGGATCAATCTATTAGTGTAGGAGACTAACGTGATATGTATGCATAAGCATGCGTCGCTGTTGGCCATGACCTCGCATGCTGCCGAAGTCTCTGAACCGAGGCAGAGGCTGGAGCGGACCGAGAGCGAGCTTGGCGAGGTTAAGGTTCGGCTTCAGGAGCAGCAAGGTGAGTAACGACTTGCTGTGTATTCGGAAAGCATAGGCGCTGTGTATTGACTGTAGTGTCGTAATATGTGCAGGAGCCGCGACCGAGGTCGAGGCCCTGAGGACGGCTCTGGGTGAGGCCAAGGAGAAGGTTGTTCAGCAGCAGGCCGCCCGTAAGAAGCTTGAGGCCCGTGTCAAAGAAATCCAGCAGGAGCTCCAGGATGCGGTGAAAAAATGTGAGACCTTGGAGCATGATGTGTCGGCTCGAGGGGCCGAACTCACCAAGGCTCGTCAGAGCATGGAGACTGCACGGAATGAGACCCAGGCCGCTCTTAAGGAGATCCAGGAGGCCAAGAAGATCACGGCGGGTAAGGCTTTTAAGATGAAAAGCAAGTATGCGAAGAAGCAGTACCTTTTACTAACCCAGGTTTGGAGTTCCCCGGGGGCTTTTGCGGATCTACCACGCAGCGTATCAGACACTGCGGATTTCTATCAAGCCGAAGGACGAGGTTCTACGGAGAAGCTATTCTGGTCACAGTATGCGACGCCAGAGCATCCCGTGTCCTTCACCGATCAGCTGAAGCAGCTGGTGGAGCTGCACAGGGTGGCCGAACTAGCCATGAAGGATTTCATGATCCGGCTATGGCCAGCCGAAGCTATGCCCAGCAGCTACTTCGAACTCGTGAGGCGGCTAGTGGAAGCCTGTCCACGGCTGGACGTCGTCAAGCGCTCTGCCTGTATTGAAGGAGCCCGTATGGCCTTCACTCGTTGCAAGATGTGGTGAGCGAAGATGAACACCGTTGAAGTTGCCAGCGAGCCGCCGGAGGGTAAGGAGCACCGCACACCGGAGAGATATTTTGCGGATGCCATAGAAGGGTATCAACTTGTGGCAGCTCAATGTTCGCAGGACATTGTATTTGAATAAATGTATTCATGTTGCCCTTGCATTGTATTATAGAAACAAAGCCTGTAATATAATTTTGTTATGCTTTAATTGTTTCCTCATGTGCGGCCGTGTTGTTTGTGATCTGAGGGTTGGCCAGTCGTCGGCTTCTGCCCTCGCGTAGGTAGTACGGAGGTGTTCGGGATGGGATCTAAACAATCTTGATCCAATTATATGGTCTTTTGGAGGAGTTGTTTAGCGCAACAAACAAGGCAATCATACTATACGGCTTAAACGCCCTCACTTAGCCATGGGAGTTTTATAATTAAGCAAGTGCCAGCCCCTGGTCCAAGCTGTGGTGTCACAAGATCCGATCGAAGTGCCGATCCTTCAGATGACGCTGAAAAATCTCCAACGATTTTGTGACCTCGAACAGCTGATCGGCTCGCCAGATCATGATGATCAGTTTTCAGCTTTCTCTACTGAGGTTCTCATCCAGTCAAGGCCAGGGCACAATCCCAGTAGTTCTCCCTTTACTACCCTAGCCGATAGAGCGGAACGGTGGGTAGCAAGCACAGGAGCCGGGCAACCCATATATTGACCAAAGACATGATTCGGAGCCAATGCATATAATGCTAAATTCGGGGTGCCGGACCTATATATAACAAGTGTTCAGACTTTGCTGCCTTATTGTGGGGCGATAAGTAGCCCCTGGCGAATATGAGACGTACAAAGGAGTACCGATGCAGCCGATAAGCAGATCGAAATAAAATGAAGTACTGGGCCGCAAGCCATTTTCATTATAACTAGGTGGATACGTCCAGGCATACCTTGTACAAATAGTGTGATAAGACTCCGGGCTATTTAACATGCCGGAATCAAGAGGGCGCAGCATGCGGGTCCTGGGAAATAAATATAAATACCATCAAGAAGACGTATAGAGGTTACTCTACGCACCTATGCTACTTGCATCCTTTGTATGCCAATCCTTCAAAGGGGCTGGTCAGCAGGCCCGTGGGAAAAGGAACCTGGAACAAAAAAGAAAAAGGTGAAAAGTATGTGTGTCCGGGATCAGTCTAGCCGAACTGTAGATCCCGAGTTAGCTTCTGCCTCCATCGATGTCCATGGGATTTTGAGTGCGTAATTATGTACGCGTGGTGCGAATGCCACTACTTCATTGGGACTGGGACGGAGGCCGAATTGCTAATCGAGCTCTTGATGAGCCGCGCTGTCCTGCTGCAGTGTAGTCCGGAACCTCTTGATGATGTCCAGGGCTCGACAGCCGCACTATGGTGCTTCTTGAGAAGGCCGCCTGCTCTCTGCTGCTAGGGCGGCGGTGTGCTCCTCTGCTCGGAGGAGTGTTCAGACATTGCCATTGACTGTTATGACGCTGTGTGTGTCGGCGCTCGGGAACGGGGTCCCCAGACTTGCTCGCTCATGGCCTGCAGCGTGGCTCAAGGAGGCCCAGACGCCCATCTTCATCAACGCAGCTCAAGACCTCGCGAGGGGCCAGCCTGCTGGGCGGACGACAAGGAGCTTCTCAGCACGGCCTCGCCAGCTGGCTCATGAGGAGGCGGAGAGCTCAAGGCGTGGTACTCGCGAGGTGCCCATGACGCAAGCCATGACGCACCAAGGGCGCCCGATCGGGCGCCAGCCCGCAGCAGTGTCCTCCTTTCCTCTTTGGTGCAAAGGGAGCAAGCGCAGCGAGAGCATCAAGCAAAGGCATCCGCTTCGTGCAACAAGACCAAGACCAGCCCAACGGCTGGAAGGGAGTCATCGTGGAGCCCAAGCAAAGGCCATCATCGAGCCTTTGGCAGGCGAGGACCAACTTTAGTCATGATAAGTGTACCCGCTGTTCCCCTTCAAAATGGCCAATTGTTGGCGCCCTTCCCGCTCAATATTTGGGAAGAGGCCCAGGGCCTTCGCCTATAAATAGGAGTAGTCACCCCCAGGGCGAAGAGATCTGAATCCTCATTAAGAAACCAGTAGCTAGGGCGACTGAACCCCACCTTGCAGTTCATCACACCCGCCAAGAACAGACCCTCACGAGGCTGTTCTTCCTTGTATTGTTCCTCATCAGCCCAAGAGGCAATCCACCACACCACACACTGGAGTAGGGTATTACACCAGAATGGTGGCCCGAACCAGTATAAATCTCGTGTCTCTTGTGCTGTTCCATTAGTAGTTTAGGTCCCAGCGATTCGGCGAGCTGCGAGACGGTGGAGGGTTGGATCTCGCGCCGCACCCCAAAGTGTTCAACCTCAAGGGTCTGCTGAACCGAACCGACATTTGGCGCGCCCGGTAGGTGCGCCGAATCTGCCTTCGTCGCTTTCGTTCTTCCTCGACCACCGCAACCATGTTCGACGCCTGCCGGGCCGGCGCTGAGCGCCGAGCCGCCTCGCCCCCATGTCGCCAGACAGCTCCCGTCGGCGGGCACCCTTGTCGTTCCCCGTCACCTGCTGTCAACGCCGCCACCGGCCCGGCGGGGAACGAGCAGCAAGCATCATCCCAGCACCCATCCATGAGGCGGGACGGCCGCACCGCCACGCCTTCACTCACCCCCGCTGGTTCTTCATCACGCGCGCCCCGCACGGCCATGGAGGCCCGAGCTGCACTCATCGCGGCAAACGAGCTCCTGCGCTACCGCCCCGTCGACAACGTCTACGAAGAATGGCTCGACCGAGTCGCCGAGCTCGTCCGCGCTGCAGAGGCGCCCGCACCGTCCGCCTCGCCAGATCGCACCCGCTTCGCTGGCGATGAAGCTCCCGGGCGCCAAAGAGCCTCCTCTCAAGAAGGCGCCGCCCAAAGCGCGCGCCTCGGCGGAACCCGCCCGCCAGCGCCCGCGCGGCAAGAGCAGAGCTTTAAGAAGTTCTCGCCCACGAGAAGCTGCCCGAGCGCTCCCGCCCAAAGACGTCAGACCCTGCGTTGCCCCCCCAGCATGGCGCAAGGAGGCCCGCAAGACCAAGCTCTTCGCCGTCCGAGGCCCCCACGGCCACGGGCGGGCTGCTGCGCGCTTTCACCTCCGTGTTGCGCAGGTCGCGGGCCCGCCAAGTTCAAGCCAGACCTGCCTCCTCGCTACGACGGCACAGCTGACCCTACGGAGCTCCTCCAGCTCTACGAGCTGGGCATCGAGGTTGCCAACGGGGATGAAAAGGTCATGGCGAACTGGTTTCCATGGCGCAAGGACGGAGCCCGCACTGCTCTGAAACCGCCCTGTGCACGATCTCTTCTGGGCCGAGATGCGCACCCCTTCATCGCCAACTTCCTGTGGTACTCGCGACCGCCACCCGCCGTGAGCGACATGCGCCGAATCAAGCAGCAGCCGGGGAAACCCTGCAAAGTACATCCAGCGCTTCAACAACGCGTGCCTCAAGATCCCAGGGTGACGGAGGAGGCCATCATCTCTGCCTTCTCCGATGGCGTGCGCGACGTCAAGATGAAGGAGGAGCTGGTGATGCATGAAGATCTGTGCACCTCCTTGGAGCTGTTCAACTTGGCGACCAAGTGCGCCAGGGCTGAGGAGAGGCGCCTCTCCCTCCTTGAGCTGCCTGCCATGGATCCCAAGAAAAGAAGTCCAAGGCCAAGGACGTGAAGCGCAAGGGGCTGCCATACTGCATGGCGTCAACCAGACACCAAGCGAGGCGTAGATCAGCCCGAGTCCTCCAAGGGCAGTCGGTATCGCGGTACCACGACCTCCACACCCACAACACCAATGAATGCCAAGAGCTCCGGTCAGACGCTGAAGGAAGGGTCGGCAGACGCCGAGCGCAGCGATCGGGCTACGGCCGAGGAGGAGGAAGGAATGCAGACGCTAGGAAGACCGCGGCCCGTGCCAAGGGTGGCGCGACCAACCTCGCGAGGACCGTTAGCAAGACCCGCCATGAGGGAGGCTGGAGGATCAGCTCGCGAGGATCGCCTGCAGGGGAACGCAGAGCCTCCCCGCTGCCGCCGCAGCCAAGGAGAATTGAGGACCGCCATCGACGAGGGGCTGGGGCTTCAGAACCGCGGCGATCGCTTCGCATCCCGGGCGGAGCTCAAGCCCCAGCCTCTCAGCGCATATTCAAGCAGTTCGCCCGCAAAGTGAATGTAGTCCTCCCCAAGCTAGAGGCCGCGCGCCCTCTCAGGTGGTCGGCATGCGCCATCACATTCAGCTCAGCGGATCAGCTCAAGTGCGCGACCATAGCCGAAGTTCTCCCGATGCTTTGTTCCCCAATCATTAGCAACGTGCTGGTCACCAAGACCTCATCGACGGGGCGGGCAGGACTCAACGCCCCGTCCGTGGAAACATTCAACAATCTTCGCGCCTAACAGTCACTTCAGCCAACCAAGCCTTTCTCCGAGTCACCGACGGCTCCACGGTCCTGATTGGGCAGGTCCGCCTCCCGCCACCTTCGGGCTCGCGACAACTACCACACCGAGCTCATCGACTTCGACGCCGCCCACATTCGCCATCAGACAACGCCATCCTCGGTACCCGATGCTGGCCAAATTCATGGTCAGAACTCCACCACGGCTACAACATCCTCAAGATGCCAGAAGCGCGGGGTCATCACGGTGCCTCGTGAAGAGAGAGATGCAGTGTGCTCCTCGGAGCGAGCCTTTCAGCCGCATCGCTAGAAGACCTGCACCATCGCAGCAGGAGGCCACCCGAGGCCGCACTCCAAGAAGAAGAAGACATCGACCGCCCGGCTCCTCAAGAGGCAGGCCCTCAGGCCCGCGCCAGCCGGGGAGCCTCCTTATATCGCGATAGGAAAGGGCGGCGCGCCTCCTCAGCCGGGCTGGGGCTCTCCCTCGAGGGCCGCCGACCTCGCCAAGGTCACGAGGGAGGCGCTTGGGCACCACATGGAGGCGTGCTTCAAGCACGCTTCCGCAAGCAGGAGCAAGGAAAGGAGGGCCGAACCTCGGGAGTTCGCTGCCAAGGCCATTCAGAGCTACAGGAGTCAAGGGTCATGAGGGCAGCCGCCGCCTACTGGCTGTGGCCCCCATCCGGGCGAGGATGGTGGGCTGCGTCTGCATCGACATACTAGGGCTCAACCAAGCCGCTGCCTCAAGAGCGCCCGGCCCTCGCGAGTGGGACGCTGCAGGGCCCGCCCACAGCTACGCGCGCATGCCTCACGGCCTGCCAAACGCGTTGTTGTGGCACCAGATCTCATGAGGGCCATCCCGAGGCTCGAGAGGTCAGGCACGCCGCATCCCTGGCGGAGATGGAGATGGCCCCCGAGGAGCCGCCAGCGCCTCCGGATCCTCCCGAGGCCCCCGGGCTCGGGGGCTCGTGAGGATCGGCTCCCGCAGCCCGCCGAGTCTGCTACACGAACACCCCTTCGTCCCCAACATCACCAGGTGACATCTTTAAGTTTTGTTTCCGGCTGGGAGCGCCTTCAGGGCCGCATTATTCCCAGGCCGCGTGGGTCCGTCCCTGCGGCATGTACCCCTTTTATTTCATGTCATTAGCCTATCCTGTTGGGGGCGCCCCTTGGGCTGCATCATCCACAAGACGCCGGGCCTGTCCTGTGGGCATGTATCCTTCTTACGCTTTCCTTAGGATTATGCTCTCGCCCACCATGCTTGTTATTTGGTGCCTTTTCCGGGTGACGGAATCTTGCACGTTAAAGGGGGTGCACGAGCATCGCGACTCAGTGGCTCCTACCGGCTCTCGCCCTCACCCTCTGGTCTTGTCCATGGCATCGCGACCTGGCTTGCCAGCGACGGCCGAGATCAGCCCGAGAGCCGGACCCGAGGACGAGTTTCGTCATCTAACCCAGCTTATGCGTTAAAGGGGGGTGCCCGAGCATCACGACTGTGGCTCCTACCGCCTCCGCCCTCACCTCTGGTCTTGTCCATGGCATCGCGACCTGGCTTGCCAGCGACGGCTGAGACCAGCCCGAGAGCCGGGACTCGAGGATGTAGAGTTGCTGCATGTAACCCAGCTTGCGCGTTAAAGGGGGGGGGTGCCTGAGAATCGCGACTCAGGGCTCCTACCGGCTCTCCGGCCCTCACCCTCAGGTCTTGTCCATGGCATCGCGACCTAGCTTGCCAGCGACGGCTGAGACCAGCCCGAGAGCCGGGACCCGAAGACGTAGAGCACCGGCATCTGGCCAAATTTGCAGGAACACACTCGAAGATAAGGCCCAGAGCCAGGCGCAACCCGCCTTGAGGTAGGGCCCCGTGAGCCCTGCGCTGGCTCATGGGTACCCCAACACACCTCGCGAGGCCTCTCGCACCTCTCCCAAGCAACTAATGGTAGAACTAACGATCGCCACGGTGAGCTCTTGTTCCTTTTGTTGTGAACCTGCAGGGTCCCTCCAAGGAGCACGAAACGACCTCGCCACGCAATCTCTCGCCGGCCTAGGCACGGACCTAGCGCCGCACCAGGAAGCATTGTCCTGACCCTCGAGATAAGTCACCCCCCGGACACACTAGTTATCGCAACACCATCCCCACACTCAATGCAACCCCGTGTTAGCAACATCGCTCTCCTTTCTCACCGAATGATGGCTGCTTGAGCGCCAAGGGGACCCCCGAGCATCGCGACTCGGGGCTCTTACGGACCTCGGCCGCCACCTCCTGGCCTTGACCACGGCGTCGCGACCTGGCATACCAGCGACGGCTGAAGCCGCCTTGGGACTAGGACCTGTCGGCGCAGAGCATCGTGCCCTCGTGAGGACCGAAAGGAGGAAACTGAGCTAAAACGGAATGAGCATCTCGCACTGCTTCATAAAAAGGATTATATTGACGGATGGAGCTGCAAACATCTTACAAGCCCCCGTGGGGTATATTCTTAGCCCCTCGCAGGAACAAAAGGCGCGCATCCTAAGGAATCCTAACTACAGGGGGCATCGCGGCCGATGCCATCATCAACAGTGGGCCACCCGGTCCGGCGCCAACCCCATCCAGATCAGGGGCGGCGACGACCTGACGAGCCCGCCCTACTCCGGGAGCGGCGCAGGCTCGAAGGCTCGTAGCAGTCGTTGCTCGTCTCCAGCGTCGTGAAGAGCTCGTCGGAGTCGCTGGATCCTCCGGCGCCTTCGTCGCCTGAGGAGCGGCCAAGGGGGCGATCGGCCGTCCTCTGTCTCACCGCAGTAGGACCCTGACCACCTCTCCCGGGGCAGCACTCCAGCCGACGACCCTCCGCGTCGAAGACCTTGAAGGACACCACCGAAGCACCATCCTACTCCAGGTGGATAGTGAGGGCGCCCCTCGCCCTGCAGACCCGGGCGACCTCGCCCCAGCCTCGAGTCATGAAGACCTCGCTCGGGGCAACTACCACGACCTCTGCCCCGGTCGCGATGGTGCCGCAGTCGGCTTGCTGCAGCCAGAGTCCCAGGTGTTCCCCCTGCCGGACGACGGAGGCGAAGAAAGAAGGAAGACGAATCCAAGATTTAGGAGGCGTGGCGACGTGAAGCACGAACTCCCGGTAGGAGCCCTCGGCGTGGACTCCAGGGGGAAGACGCACACCTTCGTGACTCGCCGGCATCGTCGGTGGCGCCGCTCGTGGCGCCCGGCGCCGCCTCCTTCAGAGCCGCCAAAGTGGGCGTACAAGGGAAGAGGGAACCCTGGTGGCGGCCGCTCACACCAGGACATGGGCGCCTCCTGGCGAGCGCTCTTGCCCTGACACTAGAGGGCAAGCCGCTTCTTTGGGGGGAGCAGGTCAAGATCCTCTTGAGGAGCCTTTCCCTTCTCTTCCGTGGAGAACCGGTGGATCGGAGCCATGGCAACCAGACAAAACGAGGAGGAGGAGAAGCAGAAGGATAGACTGGAAAGGCGCGCGCCGTTCCGTACTTATAGCCGGTGAAGGCCAACCGTCGGCCTCCATGATCACCGGTAATCATGACCGACTCTGCATGCAGGGACTTGTCGAATCCGGGTGGTTACCGAGGCATCATGGGGAAGCAAGGCGACGCGCCCAATCAACCGCCACGCGGGCGCCCAAGGCCGCAGGCTGTTAGGGCCCGCGACGCCAGACCTGCCCTTTCGCCTCGCCGCCAAGTTCGAGGAGCGCCATGGGCCGGGGGCTACTGTCGGCGCTTCGGGAACGGGGTCCCCAGACTTGCTCGCTGCGGCCTGCGGGGTGGCTCAAGGAGGCCCAAGACGCCCATCTTCATCAACGCAAGCTCAAGACCTCGCGAGGGCCAAGCCTCACGGGCGGACAACGAGGAGCTTCTCGTGCACGGCCTCGTCCAGCTGGCTCATGAGGAGGCGGAGAGTCCAAGGCAGGGTACTCGCCAGTGCCCATGACGCAAGCCATGACGACCAAGGGCGCCGGGCCGGGCGCCAGACCATGCAGTGTCCTCCTTTCCTCTTTGGTGCAAAGGGAGCAAGCGCAGCGAGAGCATCAAGCAAAGGCATCCGCTTTGGTGCAACAAGACCAAGACCAACCCAACGGCTGGAAGGAGTCATCGTGGAGCCCAAGCAGGCCATCATCGAGCCTTTGGCGGCCAGGACCAACTTTAGTCAGATAAGTGTACCCGCTGTTCCCCTTCAAATGGCCAATTGTTGGCGCCTTCCCGCCAATATTTAGGAAGAGGCCCAGGCCTTCGCCTATAAATAGGAGTAGCCACCCTGTAGGGAGAGATCCGAATCCTCATTAAGAAACTAGTAGCTAGGGCGACTGAACCCCACCTTGCAGTTCATCACACCCGCCAAGAACAGACCCTCACGAGGCTGTTCTTCCTTGTATTGTTCCTCATCAGCCCAAGAGGCAATCCACCACACCACACACTGGAGTAGGGTATTACACCACAATGGTGGCCCGAACCAGTATAAATCTCGTGTCTCTTGTGTTGTTCCGTTAGTAGTTTAGGTCCCAGCGATTCGACGAGGTGCGAGACGGTGGAGGGCTGGATCTCCGCGCGCTCCCCAGTGTTTGAACCTCAAGGGTCTGCCGGAACCCGAAGTCCGACAGTGTGGACTAGGAATCATGAGCTTGAGATAAGTGTAGTGTGGCACTGCGTTGAATCTAGAAAACGATGTTCGTCCGAGCAGTGTGTGGTAGCCGCTGCAGAAGGCGACGATGTCGAAGATTAACTCCTTGCTTCGGAAGTTGTCCAGAGAACCGAAGACCACTTCCAGCGTGATTGAGCCTGTACAGCGGGCCTCTACGCCTGGTATGACTCCTTTGAAGGTAATCTTTGTTGGTTTGATTCGTGATGGGTCAATGCCCATCTTCTGCACTGTGTCTTGATAGAGCAGGTTGAGGCTGCTACCACCGTCCATCAGGACTCGTGTTAGGTGAAACCTGTCAATGATTGGGTCGAGTACTAGTGCAGCTGAACCGCCGTGGCGGATACTAGTTGGGTGGTCTCGACGATCGAAGGTGATCGGGAACGACGACCACGGATTGAATTTTGGGGCGACTGGCTCTACCGCGTAGACGTCCCTAAGCGCTCGCTTACGCTCCCTTTTGGGGATGTGTGTAGCATATATCATGTTCACCGTTTTGACTTGAGGGGGAAATTTCTTCTGCCCCTAGTGTTCGGCTGCCGGGGCTCTTCGTCCTCGTCCTCACTTTGTGATCCCTTTTCTTTGTTTTCGGCATTTAACTTGCCAGCCTGCTTGAAAACCCAACAATCCCTGTTGGTATGATTGGCTTGCTTGCCTGGGGTGCCGTGTATCTGGCACGGACGGTCGAGTATGCGATCCAGGCTAGTAGGTCCTTCGTTGTTTCTTTTGTAGGGCTTCTTCCGTTGCTCGGACTTTGAGCTAGTGAATCCGGCGTTGACTGTGGTGTCAACGTGTAACACCCTGGATGCAACTTTCCATATTCGTAACTCCAACTCTTGCCTTTTCCGGAGATGTGATATCTTATTTCCTCCGTGGTTGGGTTTTTGTGTTTTGTTTTGCATTTTGTTCATGTCATGCATCTCATCTCATAGCATCATTAACATTGCATCTGCATGTTTTCATAAAACCCGTATCCGTTCGTAGTTGCTGCGTCACCCCTTGCCTTCGTTGACCGTTTCGAGACCAATCAGGTTTTCGCTTCCCTCTTGACCGTGACCACCTAACCTCTCTTGCCAGCTCGCAGCCCCCTCGCGCGCGCGTCCAAAACTTACCCGAACCCGAATCGGTCTGTCGTTACCGATGAATCCGGATCATCCCCAAACGTCTATAAAACATCTCCGTTTTCTTATTTGAACTCCCTAGCCTATATATTTCCCGACCTTTCGATTACGATCGGAGGGACGAGATAGCCCCTACCCAAAAATCCAGTCTATATAAACTGACTCAACCCAAAATTTGAGGAGAGCTGTCCCATCCTCCTAGCTGCCGCCACTAGCTCCACCTGGTCGCTCCCCTCGGGATCCCTCCCGATCCACCTCCACCCAACCAGATCGCTGCAGCCATCCACCTGCCCAAATCCCCTCGCAGCCAGCCTCCTCCCTTCGATCCAGCCTATATCCCTCCACCTCTCGATCTCTCCCCTCAACTAGTGCCTCCCCTGGATCCCGTCGTCTTCGCGTGCCACGCCGGAGTTCGACCTCGCCGGAGCACAGGACCTCGCCGGCGACCAGGCCAGCTGCCCCCGTCTCTACACCCGTGCTCAACGCCTCCTCTTCCCCGACGTTGCTGCCTCGCAGTAGCTTCCCGAGCCGGAGCTTGTCCGCAAGCAGACCGAGCTGCCTTCTCCCTCCTCCTCGCCGATCCGGCTGTTGCCGACGAGCAACAGCGGCCTCCAGGACCTCTGCTCCTCCTCCCTGTCCTCCTCTCTCTTTTTTTTGCCTCCCTCTCTCGATTTCTCTCTCTCTCTCATGTACCCCTCTCTCTCAGGTACACATGAGCAGGGACGCGCCCCATGGATGCCTCCTTGAGCTCCAGTTCGCCTTGCGGTCGCCGGGAACCGATGCCCCGCGGCCGGATCCATCAAGCTTCGCCTCCCCGCGCTCTATTCCGCCTGCCCGCCGGTTCTGCTGCCCTGCCGCCAGATCCCTGTCGCCGCCTTCTACATCGCCTGTTGCCGCTTCATTCTTCAAAACGAGCACGGCGCCACCGCCCTCGCTCAAGGCCTGGCCTGCATCGCGCGTGGCCTCTTCGCCTTGGGCCGCTTCTGCTGTACCGCGCCAAGGCCCAGCCGCGCCAGATCCGGCCTGCCTGGCCTCCTCCTCCCAGCCGGCCTGCTACAGCCAAGGCCCAATGTGAGCAGCTCCCCCAGCCCAGTCCGCCTCAGATTCAGCCCATGCCATGTTTTTTTCCTTGTCTGCGATTTTTCCTATTATCCAGTGAATTCCAGTTCTATAGTTTGCACCCTCATGTTCATGCATTTAATAACTCAACAACCGTGCATCGGATTAAAATGAGTTATATATGTAAAATGCTTAGTTTTTCATCTAGTTTCATAATCTGCTACTTTCATCTATGTTGTAATGTTGTATTCATGTGACATTGTATATATTGGATGTATCCCCACTATTATGTAATGTTGATGTAATGATATCCACCTTGCAAAAGCGTCTTCAAGATGCGCTTCTATCCTTGGTGGGACCTTCGAGTTCCTTTAGGATAGGGTCGCATCTTGGGCGTGACAAGTTGGTATCAGAGCCTCGACCGACCATAGGAGCCCACTTGTTTGTTGGCCGTTGTTGAGTCTAGAAGAAAACTATTTTGAGTCTTAGGATTATATATATCGGAGAGTAGGATGCTTTTTACTCCTCGGTCCCTTCGTCGCTCTGGTGAGGCCTCCTGACGTAGATGTTTTGTCTTTCCTCTCCTCAAATTTCACGATTTTTTTTAGGATCACGCGGGTATCTTGGGATTGTTCCGATAGTCTTGTGACGAGAACATTGTTCTTGGTGCCTCCTGACATTTAGGGGTTGTGGCAGTGTCCCGGGAGTTGAGCTCCGAGGTGTTGTCGCCACAATTTTATCGTTGCAGTTCTCGAATACCCGAGTTTTGCCGACATCGAAAATCTCTTTTATGCAGTTGTTGGTGAGATAACCTCGACGCCACCCAAGATCGGGAGTTCGGGAGTATTGCCATAGCTCGATAATGGATACTTTTCAAGGTTGAGGTACACGATTTCGGAGTTTTCTTGGTTATGTGTTGACGGATGGATACAACTGGATCTAGGTATTGTTAGTTTGGGTGATATATTTTGTGTCCTCGTATCCCCAACACCGATTGCATAACCGAAAGTTTGGGAGTTTATAGGTGGGAATTCAAGTAGCTCCTAGAATATCTTTCCGATGATGCATGATATGGGATTGGGTAAATCTCTATCATATGTATTTGTTCCGGCTTATTCTGCAAGCCAAATCCTTTGTTTTGTTTTATTTGTGGTATTCGAGTTGCTTCGATGTCAAGTGTGGATTCCATACCTTTCAAGCGGTGTTCTCATATTTCTATGAGAGTGCTAATCCTTCTTGTTTATCGAGATTGTGATGTCAATTCTTTCCAAACCGGTGTGCTTCTCTTTAAGTGGATCCGATCATTTCAACATTTGCGAGATCAATTCTTAGTTTTCTCGATGGTGTTTGTTTCATCCGTCCCAAGTTGTCTTTGTTTTCCCGCCCTCCTACCCTTTTCTGCAAGGACTTATATATTTTAATCAAGTATCCATTTATTCATGTGAAGTCTCTTCACTCTTTTCAATCAATGTTCTGATCCAGTGATCCCTCATGAAGATGCTCAACAGCTCCAAGTTCATCATTCTTCATCCTCGTATTCTTTTCCGGTGGATTTAACTCAAGCTTTCAGTGTTGATCATATTCCTTTCCTTGTTGCAAATGCTTTCTCTTACCGATGCACCTCTTAATCATTCACTTCTCACTATTCATTTGTTCTGGAGTGCTGAAGATATCACACAAGACTTGTGTTTCCATTCTCAATCCGTTCAAGATATTTCGAGCTTGTTATCTCATTCAAGCCATTTAATTCTACCGATGCAATCTTTATTTCAAGCAATCGTTCAACGGTGTTTCTTTTCAGTGGGCCCTAACCCACAGGTCTTTTCCTAGGATCTTACCTGACTCTTCTAATTTTACCGGAGCTTCTAAAATTCTTTTCAAAGTTTGACGTAAGAATGAGTTATCATCAGTCAAATGTCTTTCTCCAAGACCTTCCAAATTCTTTCCATCGTTGGTTCAACCTTTCTAATTTTCATCCCGGAGTATCTCAACAATTCATGGTGATGTTTCTCATCGTCATTCTCAACATTTGAAGACCGAAGAAGAGTTTCTCTTAAATCATGCTCCATTCTCTTCAAGATTCATGGTTCTAGCTTGATGCCATTCTCTCATAATTGTTTTCGATTGTGGGAATTCTTTTCACCAATCCGGAGCATTTCATGAGTTGTTTCCATTTCTTTCCTCCGAAGGCCATCATGTCATAATTCTTCATTCTCAGCGTGTAGCTACCGTTCTCCAAATCTTACCGGTGAATCATTCAAATATCCTCTAATCAGTTCATGATCTCTTCATTCTCTTGTATCTAAATTCTCTCAAGCATCTTCATTCATTTTCCAATTCTTCCCGGTGAATTGTGCTTTCGCTATCTTCATTTTCAATTCTTATGTTGGTTCGTTCAAGATTTCAGTTCCTTCGTTATCATATTAATTCATTCGTTGTTTCCAAATTCCACCGATGGTTCCATCAATACCTTCTCAAGTTTGCACTATATCTCTTTTCAATCCCTCAAGAAGAATAAGTAGTATGCCAAAGCTTGTCATCAATGTAAATTGGTGAAGGATACACATAACGTAATTCTTATTTTTGTTTCATCCAAGTGATCTAGTTTCTTCTTTCCAGAGTTATTCATCATGTCACACTTCTCGGTTCGAGATGCTTCATCTTTTCTTCTCTGGAGTTTCAAGTTTTTCCGCTTTATCTCGTCGCGAGGCTCCATCTAAATCATTGCAAGGTTTCACCTTGTGTCTTCAACTTCTCTTTCTTTTTATCATCCTTTTATTACCGGAGTTCTTCATGGAGGCTCTACATGATGGTTTGTCAAGGATTCTTTTCATTCTTCAAATGTTCTTCAACATTTTCTCTCGAAGTTATGATCGTCAAGCCATACTTCAAAATAAACATGGTGCTCAACACATGTTTTGTTTTGAGGAGCTCAAGTATTCTCTGTCTTGCATTCCAAAGTGCAATTCTTTCTACCTTATCTTTTGAGATGGTGTTATGTCATCCTTGGCAATTTCTCCTCGTGCTTCATGATTCACTTGTTGTCAAGAATGAGGTATTTAAATCCGTCAATCTCTTCATTAGAGTTATCTTGGGTTATATTTCACCTAAAGCTTTCCCTAAGGATTGTTGCTATTTATGGTGCTTATAAATGACCCAAGTTCTTCATTTGTCCTCCCGGTGAAATAAGTTTCTCGTCTCCTTGTTGATATCAATCCAATCATTTCTTTCCGTTGGTGGCGTAAGCTCACCTCATAATTTTGAGATGTTTCCATAAGCCCGCCATAAGCTTATTCTTACCGTTGTTGTTTTTTTCAAACAACTCCGTTCAATCCTACTTCGTAGGGATGCTCTTTCAAATTCAATTATGGTAGGAGATGTTGGTTTCATTCTTCGTTCTATTCATTCCAACTATCTGACTATCATGCTTTGTTTCCGAGGCATTGTGATGTTGCTCTCTTCTACCAATTATCTTGTTTTGTCAAAATCATGTAATTTTCCTTGCTTATCCGTTTAGCCGGAGTGTCGTGTTTTCATTCCAGTTCTCTCATCTTATCAAGTTTTGCCTCCCTTCTCAACCGGAGTGCGGTCTCAAAATGTTTCTTACCCCTTGTGCCATTCTTTCAATTCTGGAGGCAGTGTGTTGTTGATTTCATCAAGTATCCTCTCATCTTGTCAAGTTCATGTTCAATTCCTTCCATTTACAGTCGGAGTGCTGCCCAAATTATATCATTCTTCCTCTCTCATCTTGTTTTAACCGGAGTAGCTTCAAAAATTTTATTGTCCCCTAAACTCTTGGTTCTCATCATGTTCTTTGTTCTTCTCTGCTAACGTAGTGTTTGCAATCTCGTTCACCTCCATTGTATTCTTTCTTTCATTTTGCTCAACATCTCAAGGTTCATGGTTTCACTCGTTTGTCGAAGAAGCAACTTGTTTTACCTCTTCTCTTCCTCTTTCGTTTCTCTCCGGTGCCATCCTAGATCTCGGGGCGAGATCCTCTTGTAGTGGTGGAGTGTTGTAACACCCCGGATGCAACTTTCCATATTCGTAACTCCAACTCTTGCCTTTTCCGGAGATGTGATATATTATTTCCTCCGTGGTTGGGTTTTTGTGTTTTGTTTTGCATTTCGTTCATGTCATGCATCTCATCTCATAGCATCATTCACATTGCATCTGCATGTTTTCATAAAACCCGATCCGTCAGAAGTTGCCGCGTCACCCCTTGCCTTCGCTGACCGCTCGAGACCAATCGGGTTTCGCTTCCCTCTTGACCGTGACCACCTAACCTCTCTTGCCAGCTCGCAGCCCCCTCGCGCGCGCGTCCGAAACTTACCCGAACCCGAACCGGTCTGTCGTTACCGATGAATCCGGATCATCCCCAACCGTCTATAAAACATCTTCATTTTCTTATTTGAACTCCCTAGCCTATATATTTCCCGACCTTTCGATTACGATTGGAGGGACGAGATAGCCCCTACCCAAAAATCCAACCTATATAAACTGACTCAACCCTAAATTTGAGGAGAGCTGTCCCATCCTCCTAGCCGCCGCCACTAGCTCCACCTGGTCGCTCCCCTCGGGATCCCTCCCGATCCACCTCCACCCAACCAGATCGCTGCAGCCATCCACCTGCCCAAATCCCCTCGCAGCCAGCCTCCTCCCTTCGATCCAGCCCGTATCCCTCCACCTCTCGATCTCTCCCCGCCAACTAGTGCCTCCCCTGGATCCCGTCGTCTTCGCGTGCCATGCCGGAGCACCTTGCCGGAGCACAGGACCTCGCCGGCGACCAGGCCAGCTGCCCCCGTCTCTGCACCCGTGCTCAACGCCTCCTCTTCCCCGACGTTGCTGCCTCGCAGCAGCTTCCCGAGCTGGAGGTCGTCCGCAAGCAGACCGAGCTGCTTTCTCCCTCCTCCTCGCCGATCCGGCTATTGCCGACGAGCAACAGCGGCCTCCAGGACCTTTGCTCCTCCTCCCTGTCCTCCTCTCTCTATTTTTTTCCTCCCTCTCTCGATTTCTCTCTCTCTCTCATGTACCTCTCTCTCTTAGGTACACATGAGCAGGGATGCGCGCCATGGATGCCTCCTCGAGCTCCAGTTCGCCTCGCGGTCGCCGGGAACCGATGCCCCGCGGCCGGATCCATCAAGCTTCGCCTGCCCGCGCTCCGTTCCGCCCGTTCTGGCCGGTTCCCGCTGGCCCCGTCGCCTGGATCCCCTGTCGCCGTCTTCTACATCGCCTGTTGTTGCTTCATTCTTGAACGAGCACGGCGCCACCGCCTCGCTTCAAGGCCCTGGGCCTGCATCACGCTGTGGCCTCTTCGCCTTGGGCTGCTTCACAGATCGCACCAAGGCCCAGCCCGCATAAATCCGCCTGCTGGCCTCCTCCTCCCAACCGGCCTGCTACAGCCAAGGCCCGATGTGAGCAGCTCCCCCAGCCCAGTCCGCCTCAGATTCAGCCCATGCCATGTTTTTTTCCCTTTCTGCGATTTTTCCTATTATCCAGTGAATTCCAGTTTTACAGTTTGCACCCTCATGTTCATGCATTTAATAACTCAACAACCGTGCATCGGATTAAAATGAATTATATATGTAAAATGCTTAGTTTTTCATCTAGTTTCATAATCTGCTACTTTCATCTATGTTGTAATTTTGTATTCATGTGACATTGTATATATTGGATGTATCCCCACTATTATGTAATGTTGATGTAATGATATCCACCTTGCAAAAGCGTCTTCAAGATGCGCTTCTATCCTTGGTGGGACCTTCGAGTTCCTTTAGGATAGGGTCGCATCTTGGGCGTGACACATTGGTGTTGGCGCCATTGTTTCGGCGTTTGTGTCTATTGCACCGGAGCTTGCTAGTGCTATTCTTGGCCTCGGAGGGGCCTGTCTCGCTGGCTGTGTTGTTACTACAAGCCAGCCAACTGTCTTCACCCACACAAAAGCGGGTCATGAGTGTCGTGAGGGCTGCCATGGACTTCGGATTTTCTTGGCCGAGGTGGCGTGCTAACCATTCGTCACGGATGCTGTGTTTGAAGGCTGCTAAGGCCTCGGCATCCGGACAGTCAACAATCTGGTTCTTTTTGGTTAGGAACCTAGTCCAGAATTTTCTGGCTGATTCTCCAGGTTGTTGAACTATGTGGCTTAATTCATCGGCATCTAGTGGCCGGACATAAGTTCCTTGGAAGTTATCAAGGAAAGCCTCTTCCAAGTCCTCCCAGCTGCCGATAGAATTCTCAGGCAGGCTGTTTAACCAGTGTCGAGCTAGTCCTTTAAGCTTTAATGGGAGGTATTTGATGGCGTGGAGGTCATCTCCTCGAGCCATATGGATATGGAGAATAAAATCCTCGATCCATACTGCAGGATCGGTTGTGCCGTCGTATGATTCAATGTTGACGTGCTTGAACCCCTCGGGGAATTGATGATCCAGCACCTCGTCTGTGAAGCAGATAGGGTGTGCGGCGCCTCTATAGCGGGCCGCATCATGGCGGAGCTCTGATGGAGTCCGTCTGCGGCATTCGGCCCGGGCGTGGTTAGTTTTATCACGTCCGAATAGGTAGCCGTCGGCGTGCCTCGAGGCATGTTCTCACGATCCGTAGATCGATCTTGTATGTCATGCTCTACTGTCCAGGGTCTGTCGGAGGTCGCACATGTGACCCCGAACTCTTCCGTCTCTATTTTTGCAGGGCGGTGGGGCAGGCTGCTATTCGTCCTGAGTTGCCGCTTTATCCCGACCGCGGGGTGGCCGGTCGGCCGCCCTGTCTCGACCACGTGGTGGTCGTTCCGCATTACGCGAGGGAGATGTGTGCTCTGGTGCCTCCTCATCGAATTGAGGCAGCAGTCTTTGTTTCGGGTAGCTCTTGGCTGGGCGCTTGAGGCCGTATTCTTCGGCTATCAGGACGTCAGTCCATCTGTCGACGAGCAGATCTTATTCGGCTTGAAGCTGCTGTTGTTTCTTTTTCAGGCTCCTTGCAGTGGCTATGAGCTGGAGTTTAAAGCGCTCCTGCTCTAGAGGATCCTCAGGCACGATGAAGTCTTTGTTGCCGAGGCTTGTCTCCTCTTTGGAGGGTGGACGGTAACTGTCATCCTCCGAGTCATCTTCTATGGCCTATTCATCAGGGTTGTCCTGCCTGTTGTCATGTTCCTCCTGTTCGGACGTGGCTCCGACAGGGTCTTCGTTGTTTTCAGCGTCGCCCGGAGTACTATTTTCTTTGGTGCCAGTGTTGCTATCTTTTGAGCGACGAGGCTTAGAGCGGCGTTTGGGGCGCCGGCGCTTGGACTGTGTCTCAGAGGGTTTATTCGCGTCTGGCTCTTCTTTGTCGTTGCCAGATTCTTTAGGTGTATCAACCATGTACACGTCATACGAAGAGGTGGACGTCCAACATCCAGTAAATGGCGGGTCTTGGCCTTGCTCCTTGTCGGCATAGTCGTCCATATCGCCGATGTCTTCGGAGCCATAGTCAAGCACGGCGGTTAAGTCATCGACGGTGGCTATGAAGTGGGTGGCGGGTGGGAAGAAAAATTCCTCGTCGTCCGCCTCTAGCTCGAACCAAATATAGTTCGGCCGTGAGTCCGTCTCCAAGGACAAGTTCTGTAAAGAGTTTAGCACGTCACCCAAAGGTGAATGCTGGAAGACGTCTGCGGCGCTAAATTCGAAAATCGATAACCGATCCAGCTCGGTGTCCACAGGCGTGCCTGGTGAGGGAGTCCTAGACTAAGGGGTCCTCAGGCGCCCGGCCTGTTACTCATTGGGCCGGACTGATGGGCTGTGAAGACACGAAGACCGAAGACTATACCCGTCTCCGGATTGGACTCTCCTTGGCGTGGAGGGCAAGCTTGGCGACCAATTATGAAGATTCCTTCCTATGTAACCGAATCCATGTAACCCTAGATCCCTCCGATGTCTATCTAAACCAGAGGGCCTAGTCCGGATAGGACAGATTCATTACCATATACTCATAGGCTAAACTTCTAGGGTTCGGCCATTACGATCTCGTGGTAGATCAACTCTTGTAACACTCATATTCATCAAGATCAATCAAGCAGGAAGTAGGGTATTACCTCCATAGAGAGGGCCCGAACCTGGGTAAACATCGTGTCCCTTGTCTCCTGTTACCATCAATCCTAGACGCACAGTTTGGGACCCCCTACCCGAGATCCGCCAGTTTTGACACCGACATTGGTGCTTTTATTGAGAGTTCCATTGTGCCGTCGACGAAAGGATTCGATGGCCACTTCAATCGTCAGTAATGCGCCGTCCAGGGAGAAACCTTCCTCCCCGGAAAAATCTTTGTGTTCGGCGGCTTCGTACTGCGGGCCAACTCTCTTGGCCGTCTGGAGCAGGTCGATAGCTACGCCCCTGGCCATCAGGTCAGATTTGGAAGCTTGAACTGCGTCGTGGATATCTGCGGAGACTCGATCTTCAATGGATTTGAGACCGCGGTGATCGCTCCCCTTCTCTCCGACGAACATGACTTAAATCTGTCATCGGGGCACACCCAGGAGATGGATCCTGTTACTGCAATGGCCTCAATACCGAAGCAGATCATCCCCTCCGAGGCCATAAAGTACGCGGCGTCGGAGCTGCACACGGACTTGACATCCTGCAATGCCTGCGTTGATGGAACCCCGGACTTGTCTCCGGCTTCACGTTCCGGATCAAGTGCACCTGCGGACACCGAGCTGGATCGGTTATCAATTCCGAATTTAGCACCGCAGACATCTTCCAGCATTCGCCTTTGGGTGATGTACTAAATTCTTTGAAGAACTTGTCCTTGGAGGAAGACTCACAGCCGGACTATGTTTGGTTCGAGCTAGAGGTGGACAATGAGGAATTTTGCTTCCCACCCGCCACCCACTTCATAGCCACCGTCGATGACTTAACTGATGTGCTCGACTATGGCTCCGAAGACATCGACGGCATGGACAACGATGCCGACATGTCACGCCCAATATGCGATACTATCCTAAAGAGACTCGAAGGTCCCACCAAGGATAGAACCACATATTGACACGCTTTTGCAAGGTGGATATCATTACATCAACATTACATAATATATGGGGATACATACAAGGCATACAAATGCCGCAAGAATACATCAATACATCATACATAAGATCAACATCCGACTATGGATGAAACAAAAACAGAAGCTCAAACGACATCCACCCTGCTAGACCAGGCTGCCGACCAGGATCCAATCCCTTGAACAAGAAGAAGCGGAACAAGAACTCCAAAACTATAAACATCGCTCTCGCATCATGATCATCGCATAACATGTACCTGCAACTGGTGTTGTAGTAATCTATGAGCCACGAGGACTCGGCAATCCCATTACCATGGGTATCAAGACTAGCAAAGCTTAAAGGGTATGGAAGGGGTAAAGTGGTGAGGTGGTAGCAACGACTAAGCATGTATGGTGGCTAACTTACGAGTACAAGAGTAAGATGAGAATCTACGCAAACGGTCGCCAACTAGTGGTGATCAAGAAGTGATCCTGAACTACTTACGCCCAAACATAACCCAACCGTATTCTCCTCTCGAACTTCCCCGAAAAGAGACCATCACAGTTACGCAACGCGGTTGGTGTATTTTAATTAAGTTTACTCCAAGTCTTCTACAACCGGATATTAACAAATTCCCATCTGCCACATAACCGCGGGCATGGCTCTCGAATGTTTATATCCTGCAGGGGTGTCCCAACTTAGCCCATCACAAGCTCTCACGGTCAACGAAGGATATTCCTTCTCCCGGGAAGACCCGATCAGCCTCGGAATCCCGGTTACAAGACATTTCAACAATGGTAAAACAAGACCAGCAAAACCGCCCGATGTGCCGACAATCCCGATAGGAGCTGCACATATCTCGTTCTCAGGGCAACACCGGATGAGACATCCTACGAGTAAAACCAGCCCTCAAGTTTCCCCGAGGTGGCCCCGTAGTCTACTCGATTAGGACCAACACTTTGAGAAGCACTGGCCCGGGGGGGTTAAAATAAAGATGACACTCGAGAGCGTGACTCCGAAGGTAAAAGTATAGGTGGTGGTGAGGCAAATGGTAAAACCAAGGCTGGGCCTTGCTGGAGGAGTTTTATTCAAAGCGAACTGTCAAGGGGTTCCCATAACCCCCAACCGCGTAAGGAACGCAATATGAAGGAACATAACACCGGTATGATGGAACTAGGGTGGCAAGAGTGGAACAAAACACCAGGCATAAGGCCGAGCCTTCCACCCTTTACCAAGTATATAGATGCGTTAATTAAAAAAGAGAGATATTGTGATATCCCAACAAAGTTCATGATATCCATGTTCCAACATGGAACAGCCTGCAACTGCACCTGCAACTAGCAACGCTATAAGAGGGGCTGAGCAAAGCGGTAACATAGCCAAACAACAGTTTGCTAGGTAGGGTGAAAAGGTTAGAGGTTTTCATGGAAATTTGGGAGGTTTGACAACAAGTGGTAGGTAGCGCGACATAGCGATAGCATCGAGACAACTAGCATAGCAATGATAGTAGTGAGATCCAAGGTGACGGTCATATTGCGTGAAAACCCGCTAGGAATAAGAACGAGTCCATGAAGTAGATGAAGCAACGTAGCCGAACGAATCCTCACAATCGCGACGTTAATGGAACTATCGAGAAGAAGAAGCACCGGAAACAAGCAAACAACATGGTAAACAACCATCACATAAACATGGCATGATGCACAATCAAGTGTGATGCATGTCCGGTTTAATGAGTCAGGGCAAGAGATGATGCATAAAAAAACTACCTATCTAGGCAAGTTTAAATGAGGCCGGAACAACAAACAACAATCCTAGAAAATCCTCATATGCATATTTCGAATTTGGTACTGTTCTGCCCTATACACAATTTTAATGTTGTCAAACAGCAAAATAAAGTGAAGCAAGTTAATCTTTGCATTTTTCTTCCCCATTTACATATAAAGTTTATTTAAAACGGAGCTACGGTTATTTAGATATGAATTAAACCATTTTAGCATGTCATTTATGCAAAATAAATCAAACACCATGTTAAACATTTTAAACATGAATGAAAACAACATATTATGAAACTAGATAAAATTCTAAGCATTTTGCATATATGGTTCATTATGTTTGGATGCATGCATATTTAACTGTAGACAAAGTAAAACAGTGGCAATTTATAAATATGCAATGCATCGATTTAAAAAATCCACAGCAGAAAAAAAAAAACATGCACGGCCCGAAGCATCAAGGTGCAGCGGCCCAGATGACGATTTGGCCCAAGTGAGCATTGAGTGTGCACAATAACAGGAAACAGTGCAAAAACAATGGGGGCGGCTGGGACTCAAACCCAGGATCTCCTGGTTGTGTGCCTGCGTGACCGACCACTAGGGTGCTTCTGTAATTGTGTTCAGAAAGGAGTACAACTACTTAAAGAGAAGCAAAGGTGTAGCCTTGCTCTGCCATGAAGGCACGGTGACAGCAGGTCTCTGGCGAGCCTTAAAGGCCGGATGCAGCAGTGGCTGAGGCTGGAGTTTGGCAGCGGGGGTGCGGAAAAAGGAGGGGAGTGCAGCTACGGGATGCGCGTGTGCATGTGGGGAGCAGAAGAAAGAGCCCGGAGCTCGAGCGTCGAGCTGGAGCTCGTCTCGGCTGCGGCACACAGCGATGCATGGACAAGCATGGCGCGGCGAGCGAGCGGCAAGCAGGCAAGGTGTGCGTGCGGGTGCAGATGCATGCGGGGGCTACGAGCGCGTGTGGTGGAGCAACGATGCGAGGGAGTGCGTGTGGAAGGGGCCTAGCAGAGGAGCTAACGAAGCTGCTACCATGGCGCTCATGGAGATCGAACTCCTGCTCGCATTGATCAGGACCTGGAGGATGAAAAACGAGCGCTTGGTAAGGCCAGGAGGGTGAAGAGCTCACGGTGGGTAGGATGGTGTAGTCGATCGTGCTCGGGAACGAACGGAGGCGACGAGGGAAGGCAATGAAGGAGCTCGCTGAACTTGGTGTTCCTTTGATCCGTGAAGAGGATGAAGCAGAGGAAGAAGGGGACATCGTGGAAGAAGACGATCGTGTCTCGGGGAGTCCCTTGGAGACATTTCGGGAGTCGCGGTACTTGTCGCGGGGGAAGACGACGACCGGGCGATGCTGGCTACCCCGGGCTCGAGCTCAGCTTGGCTGGTCATGGCGTTGGCAATGGCAGGGGCGTGGGGAGCTTACCTCGGTGGCGGGAGGAGGCAGAAGAGGGGAAAATGGAGCGAGAAGGAAACCCTAGGGTTGGGGCAGGATTATATAGGAGGAAGGGAGCAGCTGCGGCCATCAAATCGACCGGACAGCCGACGTGGAGGCTCTGAATGTCCAGCCGTACAGGAAGAAGACGATGAACAGAGGAGCGGTGCTGGTGGGCCGGATTCGAAGGGGGTAAGTGAGGTGGCTTGCCATAGGTGGGCTGGGGAGATGGGCTGCTGCTGCTGGAGCTGGGCTCTCTCTTGCTACATTTCCTTTCCTTCCTTTTTTCTTCAGAGAGAAATCTTGGAAGAAAAGAAAGGCAAGGGAAGATACGTAATTTGGCAGGGATGAAGATATTAATGGAGTCCTGGAAATATGCACAATTTGAATAAACTGGTTTGGACTTTTTTAAGGATATAAAAATAATTCAAGTTTGAATTAAATTCAAACTTGAGCCATTTTTGAACCCAACCAAAACAACTCCAAAATAGATGAGATTTTACAGAGGAGTTAAAGGCAAGGTGCAGGATTCATAGGAAAAAAAGGAACATTTTTCTGGACAGAGAAATGTCACATGAAAATAAGTGTAATAAAGAAGAAAGGAGAAGTTTGGATGGGATAGAAACTTGAGTGAACTTGACGAATGGTTGCTGGTATGTGCATGATGCATCAATGAGGTGGAGATAAGAAGAAGAGGGGGGTTTCACACAAGAAGACTTAATGATGCAAACCAAGGCATGATGATCATGATGCAATGCAATAATAAATGACAAGAGGCACATCCAAAACATGTAGCATATAAAAAAATGGGATGAACATGGCAAACAAACAAAGATGGCACAGTACAATATAATAAAATATGAACATGATGCAAGAAGCAAAATATGGCAATGGCATTCCTCATGATCAGGGCAACAACATAGGGAAAATAAATAAGCCAAAACAATTATGACAATGCAACAAACACAAAAAAAACTTGACAACAACTAAAATAAAAGGAAGGCATCTGGAGTATCGGCCTCGGGGCGTTACAACTCTCCTCCACTAAGAGAAGATCTCGTCCCGAGATCTTAGAAATGAGATGGAAGAAAAGAGGATGAGGTAACCAAGAGCGTAAGAGAAAAGATGACCAAGGCCGAGAGCGCTCGGGTAGACAAGAGGAACATCGAATGTGACAAGAATCAAAAGCTCAAGGAATAAGATAGACTCTGTAACCACTCCGGTTAGAACAAGATAGAAAAGGAATAATAATTAAGGAATTTAGGCAGCACTCCGGCTGAACATGGAAAGAATAGAACATGAACTTGAGAAGATGGAACGATACTTGACGAGAGGAACAAAACAATGCCTCCGGAAGAATTGAAAGAGTGGAATTAAAAGAACGGAGAAGAAAAAGACAACTTCTACCAAGATTGAGTTTCAAAAGCATCCTTACGAAGAAGGGTTGAATGAAGTTGTTGGAAAATCAACGACGAAAATAATAAGCTTGTTGTGGTCTTATGGATAACGTCTCAAAACTATGAGATGATAACCGGCCACAAACGGAAATGATTGAATAGATGAGAAGAACGAAGAAATGCAAAACTCCACTTCAAAAGAATACGGAGAATTAATTGCACTTCGAGACGCCAGAAGAAAAGATACTTGAGCTCCAACTAGAATCTTGATGAACACTTGAAGAATGAATTAAGTCATAATGAACCACCGTGAAGAACTCCGGTAACAAATGGATGACGAGATAGAATTGAAGGATGAAAGAATAAGATTAGAGCCTTGCGATGATATAGATGGAGCTTCACGACGAGACAAGCTAGAAAAACTTGCGACTCCAGAAAAGAAAAGATGAACAACTTAGAACCAAGACATTATCCATCATGAGAATCTCCGAAGGAAGGAATTAATCACTAGATGAGAGGAGAATACGAATTATGTTATGCTTATCCTCCACCAATTAAATTGATGAGAAGCAATGGATTGCATACAACTTATTCGCGTTGGAAAGGATTAGGGGAAGATATAGCGCAAAACTTGAGAAAGTCTTCAAGAACCACTGGTAGGACTGGAAAGAATGAATGAATTGATATGATAAGAACGGAAAAGGAATATTCAACTAACCACCGTGAACATGAAAATGAACGAAGAGAAGAGAAGGAATCGCCGGAAAGAATTAGAAAACGAACAAAGATACTTGAGTGAATCAAAATGCAAGAGAACGAAGAAATCGTGAACTAATTAAAGAATGCTGGAACGAAGACCGGTATAAATATGGGAACGAACGAAGCTGAAAAACTTGGACCGAAGAAATATTCCAAATTGGAGGCCTCCGGATAATCAAAACGGAAAAAACAACTCCTAAAATACTCCGGATGGATAAGAAAAGAATCGCACGATTGGAAACAATAAGAGGATAGCAACAAGCTAGCACCACGAATCTCTGAGAGAACGGACAAGATTTAGAGGAAAACTCTTCTTCGATCTTCACACATTGAGAGTGACGACGAGAAACACCACAAAAATTGTTGAGATACTCCGGGAGAATGAAAAGCAATGAGGTTGAGCCGACGATGAAAAATAATTTAAAATTGATCTTGGAAAAGCATCTGACAGATGAATTTCATTCTTACGTCAAACTTCGAAAGGAATTTGAGAATAACTCCGGAAAATTAGAAGAGTCGGGTAAGATCCTGGGAAAAGACCTGTGGATTAGGGCCCACTAAAAAGAAACACCGTTGGAAAAGGATTTATTGAGAGAGAGATGACGCACCGGAACAATTGCAAGAGTTGAGTGAGGTGACAACCTCGAAATAATTGAATGAAAACACGAATCTTCTGAGATGTCTTCATCACTCCGGAACGATTAAATGGCGAGAGGCGAACGAGCAAAGGAAGAACTTGAGTTGATGAAAAGAATATGACCAACAACGAAAACTTGAATTGGATCCACCAGAACAGAAACGAGACGAACAATGATTAGCTCGACGGGAATTCACCAGTTGAGACAACTGAGGAAAGACTGAAGAGGCTCCACACGAATGACATTGATGCTCGAATAGAGGCTCAGACTCCGGGAATAAAAGGGGATGGGAGGGTGGAAAAAACAAAGGGGAACTTGGAACTGGGAACCGACGAATTACTTGAAGACAGAAAAAAACACCGGTTGAAATAGTGGAGGAAAGAATGCAAAGGCTTCACACGAGTAGGATGGATACTCGATTACGGACTCCAGCTCCGAGAAGAAAAAGGGGTGGGCGGGTGGGAAAAACAAAGCCAACTTCACATGGAGGAACAAAGTCGGTAGAGAAAGAACTGAGGACTGATCTTGCCAAAAGATGAAGAGGATCGAATCATTTGAAGAGAGAGCACCTGATGAAAAGAGCTGACATTGCAACGAACGAAAACTAACCGCGTGATCCTAAAAAAATTGAAGGGGGAGAGGAGTAGTTCAAAACACCTACGTCAAGATACCTTACCAGAGCGACGAAGGGGCTGAGGAGTAAAAAGAATTCCTACTCTCCGATATAACTAGACTCCGAAAAAAAAATTTCTAGACTCAACAATGGACAAACTACACGATCGAACAAGGGGGCTCCTATGGTCGGTCGAGGCTCTGATACCAACTTGTTACACCCAATATGCGATTCTATCCTAAAGAGACTCGAAGGACCCACCAAGGATAAAACCGCATATTGACACGCTTTTGCAAGGTGGATATCATTACATCAACATTACATAATAGATGGGGATACATACAAGGCATACAAATGCCGCAAGAATACATCAATACATCATACATAAGATCAACATCCGACTACGGATGAAACAAAAACAGAAGCTCAAACGACATCCACCTGCTAGCCCAGGCTGCCGACCAGGATCCTATCCCTTGAACAAGAAGAAGCGGAACAAGAACTCCAAAACTATAAACATTGCTCTCGCGTCATGATCATCGCATAACCTGTACCTGCAACTGGTGTTGTAGTAATCTGTGAGCCACGAGGACTCAGCAATCCCATTACCATGGGTATCAAGACTAGCAAAGCTTAAAGGGTATGGAAGGGGTAAAGTGGTGAGGTGGTAGCAGCGACTAAGCATGTATGGTGGCTAACTTACGAGTACAAGAGTAAGATGAGAATCTACGCAAACGGTCGCCAACTAGTGGTGATCAAGAAGTGATCCTGAACTACTTACGCTCAGACATAACCCAACTGTGTTCTCCTCTCGAACTTCCCCGAAAAGAGACCATCATGGTTACGCAACGCGGTTGGTGTATTTTAATTAAGTTTACTTCAAGTCTTCTACAACCGGATATTAACAAATTCCCATCTGCCACATAACCGCGGGCATGGCTCTCGAAAGTTTATACCCTGCAGGGGTGTCCCAACTTAGCCCATCACAAGCTCTCGCGGTCAACGAAGGACATTCCCTCTCCCGGAAAGACCCGATCAGCCTCAGAATCCTGGTTACAAGACATTTCGACAATGGTAAAACAAGACCAGCAAAACCGCCCGATGTGCCGACAATCCCAATAGGAGCTCCACATATCTCGTTCTCAGAGCAACACCGGATGAGACATCCTACGAGTAAAATCATCCCTCAAGTTTCCCTGAGGTGGCCCCGCAGTCTACTCGATTCGGACCAACACTTAGAGAAGCACTGGCCCGGGGGGTTAAAATAAAGATGACCCTCGGGAGCGCGACTCCCAAGGGAAAAGTATAGGTGGTGGTGAGGCAAATGGTAAAACCAAGGTTGGGCCTTGCTGGAGAAGTTTTATTCAAAGCGAACTGTCAAGGGGTTCCCATAACACCCAACCGCGTAAGGAACGCAATATCAAGGAACATAACACCGGTATGACAGAAACTAGGGCGGCAAGAGTGGAACAAAACACCAGGCATAAGGCCGAGCCATGCACCCTTTACCAAGTATATAGATGCATTAATTAAATAAGAAATATTGTGATATCCCAACAAAGTTCATGATATCCATGTTCCAACATGGAACAACCTGCAACTGCACCTGCAACTAGCAACACTATAAGAGGGGCTGAGCAAAGCGGTAACATAGCCAAACAATGGTTTGCTAGGTAGGGTGAAAAGGTTAGAGGTTTTCATGGAAACTTGGGAGGTTTGACAACAAGTGGTAGGTAGCGCGACATAGTGATAGCATCGCGACAACTAGCATAGCAATGATAGTAGTGAGATCCAAGGTGACGGTCATATTGCCTGAAATCCCGCTAGGAAGAAGAACGAGTCCATGAAGTAGATGAAGCAACATAGCCGAACGTATCCTCACAATCGCGACGTTAATGGAACTATCGAGAAGAAGAAGCACCGGAAACAAGCAAACAACATGGTAAACAACCATCTCATAAACATGGCATGATGCACAATCAAGTATGATGCATGTCCAGTTTAATGAGTCATGGCAAGAGATGATGCATAAAAAAATACCTATCTAGGCAAATTTAAATGAGGCCGGAACAACAAACAACAATTCCAGAAAATCCTCATATGCATATTTCGAATTTGGTACTGTTCTTCTCTATACACAATTTTAATGTTGTCAAACAGCAAAATAAAGTGCAGCAAGTTAATCTTTGCATTTTTCTACCCCATTTACATATAAAGTTTATTTAAAACGGAGCTACGGTTATTTAGATATGAATTAAACCATTTTAGCATGTCATTTATGCAAAATAAATCAAACACCATGTTAAACATTTTAAACACGGATGAAAACAACATATTATGAAACTAGATAAAATTCTAAGCATTTTGCTTATATGGTTCGTTATGTTTGGATGCATGCATATTTAAGTGTAGACAAAGTATAACAGTGGCAATTCTATAAATATGCAATGCACTAGGAATTAAACAAATCCACAGGCAGAAAAAAAACGTGCACGGGCCCGAAGCATCAAGGTGCAGCGGCCCAGATGAGGATTTGGCCCAAGTGAGCATTGAGTGTGCACAATAACAGGAAACAGTGCAAAAATAATGGGGGCGGCTGGGACTCAAACCCAGGATATCCTGGTTGTGTGCCTGCGTGACCGACCACTAGGGTGCTTCTGTAATTGTGTTTAGAAAGGAGCACAGCTACTTAAAGAGAAGCAAAGGTGTAGCCTTGCTCTGCCATGAAGGCACGGTGACAGCAGGTCTCTGGCGAGCCTTAACGGCCGGATGCAGCGGTGGCTTAGGCTGGAGTTCGGCGGCGGGGGTGCGGAAAAAGCAGGGGAGTGCAGCTACAGGATGCGCGCGTGCATGTGGGGAGCAGAAGAAAGAGGCCGGAGCTCGAGCGTTGAGCTGGAGCTCGTCTAGGCTGCGGCGCACAGCGATGAATGGACGAGCATGGCGCGGCAAGCGAGCGGCAAGCAGGCAGGGGGTGAGTGCGGGTGCAGATGCATGCGGGGGCTATGGGCGCGTGTGGTGGAGCAACGATGCGAGGGTGTGCGTGTGGAAGGGGCCGAGCAGAGGAGCTAACGAAGCTGCTACCATGGCGCTCATGGAGATCGAACTCCTGCTCGCATCGATCAGGACCTAGTGGACGAAAACGAGCGCTAGGTAAGGCCAGGAGGGTGAAGAGCTCACGGTGGGTAGGATGGTGTAGTCGATCGTGCTCGGGAATGAACGATGGCGACGAGGGAAGGTAATGAAGGAGCTCGCTGAACTTGGCGTTCCTCTGATCCGTGAAGAAGACGAAGCAGAGGAAGAAGGGGACGTCGTGGAAGAAGACGACCGTGTCTCGGGGAGTCGCTTGGAGACATTTCGGGAGTCGCGGTACTTGTCGCGGGGGAAGACAACGACCGGGCGATGCTGGCTACGTCGGGCTCGAGCTCAGCTCGGCTGGTCATGGCGTTGGCAACGGCAGGGGCGTGGGGAGCTTACCTCGATGGCGGGAGGAGGCAGAAGAGGGGAAAATGGAGCGAGAAGAAAACCCTAGGGTTGGGGCAGGATTATATAGGAGGAAGGGAGCAGCTGCGGCCATCAAATCGACCGGACAGCCAACGTGGAGGCTCTGGATGTCCAGCCGTACAGGCAGAAGACGATGAACAGAGGAGCGGTGCTGGTGGGCTGAATTCGAAGGGGGTAAGTGAGGTGGCTTGCTATAGGTGGGCTGGGGAGATGGGCTACTACTGCTGGAGCTGGGCTCTCTCTCTTGCTACATTTCCTTTCCTTCCTTTTTTCTTCAGACAGAAATCTTGGAAGAAAAGAAAGGCAAGGGAAGATACGTAATTTGGCAGGGATGAAGATATTAATGGAGTCCTGGAAATATGCACAATTTGAATAAACTGGTTTGGACTTTTTTAAGGATACAAAAATAATTCAAGTTTGAATTAAATTCAAACTTGAGCCATTTTTTAACCCATCCAAAACAACTCCAAAATAGATGAGATTTTACAGAGGAGTTAAAGGCAAGGTGCAGGATTCATAGGAAAAAAAGGAACATTTTTCTGGACAGAGAAATGTCACATGAAAATAAGTGTAATAAAGAAGAAAGGAGAAGTTTGGATGGGATAGAAACTTGAGTGAACTTGACGAATGGTTGCTGGTATGTGCATGATGCATGAATGAGGTGGAGATAAGAAGAAGAGGGGGGTTTCACACAAGAAGACTTAAAGATGCAAACCAAGGCATGATGATCATGATGCAATGCAATAATAAATGACAAGAGGAACATCCAAAACATGTAGCATATAAAAAAATGGGATGAACATGGCAAACAAACAAACATGGCACGGTACAATATAATAAAATATGAACATGATGCAAGAAGCAAAATATGGCAATGGCATTCCTCATGATCAGGGCAACAACATAGGGAAAATAAATAAGCCAAATCAATTATGACAATGCAACAAACACAAAAAAATCTCGACAACAACTAAAATAAAATAAAGGCATCTAGAGTATCGGCCTCGGGGCGTTACAACTCTCCTCCACTAAGAGAAGATCTCGTCCCGAGATCTTAGAAATGAGACGGAAGAAAAGAGGATGAGGTAACCAAGAGCGCAAGAGAAAAGATGACCAAGGTCGAGAGCGCTCAGGTAGACAAGAGGAACATCGAATGTGACCAGAATCAAAAGCTCAAGGAATAAGATAGACTCTGTAACCACTCCGGTTAGAACAAGATAGAAAAGGAATAATAAAGAAGGAATTTAGGCAGCACTCCGGTTGAACATGGAAATAATAGAACATGAACTTGAGAAGATGGAACGATACTTGACGAGAGGAACAAAACAATGCCTCTGGAAGAATTAAAAGAACGGAGAAGAAAAAGACAACTTCTACCAAGATTGAGTTTCAAAAGCATCCTCACGAAGAAGGGTTGAATGAAGGTGTTGGAAAATCAACGACGAAAATAATAAGCTTGTTGTGGGCTTATGGATAACGTCTCAAAACTATGAGATGATAACCGGCCACAAACGGAAATGATTGAATAGATGAGAAGAACGAATAAATGCAAAACTCTACTTCAAAAGAATACGGAGAATTAATTGCACTTTGAGACGCCAGAAGAAAAGATACTTGAGCTCCAACAAGAATCTTGATGAACACTTGAAGAATGAATTAAGTCATAATGAACCACCGTGAAGAACTCCGGTAACAAATGGATGACGAGATAGAATTGAAGGATGAAAGAATAAGATTAGAGCCTTGCGATGATATAGATGGAGCTTCACGACGAGACAAGCTAGAAAAACTTGGGACTCCAGAAACGAAAAGATGAACAACTTAGAACCAAGACATTATCCATCATGAGAATCTCCGAAGGAAGGAATTAATCATTAGATGAGAGGAGAATAAGAATTATGTTATGCTTATCCTCCACCAATTAAATTGATGAGAAGCAATGGATTGCATACAGCTTATTCGCGTTGGAAAGGATTAGGGGAAGATATAGCGCAAAACTTGAGAAAGTCTTCAAGAACCACTGGTAGGACTGGAAAGAATGAATGAATTGATATGATAAGAACGGAAAAGGAATATTCAACTAACCACCGTGAACATGAAAATGAACGAAGAGAAGAGAACGAATCGCCGGAAAGAATTAGAAAACGAACAAAGATACTTGAGTGAATCAAAATGCAAGAGAACGAAGAGATCGCGAACTGATTAAAGAATGCTTGAACGAAGAAGGGTATAAATATGGGAACGAACGAAGCTGAAAAACTTGGACCGAAGAAATATTCTGAATTGGAGGCCTCCGGATAATCGAAACAGAAAAAACAGCTCCTGAAATACTCCGGATGGATAAGAAAAGAATCGCACGATTGGAAACAATAAGAGGATAGCAACAAGCTAGCACCACGAATCTCTGAGAGAACGGACAAGATTTAGAGGAAAACTCTTCTTCGATCTTCACACGTTGAGAGTGACGAAGAGAAACACCACCAAAATTGTTGAGATACTCCTGGAGAATGAAAAGCGAAGAGGTTGAGACGACGATGAAAAATAATTTGAAATTGATCTTGGAAAAGCATCTGATAGATGAATTTCATTCTTACGTCAAACTTCGAAAGGAATTTGAGAATAACTCCGGTAAATTAGAAGAGTCAGGTAAGATCCTGGGAAAAGACCTGTGGGTTAGGGCCCACTAAAAAGAAACACCGTTGGAAAAGGATTTATTGAGAGAGAGATGACGCACCGGAACAATTGAAAGAGTTGAGTGAGGTGACAACCTCGAAATAATTGAATGAAAACACGAATCTTCTGAGATGTCTTCATCACTCCGGAACGATTAAATGGCGAGAGGCGAACGATCAAAGGAAGTGCTTGAGTTGATGAAAATAATATGACCAACAACGAAAACTTGAATTGGATCCACCAGAACAGAAACGAGAGGAACAATGATTAGCTCGACGAGAATTCACCAGTTGAGACAATTGAGGAAAGACTGAAGAGGCTCCGCACGGATGACATTGATGCTCGAATAGAGGCTCAGACTCCGGGAATAAAAGGGGATGGGAGGGCAGAAAAAACAAAGGGGAACTTGGAACTAGGAACCGACGAATAACTTGAAGAGAGAAAAAAACACCGGTTGAAATAGTTGAGGAAAGAATGCAAAGGCTTCGCACGAGTAGGATGGATACTCGATTACGGACTCCGGCTCCGAGAAGAAAAAGGGGTGGGCGGGTGGGAAAAACAAGGCCAACTTCACATGGAGGAACAACGTCGCTAGAGAAAGAACTGAGGACTGATCTTGCCAAAAGATGAAGAGGATCGAATCATTTGAAGAGAGAGCACCGGATGAAAAGAGCTGACATTGCAACAAACGAAAACTAACCGCGTGATCCTAAAAAAAAATTGAAGGCGGAGAGGAGTAGTTCAAAACACCTACGACAAGATACCATACCAAAGCGACGAAGGGGCTGAGGAGTAAAAATAATTCCTACTCTCCGATATAACTAGACTCCGAAAAAAAGTTTTTCTAGACTCAACAACGGCCAAACTACACGATCAAACAAGGGGGCTCCTATGGTCGGTCGAGGCTCTGTTACCAACTTGTCACGCCCAATATGCGATTCTATCCTAAAGAGACTCGAAGGTCCCACCAAGGATAAAACCGCATATTGACACGCTTTTGCAAGGTGGATATCATTACATCAACATTACATAATAGATGGGGATACATACAAGGCATACAAATGCCGCAAGAATACATCAATACATCATACATAAGATCAACATCCGACTACGGATGAAACACAAACAGAAGCTCAAACGACATTCACCCTGCTAGCCCAGGCTACCGACCAGGATCCTATCGCTTGAACAAGAAGAAGCGGAACAAGAACTCCAAAACTATAAACATCGCTCTCACGTCATGATCATCCCATAACTTGTACCTGCAACTGGTGTTGTAGTAATCTGTGAGCCACGAGGACTCAACAATCCCATTACCATGGGTATCAAGACTAGCAAACCTTAAAGGGTATGGAAGGGGTAAAGTGGTGAGGTGGTAGCAGCGACTAAGCATGTATGGTGGCTAACTTACGAGTACAAGAGTAAGATGAGAATCTATGCAAACGGTCGCCAACTAGTGGTGATAAAGAAGTGATCCAGAACTACTTACGCTCAGACATAACCCAACTGTGTTCTCCTCTCGAACTTCCCCGAAAAGAGACAATCACGGTTACGCAACGCGGTTGGTGTATTTTAATTAAGTTTACTTCAAGTCTTCTGCAACCGGATATTAACAAATTCCCATCTGCCACATAACCGCGGGAACGGCTCTCGAAATTTTATACCCTGCAGGGGTGTCCCAACTTAGCCCATCACAAGCTCTCGCGGTTAATGAAGGATATTCGTTCTCCCGGGAAGACCCGATCAGCCTCGGAATCCTGGTTACAAGATATTTCGACAATGGTAAAACAAGACCAAAAAACTGCCCGACGTGCCGACAATCCCGATAGGAGCTGCACATATCTCGTTCTTAAAGCAACACAAGATGAGACATCCTACGAGTAAAACCAGCCCTCAAGTTTCCCTGAGGTGGCCCCGCAGTCTACTTGATTCGGACCAACACTTAGAGAAGCACTGGCTCGGGGGGTTAAAATAAAGATGACCCTCGGGAGCGCGACTCCCAAGGGAAAAGTATAGGTGGTGGTGAGGCAAATGGTAAAACCAAGGTTGGGCCTTGCTGGAGAAGTTTTATTCAAAGCAAACTGTCAAGGGGTTCCCATAACACCCAACCGCTTAAGGAACGCAATATCAAGGAACATAACACCGGTATGACGGAAACTAGGGCGGCAAGAGTGGAACAAAACACCAGGCATAAGGCCGAGCCTTGCACCCTTTACCAAGTATATAGATGCATTAATTAAATAAGAGATATTGTGATATCCCAACAAAGTTCATGATATCCATGTTCCAACTGCACCTGCAACTAGCAACGCTATAAGAGGGGCTGAGCAAAGCGGTAACATAGCCAAACAATGGTTTGCTAGGTAGGGTGAAAAGGTTAGAGGTTTTCACGCCAATTTGGGAGGTTTGACAACAAGTGGTAGGTAGCGCGACATAGCAATAGCATCGAGACAACTAGCATAGCAATGATAGTGGTGAGATCCAAGGTGACGGTCATCTTGCCTGAAATCCCGCTAGGAAGAAGAACGAGTCCATGAAGTAGATGAAGGAACGTAGCCGAACGAATCCTCACAATCGCAACGTTAACGAAACTATCAAGAAGAAGAAGCACCGGAAACAAGCAAACAACATGGTAAACAACCATCACATAAAAACATGGCATGATGCACAATCAAGTATGATGCATGTCCAGTTTAATGAGTCATGGAAAGAGATGATGCATAAAAAAAACTACCTATCTAGGCAAGCTTAAATGAGGCCGGAACAACAAACAACAATTACGGAAAATCCTCATATGCATATTTCGAATTTGGTACTGTTCTGCTCTATACACAATTTTAATGTTGTCAACCAGCAAAATAAAGTGCAGCAAGTTAATCTATGCATTTTTCTACCCCATTTACATATAAAGTTTATTTAAAATGGAGCTACGGTTATTTAGATATGAATTAAACCATTTTAGCATGTCATTTATGCAAAATAAATCAAACACCATGTTAAACATTTTAAACATGGATGAAAACAACATATTATGAAACTAGATAAAATTCTTAGCATTTTGCATATATGGTTCGTTAAGTTTGGATGCATGCATATTTAACTGTAGACAAAGTAAAACAGTGGCAATTCTATAAATATGCAATGCACTGGGAATTAAACAAAGCCACAGGCAGGAAAAAAAACATGCACGGGCCCGAAGCATCAAGGTGCAGCGGCCCAGATGAGGATACGGCTCAAGTGAGTGCTGAGTGTGCACAATAACAGGAAACAGTGCAAAAATAATGGTGGCGGCTGGGACTCGAACCCAGGATCTCCTGGTTGTGTGCCTGCATGACTGACCACTGGGGTGCTTATGTAATTGTGTTCAGAAAGGAGTACTGCTTCTTAAAGAGAAGCAAAGGTGTAGCCTTGCTCTGCCATGAAGGCACGATGACAGCAGGTCTCCGGCGAGCCTTAACGGCCGGATGAAGCGGCGGCTTAGGCTGGAGTTCGGCGGCGGGGTGCGGAAAAAGGAGGGGAGTGCAGCTACAGGATGCGCGCGTGCATGTGGGGAGCATAAGAAAGAGGCCGGAGCTCGAGCGTCGAGCTGGAGCTCGTCTCGGCTGCGGCGCACAGCGATGCATGGACGAGCATGGCGCGGCAAGCAGGCAGGGTGTGCGTGCGGGTGCAGCTGCATGTGGGGGCTACGGGCGCGTGTGGTGGAGCAACGATGCGAGGGTGTGCGTGTGCAAGGGGCCGAGTAGAGGAGCTAACGAAGCTGCTACCATGGCGCTCATGGAGATCGAACTCCTGCTCGCGTCGATCAGGACCTAGAGGACGAAAACGAGCGCTATGTAAGGCCAGGAGGGTGAAGAGCTCACGGTGGGTAGGATGGTGTAGTCGATCATGCTCGGGGATGAACGGAGGCAACGAGGGAAGGCGATGAAGGAGCTCGCTGAACTTGGCGTTCCTCTGATCCGTGAAGAAGACGAAGCAGAGGAAGAAGGGGACGTCGTGGAAGAAGACGATCGGGTCTCGGGGAGTCGCTTGGAGACGTTTCGGGAGTCTCGGTACTTGCCGCAGGGGAAGACGACGACCGGGCGATGCTGGCTATGCCGGGCTCGAGCTCAGCTCGGCTGGTCATGGCGTTGGCGACGGCAGGGGCGTGGGGAGCTTACCTCGGCGGCGGGAGGAGGCAGAAGAGGGGGAAATGGAGCGAGGAGGAAACCCTATGGTTGGGGCAGGATTATATAGGAGGAAGGGAGCAGCTGCGGCCGTCAAATCGACCGGACAGCCGACATGGAGGCTCTGGATGTCCTGCCGTACAGGGAGAAGACGATGAACAGAGGAGCGGTGCTGGTGGGCTGGATTCGAAGGGGGTAAGTGAGGTGGCTTGCTGTAGGTGGGCTGGGGAGATGGGCTGCTGCTGCTGGAGCTGGGCTCTCTCTCTCGTGTTACATTTCTTTTCCTTCCTTTTTTTCTTCAGACAGAAATCTTGGAAGAAAAGAAAGGCAAGGGAACATATGGAATTTGGCAGGGATGAAGATATTAATGGAGTCCTGGAAATATGCACAATTTGAATAAACTGGTTTGGACATTTTTAAGAATATAAGGATAATTCAAGTTTGAATTAAATTCAAACATGAGCCATTTTTGAAACCAACCAAAACAACTCCAAAATAGATGAGATTTTACAGAGGAGTTAAAGGCAAGGTGCAGAATTCATAGGAAAAAAAGGAACATTTTTCTGGACAGAGAAATGTCACATGAAAGTAAGTGTAATAAAGAAGAAAGGAGAAGTTTGGATGGGATAGAAACTTGAGTGAACTTGACGAATGGTTGCTGGTATGTGCATGATGCATGAATGAGGTGGAGATAAGAAGAAGATGGGGGTTTCACACAAGAAGACTTGAAGATGCAAACCTAGGCATGATGATCCTGATGCAATGCAATAATAAATGACAAGAGGCACATCCAAAACATGTAGCATATAACAAAATGGGATGAACATGGCAAACAAACAAAGATGGCACATTACAATATAATAAAATATGAACATGATGCAAGAAGCAAAATATGGCAATGGCATTCCTCATGATCATGGCAACAACATAGGGAAAAGAAATAAGCCAAAACAATTATGACAATGCAACAAACACAAAAAAACACGACAACAACTAAAATAAAAGGAAGGCATCTGGAGTATCGGCCTTGGGGCGTTACACGACAGGGAGCAAGGCCAAGACCCGCCATTCACTGGACGTTGGACGGCCACCTCTTCGTACGATGTGTACATGGTTGATACACCTAAAGAATCTGGCGACGACAAAGAAGAGCCGGATAAGAACAAACCCTCTGAGACGCAGTCCAAGCGCCGGCGTCCCAAACGCCGTTCTAAGCCTCGTCGCTCAAAGGATGGCAACACTGGCACCGGAGAAAATAGTACTCCGGGCGACGCCGAAAACAATCAAGACCCTGTCGGCGCTGCACCCAAACAGGGGGAACATGACAACATGCAAGACAACCCTGATGAACAGGCCATAGAAGATAACTCGGAGGACGATAGTTACCATCCGTCCTCCGAAGAGGAGACAAGCCTCGACAATGAAGATTTCATCGTGCCCGAGGACCCTCTGGAGCAGGAACGCTTTAAGCTTCAACTCATAGCCACTGCAAGGAGCCTGAAAAAGAAGCAGTAGCGGCTTCAAGCGAAACAAGACCAGCTCGTCGACAGATGGACTGACGTCCTGACAGCGGAAGAGTACGGCCTCAAACGCACAGCCAAGAGCTACTCGAAACATAGGCTGCTAGCTCAATTTGATGAGGAGGCACCAAAACACATATCTCCCTCGCATAATGAGGAGCGACCACCGCGTGGTCGTGACAGGGTGGCCGACCGGCCACTCTGCGGCCGGGATAAAGCGGCAACTCAGGCCGAACAGCAGCCTACCCCACCACCTTGCAGAAATAGAGACGGAAGAGTTCGGGGTCACACATACGACTGATACGTCTCCGTTGTATCTACTTTTCCAAACACTTTTGCCCTTGTTTTGGACTCTAACTTGCATGATTTGAGTGGAACTAACCTGGACTGACGTTGTTTTCAGCAGAATTGCCATGATGTTAATTATGTGCAGAAACAAAAGTTCACGGAATGACCTGAAACTTCACGGAACAACTTTTCAGAAATAATAAAAAAATCTTTGCAAAAGATGAAGGCCATGGGGCCCACCACCTGTCCACGAGGGTGGGGGCGCGCCTGCCCCCCTAGGGCGCGCCCCCTACCTCGTGGGCCCCCTGGAGCTCGTCCGACGCCAACTTCAACTCTATATATTTGTTCTCGGGGAGAATAAAATCAAGGACAAGAAATCATCGCGTTTTACGATACGGAGCCGCCGCCAAGCCCTAAAACCTCTCGGGAGGGCTGATCTGGAGGTTCGGGACTCCCGAGAGGGGGATTCGTCGCTTTCATCATCATCAACCATCCTCCATCACCAATTTCATGATGCTCACCGCCGTGCGTGAGTAATTCCATCGTAGGCCTGCTGGACGGTGATGGGTTGGATGAGATCTATCATGTAGTCGAGTTAGTTTTGTTAGGGTTTGATCCCTAGTATCCATTATGCTCTGAGATTGATGTTGCTATGACTTTGCTATGCTTAATGCTTGTCACTAGGGCCCGAGTGCCATGATCTCAGATCTGAACCTATTATGTTTTCATGAATATATGTGAGTTCTTGATCCTATCTTTCATGTCTATAGTCACCTACTATGTGTTATGATCCGGCAACCCCGAAGTGACAATAATCGGGACCACTGTCGGATCACGGGTTCCGGCAGACCCTTAAGGTTCGAACTCTGGGGTGCGCACGGAGATCCAACCCTCCACCGTCTCGTACCTCGCCGAATCGCAGGGTCCTAAACTACTAACAAGAACAACACAAGAGACGCAAGATTTATACTAGTTCGGGCCACCGTTGTGGTGTAATACCCTACTCTAGTTTGTGGTGTGTGGATTGCCTCTGGGGCCGACGAAGAACAGTACAGGGAAGAACAGCCTCGCGAGGGTTGTTCTTGGTGGGTGTGATGAACTGCTAAGTGGTGCCCCATCGCTCTAGCTTGAGGAACGGGTTTCTCTCTCTCTCTCTCTGGATTCCGAATGCTCGATCCGATCGTCCTCCTCCTATAGTGTGGCTACCCCTATTTATAGGCGAAGGCCCTGGGCCTCTTCCCAAATATTGAGCGGGAAGGGCGCCAACAATTTGCCATTTTGAAGGGGAACAGCGGGTACACTTATCCTGACTAAAGTTGGTCCTCGCCTGCCAAAGGCTCGTGATGACGCCTGCTTGGGCTCCACGATGATCGCATTCCAGCCGCTGGGGCTGGTCTTGGTCTTGTTGCATCAAACGGATGCCTTTGCTTGATGCCTTGCTTGCGCTTGCCCCCTTTGCACCAAAGAGGAAAGGAGGACGTTGCGCGGGCTGGCGCCCGACTGGCGCCCTCGGTCATCATGGTTATGCCACGGGCACCTCGCGAGGTACCCCGCCTTGAGTTCTCCGCCTCCTCATGAGCCAGCCCGACGAGGCCGCGTGAGGAAGCTCTTGGTCGCCCGCCTCATGAGGCTTGGCCCCTCGCGAGGGTCTTGAGCTTGTGTAGATGAAGATGGGCCGTCCTGGGCCTCCTTTGAGCCACGCCGCAGGCCGCAGGCAGGCAAGTCTATGGACCCACGCTCCTGAACGCCGACAAGAGCCCACAGGGCCACGATGCTCCGGACTTGGCCGTGCGAGAGGCGAAGGGCAAGTCGCGGTTGCCAGGGCCCTAACAACCTGTGGCCTTGGGCGCCGCGTGGCGTTTGATTGGACGTGCGCTTCGCAACCGCTGGTTGATAATAGAGCGCATCTTGCTTGCCTCCTTTACTTTCTCCGATTGCTGCTCAGATCCCTTTCTTGCGCCTCTCCTTCCTCGCTCCAAGACTTTCAGATCCACTCGCCTTCGTGCCCTAGCCGATCATGGCTCGTCAAACCCGGCCGAGCTGGTACTCTCTGCCTTGGACCCGCCGAATGTGTCGTGGCGAGCCTTGCCTCGATGCGCCGGGCTGGCGGAGGCGCAGGCGTCGCCGAACGGCGGTGTTCAAGGCCGGCTCCTCCGCCCCTGAGGGTCGGGGGAGTACCTTCTACCCGTTCTTCGCGGGTGCCATTATTGCTGGTCTGTCGCCTCCCTTCTCTGAGTTCTTCTTCTCCGTCCTTCGCCATTACAACATTCACGCTCTGCACCTCCATCCCAACTCCGTCCTTCTCCTGGCAATCTTCGCCTACTATTGTGAGGCCCATGTGGGGTCAAGCCCTCGGTGTCCTTGCTGCGCCACTACTTCTTCCTCCGATTCTCCCGTGGTCCCGTCTCCGCGTGCGCGAGCTTCGTCGCGTACGGCAGAGCTATTGCCATTTCAGAAGCAGATTGAGGGCTTCAGGAGCAAGTGGGTCTTTGTGGATGCCGGGCTGATCCACCCTCGACTGATCCTGCCCACGGAGCCCGCTGAGAGCTCCGACGACTGGTCCCGGGCGAAGCTTCGGGATCCTCGCGTGAAGCTGGTGCTGGAGAGGATGGATGCAGATCTGAAGCCGGACGATGCGGCGGCGGCGAGGCTGACCGGTGCGTCGTTGCTGAGGGAGTTCCTGGAGCACCAACTGGCTCCGCTTCGCCAGTACTCGCTTCCGATGTGGAGGCCTAACCCGAGCCCCGTGGCCCTGGCCAGCGAGGATCTGGTGACGGTCCTCCAGTCCTTGGTAGGGGGCGATGTGGCGAGACCGGAGGGCGCCCCCGCGCCCCTGTTTCTTCGCGAAGATTGGGAGCAGGTTGTGGGGTCCATGCCCGCCTTCAATGGGGACGGCCTCGTGCCCGCGGAGGCTCCGGAGGACCTGGTGGACGTGCCCTCTTCCGACTCCAGCGAAGAGGTGGCCAGGAGAGGGGGTTGATTCGGGGGCGGAGTCTAGGGCTCCCTCCCTGCGGCGCTGGCCCCGCGTTCTCCGCCTCCCCGAAAGTGATGACGACGAAGATGAGGATGAGCGGGGAGGCAAAAGCCTGCCCCCGATCCCGAAGAAGGACATGACTGGGATGGTCCCCCGCGGGTCCGCCCCGGCCCCGGGGCGATCCGTGGACGCGCCTGCCGCTCCTGGTCCCCTTGAAGCCGATCCCTGTAGCCGGCTCTCGGGCTTCAAGTATGGCCGGAGGCTGCTCGAGTCCACCAGAGACGACTTGTAAGTGCCCGCCTCCTGTCTTGATTATTGCTTTGTTGACGAGATCGATGTCCATGCTCTTGGTCAGGTGGCGCTGGGCGAAGAAGTCAAGGGGGCTCCTGAGGCCCCATCCGTGGTGGTGTCTTTGCCCGAAAAGGAAGACGACCCCGACGCCCAGGCCTCTCCTGCCCGGGCGTCCTCGCGAGGCCTGGCTGAGCCCGCTGGGGCGAGCTCAGCCCTCTTGTCCCAAGCGACTCCCGAGTTGGCCTTGCTGGGCGCAGCCTCCACCGTCGTCGTGGCGCCGCTGGTTCCGCCTCAGGGCGCAGTGGTTACGCCGCCGCTAACTCCTCCTACTCCGCCTACTGCTGTCTCTCCGACTCCTCCCGCGGTCCTGGACCGCGCTGCTGCTGAACTGGACCGGCTGCGGCAGGATCTTCTGGGCGCCGACCCTCGCTTGGTGGCCGGGCGCCTGGAGCTGGCCTCTGGCTGGATTCGTGCCGACGCTTAGATTCGGGCGGCGCTGGTCCAGGCTTCGACTGCCTGTGACGAGGAGAAGCAGGCTGTTCGCGAGGCGAAGGTAGCCCGAGATGCTGCCCTGGGGGAGGCAGCCAGCATCCGAGGTCGCTGCGAGACGCTGGAGGGTGAGCTGAAGGGCCTGCAGAACCAGCTCGCCGAGGAGGCTCGCCTCCGCCAGGAGCAGGAGGAAGGCATGAAGGCTCGCGAGGCGGCCATCAAGGACCGGGAGGCCAAGCTGAAGAAACGCCGCGACCGTCTTGACACGTTGGGGCAGGAACTGGAGGCAAGGAAGGTCGAGCTGGACGCCAAGGCGCGGGTTCTGGCTGAAGACCGCGTGGCTTTCATGGATATGGAGGTGAAGGCTCGCGTCTTGCTGAGGGAGCTTTATGACAGCGGCCTGGAGAGCCCACTGGCCGGCGCAGAGGACGGCCCCGCCAAGCTGCTTCCCTTCCTGATCCGCGCTCTTGGAGACGTCTCCCTTGGTCTTGGCCCCACGGTTGAGGCCGAGGCGCGGGTCTTGTCTTCTGCGGCACTGACGCGGATCCTCACCCACATCTATCTTCGCGACCCAGGCGTCGACATGGACAACTCTTGGAGCCAGAAGCGGCGAGCACGCAGCTGCCGCTGCCGAGGCTGTGAAGGGTCGCATGAGGCTGTTGGGGAAGTTCCAGGCCTTCACACCAAGCCGGGCGAGGCGCTGCTGCCCTGCTACTTCACGAGGCGCGCCCACTCCGCTGCTCCACCGCCGACAAGTGACTCCGCTGCGGCTCCCGCCTTGCTTGTAATTCCTGCACATGTATCATGCCTCAGGAGGCGTTTAAACTGCGTTTGGTACTGCGATAACAGTGTGGACTGTAATATTTTCTTTTGAATTCCTTGAAATTTGTGCTTCCTACTTGCTTATGTTCTCGCCGCAGAGCCCGGCCCTTGATACCTCACCGCCGTTAGCCCCGACCGAAACCAGGGCGGGACCAAGGGTGAGGGCTACGTGACAAGTTAGGCTCTGAGTCGCGATGCTCGTGGAGTCCCCTTGGTGCACGAACAGCAAGTAGGGAGGTGAGGCGCGGGCGGATCCACCGTTCTACGTCTGCAGGGCCCGGCACCGCGCATACCCCAACCGCCGTTAGCCTCTTGGAACTAAGGGGTGAGGGGCTACGTGACCAGTTAGGCTCCTGAGTCGCGATGCTCAGGAGTCCCCCTTGACGCTCAAACGGCATGCGTACCTTGGCTCCGCTCGGGGAGTGGCGTGTGACGAACCAGGCCCGAGGGGCCTGGCTGGGTGGCGTGCATCTGGGCGTGACCCAGGCGCAGCCCCCGTGCCCAGCCCCCTCGCGCGGCACTCCCGAGAGGAGGCGTTGCGACGAGGCCAGACACTGAGCTCTGGGCTCCCTGAGGTTGACGCGACCCGGAGGCCACCCTCAGTTGTTTATCACCAGCGCGGATAGGGCTGGAATTCGAGCCGAGTCGAGCCAGCTCGGCTCAACTCGCTAGAGCTCGTTTCATTAACGAGCTAGCTCGACTCGAATCGTTACTATAACGAGCTCAAACTCAAGATTGGCTCGACTCGTATAACTCGCGAGCTGGCTCATTTAGCTTGTTAAGCTCGTTAAAGATATAAACATAAAGCCCTCAAATATGATAAAAATGATCATGTATATATTAAACATACATATCACTAAACAATTGTAATTTCCTTGTAACGCATGAGTCTCTTAGGAGGCTAGGCCTTCAACGGCTGGGCCTTGGGTTGTGCGCCTCGGACGTAGGTTGTTTAGTGGCTGATCTTTCTTTGTATTGGGAGTGGCTGATCTATTATATCGAGCCTAACGAGTTACACGAGTACTCGTGAGATTGGCTCGTTTAACTTGGTCTATAAACGATCTTAAACTAAAGCTCGGCTCGACTCATTATTCTTCGAGTTCGAGTCGATTTGAGCTGAGTCACGAGCTACTTGTTTAGCTCGGGAGCTTCGAGCTTTTTTTCAGCCCTAAGCGCGGAGCATAGCGCTTCCGCATGCGTACGGGCATAGCCGTTCCTCGGCAGTGTCGTCAGCCAGCGCGGAGCATGGTGCTTCCACTGGAACGTGGGAGGGGGCTCCCCTCCGGGAGGAGCCCCCGGGGCGTATACAGCCCCACCCTGACACGTGGCTGGCATGGTAGGGCTAGACGAGGTGTATCTGGGCACCCGTGAGCCAGCGCAGGACTCACGAGGCCCTACCTCAAGGCGGGTTGCGCCTGGCTCTGGGCCTTATCTTCGAGTGTGTTCCTGCAAAAATGGCTAGATGCCGGTGCTCTACGTCTTTGGGTCCCGGCTCTCGGGCTGGTCTCTACCGTCGCTGGCAAGCCAGGTCGCGATGCCATGGACAAGACCAGAGGGTGAGGGCCGGAGAGCCGGTAGGAGCCCTGAGTCGCGATGCTCAGGCACCCCCCTTTAACGCGCAAGCTGGACTAGATGACACAGCTCTACATCCTCGGGTCCCGGCTCTCGGGCTGGTCTCTACCGTCGCTGGCAAACCAAGTCGCGATGCCATGGACAAGACCAGAGGGTGAGGGCCGGAGAGCCGGTAGGAGCCCTGAGTCGCGATGCTCAGGCACCCCCCCTTTAACGCGCAAGCTGGGTCGGAGGCAACAACTCTACATCCTCGGGTCCCGGCTCTCGGGCTGGTCTCTACCATCGCTGGCAAGCCAGGTCGCGATGCCATGGACAAGACCAGAGGGTGAGGGCCGGAGAGCCGGTAGGAGCCCTGAGTCGCGATGCTCAGGCACCCCCCTTTAACGTGCAAGCTGGATTGGATGACGAAACTCTACGTCCTCGGGTCCCGGCTCTCGGGCTGGTCTCTACCGTCGCTGGCAAGCCAGGTCGCGATGCCATGGACAAGACCAGGGTGAGGGCGGAGAGCAGTAGGAGCCCTGAGTCGCGATGCTCGTGCACCCCCTTTAACGTGCAAGATTTCGCCACCGTGAGAAGCCACCAAATAACAAGCATGGTGGAGCATAATCCTAAGGAAAACGCATGAAGGATACATGACGCTGGATCGCCCGAGCGGCTTGGGATGATGCAGCCCGAGGGCGCCCCAACAGGTAAGCTAAGGACATGAAATAAAGGGATACATGCCGCAGGGACAGACCCACGCGGCCTGGGAATAATGCAGCCCTGAAGGCGCTCCCAGCCGGAAATAAAACTGTCAGGACCCCGATTCCAAGTCACATCGACCTAGACGGTAACACCTCATATCACTTTGCGGCCTCACGCACGGTATTCCCATGGGTGTCGCCTTACCATGGCCCGGGACCGTTTGCGCCTTTTAGCTCACGTATTTGATAGTGTCGCTAGCATCCACATGACAAAGAACCCGGGCCGACATGGCTAGTCGTGAACCCAAAGCGGCGCTAACCCATGGGGACAGGCATACATGAATCACATCGAGCATGTCGGTCATCAACGTATGAATTCGGGCTGTAGCACTGGGCTAACAGGACTCCGGTATCCCGGCTATAGCAGAGCTAGGCAGGACTCGAATATCACGCGTGACATTTCCCGAAGGGACAGACATAGGAACGAAGTGAAACACATGCCGGCCAGTCAAGTGTCCAAGCAGTAGTGCTGGGCTAGCAGGACTCCGGTGAACCGGGCTGTAGCGGACTACTATCGCTCAGAAGCACAAGACTACATTTCCCCATATGAGAGGCTGCCAAGGATAAACAACTAGTTTGTCGGATCCCACTCATACCAAGCATTTCAATCATACACGCAATATGCCCGATATGAGTACATACAACAAGGCATCACAACAAAACTCTACAACTCAAAGTACTTTATTTAAGAGGCTCCGAGGAGCCATACATAACATATCCATACAGGTAGGGGTCACATGACCCAACACTCAAGTCATACAAACATACAAGCACATGCGGAAGCAAACTAGTCTGAGTACAGAATCTACAAAGAAAGAAAGCTTGTTGAAGCCTTTCTATCTACAGTGGCCCTTCACAAGCCTTGGATCACCACCTGGGTGGCTAGTTCACTCGTCGACGTCAAGGTCTACATAAAACCCATCGGAGGGGGGGTGTTGTCGTCTGAAAAACATTAATTAAGCAAACATGAGTATGGAGGTACTCAAAGAAGTCTTACAACAGAATCCTATCATACATGCACATTCTCAAGAAGGTGGTGGAGTTATTTGCAACAAGCCAGCTTTGACTCTTGGCTAAGCTATCCCACGTGACACCACTTGAAAAGCATTTGTCGCATTACACCAGTCCACTAATCACCATCACAATACTCCACTGTGGATCCTCTCTCGTCACCCACGAGAGGGCCATCCGCTGCACTCACACTTATCTTGAGGCTTTTAGTAGTATCCATTTACTTGTCTAGGAACCGTATAGGTGACCAAGTAGTCCTTATCATGACGCGCTATTCGAATAGTTTATACCCTGCGGGGTGTACTTCTTCACACACGCTCTCACCACTTACCGCCATTTACACGACATGTACTCGGCAACCTTCAAGATGAAGCCCAACGTGGGTGTCGGCCACGACCTGACTAAACACATGAGTCCCGAGTCCAGGTTTATCGCCTATTCGGGTTCCATCCGCAGGAGTCCGCCGAGGTTTCCACTAACGGCCCCGAACGATGTGTGCAGGGTTCCCGAGACACCAAGCAGCGAATCGGTACACCGGCCACGTGCCTACCGCAACACAACCCACCCCTAAGGTCAGCGTTGCGTGCGGCCCCAAAGATGCTACAAACACGTAAACTACTTGCAACTCCGGACCGAGGACAAGAGTGGTTAATAAGTCGAGAGGGTCAATTAAGGATCCCAATGCATGGTAGTAGCTAAGTCTTAAATCACACACACAGATCCAGTTCTTAGGGACGGCTTCAATGAAACAACCCACCATGTACTCCTACATGGCCTCTCATCGATACCTTTACCAAAACGTGTTCAACACTTTCACTCTCGAACCCGACACAACCTTTCACTCCAGTTCATCATCCCGATGAGCCGGACTGACACAACTCTAAGCATAGCAAGCATAGCATGGTAGGAATCACAAACATGGCTCATCAACTCCTACACATGCTAGTGGGTTTCATCTAATTCTTGTGGCAATGACAGTCATGCAAAGGAAGTGGGTTCAACTACCGCAGACACACAACAGTTTGAATCGCGTTGTCTTAATGCGATAAACAAGAGCAGAAGCGAGAACATGGGTTTGTATCGAATGATCAATGGGTTGCTTGCCCGATGTAGTGTGGTAGGATATCGCCCTTGAGACGGATATTCGGATTATCCTCGAGGCGTAACCTATCACGAAAGACATACCGAAAATAAACACACATGGCGATATGCAACAATATGATGCATGCTATGACATGGCAATATGAATGTGTGTTGGCCTAATGCAAGCTGGAACAAAAGGATGAACTCATTTGAATCAAAGATTCAAATGTTAGCTCATTAAAATAGCCCTAAAGGTGCATTATCTTAATCTGCTTAAACAGCAAGGTTAACTTGTTCTATCATGCATGAAACCTGTACCAATGGATAGAATGGATTTTTCTGATCATTTTCATATATAAATCTTTGCATTTGGAGTTACAGATTAATTTCTATGAATTTTTGAAGTTTGAACTATATTCGAATTTCCTATAACAGAATAATTCCGATAATTCATTTATCGTCGACCATGCGTCGTGGTGATGTCATAGTCAACGGGACGTCCAGGTCAAACCCTGTTGGTGGGTCCCGGTGTCGGTGTAATTAGTTTAACTAAAAATTAACTAAAACTAATCCTGATTAGTTAACAGGGCTGGGCCCCACCTGTCATTGACCCAGGAGAGTCAACCAGGGCCCACCCGTGGTCAAAGTCAGAGTCGGCTACACCGGCGTTTAGCCGCCGGCGAGCCAGACGTGGCGGCGAGAGTGGGTTTGGCCGTTCCGGCGACCAAATGAGCCGCGGAGGGCATCTAGGTGTAGCTGGGAACAAGCCGCAACTCTTGGTGGTGTTGGTTGGGGTCGGGGTGGCCGGAATCGGCGCCGGCGACGACCTAGGCGGCCGCCGGAGTTCGGGTGAGGACGAACTCGGGGCTACGGTGTGCGGTGAGGTGCGTGGAGTGCTGGGTTAGATGCTACACGGTGCGGTGAGCATGATGGACACCGAGAGGTGGCCGGTGGATGGCCGGGAGCACGTCGGCGACGAGCTCCGCGGCGGTGCGTGCGGGTGAGCTCCGTGCGGTTGCTACATAGCTCGGGAGCGAGAGAGGAAAGGAGGGGGAGATAGCTAAGCTCACGGGGAACTCGAGGAAGCACACGGCGGGGTCGGGGACGGGCTGATGCGGCGGCGGCGTCGAAGGGGATCTCCAGCGACGGCGGGGTCAGGCGAGGTTGGTGCAGAGGCCTCGGGCCACGCGAGCGCACGGGGCTCGGCTAGCTCGAGGTAGAGGAGGGCGGCAGAGCTCCTAGACACGACGGGGAGGAGCACGGACGACGGGGAGCGCGACTACGGCGATGGTGCGGCGGCGGTGGCGTCGGCCATGGCGGGGGAGCGCGAGGGGGAGGAGCTGGGGAGGAAGAGAGGTGTCAGCGGGCTCGGGGGGAAAGAATGGGCGTGTCCAGCGTCGGCAGCTCGATGAGGGAGCGAGAGGCGGGCGGCCAGAGCGTGCACGCATGCGGTGCTCGCCGCCGAGAATCTGCTCGCCTGCTGCCAAGCCAAGCAGCCACATTGGCCTTGGTGGGCTGGGCTGGGCCGGCAGGTGGGCCGGTTGGGTGGCGCCATGTAAGGTTTTCCCTTTCTGTTTTCTTTTTCTATTTTCTGTAACTTTGTGGACTTTTTAAAAATACTTAAACAGCTCCAAAATTCACCAAACTGCTCCTGGTCCTTAGTTGGAATATTTCCAACATGGAACATTTTAGTTTGGGATTATTTGGGCATTTGAAATATTTATATATAATTTAAATGCCCAAACTCAAATACTTATGATTTAATTCAATAACCTTAGGATGACCTAGAAAATTGTGCACCACTTTTGGCAGAGGCTCTGAACCAAAGCAAAGGTGATGAGCATTTTTGAAGGGCATTTCAGGTTCATTGAAAATAATTTTAGTAAACCCTGGTTGGATTCAAAAGGGGTTCTGGGGGTTCTGCCTTCCCCATTTCAAATTCAGATGAAAGTTAAACATGATGCACACACTAATGCATGGACTAGCTAGGATGTGACAAAAACTTAAAGATGTCACCTGGTGATGTTGGGGATGAAGGGTTGTTGATGTAGCAGACTCGGTGGGCTGCGGGAGCCGATCCTCACGAGCCCCCAGGCTCAGGGGCCTCGGGAGGCTTCGAGGCTGGCGGCCCCTCACGGGCCATCTCCATCTCCGCCTGAGGGCTGCAGGCGTGCGACCTCTTGAGCCTCAGGATGGTCCTCATGAGGCGCTGGTGTGCAGCAGCCGCGTTTGGCAGGCCATAAGGCATGCGACGTAGCTGTGGGCGGGCCTCATAGCGCCCCACTCGCGAGGGCGAGGCGCTCTTGAGATGCGGCTCGGTTGAGCCTGTGCGTCGATGCAGACGCTTGCAGCACACCATCCTCGCCTGGATGGGGGCCACGTGGTGGTGGCGGCTGCCCCTCATGACCCTTGACTCCTGTAACTCCTGAGTGGCCTTGCTGATGAACTCTTGAGGGTTCTGTCCTCCTGGTCTTGCTCCTGCTTGCGGGAAACGTGCTTCGAAACACGCCTCCACGTGGTGCCCAAGCGCCTCCCTCGAGACCTTGGCGAGGTCGGTGGCCCTCCAGGGGAGAGCCCCCGAGCCCTGCCTGAGGAGGGAGCCGAGCGCGCTTTCCTATGCGATGGAAGGAGGCTCCCCCTGGCCCGGCGCGGGCCCTGAGGGGCCTGTCTCTTGATGAGCCAGGCCGGTCGATGTCTTCTTCTTCTTGGGTGCTGCCTCGGGAGGCGTCCTGCTGCTGTGGTCTGGGTCTTCCAGCGATGCGGCCTGAAAAGCTCGCTCCAAGGAGCACACTGCATGTCTCTCTTCACAGGGCACCGTGATGACCCCGCCGCTTCCTGGCATCTTGAGCATGTTGTAGCCATGGTGGGTCATGGCCATGAACTTGGCCAACGCTGGGTACCCGAGGATGGCGTTGTACGGCAGGCAAATGTGGGCGACGTCGAAGTCGATGAGCTCGGTGTGGTAGTTGTCGCGGGCCCCGAAGGTGACAGGAAGGCGGACCTGCCCGATCGGGACCGTGGAGCCGTAGGTGACTCCGGAGAAGGGCTTGGTTGGCTGAAGCTGGCTCTAGGGCACTTGAAGATTGTTGAGGGTCTCCACGGACAGGACGTTGAGCCCTGCTCCGCCGTCGATGAGGGTCTTGGTGACCAACACGTTGCTGATGATTGGGGAGCAAAGCATTGGGAGAACTCCGGCTGTGGGTGCGCACTTGAGCTGATCCGCTGAGCTGAACATGATGGCGCACGCCGACCACCTGAGAGGGTGCGTGGACTCGAGCTTGGGGAGGACTGCATTCACTTCACGGGCGAACTGCTTGAAGATGCGGTGGGAGGCTGGGGCGTGGGCTCCGCCCGGGATCTGACGATCGACGCGCTTCTGAAGCCCCAGCCCCTAGTCCCGATGGCGGTCTTCGACTCTCCTTGGTGGCAGCGGCAGCGGAGGGAGGCCTGCGTTCCCTTGCGGGCGATCCTCACGAGGCTGATCCCTCCAGTCCCCCTCGCGAGGTGGGTCTTGCAAGCGGTCCTCGCGAAGTTGGTCTCGCCACCCTTGGCGCGGGCCGCGGTCTTCCCAGCGTCCTGGATTTCTTCCTCCTCCTCGGCCGTAGCCCCGGTCGCTGCGCTCAGGGCGTCTGCCGACCCTTCCTCAGCAGCGCCTGACCGAGCTCTTGACATTCATTGGTGTTGTGGGTGTGGAGGTCGTGGTACACGCAGTACCGGCTGCCCTTGGAAGACTCGGGCTGATCTATGCCCCGCTTGGTGTCTGGTTCGGTCGCGAGTACGGCAGCCCCCTTGCGCTTTACGTCCTTGGCCTTGGACTTCTTCTCTTCGGGATCCACGGCAGGCAGCTCGAGGAGGGAGAGGCGCCCCTCATCAGCCCTGGCGCACTTGGTCGCCAAGTTGAACAGCTCCAGGGGCTCCAGGGAGGTGCACAGATCTTCATGCATCGCCAGCCCCTCCTTCATCTTGACGTCGTGCACGCCGTCGGAGAAGGCAGAGATGATGGCCTCCTCCGTCACCACAGGGATCTTGGGCGCGCGTTGTTGAAGCTGGATGTACTTTTGCAGGTTTCCCGGCTGCTGCTGATTCTGCGATGTCGCTCACGGCGGTGGCGGTCGCGAGTACCTTGGAAGTTGGCGATGAAGCGGGTGCGCATCTCGGCCCAGGAAGAGATCGTGCCTGGGGCCAGATTCAGGAGCCAGGTGCAGGCTCCGTCCTTGAGCGCCATGGGAAACCAGTTCGCCATGACCTTTTCATCTCCGTTGGCAGCCTTGATGCCCATCTCGTAGAGCTGGAGGAACTCCGTAGGGTCTATCGTGGCGTCGTAGCGTGGGGGCAGGTCTGGCTTGAACTTGGCGGGCCACGCGACGCTGCACAGCTCAGTGGTGAAGGCGCGGCAGCCCGCCGTGGCCGCGGGGGGCCTCAGACGGCAGAGAGCTTGGTCTTGTAGGCCTCCTGCGCCATGGGCCGGGGCAGCGCAGGTCTTGACGTCTTTGGAGCGGGAGCGCTTTCGGGCAGCTTCTTGTGGGCGAGGAACTTCTTGGCAGCTCTGCTCTTGCCGCGCCGGCGCCTGGCGGAGCGGGTTCCGCCCAGGGGCCGCGCGCCTTGGGGCCAGGGCGCCATCTTGAGGAGGAGGCGGCTGAGGCGCCCCGGGAGCTTCATCGCCCGCGCGGGGCGGGGTGCGGTGCAGCGAAACAGACGGTGCAGGGTCGCCTCCCGCAGCGCGGACGAGCTCGGCGACGCGGTCGAGCCATTCTTCATAGACATCATCGACGGGGCAGTAGCGCAGGAGTTCGTTGGCCGCGACGAGTGCAGCTCGGGCCTCCATGGCCGCGCGGGGCGCGCGCGATGAAGAACCAGCGAGGGTGAGCGAAGGCGTGGCGGTGCGGCCGTCCCGCCTCATGGACGGGTGCTGGGACGACGCTTGTTGCTCGTTCCCGCTGGGCGATGGCGGCGTTGACAGCCGGTGACGAGGAGCAGCGAGGACGTCCGCCGACGGGAGCCGTCTGGGCGACGTGGGAAGCGAGGGCGGCTCGGCGCTCAGCGCGAGCCCGACGAGCGTCAGACATGTAGGCGGTGGTCGGGGAAGAACGAGGCGACGAAAGGCAGATTCCGGCGCACCCCTACCTGGCGCGCCAAATGTTGGATCACGGGTTCCGGCAGACCCTTAAGGTTCGAACTCTGGGGTGCGCACGGAGATCCAACCCTCCACCATCTCGTACCTCGCCGAATCGCAGGGTCCTAAACTACTAACAAGAACAACACAAGAGACGCAAGATTTATACTAGTTCGGGCCACCGTTGTAGTGTAATACCCTACTCTAGTTTGTGTTGTGTGGATTGCCTCTGGGGCCGACGAAGAACAGTACAAGGAAGAACAGCCTCGCGAGGGTCTGTTCTTGGTGGGTGTGATGAACTGCTAAGTGGTGCCCCGTCGCTCAAGCTTGAGGAACGGGTTTCTCTCTCTCTCCGGATTCCAAATGCTCGATCCGATCGTCCTCCTCCTCTAGTGTGGCTACCCCTATTTATAGGCGAAGGCCCTGGGCCTCTTCCCAAATATTGAGCGGGAAGGGCACCAACAATTGTCCATTTTGAAGGGGAACAACGGGTACACTTATCCTGACTAAAGTTGGTCCTCGCCTGCCAAAGGCTCTGGTGATGACGCCTGCTTGGGCTCCACGATGACTGCATTCCAGCCGTTGGGGCTGGTCTTGGTCTTGTTGCACCAAAACGGATGCATTTGCTTGATGCCCTTTCCTGCGCTTTCGCACCAAAGAGGAAAGGAGGACGCTGCGCGGGCTGGCGCCCGACTGGCGCCCTCGGTCGTCATGGCTTGCGTCACGGGCACCTCGCGAGGTACCCCGCCTTGAGTTCTCCGCCTCCTCATGAGCCAGCCTGACGAGGCCGCGCCTAAGGAAGCTCTTGGTCGTCCGCCTCGCGAGGCTTGGCCCCTCGCGAGGGTCTTGAGCTTGCGTAGATGAAGATGGGCCGTCCTGGGCCTCCTTTGAGCCACGCCGCAGGCCGCAGACAGGTAAGTCTGGGGACCCCCGTTCCCAGAACGCCGACAACCACTCCCGGTGATGACCAAAGTTTGAGGAGTTCATGTATTCACTAAGTGCTAATACTTTGTTCCGGTTCACTATTAAAAGGAGGCCTTAATATCCCTTAGTTTCCGTTAGGACCCCGCAGCCACGGGAGGGTAGGACAAAAGATGTCATGCAAGTTCTTTCCATAAGCACGTATGACTATATTCGGAATACATGCCTACATTACTTTGATGAATTGGAGCTAGTTCTGTGTCACCCTATGTTATGACTGTTACATGATGAACCGCATCCGGCATAATTATCCATCATCGATCCAATGCCTACGAGTTTTCCATATACTGGTTCTCGCTTATTTACTTTCCCGTTGCTACTGTTACAATCACTACAAAACACCAAAAATATTACTTTTGCTTTCATTACTCTTTTGTTACCGTTACCACTACTATCATATTACTTTGCTACTAAACACTTTGCTGCAGATATTAAGTTATCCAGGTGTGGTTGAATTGACAACTCAACTGCTAATACTTGAGAATATTCTTTGGCTCCCCTTGTGTCGAATCAATAAATTTGGGTTGAATACTCTACCCTTGAAAGCTGTTGCGATCCCCTACACTTGTGGGTTATCAAGACTAATTTCTGGCGCCGTTGCCGTGGAGCATAGCTCTATTCTTTGAGTCACTTGGGATTTATATCTGCCGGTCACTATGAAGAACTTGAAAGACGCTAAGACAACAATTTATCCCTCAACTACGAGGGGAGGTAAGGAACTGCCATCTAGCTCTGCACTTGATTCACCTTCTGTTATGAGTAAGCTTGCGACACCTAAACCTGCTTCAGCTATTCGTTCTGATATTCCACATGTTATTGATGATGCCACTTCTGCTATGCATGGTACTTATGAAGGAACTACTTCTATGCTTGATACTACTGTGCCCCTTAGTGAATTTCTTGATGAACAAATTGCTAGGGCTAGAGAGAAAGAAATTATTGAAACTGATTATATTGATGAAAGTGATGATGAAGATATGCCTGCTATTCCTGAGGGTTATGTTTTTGATATGGAAGCTTCTGCAGCTATTTTGGCCTGCAAAGGTAGATATGAGCTCAAGAGGCTATTAGTTAAATGGGGTAAGGATTCTCTTGAAGATAGAATGAAACCTGACCCTTCTTTTGCTACTTCACCTATTTGTGTTGCCGATAAAGATTATGAATTCTCTGTTGATCCTGATATAATTACTTTGGTTGAATCTGATCCTTTTCATGGCTATGAATCTGAAACTGTTGTGGCACATCTTACTAAATTAAATGATATAGCCACCCTGTTCACTAATGATGAGAAATCTCGCTACTTTTATATCCTTAAAATATTTCAGTTCTCATTAAAGGGTGATGCTAAGATATGGTTTAATTCTCTTGATCCTGGTTGTGTGCCTAGTCCCCAGGATATGGTTTATTACTTCTCTGCTAAATATTTCCCTGCTCATAAGAAACAAGCTGCTTTAAAGGAAATATACAATTTTGTGCAAATTGAAGAAGAGAGTCTCCCACAAGCTTGGGGGAGGCTTCTCAAGCTACTTAATGCTTTGCCTGATCATCCTCTCAAGAAAAATGAAATACTTGATATCTTTTATAATAGACTAACTGATGCTTCCAGAGATTACCTGGATAGTTGTGTTGGTTCTGTTTTTAGGGAAAGAACACCGTATGAAGCTGAAACTCTATTGAATAATATGTTGACAAATGAAAATAATTGGACACTTCCTGACCCAGCTTCAGAGCCAATTCCTGAGCCTATTCCTAAACCAACTCCAAAGAAGAGAGGTGTTCTATTTCTCAGTCCTGAAGATATGCAAGAGGCAAAGAAATCTATGAAAGAAAAAGGTATTAAAGCTGAAGATGTTAAGAATTTACCTCCTATTGAAGAAATACATGGTCTTAATTTACCGCCTATTGATAAACACATGATCTTAATCCATTACCTATTGAAAAACCTCCTCGTCTTGATAACCCGACACAGGTAGTAAAGGTAAATTCTCTCTATAGATTTGATGAAGGTGATATTCCTCACTATAAGTCTGCTAGACAATGCTTAGAGGAGTTTGATAATTTTATTGTCAAACAAGAAAATTTTAATGCTTATTTTGGTAGATAATTAAAACAAAATACTTATATGATTAAACACTTGGGTGATTATATGGCTGATGTTAGAAGTGAACTTAAACTTGTTAGCAAACATGCTTCTATAGTTACCACTCAAGTAGAACAAGTACTTAAGGCTCAAAATGATTTGCTCAATGAAATGAATAGTAATAAAAATGATTATGTTGTTAGAGTGGCTACTAGAACTGGTAGAATGACTCAGGAACCTTTGTATCCTGAAGGCCACCCTAAGAGAATTGAGCAAGATTCTCAGAGAAATAATATTGATGCACCTAGTTCTTCTAAAAGGAAGAAAAAGAAAAATGATAGGACTTTGCAAACTTCTAGTGAATCTATTGCTGAACCATCTGAGAATCCAAATGATATCTCTATTTCTGATGCTGAAACACAATCTGGTAATGAACATGAACCTAGTGAAAATGTTAATGATGATGTTCATGATGATGCTCAACCTAGTAATGATAATGATGTAGAAATTGAACCTTCTATTGATCTTGATAACCCACAATCAAAGGATCAACGTTATGATAAGAGAGACTTTGTTTCTTGGAAAAATGGTAAAGAAAGAGAACCATGGGTTCAAAAACCCATGTCTTTTCCTCCCAAACCATCCAAGAAAAAGGATGATGAGGATTTTGAGCGCTTTGCTGAAATGATTAGACCTATCTTTTTGCGTATGCGATTAACTGATATGCACAAAATGAATCCTTATGCTAAGTATATGAAAGTTATTGTCACTAATAAAAGAAAGATAACGGAAGCTGAAATTTCCACCATGCTTGCTAATTATACTTTTAAGGGCGGAATACCAAAGAAACTTGGAGATCCAGGAGTACCTACTATACCATGTTCCATTAAAAGGAACTATGTTAAAACTGCTTTATGTGATCTTGGAGCCGATGTTAGTGTTATGCCTCTCTCTTTATATCGTAGACTTGATTTGAATAAGTTGACACCTACTGAAATATCTTTGCAAATGGCTGATAAATCAACTGCTATACCTTCGGTATTTGTGAGGGTGTGCCTGTTGTGGTTGCAAACGTTACTATTTTAACGGACTTTGTTATTCTTGATATTCCCGAGGACGATAGTATGTCTATTATTCTTGGAAGACCTTTCTTGAATACTGCAGGTGCTGTTATTGATTGCAACAAAGGCAATGTCACTTTTCATATTAATGGTAATGAGCATACGGTGCACTTCCCGAGGAAACAACCTCAAGTTCATAGCATCAATGCTATCGGAAAAATTCCATCGATTAAATTTGTAGGTTTTGAATTTCCTCTTCCTATTGTCATAAGAAATATGATATTCTTATTATAGAGGATGTGCATATCCCCGTTGAGGTAACATAGTGTTATTCCAAATTTCTCCAGTTTCATGTTATTCGAAATGAGTTTGTTAACAAGACCTGATCAACCTTGTTAGTAGATTCCTTTTGATGAGCATGAGATGGATGAAACTAGAAGCACAACCTTCTGTACCCTCCTTATACTTTCTGTTATTAAGTTAAAATAAAGTAAAATAGTTTTTTCTGTCTGTTTTCTGATTTATCTGTGCAATATAAAAATACCCCGAAAATAAAAGTTCTCCAAATGCCCTGAAAATGAAATATGATTTTTTTTCTAGAATATTTGAGGATTTATGGAATTGAGAACACACCAGGGGGGTCAACCACCTGGCCACGAGGGTGGAGGGCGCGCCCTACCCCCCAGGGCGCGCCCCCTGCCTCGTGGGCCCACGGTGGCCCTCCTCCACTTATTCCTGCACTCATACAGTTCTTCTTCCTCCCACAAACACGAATATCTAGCTCAAGCACGAGTTCTAGCTCACTTTGCCGCGATTTTTTATCTCCTTGCTTAAAGAACCTCTCACAAAACTGCTTGGGGAGATTGTTCCTTGGTATGTGACTCCTCCATTGGTCCAATTAGTTTTTGCTCTAGTGCTTTATTCATTGCAAATTTGTGCTGCCTAGGTGACCATGTTCCTGAGCTTGCATGTCAAATTTATATGGTTCACAGTAGTTCTAATGCATTATATATCCTCTAGGCGCTTGTAGGAGTAGTTGCTATCAATTTTGTTGAGCTGGGTTCACTTTTGTTTGAAGTTACTAAAAACTTCAGAAATTTTTCAAAGGAAGAAGTATGTTTAGGAAAATGTTCCAAGGTGGTTCTTCAAGGAAGCAAGGACCCAGGCTTGCAATGCGTGATGCTGACGAGGAGCCACCAAGGGACGCTCCTGTGCGGCCCTGTGAATGGCCTTCAGAGAATTTTATGGATCGAGCGGGAATCAAGGAAGAATTTAACGCATATTTGCATAGCGCTGATCTTGTGAGCTTTGAGGCAGACAAATGCCCACAGTACCATCATCTCACTAGTTCATTTGTGAGGAGGTTTGAATTTTCATCTTCACGTAATTCTCCAACAGTCATGTTTGATCTTTATGAAAAATCCTATACCATGGACTTAGAGGATTTTACTTCTGCTTGGAAACTTCCACAATGGGGTAGTGTTAGTGATCCCCGTAAATCTGAATTTAGAGACTTTCTTGCTGATATAACTGTAGGGGAATCTAGAGATATAGCACAAGCTACTATTGGCAGCATTCACTTTCCTGCCATACATTATTTTGCTCTCTTCATAGGTAGGTGCATAAATGGTAAAGATGAAGCATGTCATATGTGTGTGCCTGACCTCAGTATTCCTAGGAGTGCTGTGTTAGGAGACCAATCTTATAATATGGGAGCCATTGTTGCACGTAGGTTGCATCATAATAGATATAATGGAGATTTCTTTGGAGGAATTTATGCAACCCGCTTAGCTGATTTTCTTGATGTGGATGTTCGCGAGGATGATATGGAGTTGCCTCCTACTTATTTAGATTTTAATTCTATGGTCTATCACCAGTTTGTCGAGAGGAATGAATCACCTCTCTAGTATCGACTAATCTTTGACAAACGACGTGCTGTCCGTATTACTCTCCCTGCTCCTGCCTTCTTTGATTATCAGGCAAAAGGAAGATATATTATTACTAGAGAGGAGGCAGATGAGTACGATAGGAGAGCGGAGGCAGCCCGACGCCACGCTGCAGCTCGGGAGTCCATAGCCGCTGCATCAGAGTACGACCCCAGCTACACCTACGGATATCCGCCAAGCCATCCTTGGCAATAAACCAACTTAGGCCAAAAGCTTAAGCTTGGGGGAGTACGTATTTCCCACCGACATTACATTTATGTTCACACACTCATTGCTAGATGTCGGTGCTCATACTCTTTCATTGTAATATCCATGCTAGTTTATTTTCTTTTTCCTGCTTTCTTGTGTGTTTGATAAACCTTAAGAAAAAACAAAAAAAATTAGTAGTAACTTTTAGTTAGTTCACTTTCTTGTTGTAGTAATAATCAAAAAGAAAACCCAAAAATATTTCATGTTCTTCTTTTTCTTGTTGGGAGCTTTCCCGTGTAAATAGTTTTATTTCTTTTCTTTTCTTTGAGGGTCGATAGGAGAAGACCATGATTAAATTGTTGAAGTGGCTCTTATGTGCATTATTGTTGATTTAACCAAGAGCCCGTATTGCCTTGTCTTCTCCTGTTTATTGAATGCTCGCAGATTCTAGCTTAGTCCAATGCACGTGCACTCTTATTATTATTCACACCGTTCGGTCGTGCAAGTGAAAGGCAATTATGATGATATAAGATGGACTGACTGAGATGAGAAAAGCTGGTATGAACTCGACCTCTCTTGTTTTTGTAAATATGATGAGTTCATCATTCCTGATTCAGCTTATTATGGATAAACATGTTTGCAATGACAATTAGAGATCATAGTTGCTTGTGCCATGCTTAATTAGCTATGAGTTATAATGATTTACCTTGCGTACCAACATGCTATTAAAATGGTTGTGATGTGGTATGATGGGGTGGTATCCTCCTTTGAATGATTTAAGTGACTTGACTTGGCACATGTTCACACATGTAGTTGAAACAAATCAACATAGCCTTCATGATATTTATGTTCATGGTAGATTATATCCTACTCATGCTTGCATCCAATGTTTATTAATTCTAATGCATGTTCATGGATGTTGTCGCTCTCTAGTTGGTCACTCCCAGTCTTTTGCTAGCCTTCACTTGTACTAAGCGGGAATACTGCTTATGCATCCAATCCCTTAAACCCCGAAGTTATTCCATATGAGTCCACTTTACCTTCCTATATGCGGTATCTACCTTCCGTTCCAAGTAAATTTGTATGTGCCAAACTCTGAACCTTCAAATAAACATTCTTTTTTGTATGCTCGAATAGCTCATGTATCAACTAGGGATGCCCTTATCTTCCATGTTAGGCGGGTTATTCTCAAGAGGAGTGGACTCCGCTCCTCACTCACGAGAAAATGGCTGGTCACTGGGATGCCCAGTCCCATGCTTTATGCAAACCAAATCAAAATAATTGCAAACAAAACTCCCCCTAGGACTGTTGCTAGTTGGAGACACTCGTTGTTTCGAGCAAGCCATGGATTGATGCTTGTTGGTGGAGGGGGAGTATAAACTTTACCATTCTGTTTGGGAACCGCCTATAATGTGTGTAGCATGGAAGATATCACCATCTCTTGGTTGTTATGTTGACAATGAAAGTATGACGCTCAAAATATTATTTATCTCTATTTTAAAACCGAGCTCTGGCACCTCTACAAATCCCTGCTTCCCTCTGCGAAGGGCCTATCTATTTACTTTCATGTTGAGTCATCACCCTCTTATTAAAAAGCACTAGCTAGAGAGCACAGCTGTCATTCGCATTCACTACTATTAATTTATATTTGGTATGACTATGATTGGATCTCTTTTACCATGAATTACAATGTCTAGTCAGTCCTTGATCTTCAAGGGTGCTCTACATTTATGTTTTGCGGTCTCAGAAAGGGCTAGCGAGATACCATCTTGTTATTTCATATTATGATTGTTTTGAGAAAGTGTTGTCATCCGATATTTATTATTATCGCTCGCTAGTTGATTATGCCATTGATATGAGTAAACATGAGACCTGAGAATTATTGCAAATGTGGTTAGTCATAATCTTTTCTGAAAACTTCAATGCTGGCTTTACATATTTACAACAACAAGAGCAAACAGAGTTTGTAGAAGTTTTTCTTTATCACTTTCAGTTTGTCAACTGAATTGCTTGAGGACAAGCAAAGGTTTAAGCTTGGGGGAGTTGATACGCCTCCATCGTATCTACTTTTCCAAACACTTTTGCCCTTGTTTTGGACTCTAACTTGCATGATTTCAGTGGAACTAACCCGGACTAACGCTCTTTTCAGCAGAATTGCCATGATGTTATTTATGTGCAGAAACAAAAGTTCTCGAAATGACCTAAAACTTCACGGAACAAATTTTTGGAAATAATAAAAAATCCTTGCAAAATATGAAGGCCAGGGGGACCCACCACCTGTCCACGAGGGTGGGGGGGCGCGCCCCGCTACCTCGTGGGCCCCCTGGAGCTCCTCCGACGCCAACTCCAACTCTATATATTTGCTTTCGGGGAGAAAATAAATCAAGGAGAACAAATCATCGCGTTTTACGATATGGAGCCGCCGCCAAGCCCTAAAACCTCTCAGGAGGGCTGATCTGGAGTCCGTTCGGGGCTCCGGAGAGGGGGATTCGTCGTCGTCGTCATCAACCATCCTCCATCACCAATTTCATGATGCTCACCGCCGTGCGTGAGTAATTCCATCGTAGGCTTGCTGGAAGGTGATGGGTTGGATGAGATCTATCATGTAATCGAGTTAGTTTTGTTTGTGTTTGATCCCTAGTATCCATTATGTTCTGAGATTGATGTTGCTGTGACTTTGCTATGCTTAATGCTTGTCACTAGGGCCCGAGTGACATGATTTCAGATCTGAACCTATTATGTTTTCATGAATATATGCGAGTTCCTGATCCTATCTTGCAAGTCTATAGTCACCTACTATGTGTTATGATCCGGCAACCCCAAAGTGACAATAATCGGGACCACTCCCGGTGATGACCAAAGTTTGAGGAGTTCATGTATTCACTAAGTGCTAATGCTTTGTTCCGGTTCTCTATTAAAATGAGGCCTTAATATCCCTTAGTTTCCGTTAGGACCCCACTGCCACGGGAGGGTAGGACAAAAGATGTCATGCAAGTTCTTTTCCATAAGCACGTATGACTATATTCGGAATACATGCCTACATTACATTGATGAATTGGAGCTAGTTCTTTGTCACCCTATGTTATGACCGTTACATGATGAACTGCATCCGGCATAATTATCCATCACCGATCCAATGCCTACGAGTTTTCCTTATACTGGTTCTCACTTATTTACTTTCCCGTTGCTACTGTTACAATCACTACAAAACACCAAAAATATTACTTTTGCTTTCATTACTCTTTTGTTACCATTACCACTACTATCATATTACTTTGCTACTAAACACTTTGCTGCAGATATTAAGTTATCCAGGTGTGGTTGAATTGACAACTCAACTGCTAATACTTGAGAATATTCTTTGGCTCCCCTTGTGTCGAATCAATAAATTTGGGTTGAATACTCTACCCTCGAAAGCTGTTGCGATCCCCTACACTTGTGGGTTATCAACGACCTCCGGCAAATCCTGGATGATAGAGCAGGACACACAAGATCGATCTACGGATCGCGAGGGCGTGCCTCGAGGCACGAGGAAGGCCACCTATTCGGACATGATAAATCTAACCACGCCCGGGCCGAACATCGCAAACGGACTCCATCAGAACTACGCCATGTGCTTCACGGATGAAGTACTGGATCACGAATTCCCCGAGGGGTTCAAGCCCGTCAATATGGAATCATACGACGGCACAACGGATCCAGCAGTATGGATCGAGGACTTTATCCTCCATATCCACATGGCTCGAGGAGATGATCTCCACGCCATTAAATACCTCCCACTAAAGCTCAAAGGGCCAGCTCGGCACTGGCTTAACAGTCTGCCTGAAAATTCCATCGGCAGCTGGGAGGACTTGGAAGAGGCTTTCCTCGACAACTTCCAAGGAACCTATGTCCGGCCACCAGACGCTCATGACTTAAGCCACATAGTTCAACAACCTGGGGAATCGGCCAGAAAATTCTGGACTAGATTCCTAACCAAAAAGAACCAGATCGTTGACTGCCCGGACGCCGAGGCCTTAGCAGCCTTCAAACACAAAGATCCATGATTTAATGGCTAGCACACCACCTCGGCCAAGAAAAGCCGAAGTCTATGGCATCCCTCACGGCACTCATGACCCGCTTTTGCGCGGGAGAGGACAGTTGGCTGGCCCGTAGTAACAACACAGCCAGCGAGACAGGCCCCTATGAGGCCAAAAATAGCACTGGCAAGCTCCGGCGCAATAGGCACAAACGCCAAAGCAATGATAACAACACCGATGACACCACAGTCAACACCGGATTCAGAGGCTCCATGTCCGGCCAACGGAAGAAGCCCTACAAAAGAAACAATGAAGGACCTTCCAGCCTAGACCGCATACTCGACCATCCGTGCCAAATACATGGCACCCTGGATAAGCAAGCCAATCATACCAACAGGGCAGAAGAGCCCCGGCAGCCGAACACTGGAGGGCAGAAGAAATTTCCCCCTCAAGTCAAAATGGTGAACATGATATATGCTACACACATCCCCAAAAGGGAGCGTAAGCATGCACTCAGGGACGTCTATGCGGTAGAGCCAGTCGCCCCAAAATTCAATCCATGGTCGTCATTCCCGACCACCTTCTATCGACGAGACCACCTAACTAGCATCCGCCACGGCAGTTCAGCCGCACTAGTTCTGGACCCAATTATTGACGGGTTTCACCTAACACGAGTCCTGATGGACGGTGGTAGCAGCCTTATCCTGCTCTATCAAGACACGGTGCGGAAGATGGGCATTGACCCCTCATGAATCAAACCAACAAAGACTACCTTCAAAGGAGTCATACCAGGCGTTGAGGCCCGCTATACGGGCTCAATCACACTGGAAGTGGTCTTCGGCTCTCCGGACAATTTCCGAAGTGAGGAGTTAATCTTCGACATCGCCCCATTCCGCAGCGGCTACCACGCAGTGCTCGGACGAACAGCGTTTGCTAGATTCAACGCAGTGCCACGCTATGCTTATCTCAAGCTCAAGATGCCCGGCCCACGCGGCGTCATAACAGTCAATGGCAACACGGAATGCTCCCTCCGAACAAGGAGCACACCGCCGCCCTAGCAGCAAAGGTACAGAGCGGCCTTCTCAAGCAGAACCATAGTGCGGCTACCGAGCCCCTAGACACCATCAAGAAGTTCCAAACTACACTGCAGCAGGACAACAAGGCTCGTCAAGAGCTCCACTAGCAATTTGTCCTCCATCCCAGTCCCGAGGAGGTAGTGGCATTCGTACCACGCGTACATAATTACGTAGTCGAAATTCCATGGACGTCGGTGGAGGCACAAGCTAACCTGGGATCTACAGTTCGGCTAGACCGACCACGGACACACTTTTTCCTTTCCATTTCAGGTTCCTTTTCTCGCGAGCATGATCATCAGCCCCTTCGAAGGATCGGCATACAAAGGGGGCATGCAGCATAGGTGCGTAGGGCAACCTCCATATGTTCTTCTTGACGGTATTTTTTACTTATTTCTCAGGACCCACACGCTGCCTCTTCTTGATCCCGGCATGTTAAATAGCCCGGCTGCTTATCGCACTATTTTTATAAGATACGCCTTAACGTATCCATTCAGTTATAATAAAAATGATTTGCGGCACAGTTTCTGTGGTTTTCACTTCTTACTTCGTTTTATTTCGATCTGCTTATCAGCTACATCGGTACACTTTTGTACGTTTCATATTCGCCAGGGGCTGCATATCGCCCCATAACACGGCAACAAAGCCCGAACACTTCTTGTATAAAAGTTCGGCACCCCGAAATATAGCATTATATGCATTGGCTCCGAATCATGTCTTTGGTTTATAGTTGGGTTGCCCGGCTCCTGTGCTTGCTACCCTATGTTCCGCTCCATCGACTAGGGTTGTAAAGGGAGAAATACTGCGATTGTGCCCTGGCCTTGACCGGATGAGCACCTCAGTAAAGAAAGCCAAAAACTGACTGTCATGGTACGGCGAGAGCCAGTCAGCTGTTCGAGGGTTACAGAATCGTTGGAGATTTTTTCCGCGTCAGGCGAAGGATCGACACTTCCCGATCAGATGCTAGCAGCACCCTGGCTTGGACCAGGGGCTGCGCACTTGCTTAATTATAAACTCCTATGGCTAAGTGAGGGTGTTTAAGCCGTATAGTCTGATTGCCATGTTTGTTGCGCTAAACAACTCCTTCAAGGACCATATAATTGGATCAAGATTGTTTAGATCCCATCCCGAACACCTTTGTACTAATTACTTGAGGGCAAAAGCCGACGAATGGCCAACTCTCAGATTTATAACACGGCTGCTCAGGAGGAAACAATTTAAAGCATAACGAAATTACATTACAAAACAAGCTTTTCCTTTATAATACAAGACAAAGGACAACATGAATGTATTCATTCGAGAATAATGTCCTTCGAACATTGAGCTGCCACAAGTCGAGACCCTTCTAGGATATCCGCAAAATACTTTTCGGGTGTGTGGTGCTCCTTGCCCTCTGGCGGCCTGCTGGCCACTTCAACAGCGGTCATCTTCGCCCACCACATCTTGCAGTGAGCGAAGGCCATACGGGCACCTTCAATACATACAGAGTGCTTGATAACGTCCAGTCGCGGAAAGGATTCCACTAGCCACCTCACAAGTCCGAAGTAGCTGCCGGGCATAGCTTCGGCTGGTCATAGCCGGATTGTTAAATCCTTCATGGCTAGTTTGGCCACCCTGTGTAGCTCCACCAGCTGCTTCAGCTGATCGGTGAAGGACACGGGATGCTCTGGTGTCGCATACTGAGTCCAAAATAACTTCTCCGTCGAACCTCCTCCTTTGGCTTGGTAGAACTCTGCAGGGTCTGATACGCTACGTGGAAAATCCGCAAAAGCCCATGGGGAACTCCGAACCCGGGTTAGTAAAAGGTATTGCTTCTCCGCATACTTGCTTTGCATCTTAAAAGCCTTACCTGCCATGATCTTCATAGCCTCCTGGATCTCCTGGAGGGTGGCCCTGTGTAATAGCCTGGCTTATTAGGGATGATAGACTACTCATATCAATAAGGAATTCCTTCTTTTCCGGGATCCCATTCGGACAGAACTTCAAAGTTAAGCGTGCTCAGCTTGGAGTAGTTTCAGATGGGTGACCGACCGAAGTTGCTCCAAGTGCGCACGCAGTGAGGACAAAGTGCGCAGAAAAGACTAGTATTGATCTGTGGGGCCGCCTAGATCCCGCCAGAGTAACGACCACCGCGGGTGTGTCCGGGCGTTACAAGTTGGTATCGAGCCGACCCTCGCGTTACACGGATGGTTGCGACAGGTGCTTGGTCATGTTGTTCATGACGTTTGTGACCCGTCGTGGCACCCGACATGGCACATGTACCGGATGGAAGCACGACGCTTGTGCCAAGAGGGAACGTTTCGTGGCCCGACGAGGACGTCGGTTCCTCCGAGTGTGGGTGTATGTAATAGCTTTGGCTTATTAGGGATGATAGACTACTCATATCAATAAGGAATTCCTTCTTTTCCGGGATCCCATTCGGACAGAACTTCAAAGTTAAGCGTGCTCAGCTTGGAGTAGTTTCAGGATGGGTGACCGACCGGGAAGTTGCTCCCGGGTGCGCACGAGTGAGGACAAAGTGCGCAGAAAAGACTAGTATTGATCTGTGGGGCCAGTCTAGATCCCGCCAGGAGTAACGACCACCGGCGGGTGTGTCCGGGGCGTTACACCCTGGCCTCATACCGTGCGGTCTCCGCGCTCTGACGAGCCTTGAAGAGTTCGGCCTTTTGAGCCGAAGCATCATTCTCCAAGATCTCACATTGTTTCACCGCGTCTTGGAGTTCCTGTTGGACCTCCTTGACTCGGGCCTCGAGCTTTTTTCGAGCGGCTTGCTGCTCGACGGCCTTCCCCTCGGCTTCGGCCAGAGCCTTTTTTAGGGCCTACACCTCGTTTGCGGCTCCTGCACACATTTCGACATTACGGTCAGTATGCAACGCTTGTTCTTTCCGAACACACAGCAAGACGATACCTACCTTGCTTCTCTTGAAGCCGCATTGTAACCTCGCCAAGCTCGTTCTCGGTCCGCTCCAGCCTCTGCTTCAGTTCAGAAATTTTGGCAGCATGTGAGGTTGTGACCACAGCGACGCCTGCTCATGCACACATATCACGTTAGTCTCCTACACTAGAGGATTGATCCTCTGTCCGGTTCCTCTTGCTGAGCACCGGACAGTGTCTCGGGGGCTACGGACTACATGGGTTTTTTCTCTTTCTATGTCACTTACCTCGAAACCTGTCAACAGTTGTCGAGCTTCGCTCAGTCCACTCTTGGCAGATCGAACCTTATCGATCACCGTGCCCATAAGGACACGATGCTTTTCCATAAAGGAGGCGCGTGAAGCGCCTCCATCAGTTATCTGGCGCCTTGGATGGGCAGGGACCACCAGCGAAGCGATGCACCCCCTCCTTCAAAGGGGGCTTTGCCGACTCGGAGCCATATGGGCCTCCGAATCAGATTCGGCCGAGGCCAAGCTGGATGCGCCCCTTCGCCCGATCTCCATGGAGATCGTCCCCTCCATATGTCCGGCAGTGGAGGCTTCGCCTCGTGGCGCCTCCCGGACAGCGTGCTGGGTTCCTTCCCGGTTCGGATCAGCCCTCCGGGTCAGCACTTCGGTGTCGTCCCCGACCTCGGGGGAATAAGCGGGCGGTGGCGACTGGCTCGCCATCTCCGATGGAGACAACGAACTTCCAGACAAGGATCGCTGGATCAGGTCACGGGCCGAACTGCAATGGTATGGTTAACCACATCAAGATAATGGAGAAAGGGCTGGATGTGCGCATAAATAAGCCATGTCACTTACGACGAGGCCTGGGGCTTAGTGCGGGTGCGTCATTCTGGACTGCTGTCAACGTCCCATGCCTTGTTGACCATGGGAACGCCCTTCCCCCTTTTGGGCGCCTCCGCCTCCAGATGCACCGGAGCCGCCCTCTTCTTCTTCCTCTCCTCGGGGGGAGGATTGTTTTCTTCCTCCTCCTCCTCTTCCCTGTCATTGTCCTCAGGGACAGAAGAATGAGTCTCGTCGTCCTCGGACGCCATGTCTGAAATACCCTTAAAACGGAGGCCGCTCTTGGCCCCCTTTGCCTTCTTCTTGGCCTTCTTCTCCGGCGCCTTATATGGCGCCGGTACCAGCATCTTCGCTAGATGCAGGATGACTGGTTCTTCAGGCAGCGGAGCCGGACACTGGATCCGCTTTGCCCTCTCCATCCAGTCCTGAAAGAGCAATAACAAAGGCCCAGACATCATCCTCAAAACAATTAGGTTGAGGAATCATTCGAAACAACATACCTTGCTGGTGGGGAGTGTACAATCGTGACCACGGTCCGAGTCCGTGGCCGGGGGTTTCTCATTGCCCTTGAAGAGCAATTTCCATGCGCCCTCGTGCGTAGTCTCGAAGAGCCTCACCAAGGTCCAGTGCTTCTTTGGATTGAACTCCCACAGCGGGCGGCTTCGGCGCTGGCATGGAAGGATCCGGTGAACTAACATCACCTGGATCACATCAACGAGCTTGACACTCTTGGTTACCATGCTCCGAACACGCGTCTGCAATGCTATCATCTCGTCAGGAGAACACCAGTCCGGACTCTTCTCGACCCAAGAGGTGAGTCGCACAGGAGCGCCAGAGCGGAATTCGGCAGCCGTGGGCCTGTGTGGTGACGTGGTTACGTGACGAGAACCACTGCTCGCCACTCCTTCACTTTATCCACAAAGGTGCCTTTGGGACAAGAGAAGTTGGACAATTTACTCACCATTGCCCTCCGCACTCAAGGTCTGGCCATCTACCACCTTCAACTTCACATTGAAGACTTTGAGCCACAGTCCAAAGTGGGGTGGATGCGGAGGAAGGTTCTCGATCTGACGATAAACGCCCGAAATGTTGAGGAAGGAATTCGGGACAGATCATGGAAATCTACCCTGTAATAATACATTAGCCATCGGACGAAGGGGTGAAGTGGAAACCCTAGCCCGCGGAAGAAATGGGGGATGAATACCACCCTCTGACAGGGCTCCGGCGTGGGGACGATCTGCCCCTCGGCCGGCAGACGGTGGGCGATCTCCTTCGCCAAATATCCGGCCGCCCGGAGCTCAGCAATGTCCTCCTCCGTGACGGAGGAGACTGCTACGTCTTGAGCTTGCGTTGGTTTTCCCCGAAGAGGAGAGCATGATGCAGCAGAGTAGCGTAAGTATTTCCCTCAGTTTTTGAGAACCAAGGTATCAATCCAGTAGGAGGCCACGCACAAGTCCCTCGTACCTGCACAAAACGATAGCTACTCGCAACCAACGCGATTATGGGTTGTCAATCCCTTAACGGTCACTTACGAGAGTGAGATCAGATAGAGATAATATTTTTGGTATTTTTGGTATAAAGATGCAAAGTAAAAAGTAAAAAAGCAAAGTAAAAACAAAGCAAGTATAAAAGTGATGGAGATTGATATGATGAGAATAGACCCGGGGGCCATATATAGGTTTCACTAGTGGCTTCTCTCAAGAGCATAAGTATTATACGGTGGCTGAACAAATTACTGTTGAGCAATTGACAGAATTGAGCATAGTTATGAGTATATCTAGGTTTCATGTATATAGGCATCATGTCCGAGACAAGTAGATCGAAACGATTCTGCATCTACTACTATTACTCCACTCATCGACCGCTATCCAAAGATGCATCTAGAGTATTAAGTTAAAAAGCAGAGTAACGCCTTAAGCAAGATGACATGATGTAGAGGAATAAATTCATGCAATATGATAAATACCCAATCTTGTTATCCTCGATGGCAACAATACAATACGTGCCTTGCAACCCTTTCTGTCACTGGGTAAGGACACCGCAAGATTGAACACAAAGCCATGCACTTCTCCCATTGCAAGAACTACCAATCTAGTTGGCCAAACCAAACGGATAATTCGAAGAGACTTGCAAAGATAACTCAATCATACATAAAAGAATTCAGAGAAGATTCAAATATTATTCATAGATAAGCTGGATCATAAACCCACAATTCATCGATCTCAACAAACACACCGCAAAAAAGAAAATTACATCGAATAGATCTCCACAAGAAAGGGGAGAACATTGTATTGAGATCCAAAAGAGAGAAGAAGCCATCTAGCTACTAGCTATGGACCCAAGGTCTGAAGTAAACTACTCACACTTGATCGGAGAGGCTATGGTGTTGATGTAGAAGCCCTCCATGGTGGATGCCCCCCCATGGAGCTCCTAACAGGCCCCAAGATGGGATCTCGTGGATCTGAGGAAGTTGCGGCGGTGGAATTAGGTTTTGGCCCTGTTCGATCGTTTGGGGTGCGTGAGGTATATATAGGAGGAAGGAGTGCGTCGGTGGAGCAACAGTGGGCCCACGAGGCAGGGGGGCACGCCTAGGGGGCGCCCCACCTCGTGACCGCCTCTGTTACTTCTTGGAGTAGGGTCCAAGTCTCTGGATCACGTCAAGAGAAAATCACGTTTCGAAGGTTTAATTCCTTTTGACTCCGTTTGATATTCCATTTCTTCGAAACACTGAAATAGGCAAAAAACAACAATTCTGGGCTGGGCCTTCGGTTAATAGGTTAGTCCCAAAAGTAATATAAAAGTGGAAAATAAAGCCCATTATAGTCCAAAACAATAGATAAAGTAGCATGGAGCAATCAAAAATTATATATACGTTGGAGACGTATCGGGCATCCCCAAGCTTAATTCCTGCTCGTCTTCGAGTAGGTAAATGATAAAAAGAGAATTTTTTATGCAGAGTGATACTTTGGCATAATTTCAATGTAAATCTCCTTAATCATGGTATGAATATTCAGATCCGATAGATTCAAGACAAAAGTTCATATTGACATAAAAATAATAATACTTCAAGCATACTAACTAAGCAATTATGTCTTCTCAAAATAACATTGTAGCGACCCGACCCGAATGGATCAAGTCTCGTGCTCGTGTCATCCTCGATCAAGAATGCCGACACCACACAAGATTTCAAGGATTTATAACAGAGTAGCAATCACACACTCATTACAGCGTTGTCCAAAAGGGGACTTATTACAATAAATATGGCTTAAGGCCATCTAATAACGATAACAGCGGAAGACTTGGAAGATAAGTGAGTCCATCAACTCCATCGGCATCATCGAGTATAGAACCACGACCTAACACCTTACTGTAAATCTAAAAGTCTGCAACATGAAAGTTGCAGCCCAAAACGGGTCAGCAAATGGAATATGCCGCAATGTAACACATAGAGAGAAATGAAAGAATAAGCCTATACTACATGCATATATGGCTGGTGGAAAAGCTCTCTGATTCAGATTTTGCATAAAGCTAATTTTTTCCTATCGCAAAGGAATAATTTTGTTTAACTATCATGGTGGTTGTTAAACATTGAGAATGGTTGACAGCATCCTCAATCCCAATTAAAAAGTACTCATTAAAACCCAATAACATTAATTAGAAGTAACATGATGAGATTCACATGATATTCAAGTACTAGATACTCAAGACGTCCATAACCGGGGACACGGCTAATCAAGATTAGTTTATACACTCTGCAGAGGTTTTGACTTTTCCCCACAAGACTCGATCGCCTCCGCTTGGTTCTCGCACTACATGGTGTTTGAGAGACGGATGACCTGCATACGTCTTTCGAAGCACTAGCACCTTACATGTGGGTAGACCGTACCAACCTACATCCCCTACATCAGCTAGCCTACCCGTAAGAGTTCGACACCTTACTCAGCTATGCCAGAGCCCATAATGGCTTGTGGCTGCACACGGAAGTTTCTAGTTTGAATAATCTTATGATCCCTTTGAGCACGGGTGGCGGTCCAGAAGAAATACAGCAAGTCTGATAGAAACCAGGTGCCTCAATCCACCCAGATGTGTGTTTAAGTTGCCACCTTAGATAAACCATTAATTAACAATCTCACATCTATCATGGATATTCGCTCACCCAATCCACGCTCATCGGCATAGCATGGCATAATAAGCAAACGTAGAAGTAACTCCCAAGGTTTCATAAGTAAAAAGGGTAATAGGTACTACCTCAATCTACTTCCCATCCCACAATTTAATTAGATCCTAAACATGCAAGTGTTTGAGGAATAGAGCTAATGCATAAAACTGGGTAGTAGAAAAGATATGATCAAGTGTTACTTGCCTTGCTGACGATCCACGAAACCTAGAGACTCGAAGTAACAAGCGGCGCACTCCGGGTGATCTAACGCAGACAAACAACAAGCATACAATAAGTACTCATCTAATGCACAGGGAAAATCTTGGATAGAAAATCTAACCAGAAAGTTCAACTTAAGAACCCTGGTGCAAAGAGAATCAAATCAAATAAAGCAACGAAAGTCGAATGTCAAAAGAAAACGACTCGGTTCTAGCAATTTGAAACTAGGTCAAATTTTACAGTAGCAAAACTTGGTTTAAGCGGGTTAGTCGGAACGGCGGTTTCGAAACGAAACTCCAGGCGCTTGAATCACCTGATTCCGATAAACGAGCGAGAAAATAAACTGATTCAAAGATTGGATCGGAAATCGAAATCGGAAAATAATGGATTAAATCAGATTTAAAAGAAAATCGACGAACGGTAAAACGAACGGACGTTCGTTAACAGAAACTAACCGGCGAACGCGTTCATTAGAAAGAACGGATTGGTGAACGTTCACTAATTAACTAAACCGAAAAAAAAACCAATCTAGGGTTTTTTTTTTAAAACCGAACAACGAAAGAAAAACCGGACGGTTTTAAAACAAAACCGACCGGGGTGACGCGGTGGCTACCTCCGGCGAGGTCGCCAAGGAGCTCGGGCTCAGGGCGGCGGCGGGTCGGGCAAGGCGGGCAAGGGGCGCAAGGGCAGGGTGACGGCAAAGGCGGCGGCGGCAAGGGTTGGGGGGGGCGGCGACGTTGGGTTGGGGAGGAGAGGGGGTGAGGGGGTTTATAAAGAGGGGGAGAAGCCGGGAGGGGGCAAGCAAGGGAGGAGGAGGAGGAGGAGTCCTCCTCGGACTCGGCCGGGCGGGCGGCGGCCTTCTGTGTGCAGTGTATGCAGCGTGAGGGGGAGGGCGGCCGGGCTTGCTTGGGCAGGCTGGGCCCTTGGCCCAAGGGCGAAGTGGCGTTTTTTAAAAAAAAAAGCGAAGTTTAAAAATAAAACTAAACGAACTCCAAACTTAAAAAATAATTTTCCCGACTCCTAAAAATGAGTCTAACAAAATGAACTTTAAAACAGGCCAAAATGCATATTTTAAAATACTCATTTTTTCCCTAAAGCAAATAAACTTGAAAAACCCAAAATTTGATTTATTTATTAAATCTTCATTTTTCCTAAATGTTGGGAAAGTCATATTATTCCCTCTCTTAATTTTTTTGGAAAAATATTTGAAGATAAATAAATAAATCTAAATGATCCTATTTTCAAAATTTGAGAAAACCCAAATATGAAAATAATGAAATCTCCAACTCTCTCCGGGTCCTTGAGTTGCGTGAAATTTTCTAGGATCGGAAAATGCAAGAAAATATGATATGCATGATGACTTAAAGTATAACATTCCAAATTGAAAATTTGGGATGTTACAAACCTACCTCTTAAGATGAATCTCGCCCTCGAGATTCGGGTTGGCTAGAAAATAGGTGAGCGTGGTCCTTGAGCAAATCTTCCTCTCTTTCCCGGTGGCTTCATCTTGATGTGGTGGCTCCAATCGAACCTTGCAAAACTTGATAACCTTGCTGCGAGTAACTCTGCTGGCATAATCGAGGATCTTGACTGGTTTTCCTCATATGTTAAGTCATCCTTCAACTGAATTGCTTCGGTGGCATTGTATCTCTTAGCGGTATCTCGCTATCTTGGAGTGACATTTCTTCACCGAGAAACATGGAATACATCATGAACTCTGACAGTCCCTCGGGCAATTCCAGCTTATAAGCAACTTCTCCCATGCGTTGTAAATCTTATACGGTCCAACGAAGCGTGGTGCTAATTTTCCTTTAACTCCAAAACGTTCAACTCCTCGAAGCGCGGATACTCTAAGATATACGATGTCTCCAACTTCATATTCAATCGCTGGCGCTTTGAATCCGCATAGCTCTTACATGCGGACTGGGCTACCTTGAGCCTATCTCGAATCAACTTAACCTTCGCTCAGACTCCTTAATCAAATCTGGTCCAAACAAGCGGCGATCTCGGTTTAGTCCCATGACAATGGTGTCTCTGCATCTCCTTCCATCTGAGCCTCGAAGGTGCCATCTTCAAGCTGGTTTGGTAACTGTTGTTATAAGAAAATTCTGCATACGGCAAATTATCATCCCAACTAGATCCATAATCTAGTGCACAAGCTCTCAAAGATATCCTCCAAAATCTGATTGACTCTCTCGGTCATCCATCGGTACGTGGGTGGAAAGCTGTGCTGAATTCCAGCCTAGTTCCCAATGTTTCGTGCAACTGGTTCCAAAACTTTGAGGTAAATTGGGTTCCTCTATCTGATACGATACTCCTCGGAACTCCGTGTAAACACACAATTCTAGTCATGTATATCTTTGCCAACTTAGCACTGCTATAGGTAGTCTTGACTGGAATGAAATGGGCTACCTTTGTCAAGCGGTCGACTATAACCCAAATCGAGTCATATCCTGAACGAGTCTTTGGCAAACCTGTGATGAAATCCATGCCTAGTTTATCCCACTTCCATTCGGGTATCGGCAATGGTTGTAACAATCCTGCTGGCTTCTGATGTTCTGCCTTTACTCTCGACATACATATAAAACTGCTACATACTCCGCAATATCCTTCTTCATTCCGTCCACCGAAAGTATTTTCAAATCCAAATACATCTTGGTATTTCTGGGTGAATCGAATAGGGTGAATCATGGGCTTCTTGCAAAATCAACTTCCCGATCTCGGGTTATTTGGCACATAAACACGGTCCTCAAACCATAGGGTATCGTGCTCATCCTCACGAAATCCTTTAGCTTTTCCTTTGCTCATTCTCTCCTTTATAGAGGCAACTTCCTTATCGCCTTTTGGGCTTCTCGATTTTGTCCATCGATTGTAGACTGAATCTCCAATGCTGCTACATAGCCTCTGGAACTATTTCCAAACATAGCTCTCGAAGGTCCTCGGCTAACTCATTGGGTATTCCTCCCATCATTAGGGTATTGACGTGGCTCTTACGGCTCAATGCGTCTGCTACAACGTTAGCCTTTCCGGGATGATAATGCAATCTCATATCATAATCCTTGATAAGCTCTAACCATCTCCTCTGTCTGAGATTTAATTCCTTCTTTGTGAAGATGTACTTCAAACTCTTGTGATCCGTGTATACTTCACAATGATTTCCAATGAGAAAATGTCTCCATGTCTTCAATGCATGCACAACGGCTGCTAACTCCAAATCATGTGTGGCATAATTCAATTCATGAGGCTTAAGCTGTCGGGAAGCATACGAAACAACTCTTCCTTCCTGCATAAGCACTCCAAGTCCTCGACGTGAAGCGTCGCAATACACCTCATAATCCTTGGTCTGATCCGGCAATATTAACACTGGTGAGGTAACCAACCTTTTCTTCAACTCCTGAAAACTTGCCTCGCAGTCCTCAGTCCATATGAACTTGGTATCCTTCTTCAACAATTCCGTCATAGGCTTTGCAATCCTTGAGAAATTCTCAATGAATCTTCGGTAGTATCCTGCGAGTCCAAGGAAACTCCGAATCTCTCCAACTGTCGTTGGTGCTTCCCATTTGGTTACGGTCTCAACCTTTGTGGGCTCAACTGCTATTCCTTCTCCGGATATAACATGTCCAAGAAATCCAACTTCCTTTAGCCAAAACTCACATTTGCTGAACTTGGCATATAACTGGTGTTCCCTTAGTTTCTCCAAAACCAATCGCAAATGTTCCTTATGTTCCTCTTCATTCTTCGAGAAAATCAAAATATCATCTATGAACACCACGACGAACTTATCCAAAAACTCCATAAACACTTTGTTCATCAGGTTCATGAAATAGGCTGGTGCGTTAGTCAGTCCAAATGACATAACGGTATACTCATACAGTCCATATCTCGTGGTAAACGCTGTCTTAGGTATGTCCTGCTCTCGAATCTTCAACTGATGGTACCCTGATCGCAAATCGATCTTGGAAAACACTTTAGCTCCTTGCAAATGATCAAACAGATCATTTATCATAGGTAGTGGGTACTTGTTCTTGATGGTTACTTCATTCAATCCACGATAATCAACAACCATCCTTAACGATCCATCCTTCTTCTCCACTAACAGTACGGGTGATCCCCAAGGTGAAGAACTTGGGCGTATAAAGCCTTTATCCAATAGTTCCTTAATCTGCTTCTTGATTTCCGCCAAATCACATGCGGGCATCCCGTATGGTCGCTTTGATATTGGACCTGTTCACGGCAAAAGTTCAATCAAAACTCAATGTCTCTATCCGTGGCATTCCCGGCAACTCTTAGGAAATACATCGAGAAATCCTTCACCACTGGTACTTCTTCTGCACACAACTCGATAAGCAATTTACTTGCGCTCTCCTCGGCTCGTGTCATGATACGTACTTGATCCTTCTTCCTTCTGGTGTGGTGAGCAAAATTGACTTAGTGGTGCAATCTATGTTCCCTCCTTACTTCGATAACCAATCCATTCCTAAAATCACATCCAATCCTTGGGATTCCAGAACTATTAGGTCTGAGGGGAAAACATAGTGTCCAATCCTTAATGGCAGTCGATCACACCATTTACTAGCCATGTATTCTGCTCGGGTGAGGTTACTAGCATGGGTGACCTAAGGGCTTGGGTCGGTAATTTGTACTTATCCACAAATCCCTTGATATGTATGAATGCGATGCACCAAGATCGAAAAGAACAACCGCGATAAATGACTTAACCAAAAACTTACCGATTACTGCATCGGGCTGATCTTCAACCTCCTCCACATCAATGTGGTTCACCTGTCCCCTGTTGAAAGGGTTTGGCTTCTTTCCAGAGCTTCCATTGCCATTTCCATTCTTGCCTTCTGGACAGTCATTTGCATAATGCCCAGTCTTGCGGCACTTAAAGCAAGTGATGTGACTCAGGTCTACCTTGGATGGTGTTGACGGGTTGGTGCGGTTCTGTCCATTGCTTCCTCCATTCCCATTCCCATTCTTGGTGCCATTATGGTTGTGCGAATTACCTCCTCCATGGGTATGCTGAAACTGCATTGTTTAGGGGTATAACGAGGCTTCTGCTGAGCTCCAGAGTTATACTTTCCCTGCCCATACTCCCTCTTGCGGTTCTCAATTTGCTGCTGCTTTCCTTCAATCATGAGGGCTCGGTCTACCAACTCCTGGTAGTTATTGAAACTTGCTACCATCAACTGCATGCTGAACTCATCATTCAGTCCTTCCAGAAACTTCTCCTGCTTAGCCGCATCTGTAGCAACGTCATCTGGGGCATAACGTGCTAACTTACTAAAATCATCCACATACTGGCCAACAGTCCTTCCTCCTTGGCGTAAGTTGCGAAACTCACGCTTCTTCATGGCCATAGCTCCTGCTGAAACATGGCAGTGCGGAAAGCTTGCTGAAACTGATCCCATGTGACAGTGTCTACAGGGTAAGTGGCTGTAAAATTTTCCCACCATGCTGCTGCGGGTCCTTCAAGCTGGTGTGCAGCAAACTTCACTTTTTCTCCATCTGTGCATCCTGCAGTGGTCAACTCCCTTCCTATCTTGCGGAGCCAATCATCTGCTACAATCGGCTCGGTGCTACTGGAATACACCGGCGGATTCAGTCTAAGGAAACGAGTCAAGTGATCCGCAGGTGGTGGTGGTGGTGGTTTGTTGTTGTTGCCTTGGTTCTGCACCAATGTTTGAATCAAGGTATTCTGCTGCTGAATCAACTGGGTGATCTCTGGCGGGAAAACAAACCCGGGGTCACGTCTCGGAGGCATCTGATGGGTTTAGAAAAGACGAGTAATTAAGAATAGAATGAGGTCTAGAGAGAAACACTACCCCAATGCACATGAGCAAATGCACACAAAATCACTTCATTCAATTCAAACAAAGGGCTTACAACGATCTAACTATCGCAAAAGTGCGTGTACTATAATGTTTACATGGAGGTAATACTACTAATATGTGGGGGACTTCTACTAATTTGAACCGGTGGAAGACTCCATGATGTCTGCTCCAGCTTCGTCTTCAAAGTCGGGTTCACTTGGATCCGAATCGGTGTCGTCGATGATGATGTAGTTGCTCGGACAGCCGACGTACTTGTCTTCATTCTTGAGCGCCAATTTCTTCTTGAGTTCTTCGATCTCGTACTTAAGATCGTTATTGTGTCTTGCTAGAGCTACGATCTCGTCCATGTAGTCCTTGCGTGTAGACTTTAGTTCTTCTTCAAGTTCGATGATCCTTCTGTAACGCCCTCGATGCGGCTATATCTCCCACGTGTCGAGGCACGACTTAGAGGCATAACCGCATTGAAAGCAATGTCGCAAGTGAGGTAATCTTCACACAACCCATGTAATACATAAGGGAAAGAGATACATAGTTGGCTTACGATCGCCACTTCACACAATACATAAATAAACATCCAACATTCAGAGTACACTCAAGGTCCGACTATGGAACCAAAATAAAAGAAGATACCCCAAATGCTACACAGATCCCCGATCGTCCCAACTGGGCACCACTACTGATCATCAGGAAAAGACACATAGTAACGACCACGTTCCTCGTCAAACTCCCACTTGAGCTCGGTTGCGTCACCTGCACTGGCATCGTCGGCACCTGCAACTGTTTTGGTAGAATCTGTGAGTCACAGGGACTCAGCAATCTCACACCCGCGAGATCAAGACTATTTAAGCTTATAGGAAGGACAGAGTTGTAAGGTGGAGCTGCAGCAAACGACTAGCATATATGGTGGCTACATCGCAAAAGAGAGCGAGAAGAGAAGCAAGGCATGGACGTGAAGCTAGTAGCGATCAAGAAGTGATCCTGAACTACTTACGTCAAACATAACTCCAACACCGTGTTCACTTCCCGGACTCCGCCGAGAAGAGACCATCACGGTTACACACGTGGTTGATGTGTATTTTAATTGAGGTCAACTTCAGGTTTTCTACAACGGACATTAACAAATTCCCATCGCCTCATAACGCGGGCACGGCTTTCAAAGATAATACCTGCAGGGTGTCCCAACTTAGCCCATTATAAGCTCTCACGGTCAACGAAGGTTATTCCTTCTACCGGAAGACCCGATCAATCTTGGAATCCCGGACTACAAGACATTTCGATGACAATAAAACAAGACCAGCAAAGCCGCCCGATTGTGCCGACAAATCCCGATAGGAGCTGCACATATCTCGTTCTCGTGGCACATCCGGATGAGTAGTCCATACAACTAAAACCAGACCTCAAGTTTCCTTGAGGGGCGCTGCACAGGCTCTAGTTCGGCCAGCACTCGAAGGAGCACTGGTCCGGGGGTTAAAATAAAGATGACCCTCGGCTCGCGAAACCCGGGGAAAAAGGCTTAGGTGGCAAATGGTAAAACCAAAGTTGGGCCTTCTTTGGACGAGTCTTATTCAAAGCGAACTGTCAAGGGGGTCCCATAAATCACCCAACCGTGTAAGGAACGCGAAATCAAGGAACATAACACCGGTATGACGGAAACTAGGGTGGCAAGAGTGGAACAAAACACCAGGCATAAGGCCGATCCTTCCACCCTTTACCAAGTATATAGATGCATTAATTATAGCAGATATATATTGTGATATCCCCAACAAGTAAACATGTTCCGATAAGGAACAACATCTCCATGTTCCAACAAGGAACAAACTTCCGCTTCACCTGCAACTAGCAACGCTATAAGAGGAGCTGAGCAAAGCGGTAACATAGCCAATCAACGGTTTGCTAGGAAAGGATGGTTAGGGGCTGACATGGCAATATGGGTGGCATGATATAGCAAGTGGTAGGCATCGTGGCATAGGCATAGCAAAAGAGCGAGCAACTAGCATAGCAAAGATAGAAGTGATTTCGAGGGTATGGTCATCTTGCCTGCAATGTTCTCAGAGTTGTCGAAAGCTTGATCCTCGTAAGCGTTCTCAACAGGTTCCTCGTTCACGTACTCGTCTCCCGGATCTACCCAAAGCAAGAACACAAGCAAAGGAACCACAAAAAATCACGGTGCAATGCACAAGCAACATGATGCAAGACATGACATGATATGCGAGATGTGATATGCAATGCGTATGTGCGCTCCGGAAGGAAAATGATGAAACAGGCATCAACTTGGCAAACCAAGTATGCCGCTGGAAAGATGAGATGATTTCGGTTGAAATCGATATAAAGATCACCGGAATCGGATGCACGGTTTGCAAATGACAAGCAAAACAAGAATGGCACAAATCTGCCATTAACAGCATGATGCCACTTAGCAAACAACAAGAAATTAAGCTACTGCACCCAAACGTGCCAACAAAGTATATGACAGTGATCTAATCAAGATGCTTGACAAAAGATGAACACTGAGCTACGGCTAGTTCACATCATAACAGGTTCAAACAAGCATGGCAAAAGTGCACAAAATATCGAGTGGACATGGCAAAAACAGCATCGGTAGCAATGTTCAGAGCAAGAAAACTACATGCTACAGGAACTTATAATAGCAAAACAAGGCATGGCATGAATCTACTCAAAGCATAGAACAAAAGTCCCTTACTGACCATAAGCCAAAAAGGATCAGAAAATATAGTAACACCCATGTCAATATCGCAAGTTTTGTTAATAGATTCAGCCACATGGCATGTCAAAAACTGATAACAAGTAGGCATGTTTAAGAGCTCGAAGCACTCACTACAGAGCCTTACATGATAAACTAAGCATACATACATCAAGAAGACATGGCATAGAAGACATACATGGCAAGAACAACATCATAGCATATACGGATCAACCACAACAACCTTGGCAAAATGGAATAACATGTAAGCAATCTGCCAGGAAACATTTGATAGCAAAAGTAGAGCTCGATTGACTCAAGCTATGGCACTCCATAATTGCAAACAAGGGCATGGATGGATAGAGCAATACATGTAGAACAAAACATCCTTACTGAAGTATCTCAAAATATGCATAGATCTCTCGGTAGCATCAAGTTAACATGGCATCAAAATATCAGCTAAACAGGGCTGAAAACAGCAACATCAGGACACCTACTTTGCATGCTTGTGCTAGTCACCACATAGATCACAAAAATACATGGCATACACCCCTGAAAAGATGGCATGGCATATTACAAAACACATGTAGGACTCAAGTTCATAGGGTGCACACATCAATCATGGCAAAATAACAAAAGTGCAAGTTACATTAAGAAGCGAAACTAACATCACATAGCCCTCTTCCAACAGCATTTCGGGCATCAAGATGAGCTCAAATGAAAATGATGCAATGAGATGAAAAGATCTACTCTTCGAGGCGAACATTTTGACATATTATACGCGCAAAATGGAGCTACAGATGCAAAGATATGCTACGTAGAAAATGCCACGAAATATGCACAGGATTAAAAACTTAGAGTATTAGAGGGGGGAAGAAAGTCAACCCTCGTCTAGATCGGGATCCGGCCCGATCCAGATCGGGCGAGGCGGTGGTGGCCGACTCGCCGGAGGAGGTAGCAGCTGGGGCGGGCCGGCGGAGGAGGGACGGCGGCGGCGGCAGGCAGCGGCCGGCGGAGGCGAGAGGCGGCGAGGCGGCGCCAGGCGCCGGCCGGGCGAGGGCGGCGCGGGCGGCCGGCAGGCGGGCGGGCGGTGGGCGGCGGCGGGCGGCGAGGCGGCTTGAGGAGGAGGGGCTGGGGCTGAGGAAGGCGGACGGCCATGGGGCCGGGCCATGATCTCGTGGCGGGCGGGCGTGTGTGTGGCCGGGCGCCACGTGGGCGCCCTGGTTCGCCGGGCGGCGGCGCTGTGTGGCGGCAGACGTGTCCGGACGGCGCGGGGGTTTCGTCCGGGCGCGAGGTAGGGGAAGGCTAGGGTTGATCCGGATTTAGAATGGGGGGTGTTTAAATAGGCATAGAGGGAGCTAGGAGAGTCCAAATGAGGTGTAGTTTTCGCCCACACGATCGTGATCGAACGACGGAGAGCATGGAAGTGACTTAGATGGGTTATTTGACTATTTTGAAGGGGTGTTGGGCTGCAACTTAAAAGAGGCCTTTGCGAGAGTGCGGTTAACCGTTGGAGTACCAAACGAGCTCCAAATGACCCGAAACTTGACCGGTGGTCTAACGGTGGTATACCAAGGCCACTTGACAAACCTCGGTCCATTCCGAGAAGGTTTAGTACCCGCACATGGAAAAACGTAAAAGGGCCGCGGGGAGATAGGAGTGCGGATTGCAAAAGCGGACAACGGGAAAAATGCTCGGAATCATGAGGCGAACACGTATGCAAATCGATGCACATGATGACATGATAAAAAATGCATGACATGGACAAAATGCAAAAGAAGAAAAACCCAACCACGGAGGAATATCATATCACAATGCGAAAATGGCAAGAGTTGGAGTTACAAATATGGAAAGTTACTTCCGGGTGTTACAACACTCCACCACTACAAGAGGATCTCGCCCGAGATCTAGGACTGAAAGAACTCCGGATATTCGAGCGGAGGTGATCCTCGCGCCCGGTGGCTTCACGGTCGGAATGGTGTGACCACTTCACTTTCAGGAATTTGATTGACTTGTTGAGAGTCTTGCGCTCGGTTTCTTCAAGAATAGCAACGGGTGCTCATGATAAGAGAGATCTTCTTGAAGGTCAATATCTTGAAGTTGATAGTGCGTCAGAGTCTTGAAGCACTTGCGAAGGCTGTGACACGTGAAACACATCGTGCACGTTCGCAAAGTTGGATGGAAGCTCAAGTTGATAGGCGAGATCGCCTCTTTTGCCAATGATCTTGAAAGGACCCACATATCTAGGGGCAAGCTTCCTTTGATACCGGGCGGCGAGTGCCTTTCATTGGAGACACGGAGGTAGACATGGTCTCCGATTTCAAAAGCCACATCATGGTGCTTATCATCATAATAGCTCTTCGGCGCGATTATGCGGCTTTGAGATTCTCACGAATGACTTTGCACGTTTCTTCCGCTACGTGATCAAGTCATTGCCAAGAAGTTGGCGTTCACTGTCTCGGACCAATTGAGAGAGTACGACACTTTACGCCATAGAGAATTTCGAATGGGGCCTTGCCCGAACTCGCTTGGAAGCTGTTGTTGTAGGAGAACTTCGGCATATGGAAGACAATCTTCCCACTTCATACCGAAAGAAATGACACAAGCCCTAAGCATATCTTCAAGGATTTGATTGACTCGCTCGACTTGTCCACTTGTTTGAGGATGGAAAGCTGCTTTGAAGCGAATGTTGGTGCCCATGGCCTTACGAAAAGATTCCCAAAACTTGGAGGTAAAGATGCTGCCACGGTGCGAAGAGATCACTTGAGGAATGCCGTGCAAGGAGACAATCACGAGGTGTATAGCTCGCCAACCGAGCTGCTGTGATAGATTCTTTGATAGGAAGAAAATGAGCCACTTTAGTAAGCTTGTCAATGACAACGAAGATAGCATCATTTCCACGCTTGGACTTTGGAAATCCATCACGAAGTCCATTTCGATATGATCAAACTTCCATTCGGAATAGCAAGAGGTTGGAGGAGACCAGCTGGTCGTTGGTGTTCGCTTTCACTCTTCCGCAGACATCACATTCATTCACGAATTGAGCAATTCTCGCTTCATTCGAGTCCACCAATATGACTGCTTGAGGTCCTGGTACATCTTCGTACTTCCAGGATGAATGGATAGAAGCGAATTGTGAGCCTCGTTCATAATGACTTTTCTCAGATCACCCTTAGGAACCACAATCCGGTCCTCGAAGAAAAGAGTATCTTTGTCATCAATGTGGAAGCACTTGTACTTGGAAATGCCCTTGTCGATACCACGTTTCACCTTTTTCACCATGGCATCCAGGAGTTGAGCCTCACGAATCTGATCTTCCAAAGTAGGAGAGACTATGAGGTTGGCAAGAAAGCCTTGAGGAACAACTTGAAGATTCAGCTTGCGGAAAGCTTCACAGAGATCCGGTTGGAAGGGCTTGAGGATTAGACTGTTGCAGTAAGCCTTCCTGCTCAAAGCATCTGCAATGACATTGGCCTTGCCCGTAGTATATTCAATACTTGTGTTGTACTCTTGAATCATTTCGACCCATCGAGTCTGCCTGAGGTTGAGGTTGGGCTGAGTGAAGATATACTTGAGACTCTTGTGATCGGTGAAAATGTCCACTTTCCTTCCCAACAAGAGATGTCTCCACGTTATTAATGCATGGACAACTGCCGCCAACTCAAGATCGTGAGTGGGGTAGTTCTTTTCGTTGGGCTTCAACTGGCGAGAGGTATAAGCCACAACTCTCTTCTCTTGCATTAACACAGCACCGAGACCTTGAAGAGAAGCATCACGAAAACTTCAAATGGCTTGGATTCATCGGGAGGAGTCAAGGCAGAGCTGTGACGAGTTTCTCTTTGAGAGTATTGAAAGCAACATCACACTCGGGAGACCGGACATACTTCACATGCTTCGGAGGAGGTTGGAAAGAGGCTTTGCAATCTTGGAGAAGTTCTCAACGAATCTTGACAATAGCTTGCAAGACCAAGAAAATCGGAGCTGCTTGACATTCGAGGAGGTTCCCAATTCACAATTGCGGACACCTTCTCGGGATTAACAGCGATGCCCTTGGCGGAGATGATATGACCAAGATAAAGCACTTCATCAAGCCAAAATTCACATTTGGAGAACTTCGCATAGAATTGATACTCTCGAGCTTGTCTAGTACCAATCGCAAATGTTTGGCATGATCCTTCTTATTCTTGGAGAAGACCAAAATATCATCAAGATAGACCAAGACGAATTCATTGGTGTAGGGGTTGAAGATGAAGTTCATCATCCGAGAGAAAGTTGGAGGAGCATTGACAAGGCGAAAGACATGACGGTATATTCATAAGAACCAAAGCTTGTTCGAATGCTGTCTTGGGAATATCTTGTTCACGAATGCGAATCTGATGATAACCCATACGAAGGTCAAGCTTGGAGAACACTTTAGCACCTTTGAGTTGCTCGAAAAGCTCATTGATGTTGGGAAGTGGATACTTGTTCTTGATAGTCTTCTTATTCAATGGACGATGTCGGACGCAAAGTCGGTCCGTGCCATCCTTCTTCGGACAAAAGAACACCACAACCCCAAGGAGATGAACTCGGTCGATCAAACCAGACGCTCTTGTTCATCGAGCTGCTTCTTCAATTCCTTCAGCTCATCAGGTCCAAGCTTGTATGGGCGCTTGCAAGCGGGTTTAGTGCGGGCTCAAGATCGATAACGAATTCAAGCGCCGATGAGGAGGCATACCCAAAGCTCTTACGGAAAGACATCTTGGTACTCACAAGCGATTTGGAATCGAGAGATAGCATCCAATTCGCCCTTCTCATTGAGAGAAAACAACGAATGGTTTCATCACGAGCGGCATAGATGATCACATCATTGGAAGAGTGAGTCAATTGAATTTCCTGGCAGCACAATCAAGCTGAGCTTTGTGCTGAGAAAGCCATCCATCCGAGAATAAGATCAATATCCGAGTCACCAAGGACAATTGGTTTAGCCGAAATCTATAATCGCCCATCTTGATATCGACATTCGAACCAAAACTCGAGAAGTCATCTCCTTAGCGGAGAAACAATAGACAAAGGTCTCGGCAAAACTTGAGTAACCAAATCATGCATAGCCACAAAAGGTCTTGAGATGAAAGAATGCGATGCACCAGTATCAAATAAGACTTTTGCAGGAATATCATTAACTGAGAGATTACCCATGATCACATCAGAAGATTCCTTCGCTTGAGCTGCATTCATCATGTTCACCTTTGCAGACTTGGGATTATGCTTGACCTTTGCATTGCTGGAAGATTTCACAGAGGAGGAGGCGGAAGGCGCCTTTGGTTGAAGCACTTGTTCGCATAGTGACCTTTCTGCTGACATTTGTTGCAAGTCACCTCAGAGAGCGGACGGTGGTAAGGAGCACTTGACCTTGGAGCTTGAGAATTAGACTTGTTCTGATAGCCTGGGTTGGGTGGGTGGGAAGATCCACGACCACCTGAGTTCTTCTGCTGATAAGGCTGACGGAACGGAGGAGGAGGAAGGTAGAACTTCTGCTGCTTAGCTGCCACTTGAGAGGAAGAAGAAGACTGAACTGCATCCCTGATTCTCTTCTTAGAAGCCTCACATTTGAGCTGGGCAGCTTCTTGCTTGATGCCATGTTGTAGAATTCATCATACTTTTACGGCTCAAAAGCACAAGAGCTAATTGTAGATCTTCTCTCGGACCACCTCTGAATTGATAGATCATACTCTTTTCATCGGGACGTCTTTCTTAGCAAAGCGAGCGAGTTTTCGAACTGGATATTGTATTGGTACACGACATGTTGCCTTGCTTGAGATTGCGGAACTCCTCACGCTTGCTCTCAACAACACTTTTGAATGTGGTGAGCTCTGAAATCTCGGCGGAACTCATCCGGTAATGGCACGACCTCCTCTGGAATCTTTGTATTCTTTGGTACCACTCAGCAGCTTGGTCCTTGAGTTGAAAGCGATGCAAACTTGACAAAGTCCTCGGTCCGACATTGCTACATTCAAAATGCTTGCAGATGTCCACAAGCCAATCGTCGGCGTCGTGGCCTCGACATAGAAACCGAAAGACTTCGCTGATTAGCGAGGAACTGACTGAGAGTAGCAAAGTGCGGCTGGTTGTTGCCTTGACCTTGATTTCCTTGACTGCCTTGCCCTTGAGTACGTTCTTGCAAGAGCTGCAAAATCATCTGAGCATTGGCATTGGTGGCTGCCATGATAGCTTGCCAGGCCTCCGGAGGCGGAGGTGGAGGTGGAGGGTTCGACTGATTCCCATCATCATGATCCGGATTCAGACGCGTTGGCGGAGCCATCCTGAAGAGGGTGACATCCGTTAGTCCTTTGATAGACAAATAGTCAAGTAGAATCAACGGATAGAAATTGCAACATATAGTCTTCACAATAAACATTCGAATAGGAATGAACGAATGAATTCCAAAGTTAACATCACACGTCCATTAAGGTGAGAAGCCACTTGATTAAGGGTTGATGAAAAAAATACAAGGTACGACTGGAACAAATAAATAGTAAGGATTACCCAATCACGAACCAAATATCTGCGGGAAGAAATGCTAGGAGCTACTTGAATCCCACCTATAAACTCCCGAAACTTTCTGGTTATGCAATCTGGTGTTGGGGATACAGGGGACACAAAATATATCACCCAAACTAACAATACCTAGATCCAATTGTATCCATCCGTCAACACATAACCAAGAAATCCTCGAAATCGTGTACCTCGACCTTGAAAAACATCCGTTATACAAGTCATGGCAATACTCCGAGCTCGCCCGAAGATTGGGTTATCGGAGTTATCTCACCAACAACTGCACAAAAGAGATTTCGTTGTCGGCAAAACTCGGTATTCGAGCTGCAACGATAAAATTGTGACGACAACACCTCGGAGCTCAACTCCCCGGGACACTGCCACAACCCCTAAATGTCAGGAGGCACCAAGAACAATGTTCTCGTCACAAAACCATCGGAACGATCCCAAGATACCCGCGTGATCCTAAAAAAAAATTTTAGTGAAATTTGAGGAGAGGAGAGTCAAAACTTCTACCTCAGGAGACCTCACAGAGCGACGAAGGGACTGGGGTGTAAAAAGAATCCTACTCTCCGATATATATAATCCTAAGACTCAAAACATTTTCCATTCTAGACTCAACAACGCATGACAAACAATCAAGTAGGGGCTCCTAAGTCGGGAAGGCTCGATTACCAACATAGCGCCCTCGATGCGGCTATATCTCCCACGTGTCGAGGCACGACTTAGAGGCATAACCGCATTGAAAGCAATGTCGCAAGTGAGGTAATCTTCACACAACCCATGTAATACATAAGGGAAAGAGATACATAGTTGGCTTACAGTCGCCACTTCACACAGTACATAAATAAATATCCATCATTCAGAGTACACTCAAGGTCCGACTACGGAACCAAAATAAAAGAAGATACCCCAAATGCTACGGATCCCGATCGTCCCAACTGGGCACCACTACTGATCATCAGGAAAAGACACATAGTAACGACCACATTCCTCGTCGAACTCCCACTTGAGCTCGGTTGCGTCACCTGCACTGGCATCGTCGGCACCTGCCACTGTTTTGGTAGAATCTGTGAGTCACAGGGACTCAGCAATCTCACACCCACGAGATCAAGACTATTTAAGCTTATAGGAAGGACAGAGTTGTAAGGTGGAGCTGCAGCAAGCGACTAGCATATATGGTGGCTACATCGCAAAAGAGAGCGAGAAGAGAAGCAAGGCACGGACGTGAAGCTAGTAGCGATCAAGAAGTGATCTGAACTACTTACGTCAAACATAACTCCAACACCGTGTTCACTTCCGGACTCCGAGAAGAGACCATCACGGTTACACACTTGTTGATGTGTATTTTAATTGAGGTCAACTTCGGTTTTCTACAACGGACATTAACAAATTCCCATCTGCCTCATAACCGCAGGCACGGCTTTCAAAAGATAATACCTGCAGGGTGTCCCAACTTAGCCCATTATAAGCTCTCACGGTCAACGAAGGTTATTCCTTCTACTGGGAAGACCCGATCAATCTCGAATCCCGGACTACAAGACATTTCGACAGCAATAAAACAAGACCAGCAAAGCCGCCCGATTGTGCCGACAAATCCCGATAGGAGCTGCACATATCTCGTTCTCGTGGCACATCGGATGAGCAGTCCATACAACTAAAACCAGACCTCAAGTTTACTTGAGGGGCGCCGCAGGGCTCTAGTTCGGGCCAGCACTCGAAGGAGCACTGGTCGGGGGGTTAAAATAAAGATGACCCTCGGGCTCGCGAAAACCCGGGGGAAAAAGGCTTAGGTGGCAAATGGTAAAACCAAAGTTGGGCCTTGCTAGACGAGTCTTATTCAAAGCGAACTGTCAAGGGGGTCCCATAAATCACCCAACCATGTAAGGAACGCGAAATCAAGGAACATAACACCGGTATGACGGAAACTAGGGTGGCAAGAGTGGAACAAAACACCAGGCATAAGGCCGAGCCTTCCACCCTTTACCAAGTATATAGATGCATTAATTATAGCAGATATATATTGTGATATCCCAACAAGTAAACATGTTCCGATAAGGAACAACATCTCCATGTTCAACAAGGAACAAACTTCCGCTTCACCGCAACTAGCAACGCTATAAGAGGGCTGAGCAAAGCGGTAACATAGCCAATCAACGGTTTGCTAGGAAAGGATGGTTAGGGGCTGACATGGCAATATGGGTGGCATGATATAGCAAGTGGTAGGCATCGTGGCATAGGCATAGCAAAAGAGCGAGCAACTAGCATAGCAAAGATAGAAGTGATTTCGAGGGTATGGTCATCTTGCCTGCAATGTTCTCAGAGTTGTTGAAAGCTTGATCCTCGTAAGCGTTCTCAACAGGTTCCTCGTTCACGTACTCGTCTCCCGGCTCTACCCAAAGCAAGAACACAAGAAAAGGAACCACAATAAATCACGGTGCAATGCACAAGCAACATGATGCAAGACATGACATGATATGCGAGATGTGATATGTAATGCGTATGTGCGCTCCGGAAGGAAAATGATGAACCAGGCATCAACTTGGCAAACCAAGTATGCCGCTGGAAAGATGAGATGATTTCGGTTGAAATCGATATAAAGATCACCGGAATCGGATGCACGGTTTGCAAATGACAAGCAAACAAGAATGGCACAAATCTGCCATTAACAGCATGATGCCACTTAGCAAGCAACAAGAAATTAAGCTACTGCACCCAAACGTGCCAACAAAGTATATGACAGTGATCTACTCAAGATGCTTGACAAAAGATGAACACTGAGCTACGGCTAGTTCACATCATAACAGGTTCAAACAAGCATGGCAAAAGTGCACAAAATATCAAAGTGGACATGGCAAAAACAGCATCGGTAGCAATGTTCAGAGCAAGAAAACTACATGCTACAGGAACTTCTAATAGCAAAACAAGGCATGGCATGAATCTAATCAAAGCATAGAACAAAAGTCCCTTACTGACCATAAGCCAAAAGGATCAGAAAATATAGTAACACCCATGTCAATATCGCAAGTTTAGATAATGATTCAGCCACATGGCATGTCAAAACTGATAACAAGTAGGCATGTTTAAGAGCTCAAGCACTCACTACAGAGCCTTACATGATAAACTAAGCATACATACATCAAGAAGACATGGCATAGAAGACATACATGGCAAGAACAACATCATAGCATATACGGATCAACCACACAACCTTGGCAAAATGGAATGACATGTAAGCAATCTTCCAGGAAACATTTGATAGCAAAAGTAGAGCTCGATTGACTCAAGCTATGGCACTCCATAATTGCAAACAAGGGCATGGATGGATAGAGAAATACATGTAGAACAAAACATCCTTACTGAAGTATCTCAAAATATGCATAGATCTCTCGGTAGCATCAAGTTAACATGGCATCAAAATATCACTAAACAGGCTGAAAACAGCAACATCAGACACCTACTTTGCATGCTTGTGCTAGTCACCACATAGATCACAAAAATACATGGCATACACCCCTGGAAAGATGGCATGGCATATTACAAAACACATGTAGGACTCAAGTTCATAGGGTGCACACATCAATCATGGCAAAAATAACAAAAGTTCAAGTTCTGTTAAGAAACAGAAACTAACATCACATAGCCCTCTTCCAACAGCAATTCGGGCATCAAGATGAGCTCAAATGAAAATGATGCAATGTTATGAAATGATCTACTCTTCGAGACGAACATTTTGACATATTATACGCGCAAAATGGAGCTACAGATGCAAAGATATGCTACGTAGAAAATGCCACGAAATATGCACAGGATTAAAAACTTAGAGTATTAGAGGGGGGAAGAAAGTCAACCCTCGTCTAGATCGGGATCCGGCCCGATCCAGATCGGGCGAGGCGGCGGCGGGCTGCTCGCCGGAGGAGGTAGCAGCCGGGCGGGGCCGCCGGAGGGGGACGGCGGCGGCGGCGGGCGGGCGGGCGCGCCGGGCGGAGGCGAGGAGGCGGCGAGGCGGGCGGCGCCGCCTGCCGGCGGGCGGCGGCGGGCGGGGGCGGGCGGCGGGCGGGGGGCGGCGGGCCGGGCGGCGAGGCGGCGGAGGAGGCGCGGGCATGGGGGGGGAGGAGCGCGCAACGGGCATGAGGGGCCGCATGGCTCAAGGGGCGGGCGGCGGCGGTGGTCGGGCGCCACGTGGCGCGCCTGGTTCGCCGGGCGGCGGCGGCGCTGGCTCGGCGGGCAGGCGGCGCATGGTGGCAGGCGCCACGTGGCGCGCCCTGGTTCGCCGGGCGGCGGTGGCGCTGGCGGGCGGACGTGTCCGGACGGCGCGGGGTTTCGTCGGCGCGAGGTAGGGAAGGCTAGGGTTGATCCAGATTTAGAATGGGGGGTGTTTGAATAGGCATAGAGGGAGCTAGGAGAGTCCAAATGAGGTGTAGTTTTCGTCCACACGATCGTGATTGAACGACGGAGAGCATGGAAGTGACTTAGATGGGTTATTTGACTATTTTGAAGGGGTGTTGGGCTGCAACTTAAAAGAGGCCTTTGCGAGAGTGCGGTTAACCGTTGGAGTACCAAACGAGCTCCAAATGACCCGAAACTTGACCGGTGGTCTACGGGTGGTATACCAAGGCCACTTGACAAACCTCGGTCCATTCCGAGAAGGTTTAGTACCCGCACACGGAAAAACGTAAAAGGGGCCTCCGGGGAGATAGGAGTGCCGGATTGCAAAACGGACAACGGGAAAAATGCTCGGAATCATGAGACGAACACGTATGCAAATGCGATGCACATGATGACATGATAAAAAATGCATGACATGGACAAAATGCAAAAAGAAGAAAAACCCAACCACGGAGGGAATATCATATCACAATGCCAAAAATGGCAAGAGTTGGAGTTACAAATATGGAAAGTTACTTCCGGGGTGTTACACCTTCCCTTTGCATTCTTCAACTCTAACATATCATTGCACATCTGGTTCTCCTGGCGTCGAATGTGCTGGTTTAACTCCTGGATGAAAGCTGCAATGGATCTATCCTTCTTGGTGCTGGCTATCTCCCATTGTTCATCTCGGCGTCCGCAAATCTGGTAGATAGTGTCCTTGAGGTCTTCTTGATAAACTTCTCCAATGCGTCCCATGGTGATATGAGCTGCCATGCTCTTTCCCAGACTCCAAGTTGGTGTACTGAAAACACTATCTATAGGCTTGGTGATTGGGGCGAATGTCCTTCCTGGAACGTGAGCTTGAATCTTCCAGCGCTCCTCTTCAGGCAGAGTGGCGTTGAAAGTCCCGGTGAAACTTGGTAGTCCAATGTTCAGGTACTTGGTGACTTCCTTCAAGTGAAAACCAAAAGGTGTGCCTTCATCTGGTTGGGCGTACTTGATCTTGGCGCCTTCATCCTAAAAAGAGTAGAAAAGATGAGGAGTTAGAAAATGGGAAGAGAGTAGTGATCTATGGCTTTAACTTAGTGGTCGTGTCCTCACGGTCGCGTGTGCTCGATACCATCTCAGAAGCGACCCGACCGAATGGATCAAGTCTCTGTGCTCAGGTGTCATCCCTGGATCAGTAATGCTGACACCACACAGTACTTCGAAGGATTTATAACAGAGTAGCAATCACACACTCATTACAGCGTTGTCCAAAAGGGGACTTATTACAATAAATATGGCTTAAGGCCATCTAATAACGATAACAGCGGAAGACTTGGAAGATAAGTGAGTCCATCAACTCCATCGGCATCACTGAGTATAGAACCACGACCTAACACCTTACTCGTCGTCTGAAAAGTCTGCAACATGAAAGTTGCAGCCCGAAAACGGGTCAGCACATGGAATATGCTGGCAATGTAACACATAGAGAGAAATGAAAGAATAAGCCTATACTACATGCATATATGGCTGGTGGAAAAGCTCTCTGATTCTGAGTTTTGCATAAAGCTAATTTTTTTCCTACTGCAAAGGAATAATTTTGTTTAACTATCATGGTGGTTGTTAAACATTGAGAATGGTTGACAGCATCCTCAATCCCAATTAAAAAGTACTCATTAAAAACCCAATAACATTAATTAGAAGTAACATGATGAGATTCACATGATATTCAAGTACTAGATACTCAAGACGTCCATAACCGGGGACACGGCTAATCAAGATTAGTTTATACACTCTAGGGTTTTTTTAAAACAAAACAACGAAAAAGAAAACCGGACGGTTTCAAAACAAACCGGACCGGGGTGGGGTGGGTGACGCGGTGGCTACCTCTCCGTGAGGTCGCCATGGGCTCCGGGCTCCGTGAGCGGCGGCGGGTCGGCGGGCGGCGTGGCGGGTCGGCAACGGTGGCGCAAGCGGCGGCGGCGGCAACGGCACAAGGGCGGCGGCTATGGCTGGGGGGAGGGCGGTGCTGGTTGGGGAGAGAGGGGGTGAGGGGGTTTATAAAGAGGGGGAGTAGCTTGGGGAGGGGCAAGCAAGGAGGAGGAGGAGGAGGAGGAGGAGTCCTCCTCGGACTCGGCCGGCGGCGGCGTGGCGCTCTTGGCTGGGCGCTTGAGGGGAGGGCGGCTGGGCCGGCGGCTTGGGCCGGCTGGGCCCTTGGCCCAGGCGGGGCGCGGCGTTTTTTTTAAAAAAACGAAAATGAGTTTAAAAATAAAACTAAACGAACTCCAAACTTAAAAAAAATAATTTTCCCCGACTCCTAAAAATGAGTCGAACAAAATGAACTTTAAAACGGGGCCAAAATGCATATTTTTAAAATACGCATTTTTTTCCCTAAAGCAAATAAACTTCGAAAAACCCAAAATTTGATTTATTTATTAAATCTTCATTTTTCCGAAATGTTGGGAAAGTCATATTATTCCCTCTCTTTATTTTTTTATTGGAAAAATATTTGAAGATAAATAAATAAATCCAAATGATCCTATTTCCAAAATTTAAGAAAACCCAAATATGAAACTAATGAAATCTCCAACTCTCTCCGGGGTCCTTGAGTTGCGTGAAATTTTCTAGGATCGGAAAATGCAAGAAAATATGATATGCATGATGACTTAAAGTATAACATTCCAAATTGAAAATTTGGGATGTTACAAACATGGCCAAAGAAAGTTATCCCTACAAAATCATATAGTCTGGTATGCTCCATCTTCCCGACACAAAGTATTTAAATCATGCACAACCACGATGACAAGCCAAGCAATTGTTTCATACCTTAACATTTTCAAAACTTTTTCAATCTTCACGCAATACATGAGCGTGAGCCATGGATATAGCACTATATGTGGAATAGAATGGTGGTTGTGGAGAAGACAAAGAGAGGGAAGATAGTCTCACATCAACTAGGCGTATCAACGGGCTATGGAGATGCCCATCAATAGATATCAATGTGAGTGAGTAGGGATTGCCATGCAACGGATGCACTAGAGCTATAAGTATATGAAAGCTCAACAAAAGAAACTAGGTGGGTGTGCATCCAACTCGCTTGATCACGAAGACCTAGGGCATTTGAGGAAGCCCATCATTGGAATATACAAGCCAAGTTCTATAATGAAAAATTCCCACTAGTATATGAAAGTGACAAAATGAGAGACTCTCTATCATGAAGATCATGGTGCTACTTTGAAGCACAAGTGTGGTAAAAGGATAGTAACATTGTCCCTTCTCTCTTTTCTCTCATTTTTTATTTGGGCTTTTCTCTTTTTTTTCGTCGGAGTCTCATCCTCGACTTGTGGGGAATCATAGTCTCCATCATCCTTTCCTCACTTGGGACAATGCTCTAATAATGATGATCATCACACTTCTATTTTTCTTACAACTCAACAATTACAACTCGATACTTAGAACAAAATATGACTCTATATGAATGCCTCCGGCGGTGTACCGGGATATGCAATCAAACATGAGTGACATGTATGAAAGAATTATAAAAGGTGGCTTTGCCACAAATACGATGTCAACTACATGATCATGCTAGCAATATGACAATGATGGAGCGTGTCATAATAAATGGAACGGTGCAAAGTTGCATGGCAATATATCTCGGAATGGCTATGGAAATGTCATGATAGGTAGGTATGGTGGCTGTTTTGAGGAAGATATATGGTGGGTGTATGATACCGGCGAAAGGTGCGCGGTATTAGAGAGGCTAGCAACGGTGGAAGGATGGGAAAAAGTGCGTATAATCCATGGACTCAACATTAGTCATAAAGACCTCATATACTTATTGCAAAAATCTAGAAGTTATCAAAGCAAAGTATTACGCGCATGCTCCTAGGGGGATAGATTGGTAGGAAAAGACCATCGCTCGTCCCCGACCGCCACTCATAAGGAAGACAATCAATAAATAAATCATGCACCGAGTTCATCACATAACGGTTCACCATACGTGCATGCTACGGGAATCACAAACTTCAACACAAGTATTCTTTAAATTCACAACTACTCAACTAGCATGAATCTAATATCACTATCTTCATATCTCAAAACAATTATCAAGCATCAAACTTATCTTAGTATTCAACGCACTCAAAAGAAAGTTTCACATATCTTGAATACCAAGTATATTAACATTAGCAAATTACCATGCTATTAACAACTCTCAAAATAATCTAAGTGAAGAATGAGAGATCAAGTTTCTTTAAAACAAATCCACCACCGTGCTCTAAAATATCTAAGTGAAGCACTAGAGCAAAAATTATCACGCTCAAAAGATATAAGTGAAGCACTATGAGCAAAACTATCAAGCTCAAAAGATATAAGTGAAGCACATAGAGTATTCTATCAAATTCCAATTCATGTATGGCTCTCTCAAAAGGTGTGTACAGCAAGGATGATTGTGGTAAACCAACAAGCAAAGATGCAAATAATACAAGACGCTCCAAGCAAAACACATATCATGTGGTGAATAAAAATATAGCTCCAAGTAAATTACCGATGGAAGTGGACGAAAGAGGGGAGGCCTTCCGGGGCATCCCCAAGCTTTGAATTTTTGGTGTCCTTAGATTATCTTGGGGGTGCCATGGGCATCCCCAAGCTTAGGCTCTTTCCACTCCTTGTTCCATAATCCATCAAAAGAATTCACCCAAAACTTGAAAACTTCACAACACAAAACTCAATAGAAATCTCGTGAGCTCCGTTAGAGAAAGAAAACAAAAGACTACTTTAAGGTACTGTAATGAACTCATTATTTATTTATATTGGTGTTAAACCTACTGTATTCCAACTTCTCTATGGATCATAAACTATTTTACTAGCCATAGATTCATCAAAATAAGCAAACAACACGCGGAAAACAGAATCTGTCAAAAACAGAACAGTCTGTAGTAATCTGTAACTAACGCAAACTTCTGGAATTCAAAAACTTCTACCAAAATTAGACGACCTGTAAAATTTATTTATTGATCACCAGCCATTGGAATCAATATTTTATCACGTTCTGGTGATTTTTAACAATTCGGGCACTGAGCGCAAAGTTTCTGGAAATTACAGCAAGATCAAATAACTATCATCCAAGAAGATCCAATAGGTTTAACTTGGCACAAACACTAATTAAAAGATAAAACCACATCTAAACAGAGGCTAGATGGATTATTTATTCCTAAATAGAAGCAAAAAGAAAAAACTAAAAATAAAATTGGGATGCCTCCCAACAAGCGCTATCGTTTAACGCCCCTATCTAGGCATAAAAGCAAGGATAGATCTAGGTATTGCCATCTTTGGTAGGCAATCCATAAGTGGCTATCATGATAGATTCATATGGTAATTTTATTTTCTTCCTAGGAAAGTTTTCCATGCCTTTCTTTAATGGAAATTGGAATTTAATATTCCCTTCCTTCATATCAATAATTGCACCAATCGTTCTAAGGAAAGGTCTACCAAGAATAATAGGACATGAAGGATTGCAATCTATATCAAGAACGATAAAATCTACGGGCACATAATTCCTATTTGCAACAATAAGAACATCATTAATTCTTCCCATAGGCTTTATAATAGTGGAATCCGCAAGATGCAAGTTTAGAGAGCAATCATCAAAGTCACGGAAATCTAGCAAATCACACAAAGTTTTGGGAATAGTAGAGACACTAGCACCCAAATCACACAAAGCATTAAACTCATGATCTTTAATTTTAATTTTGATAGTAGGTTCCCACTCATCATAGAGTTTCCTAGGGATAGAAATTTTCAATTCAAGTTTTTCTTCATAATATTGCATCAAGGCATCAACAATGTGTTCGGTAAAGGCCTTATTTTGACTATAAGCATGAGGAGAATTTAGCACGGATTGCAACAAGGAAATACAATAAATTAAGGAGCAATTTTCATAATTAAATTCCTTGAGATCCAATATAGTGGGTTTAGAAACATCGATATTTTTATTTCTTTCAATCCCACTTTTATCAATTTCATCATCAAGATCTAAAAACTTCGAATTCTTAGAACGCCTTCTAGGTAAAGGAAGATCATATTCAGTTTCATCAAGATTCATATTGCAAAACAAAGATTTAATAGGGGCACATCAATAACTTTTAGATCTTCATCTTGATTTTCATAGGAATTGGAAGAACACGCTTTAATAAAGTCATCTTTGGAAGCACGCATCCTAGCGGTTCTTTCTTTGCACTCATCAATGGAAATTCTCATAGCTTTGAGAGACTCATTGATATCATGCTTAGGAGGAATAGATCTAAGCTTTAAAGAATCAACCTCAAGAGAAATTCATCAACGTTCCTAGCCAAATCATCAACTTTAAGTAATTTCTCTTCAAGCAAAGCATTAAAATTCTTTTGTGAGTTCATAAACTCTTTAACACTATTCTCAAATTCAGAGGGCATCTTATTAAAATTTCCATAAAAGTTGTTGTAGGAATTTCCATAATTATTAGAAGGATTACTAGGATAAGGCCTAGGATTAAAATTCCCTCTATACGCGTTGTTACCAAAATTATTCCTACAAACAAAATTCACATCCATAGACTCATTATTATTCTCAATCAAGGTAGACAAAGGCATATCATTAGGATCAGAAGAAACACTCTAGTAGCAAATAATTTCCTAAGTTCATCCATCTTTCCACTCAAAACATTGAATTATTCTATCGCATGCACTTTTTTATTAGTAGATCTTTCAGTATGCCATTGAGAATAATTAACCATAATATTATCTAGGAGTTTAGTAGCATCTCCTAAAGTGATTTCCATAAAAGTGCCTCCCGCGGCCGAATCTAAAAGACTTCTAGAAGCAAAATTCAATCCGGCATAAAAAAATTTGTATAATCATCCACAAATTCAAACCACGAGTAGGACAATTGCGTATCATTAATTTCATTCTCTCCCAAGCTTGTGCAACGTGTTCATGATCAAGTTGCTTAAAATTCATAATATCGTTCCTAAGAGAGATAACCTTAGCGGGAGGAAAATACTTAGAGATAAAAGCATCTTTGCACTTGTTCCAAGAATCAATACTATTTTTAGGCAAAGATGAAAACCACGCTTTAGCACAATCTCTAAGTGAAAAAGGGAATAGCTTCAACTTAACGACATCATTATCGACATCTTTTTTATTTTGCATATCACATAAATCAACGAAGCTATTCAGATGAGTAGCGGCATCTTCACTAGGAAGGCCGGTGAATTGATCTTTCATAACAAGATTCAACAAAGCAGTATTGGTTTCACAATATTCAGTATTGGCAAGAGGAGCAATCGGAGTGCTAAGGAAATCATTATTATTGGTATTGGTGAAGTCACACAATTTGGTAGCATCTTGAGCCATCGCGACAAACAAGCAATCCAACACACGAGCAAACAAACGGACGAGGAAAAGGCAACGGGAAAAAGAGGAGGAGATTGGGAAAGAGAGGGCGAATAAAACGGCAAGGGTGAAGTGGGCGAGAGGAAAACGAGAGGCAAATGGCAAATAATGTAATGCGAGAGATAGGGATTGTGATGGGTACTTGGTATGTTGACTTTTGCATAGACTCCCCGGCAACGGTGCAAGAAATCCTTCTTGCTACGTCTTGAGCTTGCGTTGGTTTTCCCCGAAGAGGAGAGGATGACGCAGCAGAGTAGCGTAAGTATTTCCCTCAGTTTTTGAGAACCAAGGTATAAATCTAGTAGGAGGCCACGCACAAGTCCCTCGTACATGCACAAAATGATAGCTACTCGCAACCAACGCGATTAGGGGTTGTCAATCCCTTCACGGTCACTTACGAGAGTGAGATCTGATAGAGATAATATTTTTGGTATTTTTGGTATAAAGATGCAAAGTAAAAAGTAAAAAAGCAAAGTAAAACAAAGCAAGTATAAAAGTGATGGAGATTGATATGATGAGAATAGACCCGGGGGCCATAGGTTTCACTAGTGGCTTCTCTCAAGAGCATAAGTATTCTATGGTGGGTGAACAAATTACTGTTGAGCAATTGACAGAATTGAGCATAGTTATGAGTATATCTAGGTATGATCATGTATATAGGCATCATGTCCGAGACAAGTAGATCAAACGATTACGCATCTACTACTATTACTCCACTCATCGACCGCTACCCAGCATGCATCTAGAGTATTAAGTTAAAAAAGAGTAACGCCTTAAGCAAGATGACATGATGTAGAGGAATAAATTCATGCAATATGATAAATACCCCATCTTGTTATCCTCGATGGCAACAATACAATACGTGCCTTGCAACCCTTTACATCCTTTGGGTAAGGACACGCAAGATTGAACCAAAAGCCATGCACTTCTCCCATTGCAAGAACTACCAATCTAGTTGGCCAAACCAAACGAATAATTCGAAGAGACTTGCAAAGATAACTCAATCATACATAAAAGAATTCAGAGAAGATTCAAATATTATTCATAGATAAGCTGGATCATAAACCCACAATTCATCGGTCTCAACAAACACACCGCAAAAAGAAGATTACATCGAATAGATCTCCACGAGAGAGGGGGAGAACATTGTATTGAGATCCAAAAAGAGAGAAGAAGTCATCTAGCTACTAGCTATGGACCCGAAGGTCTGAAGTAAACTACTCACACTTCATCGGAGAGGCTATGGTGTTGATGTAGAAGCCCTCCATGGTGGATGCCCCCTCCGGCGGAGCTCCGGAACAGGCCCCAAGACGGGATCTCGTGGATACAGGAAGTTGCGGCGGTGGAATTAGGTTTTTGGCTCCTGTTCTAATCGTTTGGGGGTACGTAGGTATATATAGGAGGAAGGAGTACATCGGTGGAGCAACAGGGGGCCCACGAGGCAGGGGGCGCGCCCTAGGGGGGGCGCGCCCCCCACCCTCGTGACCGCCTCTGCTACTTCTTGGAGTAGGGTCCAAGTCTCCTGGATCACGTTCCGTGAGAAAATCACGTTTCCGAAGGTTTCATTCCGTTTGGACTCCGTTTGATATTCCGTTTCTTGAAACACTTGAAATAGGCAAAAACAACAATTACAGGCTGGGCCTCCGGTTAATAGGTTAGTCCCAAAAGTAATATAAAAGTGGAAAATAAAGCCCATTATAGTCCAAAACAATAGATAAAGTAGCATGGAGCAATCAAAAATTATAGATACGTTGGAGACGTATCAGAGACCATCCACTTGCCCTGACCACCGGATCTGGACATGGTTGCTGGGGTGGAAAGGAGATTGGAACTTGGGCGCTGGAGCTCGAGATCGGGAAGGCAGAGACGGAGAGAAAGCGTGAGAAGAGGAAGAGGGGATCCTTATCCTCTTATAAAGGCAGCAAACATTAAACACCTCCTCGCTCGCCTTAAGATTCGCCTATTCCCAATGGTTGTGCAAGTGGCGTAGTTGGGTTACCCATGCCTGCATTAATAAGAATCCCCCAATGAGGGGACATGATCTCTGCTTCGACAAGACGTGCCAATAGCAACCGCGTCTCACAACGTGGGGTGGCAGATGAAAAATAGTTCAAGATTATAACCGGACAGGCGTAGCGTCATAAAAACTATCAGCAGATTAGACTCGTGCAAATATTATATTCTCTCTGCAGTTGTGTGTGGAATGTGTTGCAGGTCCGGATACAATCATTGCATCCTAAGACTATCTTGGAGTTAGGAAGGAGGGGAACCCGCCTTGCAATGCCGAAGACAATCTGCGCACCGAACTCCTCGTCATTGAAGCTAGGTTCAGGGGCTACTGAGGGAGTCCTAGACTAAGGGGTCCTCAGGCGTCCGGCCTGTTACTCATTGGGCCGGACTGATGGGCTGTGAAGACACGAAGACCGAAGACTATACCCGTGTCCGGATTGGACTCTCCTTGGCGTGGAGGGCAAGCTTGGCGACCAATTATGAAGATTCCTTCCTATGTAACCGACTCCATGTAACCCTAGATCCCTCCGGTGTCTATATAAACCGGAGGGCATAGTCCGGATAGGACAGATTCATTACCATATACTCATAGGCTAAACTTCTAGGGTTCAGCCATTACGATCTCGTGGTAGATCAACTCTTGTAACACTCATATTCATCAAGATCAATCAAGCAGGAAGTAGGGTATTACCTCCATAGAGAGGGCCCGAACCTGGGTAAACATCGTGTCCTCCGTCTCCTGTTACCATCAATACTAGACGCACAGTTAGGGACCCCCTACCCGAGATCCACCGGTTTTGACACCGACACCTGGTCCGGAACGTATAGCCGGAGACGAGTCCGGAGTTCCATTGACACAAACATTGCAGAATGTCGAGTCCATGTGCGGCTCCAACGCCGTGGACTTTGTGGCCTTGGAGGGCGCGATCTGCTTTGGTTCTAAAGCCGTTGCAGCAACAGGATCCATCTCCTGGACGTAATCCGATAGCATATTTAGGTCATCTTCATCGAAGCGTGGGGAAGCAATCGCCGCGGTCTCGAATCCATTGAAGATTCAGTCTCCACGGATATCCGCGACGTAGTACAAGCTTCCAAATCTGACCTGGTGGCCAGGGGCGTAGCTATCAATCTGTTCCAGACGGCCAAGTGAGTTGGCCCATAGTACGAAGCCGCCGAACACAAAGATCTGTCTGGGGAGGAAGGTTCCTCCTTGGACGTCGTCATTATCGATGATTGAAGGGGCCATCAAACCTTTCATCGATGGCACAGTGGAACTCTCAATGAAAGCACCAACGTCGGTGTCAAAACCGGCGGATCTCGGGTAGGGGGTCCCGAACTGTGCGTCTAGGATCGATGGTAACAGGAGACGGGGGACACGATGATGTTTACCCGTGTTCGGGCCCTCTCTATGGAGGTAATACCCTACTTCCTGCTTGATTGATCTTGATGAATATGAGTGTTACAAGAGTTGATCTACCACGAGATCGTAATGGCTAAACCCTAGAAGACTAGCCTATGTGGATATGGTAATGAGTCTGTCCCTATCCGGACTATGCTCTCCGGTTTATATAGGCACCGGAGAGATCTAGGGTTACATGGGGTCGGTTACATAAGAGGGAATCTTCATAGTCGGTCGCCTAGCTTGCCTTCCACGCCAAGGAGAGTCCAATCCGGACATGGGTATAGTCTTCGGCCTTCATATCTTCACAGCCCATCAGTTCGGCCCATGGATAACAGGCTGGACGCCCGAGGACCCCTTAGTCCAGGACTCCCTCATCCCCCGGGTCGCCTTCCCTGTTTGACCGACCCCGTCACTACAGGGGCGCGGTTGCCCTGGACTGCCTCGCCGTCGACGATCAGGGAGGGGATAAGAGCGCCCCCTCCGGCTCATCGAGTCCTCCCCCACCTACCTCCACCCACTCCCAGATTCCCCTCGCCCTCTCCGCCTGCTCGTCACCTCTCCCCCTCATTCCCATCCACCTCTGACCGCCATCGCTGCCACGTCTTCGTCATCTCCGCGGCCACCATGCCTTCGACGTGGCCTGGCCGTGCTCGTCGGCATCACCGTGGACTGTCGCGTCCTCTGGAGCCACTTGAGGGAGCCGGGGAGCTCTGCATCGCCGAACACGTCGTCATCTTCCTCGGGTCGCCGGCGATCCGCTTCTTCCTCGGCGATGTTCTTCTACTCCTAATCTCCCAAGGGCCATCTTGCGTGCCGCATGGTGAGCTCCTCCGTCTCCTACTCCCCTTCTTTTAGCCTCTTCACGTGCCGAGGCTAGCTGCTGTCGTGCCCGAGCTCTGTTCGCCGCCGACGAGCTCGTGGCTGTGGCCATGGCCCTTGTCACGCTCGCCCGAGGCCTCCCCCGTGCTCATGGTGTTCCCATGAGCCCAACGCGCACGCGCGCGAGACTCCCCGTCCCCCCTAGCGCTGTGCTTGTCGAGAACCTGAACGCGCTTTCGTCGTACCTCGTCGCCGGCGTCTTTTCTGGCCTCGCCAGCTGCGGCCGATGCCACCATTCAACGCAGCGCACGACGCTTGTTCGAACGGACCCAATCGCGCGCCAACCGGCACCGCAGAATGCTTTTCCGACGAGGCCGAGTGCCCTCCGCCGCGTTTTCGTGCTCGCCGACATTCAGCCGCTAGCCGGCCGATGTGGCAAGGCCAGGCCCCATCTCTGGGTGGCTGACCGTGCGCCCCACGGGTCCTAGTTGATTGGGTTGACCCAGTCAACTGCTGACTGGGATGCCCAGTGAGACTGACATGTGGGCCCCACTTGTTTAAAACATTTTAAAAACAAATAAATTTTCTAATTAAAATCTGTTAATTAATTAGTAATTAGTTAGTCACTGACACCGGGGGCCCACCCCTCTAATTAGCCCGTTAGTTTAGTTTAAATTATTATTAGACTAATAGAGGCTGACATGTGGGTCCCACTGGACCCACAGGTCAGGTTTGACCCTGGTCAGCGAGTCTATTGACTGCTGATGTCATCCCCACGCAATGCTGACGTCATAATGAATTTCTGTTAATTTGAATAACTCCAGAAATTACTTTAACCTTTAAAAATTCGTAGAAATTAAACCGTAACTCGGATGAAAATGTTTTCTACATTAAAGTTTCTCGGAACAACGAGAGGGAGCCGAATACGTGGTCTGTTTACCTGTTAGATGCCTCTAACTATCTTAACATGGAACTTTCCCCCTCCGGTCATCTGTTGGACACAGGTCCAGAACCGGGAAAACATTCCCGGTTGAATTCCCCCTTCACCTTTATCGTGTAGCCATACATTAGGTCACACCCGGCACAGCATATTGCCATGTTATACTTTGTGATGCTATGCTTGCTTTATAATTATTGTTTCTTCCCCCTCTTCTCTCCGGTAGACCCTGAGACCGATGCCGCCCCTGTGATCGACTACGTCGACAACGACACTTCTTCCTTTTCAGCAGAGCTTCCATGCAAGTCCCCCCCTTTGATCATCCCGATATCGCCCATTCCATTCTCTCATGCTTGCATTAGGTTTTGCTACTGTAATTGTTTGCTCCTATTCTGATGCATAGCCTGCTTTTGTACCTGCTGTTGTACCTTACATGCTTATCCTAAACTTCTTAGTATAGGTTGGTTAGTGATCCATCAGTGACCCCCACCTTGTCCTTGTTGCCCCTGCTTCATCATCGAAGACCCAATCAACGGGATCGAAGACCAGGCCCCAGCACAGCACATCATTTTCCCCTTAGTTGCTCGACACTACTGGATTACTATCGAGTGCCGAGGGTGAGACCTCATCAACACTTCTGATGTTAACCCTATAGTGTAGCTATTCGGTCGTGGTCATCGAGGGTGATTCCGCCTTAACCACTTCCGATACGACTCTATCGTGCAACCCCTCAAGTGTGAACCTCGAGGGTGGTTCCTCTTACGTTAACCTTGATGATTACATCGAGTGGAATCCACCGAGGGTGGTTCCTCAGGGTTCCCCTTGGCGTTAGACACACAGTTACTATGGTTACTATGACTTTACACTAAACCATGTTACTAAAGACGGGTCGGCCCTGAGGTGTACCCATGCGAGCTTAATTGCGAGTGATGTGTGAAAGTGCGTTATATCGACTAGAGGGGGGTGAATAGGCGATTTTTAAGAATTCTTCACTGAGGAATTTCAGGGTGAGGAAATTCCTAAGCGAAGAACTACTTGCAGCGAAATAAGTACTCAGATGTATGCATGACATAACATAAACATGGGCATCATGATGAAATTAAAACAGATACAGAGTACAGGAAGCATAAGCACAGGATAAAATAGGATGAAGACAAACAGACTGAAGAAATTGAACTGAGGAAATTGAGAAAATCTTCAGTCAAAGTCTTCGAACAGATATGAACAAGAACACAACACAGTAATGAGGAAATGGAAGAGTTGAGGAAATAGAACCAGTAGGCTTGGTGAAGACAATGATTTGGTAGACTAGTTCCAACTACTGTGACAGTTGTACGTCTGGTTGGAGCGGCTAGGTATTCAAACCTGAGGACACACAGTCCCGGACAAAACAATCCTCACCGTATTCTCCTTGAGTTAAGGTCACACAGACCTCGCCCAATCACTCGTGGTAAGTGTTCAGGTGACTTCCAAACCTTCACAAACTCGGTCACTCGGCTATCCACAATTTCCTCTTGGATGCTCTAGACCATGACGCCTAACCGTCTGGAAGATGCACAATCTTCAAAGGTAACAAGCGTCGGATCCACGCAGGATCAATCTCTTTAGTGATGCTCAATCACTTTGGGTTTGTAGGTGTTTGGGTTTGGGTTTTCCTCACTTGATGATTTTCGCTCAAAGTCCTCGGAGGATGGGATGCTCTCAAATGACAAGTGTCAGTTTCTCTCGGAGCAGCCAACCAGCTAGTGGTTGTAGGGGGCGGCTATTTATAGCCTAGGGAGCAACCCGACATGATAAGACATAAATGCCCTTCAATGATATCACTGTTAGGTGGGAAGATATTTTGGGACAGCTGGCGCATAGCAAAGCAACGGTCGAAAATTTGACTATCAAATTCCTCATGGCTATCATGTTCCTCACTTGTAGGCAATCCGCACTGGTGAATTCCTACCTCCTCAGTCAGAACGAATTCCTTAGAGACCAGAAGAACCTCGTCTTTGTCACTAAGGAAATTGACTGAACTGTATGAGATCTCCAATGGCTTCACTCAAAGGGATTGGTAGGTGTAGGGTTTTGAGTTGAGCATCACATGGAAATTTTCCTTAGTATTTCCTCGACCCCCTTTAACAGTACAGTGTTTCCTATGACTCAAGAAAGAGAAAATGAAACTATGAAAACAAAAGTCTTCATGCTTCATGTTCCTCGAATGAATACCAAGTCTTCAAGGTCACACCAATTTCTTCACTTTCAAAGTCTTCAGAAATCCAAAGTTTTCAGTCGAAGAACTTCATTTTTAGGGGCCGACTTTCTCTGTAAACATCAAACTCCTCATAGACTTATAGACATGTGTACACTCATAAACGCATCAGTCCCTTAACCTATAAGTCTTCAATACACCAAAATCACTAAGGGGCACTAGATGCACTTACAGTCTCCCCCTTTTTGGTGATTGATGACAATATAGGTTAAGTTTTGAACGGGGATAAACATATGAAGTGTAAATACTAATATTTGAGGAATTTGATTGCAAGATATAGAAGAACTCACCCGGAAGATGTGCATAGTGAGGAATTTGCTTTTGAAGCAATGCACACTTGAAGAGTAGAATCATGGAGATCTCCCTGTATATCTTGTAATTCATACACACATTTGACATATAATATGAAGAATTTGAAATGCATGATAAAATATGGTGACTGATGTAATTCAGCATGCGTGCATTAACATATATGAGGAATAAGCATGTAGAAGAACACATCAAAAGTATCAGACCACCATCGGGTTTAAGTTTACAACTCGATCAAATAAAGTCTCAGAAGAACGGGAGTTGTAACTTAGGAAAAAACGCCCATATAGGTAGAACCGCTTGAAGACTAACTCAAATTTCTCCCCCTTTGTCATCGAATGACCAAAAGGATTGAAAAATGAGGACTAACGCCCCTGAAGAATATCATGTTGATGAAGGAGCACTAGTGTAGATGGGGTTGTTGTTGTAGTAGGGCCTGCCGCAGTGTCTTCCAAGTCTTCATGCTCATCGGTTTTGCGTGATGAAGAATAGGAGCTGGCCACCAAGGATTGACCTTCTTGAATTTCTTCGGTGGAGGTGCACACCAGTCAAAGTCCTCCTTGAGACCCATTTGCTTCAGATCTTCTTCACCATACAGATGTGATAAAATAGCCCAGGTGCGACCGAAGACTTCATGGAGGTAGAAATGGTTTTTCTTCACTGCATTGTGTGTAGCAGTCATGTTGTGAAGAATAGAGCCAAACTGACGCTTAACCCATTTGTGGTTTCGATCCACCTTTTGGTGAAGACTGAGGAGAAGCTCACGGTCAGTCATCACTCTTGGAGCTATGGCTTGAGGATTTGGCTTTGAAGCATTGGCGGCAGAGTCATGAGTGGCAGAGTCATCATTGGTGGAATAAGATGCCACTTTGCGAAACTGACCATCCAATGGACGAATGCCTTCATCAATAATAGCAGGTGCCTTGCCCTTTTCATCAGCTGAGGAATATGTTCGCTTGAGGACTTCAATTGGGGGCAAGTAGCTGAGGTGATTCTGAAAATCAGCCCTGTAGTTGAGTGAAGACCTTGTTCTAAGGAATCTCATAATCCAAGGAGCATAAGGCTTCAGCTCAAACAGAGAGAGTGCAACATTTGCCAGAGTCCTCATGAAGAAATCATGATAGTTGACAGGAATGCCATGCATGATATTGAACAGAAGATTCTTCATGATGCCAACAACTTCCTCATCAGTCGAGTCATGGCCTTTGATAGGACTCAAAGTCTTCGTCAGAATGCGATAGATAGTCCGAGGCACATAGAGCAATTCCTTCACGAGGAATTTGGTCCTTGGGGCTTGACCGGGCTTCAGCGGCATCATTAGTACTTGCATATAATGAGCAGTAAGTTCAGGTTCATGGTACAGACAACGAGCGCCTTCAAGGGGAGGACTGATTGGTAGGGCATGAAGCAATTCAGAGGCTGGTGCTTTGTAGTGAGTATTTTCGGTCATCCAGTCCAAAACCCAAGATTTCACATCGTCAGCATCTCCTGTGATGTGCAGTGTTGCATAGAACTGAAGAATTAGCTCTTCATTCTAATCAACAATGTCAGTGCAAAAGTTGAGCAGTCCTGCATCATGAAGCACACTGAGGACTGGGTGAAGCAAGGCAGTGATTCCATGTCAACATGAGGAATATGCTCATGGTGGAAGACTTTGTCTTTGTTGAAAAGCTGTGAAGAATAGAAATTGGCCTGGCTGGCAGTCCAGAAATGCTTCCTTCTAAGACGAGCAGAGTCATATGGGTTATAGTCGGTGAAGAACACATGCTCGCCGAAGAAGTCATCAGCCTTGAATTTCTGCTTCTTGGAGAAGGGATCCTTTGGCTTGGGCTGAGGAGTATCAGTCAGTTGCATCACCACCTCAGGAATTGCAATCTTAGGATCCACAAGCTAAGGAATTTCAGGTTCTTCTTCAGTGGCAGCCTGGGTCTTCAATTATTCATTAACAATTTCTTCGGCGCTAGTGGCTGGAATCTCTTCATGGACAGACGGGGTGGCACAAGGTTCGTCAGATCCCATTTGAACTGTAGTCACTGCGGACTGAGAATTTGTTGCAGAGGTGTGAACAGAGGAGAATTGGGGTGCTGACTTTCCCAAAAGTCATCATTCATCACTGGTGTAGTGCTTCCAATGTCCACATCTTCTTCTTCACTCATTTCCTCAACGTCGGCCTCTTCAGCAGTGAACTGAGGCATGGGCGATGAGACTATTGGGGTTGAAGGGATTGCATCCGCTTCAGTTTCTTCATCCAACTTCTCTGAAGAAGTAGTAGAAGGAATATCTTCATCTGATCCACTTGGGATCACATATTCTTCATCAAAAGGAACAAGGTCCTTTGATGGCATGGATGAGACAGGAATAGCATCAACTGGATTTTCAAAAGAGCTAGTCAGTGGCTTCATCTTCTTCTAAGCTGAAGAATCTGATGAAGTTGATGTTTTCCTTTTCTTCACAGCTGCACACTCTACAGCCTTGGTCTTCTTCACATCTAATGCGGAAGGAAGAATTGGAATTGGGTAGGTGCAGGAGGAGCAGAGGGAATCTGTTCATTTTCTTTAGGCGCAACTGATGCAGTTGCCCTGGCATTTTCAGTTTCTTCAGGCACAACCATTGAAGCTTCAGCTGTCCTGACAATTTCTTTAGGCGCAACCCTAGTGGTTGCCCTGGCAATTTCTTCAGCGGCTGGAATGCAGTCATCAGCCCTGACACTAGCAGTTTCATCAGCAGCCTGATTGTCATCAGCGGTGCTGGCATGATCTTCAGTAGACTGAGCAGATGCCTCAGCCTGAGGAATTTCCTGTTGCGTTGGGGCTGCAACATTGGTAGTGAACTTCTCAGATAACTTCAAAAATCTGGCTTGGCCTCCAAGCCAGTCAGCATAGTAGCGATCAAATTCATCACTCAATTGCTTGATCTCTGCTTGCAGAGCAACGAGTTCTTCAGGGGAAAGCTTCAAGACATTTTGCTTCAGAAAGCGCTCTTTCTTGTGTTGCGCTTTCTTCACTCTCCTTCCCTGTTCATATTTCCTTTTTTCTTCATCAATGAAGGCAGTCAAGATATGACTTTGACCAGGCGTGAGGTTCATCTTCAGAAAGCGCTCTCCGATGAAGTCTAGGATCAGCTTGGGATCCAGCATTAATGGCACATTGCTGCCTTTGGCTCCAGCGGCCCTGTGTTGCCTGTCTCTGATGATTTCCGCAAGTTCTTCATCATCAGCTTCATCGTCTTCTGACGAGACTTGAAAGGCGACCTGCTTCTTGTGAGGACTTGGTCGGGAACCTCGTCCAGCAGTGGCCTTTGTCTTCAGCAGTGTGGGGCCTGTAGAGAAATTTGGAGGAGCTGAAGAACTTCCAGAGGCTCCTCAGGCAATAGAGATGCCTGCCGTCCATTGGCACGTGGCGAGATGCACAGGTGCTGAGGATTTCGACGGAGGAGCTGAGGACTTTAGAGGGTGTCGGGGGGATGAACCCCAGGCAGGCAATGGAACCCGGATCCTTTTAAAAAACAATGGGGTCAGCACCACCCCTTGATCTGGCTCGCCCTTGGCCGGGTCGCTCGACCCGGCCAGGCCTCATGACCAGGCGGGATCAGCAATTCGGCCGGACTCATCGACTCGGCCCCAACAACCAAGCTCAAGACTTCTCCAGCAAGCCAGCACCGCCCCTGGCGCATTCTCCAAACCCGGCCAAGGGTCAGCGCCCGTCCCATCTCGGCCGTATGATGGGACGAGTCTCCACCAACTTATGACCAAAGCCACAGTGCCCCGCCCATGCCTCTGGTCAGCCGGACAAGGCAACAGTGCCCCCCACCTACCCGTTGACCAGGGCTGGCGTGGCAACAGTGCACCAGACGTCACCCATGACGCCAGCAAGTGGTGACCTGACGGAGCACCACTATGGATCGACTCGACTCGGCCACACCCTGACGATCGACAAGACGGCGCACAGTACCCCCAAGCGCATGGGGCCCACGCCTGAAGAACCCGGCGAGGCCTGGTACCCGGCGGGTCCCAGCGCCGGGTTCCCTGGACAATGATGAACCGGCCCTACGGTCTTGTAACATTACCATTGTATCCCTGGGGGGTTGACCTATAAAACCCCCCAGGAGCCCTCATGCATACGGTCAACTCCTTAGCTCGCTCATTCACACAGGCAACACCACACACACCTAGAAAGCAACACCCGAGGAGAGGGAGCTGCCTAAGCCTTGGCCCGACCTCCTTCTTCCTCCATACAGCTCTAGGAGAAACTCTGTACTGTTACGTATAAACCACACTCGGCAGGACTAGGGGTGTTATCTCTCCGGCGAGCCCAGAACCTGGCTATATCTTGCGTCCCGCGCTCGCTCATGCTGACCTCGCCTCTGGATCCCGCCAGTGCCCTCGAGCCTCCTCCTATCTTTAGCCATCCCATGGCATCTGTCGTGCGCCCACCACAACAGTTGGCGCCCACCGTGGGGCAGCTCGAGGTCCTGGCCAGGAGCATGCTTCAGATGGGGATTCCCTCTGACTCCGACGAGCCCGTCGCACTGGCGGACGACGTCATCGACTTTCTCGCCGCCTCCTTCGCCACGCTGCGCATCTCCGACGCGCCTATGGATGACAAGTACCCCCGCGAGGTACTTAGCTTTTCTGATTCCCCGCTCGCCATCAACGACGGCGCTCCTGCCGGAGCGATGGACCTCTGCGTGGAGGTTTTCGTCACCGACACCGGCGCCTCTTCTTCGCCGAGCGTGGCGAGGAAGACCGCCAAGGCCAAGGCCGCGGCAGAACGGGCCAGCCCATCCAACCCGCTGCGCGCCACGATGCAGAGCCACTGCGTCCCCATCGGCACCGACGTCGACGCCTCCAACATCGCCGAGGCCCGGACTCGCCTCGATGAGGACCGCCAGCGCCTGCTGGACCTCACCGAGACGCTCGCCGCCACCCAGCTCCGCCTCGACTCCGCCCAGCTGGAGGGCGACGCCGCCTATGGTTCCACGCCTGCCGCGCCTGAGCCCAGCTGTCGTTAATGAAGCATCACTATATGGCTTTGTTATTGTTGATGATTACTCTCGTTACACATGGGTACACATTGTTACTTACAAGAATCAAGTGCAGGAAATCTTCAAACGATTTTCCTCGAGGGCTTCAACTAACTTTGGTGTGAAGATCAAGCACATCAGGAGTGACAATGGAACTGAGTTCAAGAATTCGGTCTTGATGACTATCTTGATGAACTTGGTATTACTCATGAGTTATCTGCTCCTTATACTCCTCGGCAAAATGGGCGTCGTGGGCGCAAAAACAGAACTCTTGTTGAGATGGCTCGCACTATGCTTGATGAATACAAAACGCACTGGTCGTTTACGGATTGAAGCAATTGACCTGCGTGCCACATCATCAACAGTATATCTTCACAAATTCTTCAAAAAGACTGCCTATGAACTCCTCACGGACAAGAAACCCAATGTAAGTTATTTCAAAGTCTTGATTGCTAAATGCTGGATTAGAGATCCTCACCACAACTCTAAATTTGCACCAAAAGCACATGAAGGTTTTATGCTTGGTTACGGAAAGGACTCGCACACCTCTGAGTCTTCAACATCGCTCTTCACAAGATTGTTGACTTTGTAGATGTGCGGTTCGATGAAACTAATGGCTGCAAAGAGAGCACCTACCTTACGTGTTAGGCGAACCAGCACACGAGGATTCTATCGGGATCAAGGAAAGCGAGGATGTCATCCCTCTTGAAGAAACTGCTGAAGAATTCATTCTGTCTGCGAAGAGCGTCGGTGATGCACTGAAGATAATCTTTGAAGAAAATGGTGCTGAGGAAAATGATCAAATTCCTCGAAGACAACCAGCTCATCCTCGCGTTGCAAAAGAAGTGCAAGTGGAGAAGATCATCGATGACATTAAAGCGCCAGTCCTCTCACACGCTCAAAAGCTTCACATTTATCTAACTTTTGTGGGCACTATGCTTTTGTCTCTATCACAGAGCCCACTAAGGTAGATGAAGCATTTACGGGCGGGTGGATTCAGGCCATGCAAGAAGAATTACATCGATTCGAGCTCAACAACGTGCAGGAACTGGTCAAGCGTCCAGATCCTCGCAAGCATAATATCATTGGCACAAAGTGGATCTACGCAACAAGCAAGATGAAAATGGTCTTGTGGTGAGGAATAAGGCACGACTAGTAGCTCAAGGCTATACGAGTTGAAGGAATTGATTTGATGAAACTTTTGCACTGTTGCTAGACTTGAGTCTATTAGCATATTACTACGCCTATGCTAACCATCACAATATCACTTTATATCAAGCGGATGTGAAAAGTGCATTCCTCAATGGTAAGCTTGAGGAAGAAGTATATGTTGCTCAACCCCAGGTTTTGAAGATCCAAAGAATCCGGACAAAGTCTTGAGACTAAATAAGGCCCTCTATGGCCTCAAGCAAGCCCTCGGCGTGGTATGATACATTGAAGGAATTCTTCGTGAAGAATGGCTTCACACCAGTTCACTCGACCCTACTCTCTTTACTAAATCTTATGATGGTGAACTTTTGTGTGCCAAATATATGTTGATGATATTATCTTTGGCTGTCTTGACCAACGTTATAGTGATGAATTTGCCTATATGATGAGTGAAGAATATCAAATGTCCATGATGGGAGAGTTGAAATTCTTCTTAGGTCTTCAAATTAGTCAACAACACAATGGCATATTCATATCTCGGGAGAAATACCTCAAAGATGTCTGAAGAAATTGGCATGCAAGATTGCAAAGGTGTCAAAATTCCTATGCCCACAAATGGCCATCTATGCAATCGATGAAAATGGTATTGACTTGATCACAAGGTATACCACTCCATGATTGGTTCTTTATTGTACTTATGTGCATCTAGGCCAGATATAATGCTTAGTGTTTGCATGTGTGCCCGATTTCAAGCTACACGAAGGAATCACACCATAAGGCTGTGAAGCATATTCTTGATATCTAGCTCACACACCAACACTAGGATTATGGTACCCCAAGGGCTCTACTTTTGATCTCATTGGATATTACGACTCGACTATGCTGGTGATCGTGTGGACCGCAAGTCAACATCTGGTACTTGTCATTTCCTCGGACGATCTTTGGTGCATTGGTCCTCGAAGAAACAGAAGCTGCGTATCCCGTCCCTCTGCGGAAGCTGAATACATTTCTGCTGGCTCGAGTTGTGCTCAATTGCTATGGATAAAGCAAACCCTCAAGGACTACGGCATCAACGTGAAGAATGTGCCTCTCTCTTGTGACAATCAGAGTGCCATCAAGATTGCTCACAACCCGATTCAGCACTCGAAGACAAAGCACATTCAAATTCGTCATCATTTTCTTCGTGATCATGTGTTGAAGGCGACATCTCCATCGAGCACGTGAAGATGAAGAACAGCTAGCTGATATCTTCACTAAGCCCTTGGATGAGAAGAAATTTAGCAAGTTGCGGTGTGAGCTAAATATCTTAGAATCTTGAATGTTCTTTGAAAGGACACACATCCTAACACTTATGCAAAATTGATGACTTAGATGTGCAACACATGAAGAAGCGTTTTCTTGATCAATGAAGAATAACACTCTAAGTGTGAAGAAATTAATGAAGAATTTGATTCTCGAACCCTCGACAATTATGCGCGGTGTCTGAAATCATCATTCTTATCTGATTGAGTCACGCCACCACCAAAGTTGAAAATCTTCAATTTGAGTTTTCCTCGGTTTTGAAATTCTTGCTTTTTCAAATTCTTCAACTTTGCAAAATCTTCCTTGTTTCCCTCGTCTTTCTTCATTGACTATATATATATATATATATATATATATATATATATATATATATATATATATATATATATATATATATATATATATATATATGGGTTTATGTCCTCTGACATTCACTTATGGCTAATTCTTCAAGTCACTTTTTACGCTAAGTGAATGTGATGGACCCTTCCCCTCTATGCTATACTCAACCCAATCCATTCACAAATTCTTCATGTGCGTTCTATTTTGAAACTCGTTCAAATTCTTCACTGTGTCCTTGACACCTGAAGAAATTGCAACGAAACTTTAAAACTGATCTTATCCAAACCTTCGTTTTTACCGCTCAAACCGTTCCGCATCCCATGATGCATTACTTTATTCACCCACGATCGTACACGATCTCCACTACACACTACGTGGGTGACACATGTCGTGAGAAGGGAAACAATCAGGGGCATGTTCGTCCTAAATCTTCGGGCGATCCGTTTTTCATCGTGTCTATAAATACCCCTCTCCCCTTCCTCACTCTTTTACTCTGCTCGACCTCTCTCTCCCGCTCGAGCTCCTCAAAACCCTAGCGCCGCCGCTCCTCCATCATCGCCGGTGAGGAAAAGCTTCACTGCCTTGACCTCGTCGCCGACGTACTCGCGCCGACCGAGGAAATCTTCACTCCGCCGTCGCCGTAGCTGATTTCCTCTGCCAAGTTAGGGCGTGGAAGATCTGAACGGACGAACCTCCCAACTGTTCTTCTCAGTTCGTCGTGTTCTTCACTTCGGGTAAATTAAAAGTTACTTTTCTTACTCGCTTTGATTCTCAAATATTCTTCAAATTCTTCAAAGGTGTTTATTCTTCAAATCCTCACACATATGAACACCTCAAATCTCATGATTCGTTTCTCTAAGCAATGATTTTCTTCAAGATTCCTCAATTGTGTGGATCCTTGATCTATACAACTCTGGAACCTAAGACAAAGAGCGCTTAGTGAAATTCTTCAAAACTCATCTGGTCAAAATCCTCAAAACTTGTTCTTTTTGAAAAACCTTACGAGAAAGCATATGACCTCTCCAAATTCCTCGCACCTATGCTCATTCATAGGTACAAATGTCATTGGTGAATCCTAGGTTCTCATCAACTTAACTCATTTGCAGCGTTCCTCGAAGAAAAACTGCACACTTCTTGAGAGAACTCAATTGTTCAATTTCCTCAATGAAGAACATGGCGAGCGGTAAGAAGCCACGAAAGGAGGAAAGAAACCTGAGGTTATGACAGCGTTTGAAATCCACGAGGAAATATATGCTGACTCTGCACACCGGATGAAGAAAGCAAAATCAATGCAAGGTGCGTATTCGGAAGATTGAGCGGAGATGGGCACGGGAATGGAGGAATACAGATATGTAACTCCTAAGTACATGAAGAAATTCGCTCTTAACCCTCCATGCCCAAGAGCTCCTTTGGCACTGGCCAAGTAGCTGATCCCACAAGCATCAAGCGAGGTGAGGACTTTCGATGAATTGGCTAAGCGTCAAGCAAAATTGGCAAAGCAAGCAAAGGAGGCGGTGAAGAAATTCAATGAGGATTACTGCGCACTCGCCCTTGAGGTCTCGGTCAAACCGAGAAATCAATGCAAAAGAAGCCTGCTCATAAGCCAAGTGCTTCACCATCTGCGCCCTCACGGCCAAGTTCCTCGTGACACCTTCCAAGCAAATTCCTCACACTGCTGCTGCTCACCAAAGTCCTCAACAGCTCCATCAAAATCTTGGTCCTGTGCACTGGCTACATGTCAAAGGACTGCTGGTTTCTCAATTGCCTCGAGCATTTACGCAAGTTCTCGGCTGCTCCCATTTCTTCATCGGCCCGACTCGGTGAAGACCAAAGCAACAGTGGGCGAGGTCCTCGGCCTAGTCCAAAGAAGAAACTGGTTGCATTCCATGTACCATCTGATGATGAAGTGTCTGATGAAGAACTTGCGGAAATCATCAGAGACCGTCAAGTAAGGGCCGCTAGAGCCAAATGTACATCTGTGCCACTGCTATTGGACCCGAAGAAAGTCCTCGACTTTATTGATCTCTGGCACAATGATCCCAATACCCCTCTGCCTGACCTTCATCTGACACCTGGTCAAAGTCATGCGCTGACTCACTTCATCGCTGAAGAAAAATGGAAGTTCGAGAAGGCGAGGGAAATTAAAAAGGCTCAATATAGGAAGGAGAAGTTCACGAAGAAAACGTTGTCAAGATGACACACGAGGAGCTTCTCCAAGTCAAACTGAAATTCAAGACCTCGGCAAAAACTTGATTCATACTATGCTGATTGGCAAGGAGCCAAGACCAGATTAAATCAACTGACGAAGAAATTCACAAGTGTTGCTGCCCTAGTGCAACATGAAATTCCTCGGTGGAGCCTCAGCTCAGCCTCTTGAAGAAAATACCGGCACCGCTGATGGCGTTCAACCTCTTTGAAGAAAATGCTGATTCGAGGCTGATGATCCCATTCCACCCTTGAAGAAACTGCCGGGCACCCACTAGTGGTGCGCTGAAGAAATTGCTCAAGACAGGGGCGCATCGGTTGCTCTGAAGAAACTGCACCAAATTCCTCGGCTCCTCCTGCGCCAACTCCAACTCCAATTCTTCCATCCGCTTCGATGTGAAGAAAACCAAGGCTGCTGAGCGAGCTTTGTGAAGAAAAGGAAAGCATCATTGCGTCGATTCTTGATTGCGAAGAAAATGAAGCCAATGAGCAGCTCATTTGAAAACCCAATTGATGCTGTTCCAATTTCCTCCATACCATCAAAGGAAGTTGTTCCTTTTGGAGAAGACTATGAGATCCCAATCGGATCGATGAAGAACATCAATCTGCTTTGCTTCGTCGGAGAAAATTGATGAAGAAATTGAAGTGGAAGCAATCCCTTCAACCCCAGTTATTTCCTCATCAGACTATGAAATTCCTCAAGCTGGTGCTGAGGAAATTGAAAATGAAGATGTGGATATTGGATGCACCACACCAGTGATCAATGATGACTTTTGGGAAAGTCTGCATCCCAATACTCCTCTCTTCACCCCACTCCAACAAGTTCCTCAGTCTCCTGCTCAAACAGTCCAAATGGACTCTGAAGAAAATCAACCCACTGGTTATGTGCATGAAGAAATTCCAGCCACTAGTGCTGATGAAACTGCTGCTGCTAATCCTCAGACTGCACCTGTTGAGGAACAAGAAATTCCTCAGCCTGAAGAACCTGAACTTACGTTCCTGAGGTGGTGATGCAACTCACTGACACCCCTCTGCCCAAGCAAAAGAATCCGTTCTCAACCAAGCAAAAGTTCAAGGCTGAAGATTTCTTTGCCGAGCACGTGTTCTTCATGAATATAATCCATATGATTACGCTCGCATTAGGAAGAGGCGCTTACGGACTGCCAGCCAAGCCAACTTCTATTCCTCGGTGCTTTTCAACAAGGACAAAATCTTGATCATGCTCATATTCCTCATGTGGATATGGAGTCGCTGCCGGAGCTTTGAGCCAGTCCTCGGTGTTCTTCATGATGCGGGGCTGCTAAATTTCTGCACCGATATACGTGGATGGAGCGAAGAGCTAATTCTTGATTCTATGCAACCCGCACATCACGGAGGCGGCGAAGGCGTGAACTCTTGGGTCTTAGATTGGATGGTGAAAATACTCACTACAAGGCACCAACAAGTGAATTGCTTCGTGCCCTACCACTCGATCCTCCGCTTGATGGTGCACGTCGTATCTCTGACGAAAAAGAACTTTCAAATCACTATATGCAAGTCTTGATGAAGCCTTTGAAGCCAAGGCGAGCACCGAGAACCAAATTCCTCGTCAAGGAATTATTATATGTGCCTCGGACAGTCTATCGAATTCAGCGAAGACTATGAGTCCTATCAAAGGCCACGACTCGAGCGATGAAGAAGTCGTTGGCATCATGAAGAATATGCTTTTCAACATCATCCATGGCGTTCCGTCAACTTCCATGATTTCTTCATGAGGACTCGGCAAACATTGCTATGTCACCATTTGAGATGAAGCCTTATCGTCTTGGATTATGAGATTCATCGGTCAAGGTCTTCACTCAATTACAAGGCTGATACTTTGAACCACTGCGATTACTTGCCCTGATTGAACTCCTCAAGCGGACAATTACCTCGGTGATGACAAGGGCAAGGCCCACTGCTGTGATCGATGAAGGCATTCGTCCATTGGATGGACAGTTTAGCATAAGCAGACATCCTACTCCACCAATGATGACTCGCCACACATGACTCGGCCGCAAATACCTCGGTCAAGCAAAGTCCTCAAGCTATCGCACCTGGGGTGATGATCGATCGTGAGTTACTCCTCGGTCTTCATCGGAAGGTTGATCGTAATCATAAGTGGGTCAAGCGTCGGTTTGGTACTCTTCTTTACAACATGACCTCAACACACAATGCGGTGAAGAAAACCACCACTACCTTCATGAAACCTTCAAGCGCTTTTGGGCTGTTCTTTCACATGTCTATAATGAAGAAGAACTGACTTCAATGGGTCTCAAGGAAGAATTTGACTGGACTGCACCTCCTCCGAAGAAATTCAAGAAGGTCAAAGTTCCTTCCTTGGTGGCCAGCTCCTATTCTTCATCTCGCGACACCGATGAAAATGAAGATTTGGAAGATACCGTGGCTGGTCCTACTTCAACAAACAACCCCGACAATGCTGGCGCTCCGTCTTCAACTTGAAATTCTTCAAGAGCGTTAGTCCTCAGTTTCGATCCTTTTGGTCATTTAATGACAAAGGGGGAGAAATTTGAGTTAGTCTTCAAGCGGGTCTAGTGTTTGTCTACATACAGTATTTCATTAAGTTACAACTCTCGTTTTTCCGAAACCTTTTATTGGATCGAGTTGTAATCTTAAACCCGATGGTGCTTTGATACTTTTGATGCATTATGCTCTTGCTCTATGCTCTGATTATAGTAGTTATGCTCTGATTCTCGAGAGCTCTTTGAAAATCTTCATAGCAAATCGATTTGGGCTCTGATACTCTTGATGCTTTACATTGCATAACATCAAGCACCATATTTCATCATGCATTTCAAATTCCTCATATTATATGTTAAATGCGTGTATAAATTTACAAGATATAGGGGGAGATCTCCATGATTCATTTCTTCAAATGTGCATTGCCTCAAAAGCAAATTCCTCACTATGCACACCTTCGGGGAGTTATTCTATATCTTGCAATCAAATTCCTCATTATCGGTATTTACACTTCATATGTTTATCCCGTTGAAAACTTAACCTATGTTGTCATCAATCACCAAAAGGGGAGATTGTAAGTGCATCTAGTGCCCTTAGTGATTTTGGTGTATTGAAGACTTATAGGTTAAGTAACTAATCGTTTGTGAGTGTACACAGGTCTATAAGTCTATGAGGAGTTTGATAATTACGGTGAAAGTCGACCCTAAAATGAAGTTCTTCAACTGAAGACTTTGATATTCTGAAGACTTTGAAAGTGAAGAAATTGGTGTGACCTTGAAGACTTGGTATTCATTTGAGGAACATGAAGCGTGAAGACTTTTGTTTTCGTAGTTTCATTTTCTCTTTCTTGAGTCATAGGAAACACCGATCTTGTTAAAGGGGTCAAGGAAATACTAAGGAAAAATTTCCATTTGATGCTCAACTCAAAATCCTACACCTACCAAACCCTTGAGTGAAGCCTTTGAAAATCTCATACAGTTCATCAATTTCTTGAAGGATGAGACGAAGCTCTCTCGGTCGCTAAGGAATTTATTCGACCGAGGAGTTAGGAATTCGCCGGTCTGAATTTCCTACGATGAGAACATGATAGCCCCGAGGAATTTGATATTCAGATTTCCGACCGTTCTTTGTCTTGCCGCACGCCACTGTCCCAAAATATCTTATCCACCTAACGGTCATATCATTGAAGGGCATTTATGTCTTATCATGTCGGGCTGCTCCTAGGCTATAAATAGCCGCCCCTACAACCACTAGCTGGTTGGATGCTCCGAAGAACTTGACACTTGTCATTTGAGAGCAACCCATCCTCCGAGGACTTTGGCGAAAATCATCAAGTGAGGAAAACCCAAAACCAAACCCCAACAAACCCAAAGTGATTGAGCATCAGAAGAAATTGATCCTCGTGGATCCGACGCTTATTACCTTTGAAGACTGTGCTTCTTCCAGACGGTTAGGCGTCAAGGTCTAGAGAATCCAAGAGGAATTGTGGATCGCCGAGTGACCAAGTATGTGAAGGTTTGGAAGTCGCGTGAAGACTTACCACGAGTGATTGGATGAGGTGTGTGACCTTAGTTCAAGGAGAATCGGTGAGGACTTGGTGTCTGAGCTGCGTGCTTTCGGTGATTGGGTGTCCGGACTGTGTGTCCTCGAGTTTAAATACTCGGCCGCTCCAACCAGACGTACAAGCTGAGACAGCAGTTGAACTGGTCTACCAAATCATTGTCTTCACCAACCTAATCGGTTCTATTTCCTCAACCCTTTCATTTCCTCATTCTTGTGTTGAGCGTTTTGTTCATATCTGTGTTTGAAGACTTTGGTGAAGACTTTCTCAATTTCCTCAGTTCAATTTCTTGATCTATTAAATCTTCATCTTGTGTTATCCTGTGATTACGCTTTACGTACTCTGTGATTGTCTTCATTTCATCATGATGACAATGTTTGTAATCTGTTATGCTTACTTCTGAGTACTTATTCCGCTGCAAGTAGTTCTTCGCTAAGGAATTTCCTCACCGCAAATTCCTCGATGAAGAATTCATAAAATCGCCTATTCACCCCCCCTCTAGTCGATATAACGCACTTTCAGGACTGCACCCGAGATGGCGCCAAGCTGGCCGAGTCGCTGGTCGTAGCCGAGGAGCAGCGCCAGCTCGATCGGATCGTCGCCCTGGCCCAAGAAGCATCGGCCGCCAAGATCCCCGCTGAGGAGCCGGCCGACGAGACCGCGTTCAAGCCCTCCAAGGAGACCAAGAAGGAGAAGCTGAACCCGAAAGACCCCAGCTGCAGCAAGTACGTTGTCGTGGGCACCCGCCTCGACAGCAAATAGGAAGGCGAGCTCATCAACTTCCTCCGTGAGAATCGGGATATCTTTGCATGGACCCCCAAGGACATGCCGAGTATCCCGAGGAAGTACACCGAGCACAAACTCCACGTCCGCAAGGATGCCAAGCCTGTCTGCCAACCCCTACGACATTTTTCCGAAGAAAAGAGAAGGACCATCGGAGAAGAGGTCGCCAAGCTCTTGGCGGCCGGCTTCATCATGGAAGTGTTTCACCCCGAGTGGCTAGCCAACCCAGTCCTTGTCCTGAAGAAGAACAAGACCTGGCGCATGTGCATCAACTACACCAGCCTGAACAAGCCCTGCTCCAAAGACCCGTTCGCCCTCCCACGGATCGACCAAGTTATCGACTCCACCACCGAGTGCGAGCTCCTGTCCTTCCTCGATGCTTACTACGGCTATCATCAGATCAAGCTGGACCGGGCCGACGCCCTGAAGACGTCCTTCATCACGCCCTTCGGGGTGTATTGCTACATCACCATGTCGTTCGGCTTAAAGAACGTCGGTGCCACTTTCCAACGCTGCATGCAGAAATGCTTGCTGCCGCAACTCGGCCGCAACATCCACATCTACGTGGACGACATCATGGTGAAGACCAAGAAGCACCTCACACTCCTCAACGATTTGAAGGAAACCTTCGCCAACCTGCGTGAGTACAAGGTCAAGCTCAACCCGGAGAAATGCGTTTTCGGCGTCCCGACCGAAAAGCTACTCGGCTTCCTCGTCTCAGAGCGTGGCATTGAGGCAAACCCGGAGAAGATCAAGGCCATCGAGCGCATGCGCAAGCCGGCTCGGCTGCGCGATATCCAGAAGTTCACCGGCAGCTTGACCTCGGTCAGCTAGTTTCCCAGCCGGCTGGGCGAGAGGGCCTTGCCCCTGTATCAGCTGATGAAGAAGATGACGCCGTTCGAGTGGAACGACCAGGCGAACGAAGCTTTCCGGGATCTGAAGCGCATGCTCTCCACCGCACCAGTCCTGGCCGCACTAGCCGAGAAGGAGCCGCAGTTGCTCTATATCGCCGCGACCTCGCGGACGGTCAGCATGATGATGGTGGTCGAGCGACCAGAGAAGGACAAGGTCCAAGCCGTCCAGCGTCCCGTCTACAACCTGAGCGAGGTGCTCTCCACCTCGAAGCAGAACTACCCGCACTACCAGAAAATGTGTTACGGCGTGTACTTCACTGCCAAAAAGCTGAAGCAGTACTTCCAAGAGCATGTCATCACCGTGGTCAGCACGGCTCCTCTCGGCGAGATCATCAGGTGCCGGGATGCCTCTTGCCGGATCGCTAAGCGGGCGCTCGAGCTAGCCGGTCACACCATCCTCTATGAGCTCCGCACCATGATCAAGTCTCAGGCCCTGGCCGACTTCCTCGTCGACTGGACCAAGACCCAGTACCTGCTGCCGCCGCAAGACTCGACGCACTGGCGCGTGCACTTCGACGGCTCGAAGATGCGACTCGGCCTGGGGGCCGGCATCGTGCTGTCCTCCCCCAAGGGCGACCAGCTCAAATACGCGCTGCGGACCCACTTCGCCGCCTCCAACAACGTTGTCGAGTACGAAGCCCTTGTGCACGGCCTACGGCTTGCCAAGGAACTCGGCATCCGGCGCATCCTATGCTACGGCGATTCGGACCTAGTGGTGCAGCAGAGCTCCGGCGATTGGGACACCCACGACTCCAACATGGCGAGCTACCGCTTCCTCGTTCAGAAGCTGTCCGGATTCTTCGCGGGCTGCGAGTTCCTCCACGTCCTGCGTGCAGAGAACGAAGCGGCCGACACACTCGCCAAAATCGCCTCGTCCCGGCAGTCCGTCCCGTCTGGCGTCTCCCTCGAGCATCTTCACAAGCCGTCCATCAAGCCGTCCCCGGACTCCGAGTCCATCGACGTCCCAACCGACCCGGTTGCACCTTAAGCCGGCCCGTGGACTGTTCCGACCGACCCGGCCGCGCCCCAACCCAGCCCGGGGACTGCTCTGACCGACCCGGCCGCGCCTCAACCCAGCCCGAGGACTGCTCCGACCGACCTGGCCACACCTCGACCGGCCCGGGGACTGCTCCAGCCAGCCCTACCACACCTCAACCCGGCCCTAGGGCCGCTGAACCCGACTCGGGGGCTGCCACACCGGAACCCGTCGTGATGGCCGTCCTCGCCGGGGTCGCAGCACCATCCTGGGCCCTGTCCATCTCGGAGTTCCTGGAAAACGGGGTCCTTCCCATGGACGAGACCGAAGCCCGGCGAGTGCAGCGCCGGGCGTCCACCTACAGCATCATCAACAACGAGCTCGTCAAACGCAGCTCTACTGGCGTGTTCCAACGCTGCGTTGAGCAGGACAAGGGCATCGAGATCCTCCTCGACATACACCAGGGCGAGTGGGGGCACCACGCTGCCTCGCGGTCCCTGGTGGCCATGGATTTCCGCCATGGTTTCTACTGGCCCACAGCCCTCGAAGACGCAGAGTCGCTCGTCCTTAAGTGTGAAGGATGCCAACACTTCAGCAAGCGCAGTCACCAGCCGGGGTCGGCACTCTGGACCATCCCGATCGCCTGGCCCTTCGCGGTTTGGGGACTCGACATGGTGGGGCCTTTCAAGACCGCTCGAGGCGGCATGACGCATCTGTTGGTGGCAGTGGACAAGTTCACCAAGTGGATCGAGGCAAGGCCAATCAAGAAGCTGGATGGCCCGACGGCCATCTGATTTATCAAGGACATCGCGGTGCGCTACAGCATGCCAAACAGCATCATCACGGACAACGGCACCAACTTCACCAAGGGCGCGCTCGCATAGTACTACTCCGTCTCCAGCATCCGCCTCGACCTGGCTTCCGTGGCACACCCACAGTCCAACGGCCAGGTCGAGCGAGCCAACGGTCTCATCCTGTCCCGCATCAAGCCGTGACTCGTCGAGCCACTTGTCCGTTCACCCGGCAGCTGGCTCGATGAGTTGCCGGCCGTCCTCTGGAGTCTCCGCACCACGCCAAACAGGTCGACCGGGTTCACCCCGTTCTTCCTCGTCTACGGAGCAGAAGTCGTCATCCCAACCGACGTCGAGTTCGACTCGCCACGCGTCATGATGTACACAGAAGCCGAAGCAAAAGAAGCCCGCGAAGACGGCGTCGACCTGCTCGAAGAGGCACGTCTCCTAGCGCTCAGTCGCTCAGCCATCTACCAGCAAGGCCTGAGGCATTACCACAACAAGAAGATCTAGCCCCTCGCTTTCTGAGAGGGAGACCTCGTCCTCCGACTCGTCCAAGAGCAGACTGGCCAACACAAGCTGTCCTCCCCATGGGAGGTCCCCTTCATCATCAGCAAGGCCTTATGCGACCGCAACGCGTACTACCTCATCAATGCCCGCAAGTCAAGCAAGCGCAAGAGGGATACCGTCGGTGAAGAAACAACCCGGCCATGGAAAGCGGAGCCCCTCCGTCCGTTTTATAGTTAGCCGAGTGCACGTATGTATCATTGCCTTTGTTAACTGTCTGAAACTATGGGGTCCCCGAACGACGCTCGGGGGCCGCCCCTTCTGCGACCAAGCTATTGTGTCTCCTACATTTGTGCACCGCTTTACTATTAAGCCAAACCCGGCCGCCGGGTCGACTCGCTCAAACCCGGGGGCTCAGGGGCTGGCCGGCTTGGCCATCCGTCGTTTTTCCTTAAGCAGTTCTAAAATGCGCTGGGTCGCCATAAACCTCTCGCTTCGCCCTAAGCCACAGATCCGGCTCCGGCTGTCGGCTGGCAAGCACATGAGTCCAACGCACCAGCGCACCACGAGCGCTAAGTCAAAGACCGCCGGGTCGCCCAACCCGGTCCCGCCACTATAAATTGTTGCACGACTGGCTGCTCGCCAACCCGGCCCTGCCGGATTGCCGCCAGCCGGCCCAGTGGGTGTTTCGTTCGCGCTCAATGTTTTGAAAGACTAATTATTGAACGCTCCTCTCAAAGGCCGAGCCCCTTGTCATGGACCAAAGCCCTGGCCGTCAGACTCGCGGGGGGGGGGGGGGGGGTGGCAAAGGGGGAGAGTTACAAGAAACGGCTCTAAAATTGAAATGCAAAGGCACCGGCACCCACGAAGTTTCTACATACCGCCGGATCGCTCGACTCGGTCTCACCATTTCAAGTTGCTGCACGACCGGCTACTCGCCAGCCCGGCCCTACCGGATTGCCGCCATCCGGCCCAGTGGGTGTTTCGCTCACGCTCAACGTTTCGAAAGCCCAAGTACTGAATGCTCCTCTCAAAGGTCGAACCCCTTGTCACGGACCAGAGCCTTGGCCGTCAGACTCATGATGGCGAAGGGGGGAAGGTTGCAGGAAAATGGCTCCAAAAATGAAAAGCAAAGGCGAAGACATTCACGCAGCTCATGCATCATAAATTTAAAACAGGCCCAGGGCTAGAGTTCATTACACCCAGACAACCCCCAGAGGGTGGGTGGACCTGCTACCTAACAGAAATCTGTGATAAGTTAAAAATTTAGGCGTCTCCATCGCCGGACCGCGCAGCTCCGGGGTCCGCTGAGGTGCCGGTATCTTCCTCCCCGGCGTCCACGTCACGGTGGAAGCCCGTCTCCTCAGAACTGCCCTCCGAGTCGTCCAGAAGCAGGCCATAGTCATCAGCAGGCACGACTCCGCCATCTTCTGCCCGCTCCAGCCGGAACTCGTCGTGGAAGGCGAACCCGGCGATATAGCTGGCCCGAGCAGCAATCCGGCCAGCTTCCGCGTGCAGCTGGCTCTCCGAGCCGGCTCGCTGGCCCATCAGCTCGTCCAGCGACAAATCCGGATGCCAAGACATCGCGAACCGGAACGCCATCTTGGTGCCAGCACGGGCGGCGGAGACTCGCCAGTCATGGAGCCGCTCTGAACCCGCCTCCAGCCAGCGCGCCAGCCGCGTGAAGCTACTCGGCGCAACGGAACCAGGCCAAAGGGCCGCCGTCATCGCCGAACCGGCCTCAGAAAGTTGCCCCATCTGTTCGCTCAGAACTCGCAGATGGACCTCGGCAGCTGCGACGATCTCCGGGAAGGTCCAGGACACCCGCGGGTCCGTCCCAGAGCCGACGATCCCTTGCGGGTCGCGCTGAAAGCGGACCGCCTCGTCTGCCAGCTGGCGCGTCTTCGGGAAGGCCCCTGCCAAGAAGAAATGCAAGTCAGAAAAAAGTTACTAAGGAAGAAGAGCCGGAGTCCCAACCCGGCAACGACAAAATTCAAGAAAAGCACTTATTTGAGAAGGACTCTTCCAGGTGCTGCGCTTCAAGCAACGTACCGCGCCGCTCCCGCGTAATAGTGCGGTCGCACTCCTCCAGCGCCTTCGCCAGGTCGGTTTAACGCCCCAAGACCGGAGCTTCAGTTGCCTTCCAGGGTTTCCGGGTTTCGTCGTGTGTTTTGTTTGGTTCTTTGCATTCATCTTTGGTTCTTGTGCATTGCATCATGTCATCATGCCATCATCTCATAAATCTTTTGCAACTCAACTAAATAAATGGCATGGATCTTTGATCCATATAAATCGAGGGAATTCACTTGTGATTTCTCTTTATAACATATTAAAGCCTCTCAATATTATTAGGGAGCTATAATAAAATTATTCCATTTATTTGGAATTAACCATAACCCACTTGCAAAATATCCTAATGCCTTTGTTGTATTAATTCTTGATCTCCAACTTTGCCATTTATTTTTTCATCATTTTCCGGAGCTCCACCAAAAATCCGAACATTTTTGGACCTTCCTTTTATCAAGTCCTAGTTCAAACCCATTTGAATTACAAATGAGTTTGAATTTAAATCTTCGGTCTTGCCCACTTCTATTTTCTTGGAACAAGCATATTTTTTGAGTCCGGAAAATTGTCCCCATGCGCAAATCATTTTCCTAACCCTCTCTTTCTTTTTATTCTCTTTAATTGGTTTCTGCTAAAGAAAATATAAGAGAGAGAGAGAAGAGAGAGGTAAGCCCAGCCAGGCCTCTGGCCATTTCCTCTCCACCTGGGCCGACCCAACCGGCCTCTCAGGCCCAGCCGGCCCCTGCCTATCTAACCCTAGCCCCGACCCCTCATCTCGATCTCTCCCTCTGGCCGCCGCCTCCTGCTCGATCCCCATCCACGCTCGATCCCCTCTCCCTTCCCTCGTTCACTCGCCTCCCTCTCCTCCCTCATGCACACCCGCATCGGACCAGGGGGAGAAGATCCCCACGAGCAGCCCTCCGATGCGAGGCCCGCGCTCCGCCCCCGCCGGGGAAGAGAACCAGGCCGGAGCCCCGTCGGCCTCCTCGCTGCCGTCGTGCCTTCCTCCATCAGCCTCGCACCCGACCCCTCCCAGCCTCCCATGGCACCCCGCATCAGCCGGCCTCCTTCCTCTCCTCCATGGCGCCTCCTTGCCGCCCGAGGCCTGCAGCCCCGTGCCTCCCTCCGCGGTCGGGTTTGAGCAGGAGCTCCCCGAGTTGGTGCCCGTTCGTCGCCTCCACGCGCCCTGCCGTCCCCGTGCCAGGACCTCCTCGCCCTGTGCGCCCGACGCCGCTCTGTCTCCCTGCGACCTCATCTTCATCACCGCCTCGTGCGTCCCTACCGACTCCGACCGGGAGCCTCGCCGCTCGATTGTACATGGCACCCGCCTTCCTTGCTGAGCCCCGTGGCGTGGCCCTTCTCCGGCAACTAGCGCCCCTCCATGGACGACCACCACTGCCTGTGCACGCCTCTGGATTCGTCCAAGTCCGATGCTGTTTTTGTACAACTACGCTGCGAAGACCAAGACCACCAAGTCCGCACAGGAGCCCGAACGACTGCTTCCACGATGATGCGAGTACAAGTACCCTCTTCGTAGTTTTCGCCAAGTACCTCGACGCCCGAAGCCGTCGGATCCGTCAAGTCCAACAACGACTGTGTACAACTACCGGCGACGCCGAACGTCTACGAACCGTGTACCTCGACGACCCGCCAAGTACCCCTTCGGATCGCCAAGTACCTCTACCGACGACCTGAACATCTACGAAAAACGTGTATCACTACTACCACTACCGTCGCAAGAACGACTACTTCCCCTACGTCCCGTGAACGACTACTTCCCTCGACGATTTTGAACCGCCCCGAAACGCACGCTTCAAAGGTATACCCGCCGGAACGACCGCCCGTGGACGAATGCATATGTTGTATGAGATGCCCATTTGCACCGTGTCCGAAATTGTCGCTCGCTTGTTCCTCCTCATTGCCATGCCATCGTCTCGTGGGAACCCGGTATCCGGGATCACCCCACCATCTTTTGCATGTTCTGCACATCCACACTTTCCTTTGCACCGGCATCTCAATCGAGTTATCGGAGCCGGAATGTTGCCGTGGCACCATTTCCGTTGTCATTGCCGTGGCACCCTTTTTCGTTTCCGCCATGACGACAAATGCTTCATAACATGCTCATGTCAACATTTGCATAAAAATTGCATAAAACTTGATTATGTCATCCGCATCATGATAACAACATTTAAATGTTTAAAATTGTTGTTGCATTAAATTGCTAAATGCATATGGGGATTTACCGGATTTGTTGTTTTTATGTCCGGCCCCATTTAAATTGTTTAGATGGTATAGTTTTATTATGCTTCACCTCTTGCCATGCTAACCAACATTTAATCTTGCCTTGTTCATAACCGAGAGAGAACTAAATAACTTGAATGTGGTGCCAGTCAATATGCAACTCGTTGCATATTGGGCTCCATTAACTTGTAGTTTTGTTTGTGCATATTGCCATGCCATGCTATTTAAACCGGACATGCATCATACTTGGTTGTGCATCATGCCATGTTTGTGCTTGTTGGTTTACCATGTTGTTTGTTTGTTTCCGGGTTGCTTCTCTCGTTAGCTTTGGTTTCCTTCCGGAGTTGTGAGGATTCGTTCGACTACGTCCGTTTGTCTTCTTCATGGACTCGTTCTTCTTCCTTGCGGGATTTCAGGCAAGATGACCATACCCTTGAAATCACTTCTATCTTTGCTTGCTAGTTGCTCGCTCTTTTGCTATGCCTATGCTACGATGCCTACCACTTGCTATATCATACCTCCCATGTTGCCATGTCAAGCCCCTAACCATCCTTTCCTAGCAAACCGTTGTTTGGCTATGTTACCGCTTTGCTCAGCCCCTCTTATAGCGTTGTTAGTTGCAGGTGAAGATGAAGTTTGTTCCTTGTTGGAACATGGAGATGTTGTTCCTTGTTGGAACATGTTTACTTGTTGGGATATCACAATATATCTTATTTAATTAATGCATCTATATACTTGGTAAAGGGTGGAAGGCTCGGCCTTATGCACGGTGTTTTGTTCCACTCTTGCCGCTCTAGTTTCCGTCATATCGGTATTATGTTCCCGGATTTTTGCGTTCCTTACGGTTGGGTGATTTATGGGACCCCTTGACAGTTCGCTTTGAATAAGACTCCTCCAAAGAAGGCCCAACATTGGTTTTACCATTTGCCACCTAAGCCTTTTCCCTTGGGTTCTGCAGACTCAAGGGTCATCTTTATTTTAACCCCGGGCTAGTGCTCCTTCGAGTGTTGGTCCAAACCGTCACCCCGTGGGTGTACCAGGCAACTCTGGGTTCTCCTATCGGAAGTTTGGACAATCCGGTGTGCCCCGAGACCGAGATATGTGCAGCTCCTATCAGATTTGTCGGCACATCCGGCGGCTTTGCTGGTCTTGTTTTATTGCTGTCGAAATGTCTTGTAGTCCGGGATTCCGAGACTGATCGGGTCTTCCCGGTAGAAGGAATATCCTTCGTTGACCGTGAGAGCTTATAATGGGCTAAGTTGGGACACCCTTGCAGGGTATTATCTTTCCAAAGCCGTGCCCGCGGTTATGAGGCAGATGGGAATTTGTTAATGTCCAGTTGTAGATAACCCGAAGTTGATCTTAATTAAAATACATCAACCGTGTATGTAACCGTGATGGTCTCTTCTCGGCGGAGTCCGGGAAGTGAACACGGTGTTGGAGTTATGCTTGACGTAGGTTGTTCTAGGATCACTTCTTGATCATAGTTGTTCGACCGTGCTTTTGCTTTCTCTTCTCGCTCTCTTTTGCGAATGTAGCCACCAGATATGCTAGTCGCTTGCTGCAGCTCCACCTCACTACCTTCTCCTACCTATAAGCTTAAATAGTCTTGATCTCGCGGGTGTGAGATTGCTGAGTCCCCGTGACTCACAGATACTTCCAAAACCAGTTTGCGTGTGCCGATGAAACTGCGGTGGCCACCCGAGCTCAAGGAGGAGCTCGATGAAGATCTTGTTCATTGTGTTGTTTCGTTTCAGTTGATCAAGAGTGGAGCCAGTTGGGACGATCGGGATCTGTGTAGCATTTGGGGTAGTCTTCTTTTATTTTGGTTCGTAGTCGGACCTTGATTGTATCTGTATGATGTAATGCTTTACTCATGTATTGTGTGAAGTGGCGATTGTAAGCCAACTATGTATCTCTTTCCTTATGTATTACATGGGTTGTGTGAAGATTACCTCACTTGCGACATTGCTTTCAATGCGGTTATGCCTCTAAGTCGTGCTTGACGACGTGGGAGATATAGCCGCATCGAGGCGTTACAAGTTGGTATCGAGCCATCCCGACTTAGGAGCCCCTCGCTTGATTGAATCGCTGACTTTGTTGAGTCTAGAAAAAATGTTTTGAGTCTTAGGATTATATATATCGAGAGTAGGATTCTTTTTACTCCTCGGTCCTTCGTCGCTCTGGTGAGGTCTCCGACGAGAAGTTTTGACTCTTCTCTCCTCAAATTTCACTAAAAAAATTAGGATCACGCTGGTATCTTGGAATCGTGTCGATGGTTTTGTGACGAGAACATTGTTCTTGGTGCCTCGACATTTAGGGGTTGTGGAAGTGTCCGGGGAGTTGAGCTCCGAGGTGTTGTCGTCACAATTTTATCGTTGTAGTTTCGAATACGAGTTTTGCCGACATCGAAAATCTCTTTTATGCAGTTGTTGGTGAGATAACCTCGATAACCCGAAGATCGGGCGAGCTCGAGAGTATTGCCATAACTCGTATAACGGATGCTTTTCAAGGTCGAGGTAAACAATTTCCGAAGGTTTCTTGGTTATGTCTTGAAGGATGGATACAGCTGGATCTAGGTATTGTTAGTTTGGGTGATATATTTTGTGTCCCCTGTATCCCCAACACCAGATTGCATAACCAGAAAGTTTCGGGAGTTTATAAGTGGGAATTCAAGTATCTCGTAGGATATCTTTCCAACACACACATGATACGATATGGGATCTATCATATGTTTGTTTCTGGCTTATTCTGCAAGTCAAATCCTTTGTTTTTGTTCCGTTTTGTGGTATTCAAGTTGCTTCAATGCCAAGTGTGGATTCCATACCTTATTCTAAATGGTGTTCTCATATTTCTATGTGGATGCTAATCCTTCTTGTTCATCAAGGTCGTATTTTCAATCCTTTCCAACCGTGTGCTTCTCTCCAAGTAAATCTGATCATTGCAACATTCGCAAGATCAATTCTAAGCTTTTTCTCAACGGTGTTCATTTCATCCGACCCAAGTTGCCTTTGTTTTCCCACCCTCCCACCCTTTTCTGCAAGGACTCAGATTTCTTAATCAAGTATCCATTTTATTGAGTGAAGTTTCTTCATTCTTTTCCTTTAATGTTTTATCCGGTGATTTCTCATGAAGACGCTAAGGAAGTTTCAACCTTATCATTGTTCCATTCTAATTTTCTTCTCCAGTGGATTTAGTTCAAGATTTCGGTGTTGATCTTATCCCTTTTCCTCTTTTCACAATGCTTTCCCATTCCGATGCACCAATTAATCATTCACCTCTCGCTATTCATTTGTTCCGGAGTGTTGAAGATTATCTCAGAAGATTCGTGTTTTCATTCCTAATCCGTGCAAGATTTCACGAAGTTGTTATCCCTTTCAAGCCATTTAATTCAACCGGTGCAATCTCTCTTTTCAAACAATTGTTCAACGGTGGTTCTTTTGAGTGGGCCCTAACCCACAGGTCTTTTTCCAGGATCTTACCTGACTCTTCTAATTTTTTCCGGAGCTTCTAAAATTCTTTTCTAAGTTTGACGTAAGAATGGGTTTTCATCAGTCATGGCTTTCTCCAAGATCTTTCAAATTCTTTTCATTGTTATCTCAACCTTTCTAATTTTCATCCCGGAGTATCTCAACAATTCATGGTGGTGTTTCTCGTCGTCATTCTCGGATTTTGAAGACCGAAGAAGAGTTTCTCTTAAATCTTGCTCCATTCTCTTCAAGATTCATGGTTCTAGCTTCGTGCCATCCTCATAATTGTTTTGATTGTGAGAATTCTTTTCACCCATCTGGAGCATTTCAGGAGTCTTTTCAGTTTGATTCTTTTGAGCCCATCATCTCAGAATTATTCATTCCAGCTTTCAGCTCTTGTTCCCCAAATCTTACCGGTGCATCATTCAAGTATTCACTAATCAGTTCTTGATCTCTGCGTTCACTTGTATCTAAATTCTCTCAAATATCTTCATTCGTTTTCCAATTCTTCCCGGTGATTTGTGCCTTTGCTACTTTCATTTTCAATTATTACGGCGGTTTGTTCGAGATTCCTCTTCCTATGTTCTCATATTAATTTATTCGTTGCTTCAATCCTACAGGTGGTTTGTTCAAGAGTTCTCTTCCTTCGTTATCATATAGATTCATTCGTTCTTTCCAATACTACCGGTGGTTCGTTGAAGACCTTCCCAAGTTTGCACCATATCTATCTTAATCCTCTCCACGAGAATAAGTAGTATGCCTAATCCGTTGCTTGTCATCAATCTAAATTGTTGAAGGATACGCATAACATAATTCTTGTTCTTGTTTCATCCAAGTGATTAACTCCTTCTTTCGGAGTTTGTTCATGATGAATAAATTCTTGATTTCATTTGTTCATCTTTCTTTCCGGAGTTCCAAGTTTTCTCGGTTATATCATTTCAAAGCTTCATCTTGTCACTGCAAGGCTTCACCTTGTGTGGTCAACTTCTCTTTCTTTCTATCATCCTTTTATTTACCGGAGTTCTTCATGGAGGCTCTACATGGTGGTTCATCAAGGATTATTTTCATTCTTCATTTGTTCTTTAAGATTTCTCTCGAAGCAAAGATCCGCCAAGCTATACTCTAAAATAAGCATGGGGTTCTACACATGTTTTGCTTTGAGGAGTTCAAGTATTCTTCATCTTGCATTCCGAAGTGCAATTCTTTCTACCTTATCTCTTGAGATGGTGTTATGTCATTCTTGACAATTTTCCTTCATGCTTCATGATTCACATGTTGTCAAGAATGAGGTATTTTAAATCCATCAATCTCTTCATTGGAGTTATCTTGGGCTATATTTCACCTAAAGCTTTCCCTAAGGATTGTTGCTAATTATGGTGCTTATAAATGACCCAAGTTCTTCATTTGTCCTCTCGGTGAAATAAGTTTCTCGTCTCCTTGTTGATATCAATCCAATCGTTTGTTTCCGTTGGTGGCAGAAGCTCACCTCATAATTTTGAGATGTTTTCATAAGCCACTACAAGCTTATTCTTACCGTTGCTGTTTTTCAAACAACTCCGTTCAATCCTACTTCGTAAGGATGCTCTTTCAAATTCATTTATGGTGGGAGATGTTGGTTTCATTCTTTGTTCTATTCATTCCAACTTTCTAACTATCATGCATTGTTTCCGGAGGCATTATGATGTTGCTCTCTTCACCCATCACCTCATTTTGTAAAGATCATATTCTTTTTCTTGCATTATCCATTTAACCGGAATGTCGTGTTTTCATTTGAGTTCTCTCATCTTATCAAGTTTTGCCTCCCTTCTCAACCGGAGTGCGGTCTGAAATGTTTCTTACCCCTTGTGCCATTCTTTCAATAGTTCCGGAGGCAATGTTTGTTGATTTCATCAAGTATCCTCTTTTCTTTCATCAAGTATCCTCTCATCTTGTCAAGATCATGTTCAATTCCTTTCATTTTCAGTCGGAGTGCTGCCAAAATTATATCATTCTTATCTCGTTTCAACCAGAGTGGTTCCAATTCCTTCTTGTCCATTGTACTCGTCATTCATAGCTTTGCAACCCCCAAGGTTCACATGGTGTTCCTTGTTTCTATTTTCTACTGGAATGCTCTCAATTTCGTTCAACTCTATTGTGTTATTCTTTCAAGTTTTCAACCTCTCGAGGTTCTTTGGTTTCACTCGTTTGTCAAAGAAGCAACTTTGTTTTACCTATTCCTCCCCCGTTTTCCCTCCGGTGCCATCCTAGATCTCGGGACGAGATCCTCTCGTAGTGGTGGAGTGTTGTAACGCCCCAAGACCGGAGCTTCAGTTGCCTTCCAGGGTTTCCGGGTTTCGTCGTGTGTTTTGTTTGGTTCTTTGCATTCATCTTTGGTTCTTGTGCATTGCATCATGTCATCATGCCATCATCTCATAAATCTTTTGCAACTCAACTAAATAAATGGCATGGATCTTTGATCCATTTAAATCGAGGGAATTCACTTGTGATTTCTCTTTATAACATATTAAAGCCTCTCAATATTATTAGGGAGCTATAATAAAATTATTCCATTTATTTGGAATTAACCATAACCCACTTGCAAAATATCCTAATGCCTTTGTTGTCTTAATTCTTGATCTCCAACTTTGCCATTTATTCTTTCATCATTTTCCTGAGCTCCACCAAAAATCCGAACATTTTTGGACCTTCCTTTTATCAAGTCCTAGTTCAAACCCATTTGAATTACAAATGAGTTTGAATTTAAATCTTTCGGTCTTGCCCACTTCTATTTTTCTTGGAACAAGCATATTTTTGCGAGTCCGGGAAAATTGTCCCCATGCGCAAATCCTTTTCCTAACCCTCTCTTTCTTTTTATTCTCTTTAATTGTTTTCTGCTAAAGAAAATATAAGAGAGAGAGAGAGAGGTAAGCCCAGCCAGGCCTCTCGCCATTTCCTCTCCACTGGCCGACCTAACCGGCCTCTCAGCCCAGCCGCCCCGCCTATCTAACCCTAGCCCCGACCCCTCATCTCGATCTCTCCTCCGCCACCGCCTCGCCGATCCCCATCCACGCCGATCCCTCTCCTTCCCTCGCTCACTCGCCTCCCTCTCCTCCCTCACGCACACCAAGATCGCACTGGGGAGAAGATCCCCACGCGCAGCCCTCCGATCTGAGGCCCAGGCCCGCCTCACTGGGAAGAGAACCAGGCCGGAGCCCCGTCGGCCTCCTCGCCGCCGTCGTGCCTTCCTCCATCAGCCTCGCACCCGACCCCTCTCAGCCTCCCATGGCGCCCCGCATCAGCCGGCCTCCTTCCTCTCCTCCATGGCGCCTCCTTGCCCGAGGCCTGCAGCCCGTGCCTCCCTCCATGGTCGGGTTTGAGCAGGAGCTCCCCGAGTTGGTGCCCGTCCGTCGCCTCCACGCGCCCTACCGTCCCCGTGCCAGGACCTCCTCGCCCTGTGCGCCCGACGTCGCCCCGTCTCCCTGCGACCTCATCTTCATCACCGCCTCGTGCGTCCCTACCGACTCCACCGGAGCCCCACCGCTCGCTTGTACATGGCACCCGCCTTCCTTGTTGAGCCCGTGGCGTGGCCCTTCTCCGCAACTAGCGCCTCCATGGACGCACCACCACCGCTGTGCACGCCTCGATTCGCCCAAGTCCGATGCAGTTTTGTACAACTACGCTATAAGACCAAGACCACCAAGTCCGCACGGAGCCCGAACGATCGCTTCCACGATGATGCGAGTACAAGTACCCTCTTCGTGGTTTTCGCCAAGTACCTCGACGCCGGAGCCGCCGGATCCGTCAAGTCCAACAACGATCGTGTATAACTACGGCGACGCCTAACGCTCACGAACCGTGTACCTCGACGACCGCCAAGTACCCCGCCGGATCGCCAAGTACCTCTACCGACGACCTGAACATCTACGAAAAACGTGTACCACTACTACCACTACCGTTGCGAGAACGACTACTTCCCCTACATCCCGTGAACGACTACTTCCCTCGACGATTTTGAACCGCCCCGAAACGCACGCTTCAAAGGTATACCCGCCGGAACGACCGCCCGTGGACGAATGCATATGTTGTATTAGATGCCCGTTTGCACCGTGTCCGAAATTGTCGCTCGCTTGTTCCTCCTCGTTGCCATGCCATCGTCTCGTGGAAACCCGGTATCCGGGATCACCCCACCATCTTTTGCATGTTCTGCACATCCACACTTTCCTTTGCACCGGCATCTCAATCGAGTTATCGGAACCGGAATGTTGCCGTGGCACCATTTCCGTTGTCATTGCCGTGGCACCCTTTTTCGTTTCCGCCATGACGACAAATGCTTCATAACATGCTCATGTCAACATTTGCATAAAAATTGCATAAAACTTGATTATGTCATCCGCATCATGATAACAACATTTAAATGTTTAAAATTGTTGTTGCATTAAATTGCTAAATGCATATGGGGATTTACCGGATTTGTTGTTTTTATGTCCGGCCCCATTTAAATTGTTTAGATGGTATAGTTTTATTATGCTTCACCTCTTGCCATGCTAACCAACATTTAATCTTGCCTTGTTCATAACCGAGAGAGAACTAAATAACTTGAATGTGGTGTTTCATCAATATGCAACTCGTTGCATATTGGGCTCCATTTAACTTGTAGTTTTGTTTGTGCATATTGCCATGCCATGCTATTTAAACCGGACATGCATCATACTTGGTTGTGCATCATGCCATGTTTGTGCTTGTTGGTTTACCATGTTGTTTGTTTGTTTCCGGGTTGCTTCTCTCGTTAGCTTCGGTTTCCTTCCGGAGTTGTGAGGATTCGTTCGACTACGTCCGTTTGTCTTCTTCATGGACTCGTTCTTCTTCCTTGCGGGATTTCAGGCAAGATGACCATACCCTTGAAATCACTTCTATCTTTGCTTGCTAGTTGCTCGCTCTTTTGCTATGCCTATGCTACGATGCCTACCACTTGCTATATCATGCCTCCCATGTTGCCATGTCAAGCCGCTAACCATCCTTTCCTAGCAAACCGTTGTTTGGCTATGTTACCGCTTTGCTCAGCCCCTCTTATAGCGTTGTTAGTTGCAGGTGAAGATGAAGTTTGTTCCTTGTTGGAACATGGAGATGTTGTTCCTTGTTGGAACATGTTTACTTGTTGGGATATCACAATATATCTTATTTAATTAATGCATCTATATACTTGGTAAAGGGTGGAAGGCTCGGCCTTATGCCTGGTGTTTTGTTCCACTCTTGCCGCCCTAGTTTCCGTCATATTGGTATTATGTTCCCGGATTTTGCGTTCCTTACACGGTTGGGTGATTTATGGGACCCCCTTGACAGTTCGCTTTGAATAAGACTCCTCCAGCAAGGCCCAACATTGGTTTTACCATTTGCCACCTAAGCCTTTTCCCCTTGGGTTCTGCAGACTCAAGGGTCATCTTTATTTTAACCCCCGGGCTAGTGCTCCTTCGAGTGTTGGTCCAAACCGTCAGCCGCCGGTGGCCACCAGGGGCAACTCTGGGTTCGCCTATCAGAAGTTTGGACAATCCGGTGTGCCTTGAGACCGAGATATGTGCAGCTCCTATCAGGATTTGTCGGCACATCCGGGCGGCTTTGCTGGTCTTGTTTTATTGCTGTCGAAATGTCTTGTAGTCCGGGATTCCGAGACTGATCGGGTCTTCCTGGTAGAAGGAATATCCTTCGTTGACCGTGAGAGCTTATAATGGGCTTGTTGGGACACCCTGCAGGGTATTATCTTTCAAAGCCGTGCCGCGGTTATGAGGCAGATGGGAATTTGTTAATGTCGGTTGTAGAAAACCCGGTTGATCTTAAATAAAATACATCAATCGGCGTGTGTAACCGTGATGGTCTCTTCTCGGAGTCCGGAAGTGAACACGGTGTTGGAGTTATGCTTGACGAGGTTGTTCTAGGATCACTTCTTGATCATAGTTGTTCGACCGTGCTTTTGCTTTCTCTTCTCGCTCTCTTTTGCGAATGTAGCCACCAGATATGCTAGTCGCTGCTGCAGCTCCACCTCACTACCTTCTCCTACCTATAAGCTTAAATAGTCTTGATCTCGCTGGTGTGAGATTGCTGAGTCCCGTGACTCACAGATACTTCCAAAACCAGTTTGCGGTGCCGATGAAACCGCAGGTGGATTTAACCCGAGCTCAAGGAGGAGCTCGATGAAGATCTTGTTCATTGTGTTGTTTCGCTTCAGTTGATCAAGAGTGGAGCCAGTTGGGACGATCGGGATCTGTGTAGCATTTGGGGTAGTCTTCTTTTATTTTGGTTCCGTAGTCGGACCTTGATTGTATCTGTATGATGTAATGCTTTACTCATGTATTGTGTGAAGTGTCGATTGTAAGCCAACTATGTATCTCTTTCCCTTATGTATTACATGGGTTGTGTGAAGATTACCTCACTTGCGACATTGCTTTCAATGCGGTTATGCCTCTAAGTCGTGCTTCGACACGTGGGAGATATAGCCGCATCGAGGGCGTTACAGTCGGCGACCTTAGCAAGGGCCGCCTTTAGCTCGGCGTCCTTGTCATCGGCAGCCTTCACGGCCTCTTCACGGAGCCGGGTCTCCCCCTGCCGAGTCTCCTCCGCCGTTGCCACCAGCGCCTTCAGGCGCTCGACCTCGGTCTGGAGTTGCCCCTTGTCGTCGGCCAGCTTGCTGCGCTGCTGGTCCGCCTCGGCAAGGGCCCGCTGCGCCTCCACGACCTTGGCGGCCTCCACCTTAAGACGCTCCACCTCGGCCTCGAGATGGCTCTTGTCGCCTGTCAGCTGCTCCTGCAGCCAGCTGGCTTCGTTGAGCGCCTGCCGGGCTCCCGTCGCCTCCGCCTTCGCCTTCTCCACCTCGGCTCCGAGCCGGCCGACGTCTGCGACAAGCCGGTCATAATGAAAACCGGCCCGGATCAGCCGGGTCCTCCAAGACAGCACCTCGGCTGCAGAAGAAAAACTCAGCAATAAAGTATTGTTTTTAGATTCGACCCAACTGCTACGCAGTTGGCCCGAATTTCGGGGGCTACACCCAGTGGGTGCGCTAGTGCGCCGCCACTATAAAAGAGCATGAAGAAAAAGTACCTGCCGCGACGCTCCTCCTTGGCGGCGAGCCTCTCCTTGAGATGCCGATGCGTCTCGAGGAGCCGGTTGAAGACCTTGACCCAATAGGAGTCAAGTTGCTACAGAAGGAAAAAATCAGCGCGAGACAGCAGGATAAGATTCGACCCAACTGCTATGCAGTTGGACCGAATCTCGGGGGCTACACCTAGTGGGTGCGCTGGCGCGCCCCCACAATAGAAAAAGCAATGAAAATAAAAATGGAGACTTACGAAGACGGCGCACTCCAGCTCATGCGTCGCCTCAACCTCGGCCTGGGCGAAGGCCTGGATCTGGTCCGTCCGCCCCCACAGGCGGCGGGTCACGGCGGCCATCGCCGCCTCCTCCTGGGTCGGAGGACCGAAGAAGACCTCGCCAGTCCCGCTCCGCGAGGGCCGCGGCTCGGTGACCCGACGCCCGTCGGAAATGAGCACCAGGGCGTGCTCTCTGCCGGCCGCCTCCCCCGAAGCCGGCGCCTGATACGTCTCCAACATATCTATAATTTTTGATTGCTCCATGCTATATTATCTTCTGTTTTGGACATTATTGGGCTTTATTATACACTTTTGTATTATTTTTGGGACTAACCTATTAACCGGAGGCCCAGCCCAGAATTGCTGTTTTTTTGCCTATTTCAGAGTTTCGCAAAAAAAGAATATCAAACGGAGTCCAAACGGAATGAAACCTTCGGGAACGAGATTTTCGGAACAAACGTGATCCAGAGGACTTGGACCCTACGTCAAGAAAGCTACCAGGAAGCCACGAGGTAGGGGGCCGCGCCTACCACCCCTCGGCGCGCCCTCCACCCTCGTGGGCCCCACGTTGCTCCATCGACGTACTCCGTCCTCCTATATATACCTATGTACCCCCAAACTACCAGATACGGAGCCAAAAACCTAATTCCACCGCTGAAACCTTCTGTACCCGTGAGATCCCATCTTGGGGCCTGTTCCAGAGCTCCGCCGGAGGGGGCATCAATCACGGAGGGCTTCTACATCAACAGCATAGCCTCTCCGATGAAGTGTGCGTAGTTTACCTCAGACCTTCGGGTCCATAGTTATTAGCTACTCCCTCCGTCCCAAAATTCATGTCTTAGGTTTGTCTAGATACGGATGTACTTAATACTAAAACATGACTTGATACATTCGTATTTAGACAAATTTAAGACAAGAATTTTGGGACGGAGGGAGTAGATGGTTTCCTCTCTCTTTTTGGATCTCAATACAATGTTCTCCCCCTCTCTTGTGGAGATCTATTCGATGTAATCTTCTTTTGCGGTGTGTTTGTTGAGACCAATGAATTGTGGGTTTATGATCAAGTTTATCTATGAACAATATCTGAATCTTCTGAATTCTTTTATGTATGATTAGTTATTTTTGCAAGTCTCTTCGAATTATCAGTTTCGTTTGGCCTACTAGATTGATCTTTCTTGCAATGGTAGAAGTGCTTAGCTTTGGGTTCAATCTTGTGGTGTCCTTTCCCAGTGACAGTAGGGGCAGCAAGGCATCTATTGTATTGTTGCCATCAAGGATAACAAGATGGGGTTTATATCATATTGCATGAGTTTATCCCTCTACATCATGACATCTTGCTTAAAGTGTTACCTTGTTCTTATGAACTTAATACTCTAGGTGCATGTTGGATAGCGGTTGATGTGTGGAGTAATAGTAGTAGATGCAGGCAGGAGTCGGTCTACTTGTCTCCGACGTGATGCCTATATACATGATCATGCCTAGATATTCTCATAACTATGCTCAATTCTGTCAATTGCTCAACAGTAATTTGTTCACCCATCGTAAATAAATATGCTCTCGAGAGAGGCCACTAGTGAAACCTATGGCCCCCGGGTCTATTTTCTATCATATTAATCTTCCAACACTTAGCTATTTTTGTTGCCTTTTATTTTACTTTGCATCTTTATCATAAAAATACCAAACATGTTATCTAATCATATCTATCAGATCTCACTCTCGTAAGTGACCGTGTAGGGATTGACAACCCCTTATCGCGTTGGTTGCGAGGATTTATTTGTTTGTGTAGGTGCGAAGGACTCATGCGTGGCCTCCTACTGGATTGATACCTTGGTTCTCAAAAACGAAGGGAAATACTTACGCTACTTTGATGCATCACCCTTTCCTCTTCAAGGGAAAACCGACGCAGTGCTCAAGAGGTAGCAGCGCCTTCTCCAGCGCCCTCTGTGGCGCTTTCTTCGGTGCCCTCTCCGGCGCCAACGCCGCCTCAGTGGGCAGAGCAGCTTGAGGCTCCACCACCGCCGGGGCCTCAAGAGGTAGCAAAAAGGATTTCTGGCGCCGTTGCCGGGGAGGCTTTCGCAGAGTCAAGTCAAGATTTGGACTCCCGACAACGAGCCATTTCTGGCGCCATTGCCGGGGAGGTCTACGCAAAAGTCAACATACCAAGTACCCATCACAAAACCGTTATCTCCCGCATTACATTATTCGCCATTTGCCTCTCGTTTTCCTTCCCCCCACTTCACCCTTGCGGTTTTATTCGCCTTCTTCATGTATGCCTTTTTGTTTGTGTTTCCACGTGACTTCTATTTGCTTGCATCTTTGCTTGCTAAAAATCTATTGATATGGATCCACTTAAAGTGTTCTAATTGGATCATCTTGGATCCTTATGCGCTCGTGCTGAAACCCCAATTAGCCTAGTTGATGGGAAATCTTTAGATGAGCATGCTCATTTTGTGCATCACCGTTTGTCCGAAAAAGGGAAACTCTTATGGTGTCAAATAAACAGATTGCTGTGTTATGCTTGGAATCTTTGTGAAATTCATGATTTTACTTGTTGCTCTAAGAACCCTAAAAAACACCTTCCTTACCTATGTGAGTTTAATGAAAATGAAATCTTATCTTCTTATGCAAAGGGTGTTTATAGTTACTATGATATTGAACAAATTGAAGAATTTGTTGCTTTTAAGGGTGCTTATGAAGTTGCTTCTTTGATTGAAAAGTATGATATTACTCTCTATGAATCTGAAAATTTTGACATACTTCAATATTGCTATGAAAACTATGCTCATAATGTCTATGTCAAAGAATTTATTGAGAGAATGACCGTTGCTTTGGAAGGAAATAATGATATGCATGAATCTATAGATAATGATGATTCCGATGATTTGATTGAAATATCCCTTGATGAACATGATGCTTGCTATTCTTGTGGCCATGATGCCAATATTTATGAAAATGAATTTTCTTTAGTTCCTTATGTTAAACATGAGATCGTTGCTATTGCACCCATACTTGGTAGTTCCTTCGATGAAAAGCATGATTGCAATGATGTAACTATAAATTCTCTTGATGTCAATTGTGCTAATAATATGCAAAACCCTAAGCTTGGGGGTGCTAGTTTTGCTATGTCTACTACTTGTTGCAATGATCATGATTGGGGTGATTCTTCTTATGATCTTTGAAAATTAATTTAAGCCCCATGATGAATATGAGATTGATAATAGTGTTTCCAATAATATTGAAAGTGGGTTTGGAAGAGTGTCAACTTTAGATCCCACATATTTGGAGAATGTTCAATCCTATGGTATTTTTGATAAAAGTGGGTTTGTAGAGGTCATGACTTTAGTTTATGTTAATCCCACTATCTTGGAAGAGTGTCAACTTTGCATACATGTGGATCATGTTAAGAATATGTTTTGTGATAGATATATTGTTGAATTTTCTTATGATCCTACATGTAATTATTATGAGAGAGGAAAATATGATTGTAGAAATTTTCATGATACTAAATTACCTCTCGTTATGTTGAGATTGCTATTGTTTCTTTCCGCTTCCTCGCATATGCTAGTTTTTGCTTGCATTGCAAATTTGTTTGCTTATAATATGCCTATGCATAGAAAGTATGCTAGACTTAGATGTGTTTATCACGTGTTCTTTGATGCTCTCTTTGTGCTTCAATTCTTCTTCATGTGAGCATCATCGAAATTATCAATGCCTAGCTAGGGGCGTTAAACGATAGCGCTTGTTGGGAGGCAACCCAATTTATTTTTAGTTTTTTTTTTGCTTTTTGCTTCTGTTTAGGAATAAATATTTGTTCTAGCCTCTGGTTAGATGTGTTTTTATGTTTTAATTAGTGTTTGTGCCAAGTTAAACCTATAGGATCTTCTTGGATGATAGTTATTTGATCTTGCAGAAAATTCCAGAAACTTTCTGTTCACGAAAATAATTGTTAAAAATCACCGTAACGTGATAAAATATTGATTCCAATTGCTTCGATCAATAAATTGTCTAGGTCGTCCTATTTTGGCTGATTTTTTGGAGTTCCGAAGTTTGTGTTAGTTCTGATTACTACAGATCGCTCTGTTTTTGATGATTCTGTTTTTGTGTGTTGTTTACTTATTTTGATGAATTTATGGCTAGTAAAATAGTTTATAAACCATAGAGAAGTTGGAATACAGTAGGTTTAACACAAATATAAATAAATAATGAGTTCATTACAGTACCTTGAAGTGGTCTTTTGTTTTCTTTCGCTAACGGAGCTCACGAGATTTTCTGCTGAGTTTTGTGTTGTGAAGTTTTCAAGTTTTGGGTAAAAGATTTGATGCATTATGGAACAAGGAGTGGAAAGAGCCTAATATTGGGGCTGCCCATGGCACCCCAAGATAATCTAAGGACACCTAAAGTTAAAGCTTGGGGATGCCTGGAAGGCATCCCTCTTTCGCCTACTTCCATCGGTAACTTTACTTGAGCTATATTTTATTCACCACATGATATGTGTTTTGCTTGGAGCGTCTTGTATGATTTGAGACTTTGCTTTTTAGTTTACCACAATCATCTTTTCTGTACACACCTTTTGAGAGAGACACACATGATTCGGAAATTATTAGAATACTCTATGTGCTTCACTTATATCTTTTGAGTTATATAGTTTTTGCTCTAGTACTTCACTTATATCTTTTAGAGCACGGTTGTGGATTTGTTTTATAGAAACAATTGATCTCTCATGCTTTGATACGTCCATTTTGCATCATTCTTTTATATCGATATTTATTGCATTATGGGCTGTTAGTACACGTTATGTCACAATACTTATGCCTATTCTCTCTTATTTTACAAGGTTTACATAAGGAGGGAGAATGCCGGCAGCTGGAATTCTGGGCTAGAAAAGGAGCAAATATTAGAGACCTATTCTGCACAACTCCAAAAGTCCTGAAACTCCACGAAAGTTATTTTTGGAAATAATAAAAAATATTGAGCGGAAGAAGTACGTCAAAGGGGGCCCCACCTGGCCACGAGGATGGGGCGCACCTACCCCTGTATGCGCCCCGCCTCGTGGGCCCTGCTGGCTCTCGGTGGCCATCTTCTGCTATATGAGGTCTTTCGTCGAGGAAAAATCATAAGCAACCTTTTGGGACGAGACTCCGCCGCCACGAGGCGGAACCTTGGCGGAACCAATCTAGGGCTCCGGCAGAGCTGTTCTGCCGGGGACACTTCCCTCCGGGAGGGGGAAATCATCACCATCATCATCACCAACGCACCTCTCACCAGGAGAGGGCAATCTCCATCGACATCTTCACCAGCACCATCTCCTCTCAAAACCCTAGTTCATCTCTTGTATCCAATTCTTGTCTCCAAGTCCGGGATTGGTACTAGTAGGTTGCTAGTAGTGTTGATTACTCCTTGTAGTTAATGCTAGTTAGTTTATTTGGCGGAAGATCATATGTTCAGATCCTATATGCATATTAATACCCATCTGATTATGAACATGAATATGCTTTGTGAGTAGTTACGTTTGTTCCTGAGGACATGGGAGAAGTCTTTCTATTAGTAGTCGTGTGAATTTGGTATCCGTTCGATATTTTGATGAGATGTATGTTGTCTAGCCTCTAGTGGTGTTATGTGAACGTCGACTACATAACACTTCACCATTATTTGGGCCTAGAGGAAGGCATTGGGAAGTAATAAGTAGATGATGGGTTGCTAGAGTGACAGAAGCTTAAACCCTAGTTTATGTGTTGCTTCGTAAGGGGCTGATTTGGATCCCTATGTTTCATGCTATGGTTAGGTTTACCTTAATACTTCTGTTGTAGTTGCGGATGCTTGCAATAGAGGTTAATCATAAGTGGGATGCTTGTTCAAGTAAGAATAGCACCCAAGCACCGGTCCACCCACATATCAAATTATCAAAGTACCGAACGCGAATCATATGAACGTGATGAAAACTAGCTTGACGATAATTCCCATGTGTCCTTGGGAGCGCTTTTCTCTATATAAGAGTTTGTCCAGGCTTGTCCTTTGCTACAAAAAGGATTGGGCCAAGAGGAAGGCATTGTAAATGATGGGTTGCTAGAGTGACAGAAGCTTAAACCCTAGTTTATGCGTTGCTTCGTAAGGGGCTGATTTGGAACCCTATGTTTCATGCTATGGTTAGGTTTACCTTAATACTTTTGTTGTAGTTGCGGATGCTTGCAATAGAGGTTAATCATAAGTGGGATTCTTGTTGAAGTAAGAACAGCACCCAAGCACCGGTCCACCCACATATCAAATTATCAAAGTACCGAACGTGAATCATATGAACGTGATGAAAACTAGCTTGACGTTAATTCCCATGTGTCCTCGGGAGCGCTTTTCTCTATATAAGAGTTTGTCCAGGCTTGTCCTTTGCAACAAAAAGGATTGGGCCACCTTGCTGCACTTTATTTACATTTGTTACTTGTTGCTCGTTACAAATTATCCTATCACAAAACTATCTGTTACCACTTATTTCAGTACTTGCAGAGAATACCATGCTGAAAACTGCTTATCATTTCCTTCTGCTCCTCATTGTGTTTGACACTCTTACTTATCGAAAGGACTATGATAGATCCCCTATACCTGTGGGTCATCAAGACTCTTTTCTGGCGCCGTTGCCGGGGAGTGAAGCGCCTTTGGTAGGTGGAATTTGGTAAGGAAAAATTTATATAGTGTGCTGAAATTTACTGTCACTTGTTACTATGGAAAGTAATCCTCTGAGGGGATTGTTCGGGGTATCTTCACTCCGACCAGTAGAGCAAAGAGTTGCTTCTCAACCTACTGATTCTACTGAAAATGAAAATGTTCCCTTTGAAGTTCCTTCGAGTATGTTAGAAAAACTGCTAGCTAATCCTTTTGTTGGAGATGGAACAAAGCATCCTGATGAGCACCTAATATATGTGGATGAAGTTTGTGGATTATTTAAGCTTGCATGTATACCCGATGATGTCGTTAAGAAGAAGGTCTTCCCTTTATCTTTGAAGGGAGATGCATCAACATGGTATAGGCTATGTGATGATACGGGATCATGGAACTATAAACGATTGAAATTGGAATTTCATCAGAAATTTTATCCTGTGCATCTTGTTCATCGTGATCGCAATTATATATATAATTTTTGGCCTCGCGAAGAAGAAAGCATCGCTCAAGCTTGGGGGAGGCTTAAATTAGTGTTATATTCATGCCCCAATCATGAGCTCTCAAGAGAAATTAATTCTCCAAAGTTTTTATGCTCGGCTTTCTCGTAATAATCAATCCATGCTCGATACTTCTTGTGCTGGCTCTTTTATGATGAAGACTATTGAATTCAAATGGAATTTATTGGATAGAATTAAACGCAACTCTGAAGATTGGGATCTCGACGAAGGTAAGGAGTCAGGTATGACACCTAAGTTTGATTGTGTTAAATCTTTTATGGATACGATGTTTTCCGTAAATTTAGCACTAAATATGGACTTGACTCTGAGATAGTAGCTTCTTTCTGTGAATCCTTTGCTACTTATGTTGATCTCCCCTAGGAGAAGTGGTTTAAATATCATCCTCCCATAGAAGTAAAAGTAGCTGCACCTACTAAAGTTGAAGAAAAGACTATAACTTATAATGATCCTGTTGTTCCTACTTCTTATGTTGAGAAACCACCTTTCCCCATTAGGATAAAGGATCATGCTAAAGCTTCAACTGTGGTTCGTAAAAGCAATATTAGAACTCATACACCTTCTGAGCAAGTTAAAGTTGAACCTAATATTGCTATTGTTAAAGATCTCTTGGCTGATAATATTGATGGGCATGTTATTTATTTCTGCGGTGAAACTGCTAGAATTGCCAAACCTTGTGCTAAAGATAAACATAGACATGTGGTAGGCATGTCTGTTATTTCTGTTAAAATAGGAGATCATTGTTATCATGGCTTATGTGATATGGGTGCTAGTATTAGTGCAATACCTTATGACTTATACAAAGAAATTATTCAGGATATTGCACCTGCTGAGATAGAAGATATTGATGTCACAATTAAACTTGCCAATAGAGATACTATTTCACCAATGGGAATTGTAAGAGATGTTGAAGTCTTGTGTGGGAAAACTAAATACCCTGCTGATTTTCTTGTTCTTGGTTCCCCACAAGATAGCTTTTATCCTGTTATATTTGGTAGACCCTTCTTGAACACTGTCAATGCTAGGATAGACTGTGAAAAGGATATCGTTACTATTGGCTTGGGTGATATGTCTCATGAGTTTAATTTGCCTAAATTTAGTAGACAACACCGTGAAGAAGAATTGCCTAGTAAGGATGAAATTATTGGTCTTGCTTCTATTGCGGTACCTCCTAGTGATCCTTTAGATCAATATTTGCTAGATCATGAAAATGATATGGTTATGAATGAAAGAAGGGAAATAGATGAAGTATTCTTTAAACAAGAACCTATCCTGAAACACAATTTGCTTGTTGAAATCCTAGGGGATCCTCCTCCACCCAAGGGTGATCCCGTGTTTGAGCTTAAACCGTTGCCTGATACTCTTAAATATGCTTATCTTGATGAGAAAAAGATATATCCTGTTATTATTAGTGCTGACCTTTCAGAGCATGAAGAAGAGAGATTATTGAAAACTCTGAAGAAGCACCGTGCTGCTATTGGATATACTCTTGATGATCTTAAGGGCATTAGTGCCACTCTATGTCAACATAAAATAAATTTGGAAGAAGATGCCAAACCAGTTCGTGATCATCAACGACGGCTGAATCCTAAGATGAAAGAAGTGGTAAGAAAAGAAATACTAAAGCTCCTGGAGGCAGGTATAATTTATCCCGTTGCAGATAGTAAGTGGGTAAGTCCTATCCATTGTGTCCCTAAGAAGGGAGGTATTACCGTCGTTCCTAATGATAAAGATGAATTGATCCCGCAAAGAATTATTACAGGATATAGGATGGTAATTGATTTCCACAAATTAAATAAAGCTACTAAGAAAGATCATTACCGCTTACCTTTTATCGATCAAATGCTAGAAAGATTATGAAAACACACACACTTTTGCTTTCTAGACGGCTATTCTGGTTTCTCTCAAATACCTGTGTCAGCCATTAATCAATCAAAAACTACTTTTACTTGCCCTTTTGGTACTTTTTCTTATAGACGTATGCCTTTTGGTTTATGTAATGCACCTGCTACCTTTCAAAGATGCATGATGGCTCTATTTTCTGACTTTTGTGAAAAGATTTGTGAGTTTTTCATGGACGACTTTTCCGTCTATGGATCCTCTTTTGATGATTGCTTAAGCAACCTTGATCGAGTCTTGCAGAGATGTGAAGAAACTAACCTTGTCTTGATTTGGGAAAAGTGCCACTTTATGGTTAATGAAGGTATTGTCTTGGGGCATAAAGTTTCTGAAAGAGGTATTCAAGTTGATAAGGCCAAGGTTGATGCTATTGAAAAGATGCCATGTCCCAAGGACATCAAAGGTATAAGAAGTTTCATTGGTCACGCCGGATTTTATAGGAGGTTCATTAAGGACTTCTCCAAAATTTCTCAGCCTCTGACTAATTTATTACAAAAAGATATACCATTTGTCTTTGATGATGATTGTGTAGAAGCATTTGAAATACTTAAGAAATCATTGATCTCTTCACCTATTGTTCAGCCACCTGATTGGAATTCACCCTTTGGAATTATGTGTGATGCTAGGGATTATGCAGTAGGTGTTGTTCTAGGGCAAAGAGTTGATAAGAAATTAAATGTTATTCAATATGCTAGTAAAACTCTAGACAATGCTCAAAGAAATTATGCTACTACTGAGAAAGATTTCTTAGCAGTTGTATTTGCTTGTGATAAGTTCAGACCTTATATTGTTGATTCTAAAGTAACTATTCACATGTATCATGCTGCTATTAAATATCTTATGGAAAAGAAAGATGCAAAACCTAGACTTATTAGATGGGTTCTCTTGCTACAAGAATTTTATTTGCATATTGTTGATAGAAAGGGAGCTGAGAACCCGCTCTGCATAACTTGTCTAGGTTAGAAAATGTTCTTGATGACCCACTACCTATTGATGATAGCTTTCCTGATGAGCAATTAAATGTCATAAATGCCTCTCGTAGTACTCCGTGGTATGCTGATTATGCTAATTATATTGTTGCTAAATTTATACCACCTAGTTTCACATACCAGCAAAAGAAAAAGTTTTTCTATGATTTGAGACATTACTTTTGGGATGACCCACATCTTTATAAAGAAGGAGTAGATGGTGTTATTAGACGTTGTGTACCTGAGCATGAACAGGAACAGATCCTACGCAAGTGTCACTCTGAAGCATATGGAGGACACCACGCTGGAGATAGAACTGCACATAAGGTATTGCAATCCGGTTTTTATTGGCCTACTCTCTTCAAGGATGCCCGTAAGTTGGTCTTAACTTGTGATGAATGCCAAGGAATTGGTAATATTAGTAGACGTCAAGAAATGCCTATGAATTATTCACTCGTTATTGAACCATTTGGTGTTTGGTGCTTTGATTATATGGGACCTTTTCCTGCCTCTAATGGTTATACACATATTTTAGTTGATGTTGATTATGTTACTAAGTGGGTAGAAGCTATTCCAACTAGTAGTGCTGATCATAACACCTCTATTAAAATGCTTAAAGAAGTTATTTTTCCGAGGTTTGGTGTCCCTAGATATTTAATGATTGATGGTGGTTCACATTTTATTCATGGTGCTTTCCGTAAAATGCTTGCTAAGTATGATGTTAATCATAGAATTGCATCTCCTTATCACCCACAGTATAGTGGTCAAGTAGAATTGAGTAATAGAGAGCTCAAATTAAATTTGCAAAAGACTGTCAATAGGTCTAGAAAGAATTGGTCTAAGAAACTTGATGATGCATTATGGGCCTATAGAACTGCATATAAAAATCCTATGGGTATGTCTCCATATAAAATGGTTTATGGAAAAGCATGTCACTTACCTCTCGAACTAGAACACAAGGCTTATTGGGCTATTAAAGAGCTCAATTATGATTTCAAACTTGCCGATGAGAAGAGGTTATTTGATATTAGCTCACTTGATGAATGGATAACCCAAGCTTAGGAAAATGACAAATTGTTTAAAGAAAAGGTTAAAAGATGGCATGATAAAAGGATACAAAAGCGTGAGTTTAATGTAGGTGATTATGTATTGCTATACAACTCTCGTTTAAGATTTTTTGCAGGAAAACTTCTCTCTAAATGGGAAGGCCCTTACGTTATCGAGGAGGTCTATCGTTCCGGTGCCATAAAAATCAACAACTTTGAAGGCACAAATCAGAAGGTGGTGAATGGTCAAAGAATCAAACATCATATCTCAGGTAATCCCATAAATGTTGAAACCAATGATATTGAAACTGTAACCCCGGAGGAATACATAAGGGACACTTTCCGGAACGTTTCAGACTCCGAAAAGGAATAGGTATGTGGTACGGTAAGTAAACCGACTCCAAAACAGTTTTTAAGGCAATATTTCTCCGTTTTGGAATATTTAGAAAAATAGAAAAATAAGAAGCAGTCCTGGAAGGACACGAGGCCTCCACAAGGGTGGAGGGCGCGCCCTACCCTACTAGGCGCGCCCCCCTACCTCGTGGGCACCTCGTGTGCTCTCGGGACTCCGTTTTCTTGCACGATACGTATTTTGGTCGGTAAAAATTCATTATATAATCTCCCGAAGGTTTTGACCCTTGTATCACGCAAATATCCTCTGTTTTTGTTTCGGGTTGTTGCTGCTGCAGATTAGAGCAAGATGTCTTCTCAAGAGTCAGTCGGGGAGAGCCGGGTGTCTCATCCGGCATCGAGATCAAGGACAAACAGAGATGCTGACCACTTTGGGCCAGCAACGGAGGAAGAGATGGAGGCTGACTTAATGAGGATAGATGCCATGGAGGAGGATCAAGAAGTCACTTCTCGCTTCCGAGCTGAATTCACGATGGGAGAACTACAGAGCTCAGCTATTCCAAACTCGTTTATCCCTTCCAATGTTAGATTTATTTCTTATGAAAATATGAAGAGGAGTGTCACTTATTCTCCCGCAGCTATGCAACACCCTTGGGTGCAAGGAGCCTTAGCCGTTACAGGAAAGCTTCATACAGAAATAATGGACCTCAAGCAGCAAGTCAATAAGCTCGAGGAGGAGAATCGTATCCTGAGGGGCATCATCTCCAAGAATATTACACCATCACCAAAGAAGGAGATATAATCACATGGGTATGGGCACTCCCCTTGGCAACTGCCAAGCTTGGGGGAGGTGCCCTGGTATCGTATCACCATCACACTCCTATCTTTACCGTTTTCCTTAGTTCGATCCTATTTAGTAGTATCTTGATCTAGTTTTGAGTTTTGCTTTATGATTACTCTATGCAATCGAGTCCATGAGCTATATAATAAAGATTAGTGTTGAGTCAAGGGCTTGATTATTTTGCCATGATCTTGAGTGAATAAAATAAGAAAGGAATACAAAGAAATAAAAATATCATATTGATCTTATGGATAGTAATGACTTCACATAGAAAGAGTATGATGATTAAAAGTTGTTGAGAGTTGACAAACATAGCTTTGGTCATCGTTGCAATTAATAGGAAGTAATAAGGAAAGAGAGGTTCACATAAAAATATACTATCTTGGACATCTTTTATGATTGGGAGCACTCATTAAAATATGACATGCTAAAGAGTTGATGTTGGACAAGGAAGACAACGTAATGGGTTATGTTTTCTTATATCTGAGATAAAGTATATTGTCATGGATCATCCAACATGTTGAGCTTGCCTTTCCCCCTCATGCTAGCCAAATTCTTTGCACCAAGTAGAGATACATCTTGTGCTTCCAAAAACCCTTAAACCAGTTTTGCCATGAGAGTCCACCATACCTACCTATGGATTGAGTAAGATCCCTCAAGTAAGTTGTCATCGGTGCAAGCAATAAAAAATTGCTCTCTAAATATGTATGATTGATTGGTGTGGAGGAAATAAGCTTTATACGATCTTGTGATGTGGAAGAAATAAAAGCGACGGACTGCATAATAAAGGTTCATATCACAAGGGGCAATATAAAGTGACGTTCTTTCGCATTAAGATTTTGTGCATCCAACCCTGAAAGCGCATGGCAACCTCTGCTTCCCTCTATGAAGGGCCTATCTTTTATTATTATCTTCTACCTTATGCAAGAGTCATGGTGATCTTCACCTTTCCTTTTTACATTTTATCCTTTGGCAAGCACAGGATGTTGGAAAGATCCTGATAGATATATCTAATTGGATGTAAGTTAGCAGGAGTTATTATTGTTGACATTACCCTTGAGATAAAAGGTTGGGAGGCGAACTATAAACCCCTATCTTTCTCTGTGTCCGGTTAAAACTCCATAACCACAAGTATTGCTTGAGTGTTAGCAATTATGAAAGACTAAATGATAGTTGAGTATGTGGACTTGCTAGAAAGCTCTGACATAGACTCTTTCTGATGTTATGATAAATTGCAATTGCCTCAATGACTGAGATTATAGTTTGTTAGTTCTCAATAAAGTTTATGATTCGTACTTTTGCATTGTGAATAGATTATTACTTGATCATAAGAAATCATATGACAATATCCTTAATACTTTTGTTGTAGTTGCGGATGCTTGCAATAGAGGTTAATCATAAGTGGGATTCTTGTTCAAGTAAGAACAGCACCCAAGCACCGGTCCACCCACATATCAAATTATCAAAGTACCGAACGCGAATCATATGAACGTGATGAAAACTAGCTTGACGATAATTCCCATGTGTCCTCGGGAGCGCTTTTCTCTATATAAGAGTTTGTCCAGGCTTGTCCTTTGCTACAAAAAGGATTGGGCCACCTTGCTGCACTTTATTTACATTTGTTACTTGTTGCTCGTTACAAATTATCCTATCACAAAACTATCTGTTACCACTTATTTCAGTACTTGCAGTGAATACCTTGCTGAAAACCGCTTATCATTTCCTTCTGCTCCTCGTTGGGTTCGACACTCTTACTTATCGAAAGGACTACGATAGATCCCCTATACTTGTGGGTCATCATGCTTCACTTAGATTATTTTGAGAGTCTTAAATAGCATGGTAATTTTCTTAAATAATCCTAATATGCTAGGTATTCAAGATTAGTAAAAACTTTCTTATGAGTGTGTTGAATACTAAGAGAAGTTTGATGCTTGATGATTGTTCTGAGACATGGAGGTAGTGATATTAAATTTGTGCTAGTTGAGTAGTTTTGAATTTGAGAAATACTTGTGTTGAAGTTTGCAAGTCCCGTAACATGCATGTATGGTAAACGTTATGTAACAAATTTGAAACATGAGGTGTTCTTTGATTGTCCTCCTTATGAGTGGCGGTCGGGGACGAGCGATGGTCTTTTCCTACCAATCTATCTCCCTAGGAGCATGCGCATAGTACTTGGTTTTTGATGACTTGTAGATTTTTGCAATAAGTATGTGAGTTCTTTATGACTAATGTTGAGTCCATGGATTATACGCACTCTCACCTTTCCACCATTGCTAGCCTCTTGGCACTGCATTGCCCTTTCTCACATTGAGAGTTGGTGCAAACTTCACCGGTGCATCCAAACCCCGTGATATGATACGCTCTTTCACACATAAACCTCCTTATATCTTCCTCAAAACAGCCACCATACCTACTTATTATGGCATTTCCATAGGCATTCCGAGATATATTGCCATGCAACTTTCCACCGTTCCGTTTATCATGACACGTTCATCATTGTCATATTGCTTTGCATGATCATGTAGTTGACATAGTATTTGTGGCAAATCCACCGTACATAATTCTTTCATACATGTCACTCTTGGTTCATTGCATATCCCGGTACACCGCCGGAGGCATTCATATAGAGTCATACTTTGTTCTAGTGTCGAGTTGTAATCATTGATTTGTAAATAAATAGAAGTGTGATGATCATCATTTTCTAGAGCATTGTCCCAAGTGAGAAATTAAAAAAAGAGAGAAAGGCCAAAAACGAGAAGGCCCCAAAAAAATGAGAGAAAAAGAGAGAAGGGACAATGTTACTATCCTTTTACCACAGTTGTGCTTCAAAGTAGCACCATGATCTTCATAATAGAGAGTCTCTTGTTTTGTCACTTTCATATACTAGTGGGAATTTTTCATTATAGAACTTGGCTTGTATATTCCAACAATAGGCCTCCTCAAGTGCCCTAGGTCTTCGTGAGCAAGCAAGTTGGATGCACACCCACTTAGTTTCTTTTGTTGAGCTTTCATATATTTATAGCTCTAGTGCATCCGTTGCATGGCAATCCCTACTCCTTGCATTAACATCAATTGATGGGCATCTCCATAGCTCATTGATTAGCCTCGTTGATGTGAGACTTTCTCCTTTTTTGTCTTCTCCACATAACCCCATCATCATATTCTATTCCACCCATAGTGCTATATCCATGGCTCACACTCATGTATTGCGTGAAGGTTGAAAAAGTTTGAGATTACTAAAGTATGAAACAATTGCTTGGCTTGTCATCGGGGTTGTGCATGATGAGAGCATTCTTGTGTGACGAAAATGGAGCATGACTAAACTATATGATATTGTAGGGATGAACTTTCTTTGGCCATGTTATTTTTAGAGGACATAATTGCTTAGTTAGTATGCTTGAAGTGTTATTATTTTTATGTCAATATTGAACGTTTATATTGAATCTTTTGAATCTAAATATTCATACCACAATTAAGAAGAATTACATTGAAATTATGCCAAGTAGCATTCCACATCAAAAATTTCTGTTTTTATCATTTACCTACTCGAGGACGAGCAGGAATTAAGCTTGGGGATGCTTGATACGTCTCCAACGTACCTATAATTTTTTATTGCTCCATGCTATATTATCTTCTGTTTTGGACATTATTGGGCTTTATTATACACTTTTATATTATTTTTGGGACTAACCTATTAACCGGAGGCCCAGCCCAGAATTGCAGTTTTTGGCCTATTTCAGAGTTTCGCAAAAAGAATATCAAACGGAATGAAACCTTCGGGAACGTGATTTTGAACAAACATGATCCAGAGGACTTGGACCCCACGTGAAGAAAGCTAATAGAAGCCACGAGGTAGGGGCGCGCCTACCCCGGGCGCGCCTCCACCCTCGTGGGCCCATGTTTCTCCACCGACGCATTCTTCCTCCTATATATACCCACGCACCCCAAACTACCAGACACGGAGCCAAAACCCAATTCCACCGACGCAACCTTCTGTACTCCATGAGATCCCATCTTGGGGCCTGTTAGGAGCTTCACGGGGGGCATCGATCACGTAGGGCTTCTACATCAACACCATAGCCTCTCCAATGAAGTGTGATTAGTTTACCTCAAACCTTCGGGTCCATAGTTCTTAGCTAGATGGCTTCCTCTCTCTTTTTGGATCTCAATACAATGTTCTCCCCCTCTCTTGTGGAGATCTATTCGATGCAATCTTCTTGTGCGGTGTGTTTGTTGAGACCAATGAATTGTGGGTTTATGATCAAGTTTATCTATGAACAATATTTGAATCTTCTGAATTCTTTTATGTATGATTAGTTATCTTTGCAAGTCTCTTCGAAATATCAGTTTGGTTTGGCCTACTAGATTGATCTTTCTTGCAATGGGAGAAGTGCTTAGCTTTGGGTTCAATCTTGCGGTGTCCTTTCCTAGTGACAGTAGGGGCAGCAAGGCACGTATTGTATTGTTGCCATCGAGGATAACAAGATGGGGTTTATATCATATTGCATGAGTTTATCCCTCTACATCATGACATCTTGCTTAAAGCGTTACTCAGTTCTTATGAACTTAATACTCTAGATGCATGCGGGATAGCGATCGATGTGTGGAGTAATAGTAGTAGATGCAGGCAGGAGTCGGTCTACTTGTCTCGGACGTGATTCCTATATACATGATCATGCCTAGATATTCTCATAACTATGCTCAATTCTGTCAATTGCTCAACAGTAATTTGTTGACCCACCGTAAATACTTATGCTCTCGAGAGAAGCCACTAGTGAAACCTATGGCCCCCGGGTCTATTTTCCATCATATTAATCTTCCAACACTTAGCTATTTTTGTTGCCTTTTATTTTACTTTGCATCTTTATCATAAAAATACCAAAATTTTTATCTTATCATATCTATCAGATCTCACTCTCGTAAGCGACCGTGTAGGGATTGACAACCCCTTATCGCGTTGGTTGCGAGGATTTATTTCTTTGTGTAGGTGTGAGGGACTCGTGCGTGGCCTCCTACTGGATTGATACCTTGGTTCTCAAAAACTGAGGGAAATACTTACGCTACTTTGCTGCATCACCCTTTCCTCTTCAAGGGAAAACCGACGCAGTGCTCAAGAGGTAGGAGCGCCTTCTCCGGTGCCCTCTCTGGTGCTTTCTCCGGCGCCCTCTCCGGCGCCAACGCCGGCTCAGTGGGCAGAGCGGCTTGAGGCTCCACCACCGCTGGCGCCCGGGATGCCTCCTCCGGCGCCGCCCGTGCCGCGTGCTCCAAGACGGCGTCGCCGCCACCCCCATCAGCCCCCTCCTGCTCGACCACATCGGTCCGCGGTGGGGTGTCATCCCCGACGACCACGAACTCCCGGTCGAGGTCCATCACATCCGCACGGCCGCCTTGGCCGTGCTCCTTGTCCGATGCCGGCACGAAGACCGTTGCCGCCACCATCGTCCCCGCTGGCATCTCCGGCCATGCCGCCTCCACGCCAGCTTGCGCCCACGCCGTGGCGGCGCCGACTCAGCTCGGTCGACGCCGCCCAGCTCCGCTTGGCCCGTTCCGTCCCGACAGCCAGGCCTCGGCGTCGGCGGGTCTGATTAAGGTCCGGGTCCACCGCCGCCTCCTCCTCGTCCCGGTCGACGGTGCCAGATCGGCTCCTCCAGACCAAGGCACCCTCGGCGGACGCGGCATCCGCCGCCGCCAGCTCCAGCGAGATCGGCGACTTGAAGCACAAGACAAGAAACAATCACGCCGAGTCGAGCGGAGTCACTCAGCAACTCGGCTCGGGCAAAGAAAGTTACTTACCCCGGCACAACCGGAACGGCGGGCCTTTCCGCCCTCTCCTATGGAGCGTCGCGCCTTCTCTTGGCGGGCGGCTTCGCACCCCTAGCCGGGTTCGCTGTGCGTTTCGCGGTTGGGGCCCGCGGCGGGATGTTGTCCTTCCCGTGTGGGCGCCGTGCTGTCGCCACCCCCCGAGACGACCCGGCTCCGGCCACGCCACAGCCTCCTCCACCCAGCACCGCTGCATCAACGACTCGTGTCAACATCCCCAAAGCCGTCCCACAACCGACGACTCAAGCAACACACACAAGACTCACCTACTCGGCACCCTGCGCCCGTGTCGGCGGCCGCCGCCTCCCCTCCGCCATGGGCCTCGGGCTCCTACGAGGCGACCCGCACCACCTGCGCCTTTGCCCGGTCGTAAGGATGCCGGATGGCGTTCAGAAGCACCTCACGTGTCGCGTCGGGACGAACGAGAAGATAAGCAGCAGCGAAGTACAGGGACCAGGGACTCACCAGCGGTGCTGGGTCCGAATGGCTGTACGGGGCCTTCCTGAACTCCTAGTTCACCCCCAAGTTGGCCTTGGAGATGTCATTGACCCGGCGTGCAACTTGGTCCTCCGCCAACCGCGTGTTTGCCATGTGGTTGGGATCTTGGATGCCGGTCATCTGACTGATGAGATGGCTACGCTGCTGCAGTGGCAGCACCTGCCGGGAGATAAAGGCAGCAATGAGGTCGGTGCCGGTGAGCCTCTCCTGCTGCTTCATCACCTACACCCACTCGCACAGGTTGAGCACCTCCTGCGAGGGGCGCTTGGGGTGATACCCCTAGTTCTGCTTCCCCGACGGCGGTGAATTGATGAATGGCGGGAGGTTGATGCGGTCCTCGCCGAGGTTGTGGACGTAGAAGAAAGAATTCTGCCATTTCTTGGCAGAATCCTCCAGCGGCACCTTCAGGCAGTCGGTGCCCGACCGCTTGGAGATGACGGCCGCCCCGCACTCGGACATCTCCGCGGCCTTCGGCCCCTGCTGCTTCAAGGAGAAGAAGTGCACCCAGAGGTCGATCGTAGGCTCGACCCCCAGGTACCCCTCACAGAGGGTAACGAAGCCGGACAACTGCACGATGGCGCCGGTGCCAAGATGGTGGGGTTGTAGCCCGAAGAACTCCAGAAAGTCGAGGAAGAAGCCGCTCGCGGGAAGCCCAAACCCGCGCTTGAAGTGCGGCAGTAAGACCACCCGCTCCGAGCCCTCGGGCCGCGGCTCCCGCTCGCCCTGCGGGAGGTGCACCTCCACCTCCTCCGCCCTCGGCAAGCGCCTGGTGTCGCAAAGGTAGGCGATGTCGTCGGGGGTGATAGTGGAACCCATCCACGATCCTGACGGCAGCGCCATCGACCCGAGCGCGGGGGAAGAGGGAGGAGCAAAGGAACAAGATGGCAAGAAAGCTCTGCTCAAGACTGCGTGCATCGCAGCTAGCGGCGGTTGTCGGTGTCAAAACCGGCGGATCTCGGGTAGGGGGTCCCGAACTGTGCGTCTAAGGCGGATGGTAACAGGAGGCAGGGGACACGATGTTTACCAGGTTCGGCCCTCTCGATGGAGGTAAACCCTACTTCCTCGCTTGATTGATCTTGATGATATGAGTATTACAAGAGTTGATCTACCACGAGATCGTAGAGGCTAAACCTTAGAAGCTAGCCTATGGTATGATTGTTCTTGTCCTACGGACTAAACCCTCCGGTTTATATAGACACCGGAGGGGGCTAGGGTTACACAGAGTCGGTTACAAGGGAGGAGATCTACATATCCGTATTGCCAAGCTTGCCTTCCATGCCAAGGAGAGTCCCATCCGGACACGGGACGAAGTCTTCAATCTTGTATCTTCATAGTCCAATAGTCCGGCCAGAGGATATAGTCCGGCTGTCCGGAGACTCCCTAATCTAGGATTCCCTCAGTAGCCGCTGAACCAGGCTTCAATGATGATGAGTCCGGCGCGCAGATTGTCTTCGGCATTGCAAGGCGGGTTCTTCCTCCGAATACTCCACAGAAGGTTTTGAACACAAGGATAGTGTCCGGCTCTGCAAAACAAATTCCACATACCACCGTAGAGAGAATAATATTTCCACACATCTAATCTGCCGACCGTTTTTCATGACGTGACGTATTGCCGCGGTCTGGCCATGATGAACCATCTTTCTCAACCAGCCTACCACTGCATGTTTTGCGAGGCAATTTTATTGGCACGTCTTGTCGAAGCAGATATCGTGTCCCCCTTATTACGGGATTCTCATCAATACGGATGCGGGTAACCCAATCGTGCCCGTTGGTATGACTCCTCGATTTAGGCAAGTCCCAAATGGCCACGTGGAGGACGCTTGATATTCATCCCCTTTATAAAGAGGCCAAGGGCTGTCCTTTTTCTTCTTGCACTCAATCGAATCCTTCCCCCACCTCGAGTTCCAACACCCAAGGCTCAGGTTAGGCGCTTTGAACCTTCCGCCATGTCCGGATCCAACCTTCAAGGTCGGTGGATGCCCTCCTCTGTCACAGAGGAAGACATCAAGAAACTAAGAGAGGCCAGGTATTTGACCGGCGAAATTTCGCACAGGTTGCCTGCTCGAGGGAAGGTCATTCCCACTCCCGAACCCAGCGAGAGCGTTGTATTCATCTCTCACTTCCTCTGAGGGCTAGGCCTTCTTCTAGATCCCTTTGTTAGGGGGCTCATGTTCTATTACGGGCTGGATTTTCATGACCTGACCCCGGATTCCATCCTTCACATCTCGTCGTTCATCGTCGTGTGTGAAGCCTTCCTCCGCATTACCCCACACTTCGGCCTGTGGCTCAAAACTTTCAATGTGACGCCGAAGATGATTGAGGGGCAACACGCAGAGTGCGAGGTTCCGTAATAAGCAAAGGCGCCGATGTTCCATGGCCAAAGGGTTCCTTCCCGGAGGTGTCCATTTTATGGCAACGGGAGTGGTTTTATACCACGGCTCCCCGGGGCACCAAGTGGGTGGCCGCCCCTGCCTTTCGCTCGGGCCCCCCACCAAGACTGACGTCATGGATCAACAAGGGGCTGGACTGGGTGCCAGTAAATGATGTGCCGATATTGCAAAGTCGCATCCGAGATCTCCTCGAGAGAGATGTCGGCCTGGTCACGGTAATGCGAGTCATGCTAGTTCGTCGGGTCCTGCCTTGCAAACGTCAACCCCTCCGAATGTGGGAGTTCAACCCGGAAGGACCGCGAGCTATTCAGCACTTCTTCGGCATGACGCTCGAAGAGATGTACAAATTGTTCTTCGGACCACAAGTAAGGTGTCCGGACCTCACTGAGGATACGGGTCTGAGCTGCAATTGCCCAGATACCCAAGGAAGTAATCTCGTGGTCGAATACGCTGTCTTTTTATTTATCACAACATCATTCTGAAAAGTCGCTCTTTGACCAGGACTGGGTAACAAAGGCGAAGATGATCAGGTGTTCGGCCCCCCTTCCCAAAGGCTCAGCATATCCAGTACTGGCCAGAATGCTCGAGTCGGCGCCTTATCAGGCACCCTCAGGGGAAGATAAAGGGGGAATAAAGAGGCTGAAAGCGGACCTCACTCATTATTCATCCAAACCGGGGGAATTAGCGCCTCTGCGAAGGAGGATAACCGGGGAGAAGGATCTGAAATTCCCTCTCCCCAAGGAAGGAAGAGGACCACCTGTGAAGACCCGGAAACAAAGGTTTCCAAACGGGAGAAGAAATCTTCGCCAGAGGGTCCTGCCTCGGAGGTTACCCTTGTCGCACAGTGTCCGCAAGGGGATCAGCCTTCCACCGAGCTGTAAGTAAACAAAAAGTACTTAATAGTAAAAATATCCTGCTTTACCTCTGAGGACAATAACCGAAACATATATCTTATAGTTCGGATCATAGCCCTTCTCGACAGAGTTCGTCTTCGGGGGATCTTCTTCTGGAGATGATGGAGAGCGAAATACCTCCCCATGCCACCTCGCCTCATGAGGCGGGCGACGCTGAAGTGTCATCGCAAAGGGCTTCTCCTGATCCGCCAAGGCCAGAGGGTAATCCCTTGGCCACATGAAGCCCTCAGCATTCGGCTCCTAAGGAGAGCAACAGAAAGAGTCCGGAACCGTCTGGTGTGCGACCGGACACACTGAAGGATCTTCTGGAGAAAGCGGCTATCTCAGAAGTGCACTGTACGCTAATGGGTACGGTGATTCAGAGGATTTCATCCACCGAAAGCGGGTTGCATGAAGCATTTATGAGTCTGCTGAAAGGCTTTGAGGTACGTGAAATAGTGTGTGTTTGACAGTACCGCACACGCTAGGTGTGCCCTATGCAGATAGTAGCCCCTGAGACTCTGGTTGCTATCGAGAACGGCGGCAAACAGAGGTTCATAGTCCCAGGTAATAATCAGTCCGCCTTCATGTGCAGGTGGCGGAGGGTCCGGTGGCTAGCCGGACTGGTAAGTTTGTCGGGCTGAAGCGGCAACTTGATGCGGAATATGACGACATCATGCTTGTCAACAAGCGGCTCGACGAGGCACAGGGTATGTGATTTCTTCGGTGATCAACACATAGTAAGAGGAGCATGATGCTAGTATCTTTAATATGTGTGACTGCATATGAAGCTGCCGCCGTGGAGACCCTTCGGGCGGAACTTGCCCGAGCCAAGGAACAGGACATGAATAGTGATGCGGCCGCTCTAAAGGCGGTCGAAGAGCTGAGAGCCGAACAGGCTGCGCATTGCCAAAGCAAGGAAAAAATGGCCAAGATGGCCGTTGACTTGAAAGATGCCGCTGACCGTTACCAGCTTCTTGAAAAAGAAAGCCGAGCGAAGGCGACGGACCTGCAGAAGGCCATGGTAGCAGCCAAGGAAGCCCGCTCTAAAATCAGAGCGGTGAAGGAGGAGTTGCGTCAAGCTGGAGATATCGCGGCTGGGAAGCCCTTTTTGTTGCAGACGAAGTTCGGAGATCCAAAGTATGCCCCTCTTGATCAACTATGGAGTTCTGCAGACGCGTACGTGGATTTGGCAGCCAGTGCCGCTGATGGGCCCTGTACTTCAAGGATCAAAAAGATCGTGAAGTGGAAAAGTTGTTCTGGTTACAGTTTGATGGTCCAGTGCGTCCGCTGCTGTTGAATGGGCGAATGGCCGAGTGGGCCAAGCTCCATAGGTTGTCCGGGCTTGCCATGAGGTCTGTTGTGGATGATCTGTGGCCGGAAGAGTTCCTTGGTGTTGTGCCGCACATCGACGCTATGAAGAGGTCAGCGTGCATAGAGGGTGCGCGGATGGCACTTGCCCGTGTCAAGACATACTGGGCAGAGATGGAGGCCACCGCTATTGCAACCCAGAGTTTGGCCGTGGGCCAAGTATCTGTCAAGCACTACTTTGAAGAAGTCCTTGAAGGCGCTCGTTCAACAGAGGCTCAGTGCTCGAAGAATATTATGTTCTAGTGACATCTATTCCCATTGTAAAAACAATGTTTTATTATAAAGGCTGTGTTTATACTTTTTCCTGAAAATATTATGATGCCTCATGTGCGGCCGTTTATGTATATTTATATATAACCTGAAAGTTTGCAGTCGTCGGCTTCAGCCCCCACGCATATAATGCGGGGGTGTTCGCAAAAAACGCGTATTCACACTTGATCCAGTGTCTTGGTCCATTAAGGAGGTGGTAGCGCAGCGAATGAGGCAATCGGACTATATTGCTTGAACACTTTCACTTAGCCATAGGAGTTTGGTGGGGCTACTATATAGCCCTGGTACCTCCGCTTGCCGTCGAATGCGGGCGCCAGACGTACATGACCGGAAACGGCCCTTCGTTAATGTGGAGGAACTCAAGATTCCGCTAAGTCATCGAAAGTGGTTGACCAGTCTCGCGCTTTATCATGACAGTCATTTTTCGCTTTCATCGAGGTGCTCATCCGGATGAACCAGGCACAATCACAGTAGTTCTCCCGGTGCCACCTTAGCCGATAGAGCGGAACGTAAGGTAGAAACACACGGGAGCCGGTCAAACCCAACATTTGACCAAAGACATGATTCGGAGCTGATGCATATAAGGCCAAACTCGCGACACCGAACACTCCCTAAGGTATTCGGTCTTTATAACATATGCGGGGCTGAGCGATGCCCTTGATAATGAACCCCGAGTGTCCAGGTACGTGCAATGCTCTGACGTGGTGAAAGGCCAATAACGTCACCATCCTTCTCAGATATACTAAGTATCTAGAGGACGTGAACAACAAGAGACAGTAAAAAAGGTTTACGCAGGGTCTTAATCTAAAAAGAAACCTTTGAGCGGGTCCCTGCTGCACGTATGCGCCTGTGTCTCCGTTGTGCCGTATCCTAGACGGGTGTGGCAAGATTGTCATCTGTAAAAGAGAAGAACTTAGGTGAAAGTTGTCGTGCCAAAAAATTGGTTATTCTCAATAAACCATTAAAATTCGAGATAAGTCAAGTTGAGCCGAACTAGCCCTGATTACACGCGGGAAGCCCCTGGTGCCGTCTATGGGGGTATAACCATCAAACCAATCTCAGGTTTATCTAAGCTGTTACAGCTAGTAATGCGCCGGACTCGTTTAGCCGTGTCCGCGGTCTTGACGACCGATCCTTTATTCTGGTTGAAGGGGCCATTTAGTGTTCGGCTATTAAAGCCGTCGCACATTCTTCCGCTCGTAAGGAACGTTCAATGTTTCCGCTAATGGTGATGATGCCACGTGGACCGGGCATCTTAAGCTTGAGAGAAGCGTAATGCAGTAGTGCATTAAAACGAGTGAAAGCCGCTCTTCCGAGTAGTGCTTGATAGCCACTTCGGAATGGAGCGATGTCGAAGGTTAACTTTTCGCTTCGGAAGTTGTCGGGAGAACCGAATACAACCTCTAGTAATAGAGAGCCCGTGCAGCGGGCCTTTGGGCCTGGTATTACTCCCTTGAAGGTAGTATTACCGAGGCTGATTTTTTCGGGTCTATCCCCATTTTGCGGACTGTGTTCTGATATATCAGATTTAGACTACTGCCGCCGTCCATAAGGACTCATGTGAGATGGTATCCATTTATTATTGTGTCTAACACCAAGGCGGCCAGTCCTTCGTGCCGGATGCTTGTCGGGTAATCCCTGGGATCAAAAGTGATCGGGCAGGCCATACAGGGGTTGAACTTAGGGGTGATGGGCTTTCACGGCTGCGTGTGTCTCGGAGTGCACGCTTGCTTCTCCTCTTCGCCACGTGGATCATGTTTACTCGTTTTAACCTCTCCGTGGGAGTTTTTTCGTCCCCTGCTGCTTTGGTGGCGAGGCTCGCCCTCGTCTTCACTTGGTGTCTCCTCCCTTGTGTTGGCGCTTAGCTTACTGCCTGCTTGAAGACCCAGATTCTCTGTGGGTGTGATTTGCAGGTTTATCGGGGTGCCATGAATCGACATTGTTTGTCTAGAATCTTGTTTAGGCTGGACGGTCCATCTCTGCTGCCTTTGAAAGGCTTTTTCCGCTGACCTGGTTGAGAGCCCCTGAATCCGGCGTTTACCGCCGTATTATCTGGGCTGTCTTCTGTGTTTTGACGCTTTCTTTTACTACCTCGTGGTTTTCCATTGCCATCCCTGACTTCGGATGTGCTTGGGTCGCTGGTGCTACTGCGGGCTAACCAGCTATCTTCGCCCGCGCAAAAGCGGGTCATGAGGCTTTGTCAGGGCTGCCATTGTTCTCGGTTTTTCCTGGCCGAGGTGTCTGGCGAGCCATTCGTCTCGGACGCTATGCTTGAAAGCTGCTAAGGCTTTGGTGTCTGGGCAGTCGATGATTTGGTTCTTCTTAGTGAGATACGTGTTCCAAAGCTTTCGGGCTGACTCTCCGGGCTGTTGAATTATATGACTTAAATCGTCTGCATCCGGAGGTCGGACATAAGTCCCTTGAAAATTAGCCCGAAAAGCATCCTCGAGCTCCTCCCAACTTCTAATTGAGTTTTCGGGGAGGCTTTTCAGCCAGTGTCGAGCTGGTCCTTTAAGCTTGAGGGGCAAGTACTTGATGGCGTGGAGATCATCTCCACGAGCCATATAGATATGGAGGATAAAGTCCTCAATCCAAACCCCAGGGTCTGTGGTCCCGTCGTACGCCTCTATGTTCACTGGTTTGAATCCTTCTGGAAATTCATGGTCCAGCACCTCGTCGGTGAAACATAGGGGGTGTGCGGTACCCCTGTATTTAGATGTATCATGGCATTCGGACAGTTGTAGTATTCGGTTGTGATTTTGTGACGTAGCGCGCTTCCTAGATCCATAAATGGATCTGGTTATACTGGATTTTTGGCGCAAGTCCTCACATAAATCGTGTGTCGACTTATGTGCGGCCTTGTTAGCCGCTCTATCGCGGCCACCAGGTGGTTGATCCGACCGGTTGGCTATTTTATTTTTCGGCTGTGTGGGCTCTAAGGCCTCATCGTCGAATTCGGGCAATAGCTTGCGCTTTGGATAGCTCTTTATGTGGTAACTTCCACCATACTTTTCTTCGTTGTCGAGCACTTTGTTCCATCTGCTGTTGAGTGTATTCTGTTCGGCCTTAAGCCTTCGCTTCTGCTTCTTCAGACTCCTCGTTGTGGCAATAAGCCTTCTGCGGAGGTTCTCTTGTTCCAAGTGCCTTTCCGGGATGATATGTGTATCTTCAGACAGATTTGTTTTTCCTCCCGGAGGGGTGTGGCTGCTCGGGAACGGGGTCCCCAGACTTGCTCGCCTGCAGCGTGGCTCAAAGGAGGCCCAGACGGCCCATCCTCACCAACACAAGCTCAAGACCTCGCAGGGGCAAGCCTCATGGGCGGACGACCCAGAGCTTCTCAGCACGGCCTCGTCAGGCTGGCTCACGAGGAGGCGGAGAGTTCAAGGCGGGTGCCTCATGAGGTGCCCGTGACGAAGCCATGACGACCAAGGGCGCCAACAGGCGCCAGCCAGCAGAGCGCCCTCCTTTCCTCTTTGGTGCAAAGGGGCAAGCGCAGCAAGGGCATCGAGCAAAGGCATCCGTTTGGTGCAACAAGACCAAGACCAGCCCCAACGGCTGGAATGCGATCATCGTGGAGCCCAAGCGGCGCCATCACCAGAGCCTTTGGCAAAGCGAGGACCAACTTTAGTTAGGATAAGTGTACCGCTGTTCCCCTTCAAAATGGCCAATTGTTGGCGCCCTACCCGCTCAATATTTGGGGAAGAGGTCCAGGGCCTTCGCTTACAAATAGGGGTAGCTGCACTCAGAAAGGAGGGGGGGATCGAGCAGTCGGAATCCAGAGAGAGACAAACCCGTTCCTCAAGCTAGAGCAACGAGGCACCACTTAGCAGTTCATCACACCCACCAAGAACAGACCCTCGCGAGGCTGTTCTTCCTCAGATTGTTCTTCGTCGGCCCTGAGGCAATCCACACACCACAAACTAGAGTAGGGTATTACACCACAACGGTGGCCCGAACTAGTATAAATCTTCGTCTCTTGTGTTGTTCTTGTTAGTAGTTTAGATCCCTGCGATTCGACGAGGTACGAGACGGTGGAGGGTTGGATCTCCGCGCGCACCCCAGAGTTTGAACCTTAAGGGTCTGCCGGAACCCGTGATTCGACATTTGCGCGCGCTGTAGGTGTGCGAATCTGCCTTTCGTCGCTTTGTTCTTCCTCGACCATCGCAACCATGTTCGACGCCTGTCTGGCTCGCGCCCAGCGCCGAGCCGCCTCGCTTCCCATCGCCGCCAGACAGCTCCCGCCGGCGGACGCCCTTGACGTTCCTGTCGGCCGGTTGTCAACGCCGCCACCGCCCGGCGGGAACAAGCAGCAAGCGCCGCCCCAAAGACTCCGTCCATGAGGCGGGACGGCCGCACCGCCACGCGCCGCCACCCCCGCTGGTTATTCGTCACAGGCGCAGCGCGCCATGGAGGCCCGAAGCTGCACTCATCGTGGGCTAACGAACTCCTGCGCTACCGCCCGCCGACGACGTCTACGAAGAATGGCTCGACCGCGTCGCCGAAGCTCGTCTGCATCTGCTGGAGGCGACCCAGCGCCGTCCGTTTACAGCACCGCACTCCCGCCCGCTGGCGATGAAGCTCCCTCGGCGCCTCGGCGCCTCCTCCTCAAGACGGGCGCTCGCCCCAAGGCACGCTGCCCTGGCGAAACCCGCTCGCCAGCGCCGAGGCGGCAAGAGCAGAGCTGCCAAGAAGTTCCTCGCCCACAAGAAGCTGCCCGAGCGCCCTCGCCCAAAGACGCCAACACCCTGCTTGCCCCCAGCCACGGCGCAGGAGGCCTGCAAGACCAAGCTCGCCGTCCGAGGCCCCCATGCCACGGCGGGCTGCCGCGCCTTCACCATCGAAAGCTGTGGCATCGCGTGGCCCGCCAAGTTCAAGCAGACCTGCCCCCACGCCACGACGGCACGGCAGACCTTACGGAGTTCCTCCAGCTCTATGAGCTGGGCATCGAGGCTGCCAACGGAGATGAAAAGGTCATGGCAAACTGGTTTCCCATGGCGCCAAGGACGGAGCCCGCACTGGATCCTGAATCCGCCCTGTGCACGATCTCTTCTGGCCGAGATGCACACCCGCTTCATCGCCAACTTCAAGGTACTCGCGAATCGCCACCCGCCGTGAGCGACATGCACGTAATCAGCAGCAGCTGGGAAACCCGCAAAAGTACATCCAGCGCTTCAACAACGCGCCTCAAGATCCTCGGGTGACGGAGGAGGCCATCATCTCTGCCTTCTCCGACGGGCGCGCGCGACATCAAGATGAAGGAGGAGTCTGGCGATGCATGAAGATCTGCGGCACCTCCCTCGAGCTGTTCAACTTGGCGACCAAGCGCGCCAGGCTGAGGAGGCGCTCCCTCCTCGAGCTGCTGCCGGATCCCAAGAGAAGAAGTCCAAGGCCAAGGACGCAAAGCGCAAGGGGCTGCCGTACTCATGGCCGAACCGGACACCAAGCGGGGGCAGAGATCAGCCCAGTCTTCCAAGGGCAGCTTGTATCTGCGGTACCACGCACCTCCACACCCACAACACCAATGAATGTCAAGAGCTCCGGCCATGCACGAAGGAAGGGTCGGCAGACGCCTCGAGCGCAGCGACCGGGCTACTGCCGAGGAGGAGGAAGAAATGCAGGACGCTGGGAAGATCATGCCCGCGCCAAGGGTGGCGCGACCAACCTCGCGAGGACCGCTGGCAAGACCCACCTCGCGAGGGGGGCTGGAGGGATCAGCCTCGTGAGGATCGGCCGCAAGGGAACGCGGGCCTCCCTCCGCTGCCGCCGCCACCAAGGAGAATCGAAGACCGTCATCAGGACGAGGAGGCTGGGGGCTTCCAGGGCGGAGCCCAAGCCCCAGCCTCCCACCGCATCTTCAAGCAGTTCGCCCGTGAAGTGAATGCAGTCCTTGTTGGGGAACGTTGCAGAAAATTAAAATTTTTCCTACGGTTTCACCAAGATCCATCTATGAGTTCATCTAAGCAACGAGTCATGGGAGATGCATCTACATACCACTTTGTAGATCGCGAGCGAAGCGCTCAAAAGAACGGGGTTGAGGTAGTTGTACACGGCGTGATCCAATCACCGGAGATCCTAGCGCCGAACGGACGGCACCTCCGCGCTCAACACACGACGGTCAGCGTGGACGTCTCCTCCTTCTTGATCCAGCAAGGGGAAGGAGAGGTTGATGAAGATCCAGCAAGACGACGGCGTGGTGGTGGATGCAGCAGGATCCCGCAGGCTTCGCCAAGTAGCCTCTGCGGGAGGAGGAGGTGTAGCAAGGGGAAGGGAGGTGCCAAGATGCGGGTCTTGCTGCCCTTCCTCCCTCCACTATATATAGGGGCTAGGGGGCGATGCCCCTGGAGATCCCATCTAGATGGGGGCGGCGGCCCGGGCAACAACCCCTTAGGGTTTCCAACCAGGGGGCGCATGCCCCTCAGGGGCAACGACCCCTAGGGTTTCCAACTGTGGGGCGATGCCCTGGGGCAACGGTCCCCCAACCCTAGGCGCCTTGGGCCCTTGGGTGGGCGCACCAGCCCACCAGGCTGGTTCCCACGCCACTTCAGCCCATGGGGCCCTCCGGATAGGTGGCCCCACCGGTGGACCTCGGGACCTTTCGGTGGTCCCAGACAATACCGTGACCCCAAAACTTTCCGGTGGTCAAACTGGACTTCCTATATATAAATCTTTACCTCCGACCATTCCGAACTCCTCGTGACGTCCGGATCTCATCCGGACTCAACAACTTTCGGTTACTGCATACTAATATCTCTACAACCCTAGCGCCACCGAACCTTTGTGTAGACCCTACGGTTCGGAGATATGCGAACATGACCGAGATGCCTCTCCCGTCAATAACCAACAGCGGATCCGATACCCATGTTGGCTCCTACATACTCATCGATGATCTCACCGGATGAACCACGATGTCGAGGATTCAATCAAACCCCGTATACAATTCCCTTTGTCAATCGGTATCGTTATTTGCCCGAGACTCGATCGTCGGTATCCCAATACCTTGTTCAGTCTCGCTATCGCAAGTCACTTTACTCGCATCAGAATGCATGATCCCGTGACTAACCACTTAGTCACTTTGAGCTCATTATGATGATGCATTACCGAGTGGGCCCAGAGATACCTCTCCGCCATACGGAGTGACAAATCCCAGCCTCGATCCGTGTCAACCCAATGACACTTTCGAGATACCGTAGTGCACCTTTATAGTCACCCGATTACGCCAGGACGCTTGGTACACCCAAAGCACTCTTACGGTATCCGGAGTTACACGATCTCATGGTCTAAGGAAGAGATACTTGACATTGGAAAAGCTCTAGCAAAACGAACTACACGATCTTGTGCTATGCTTAGGATTGTCTTGTCCATCACATCATTCTCCTAATGATGTGATCCCGTTGTCAATGACATCCAATGTCCATAGTCGAAACCATGACTATCTGTTGACCAACGAGCTAGTCAACTAGAGGCTCACTAGGGACATGTTATGGTCTATGTATTCACACGTGTATCATGATTTCCGGATAATACAGCTTATAGCATGAATAAAAGACAATCATCATGAACAAAGAAATATAATAATAACACTTTTATTATTGCCTCTAGGGCATATTTCCAACAGTCTCCCACTTGCACTAGAGTCAATAATCTAGTTACATTGTGATGAATCGAACACCCATAGAGTTCGGTGTTGATCATGTTTTGCTCATGAGAGAGGTTTAGTCAACGGATCTGCGACATTCAGATCCGTATGTATTTTGCAAATTTCTATGTCTCCATCCTGAACGTTTTCATGGATGGAGTTGAAGCGACGCTTGATGTGCTCGGTCTTCTTGTGAAACCTGGGCTCCTTGGCAAGTGCAATAGCTCCAGTGTTGTCACAGAAGAGTTTGATCGGCCCCGACGCATTGGGTATGACTCTAGGTCGGTGATGAACTCCTTCACCCAAATTGCTTCATGCGCTGCCTCCGAGGCTGCCATGTACTCCGCTTCACATGTAGATCCCGCCACGACGCTTCGCTTGCAGCTGCACCAGCCATCGCTCCACCATTCAACATATACACGATCCGGTTTGTGACTTAGAGTCATCCAGATCGTGTCGGCTTAGCGCCGACGTAACCTGTTACGACGAGCTCTTCGTCACCTCCATAAACGAGAAACATGTCCTTTGTCCTTTCGGTACTTCAGATATTCTTGACCGCTGTCCAAAGTGTTCCTTGCCGGATTACTTTGGTACCTTCCTACCAAACTTACGGCAAGGTTTACATCAGGTCCGTATACAAAGATGGCATACATAATAGATCCTATGGCTGAGGCATAGGGATGACACTCATCTCTTCTTTATCTTTTGCCGTGGTCGGGCATTGAGCTGAGCTCAATCTCACACCTTGCAATACTGTGCAAGAACCCTTCTTGACTGATCCATTTTGAACTTCTTCAAAATCTTATCAAGGTATGTGCTTTGTGAAAGACCTATGAGGCGCCTCGATCTATCTCTATAGATCTTGATGCCTAATATATAAGCAGCTTCTCCAAGGTCCTTCATTGAAAAACACTTATTCAAGTAGGCCTTAATGCTGTCCAAGAATTCTATATCATTTCCCATCAAGTATGTCATCTACATATAATATGAGAAATGCTACAGAGCTCCCATTCACTTTCTTGTAAACGCAGCTTCTCCATAAGTTCAAGATAAACCCAAACGCTTTGATCATCTCATCAAAGCTTAATGTTCCAACTCCGAGATGCTTGCACCAGCCCATAAATGGATCGTTGAGCTTGCATACTTTGTTAGCGTTTTTAGGATCGACAAAACCTCCGGCTGCATCATATACAGCTCTTCCTTAAGATATCCGTTAAGGAACGCTGTTTTGACGCCCATCTGCCATATCTCATAATCATAGTATGCGCAATTGCTAACATGATTCGGACGGACTTAAGCTTCGCCACGGAGAGAAAGTCTCATCGTAGTCAATCCCTTGAACTTGCCGATAACCCTTAGCGATAAGTCGAGCTTTATAGATGGTGACATTACCATCCGCGTCCGCCTTCCTCTTAAAGATCCATTTGTTTTCTATCGTCACGATCATCGGGCAAGTCACCAAAGTCCACACTTTGTTTTCATACATGGATTCTATCTCGGACTTCATGGCTTCTAGCCATTTGTTGGAATCTGGGCCCGCCATCGCTTCTTCATAGTTCAAGGTTCATTGTTGTCTAACAACATGATTTCCAAGACAGGTTGCCGTACCACTGGTGCGGAACGTGTCCTAGTGGACCCACGGTTCAAGAGCAACTTGATCCAAGTACCTTGATCATCATCATGAATTTCCTCTTCAGTTGGTGTAGGCATCACAGAACATTTTCCGAGCTGCACTACTATCATGTTCAAGAGGTAGTACTTCATCGAGTTCTACTTTCCTCCCACTTACTTCTTTCGAGAGAAACTATTTTTCCGTAAAGGATCCGTTCTTGGCAACAAAGATCTTGCCCTCGGATCTTAAGTAGAAGGTATACCCTACGGTTTCCTTAGGGTATCCTATGAAGACGATTTTTCCGACTTGGGTTCGAGCTTTTCAGGTTGAAGTTTCTTGACATAAGCATCGCATCCCCAAACTTTTAGAAACGATACTTAGGTTTCTTCCCAAACCATAATTCATACGGTGTCGCCTCAAAGGACTTAGACGGTGCCCTATTTAAAGTGAATGTAGCTGTCTCTAGAGCGTATCCCCAAAATGATAGCGGTAAATCAAGAAGAGACATCATAGACCGCACCATATCCAATAGAGTGCGATTACGACGCTCGACACACCGTTTACCGAGGTGTTCCAGCGGCGTTAGTTGTGAAACGATTCCACATTTTCTTAAGTGTGTACCAAATTCATGACTTAAATATTCTCCTCCACGATCCGATCAAGAATTTTATCTTTCGGTCACGTTGATTCTCTACTTCATTCTGAAATTCCTTGAACTTTTCAAAGGTCTCAGACTTGTGTTTCATCAAGTAGACATACCCATATCTACTCAAGTCATCGTGAGAGTGAGAACATAACGATATCCTCCATGAGCCTCAACGCCATTGGACCGCACACATCGGTATGTATGATTTCCAACAAGTTGGTTGCTCGCCCATTGTTCCGAGAATGGAGTCTTGGTCATCTTGCCCATGAGGCATGGTTCGCATGTGTCAAATGATTCATAATCAAGAGACTCCAAAAGTCCATCAAGATGGAGCTTCTTCATGCGCTTGACACCAATGTGACCAAGGCGGCAAAGTGCCACAAGTATGTGGGACTATCGTTATCAACTTTACATCTTTTGGTATTCACGCTATGAACATGTGTAATACTACGCCGAGATTCATTAAGAATAAACCATTGACCATCGGAGCATGACCATAAAACATATCTCTCATATAAATAGAACAACCATTATTCTCGGATTTAAATGAGTAGCCATCTCGCATTAAACGAGATCCAGATACAATATTCATGCTCAAACTTGGCACCAAATAACAATTATTAAGGTTTATAACTAATCCCGTGGGTAAATGAAGAGGTAGCGTGCAACGGCGATCACATCGACTGAACCATTCCCGACGCCAAGATCGTCACCTCGCCCTTCGCCAGTCTCCGCTTATTCCGCAGCTCCTGCCGTGAGTTACAAATATGAGCAACGGCACCGTATCAAATACCGGGAGTTACTACGAGTATCGGTAAGGTACACATCAATTACATGTATATCAAATATACCTTTGGTGTTGCCGCCTTCTTGTCCGCTAAGTATTTGGGGCAGTTCCGCCCAATGACCCTTCCCTTGCAATAAAAGCACTCTACCTCGTGCTTGGGTCCATTCTTTGACTTCTTCCGGCAACTTGCTTACGGGCGCTGCAACCTCCTTGCCGCCCTTCTTGAAGTTCTTCTTGCCCTTGCCCTTCTTAAACTTAGTGGTCTTATTGACCATCAACACTTGATGTTCTTTCTTGATTTCAACCTCGGCTGACTTCAGATAGAGAATACTTCAGAATGGTCTTTACCATCCCCAGATATTGTAGTTCATCACAAAGCTCTTGTAGCTTGGTGGAAGCGATCGAGGATTCTGTCAATGACCGCCTCATCGTGGAGGTTAATATTCATTTGGGTCATACGGTTGTGCAACCTGCATATCTTGAGAATGTGCTCACCGATGTAACTATTTTCCTCCATCTTACAATCAGTAGAACTTGTCGGAGATGTCATATCTCTCGACCGGCGTGAGCTTGGAAAACAAGTTTCAGCTCCTCTAACATCTCATATGCTCCGTGATGCTCAAAACGCTTTTGGAGCCCCGATTCTAAGTCTGTAAAGCATGCCGCACCGAACGAGGGAGTAATCATCAAGACGAGACTGCCAAGCATTCATAATGTCTTGGTTCTTCGGGACGGAGCGCCACCTAGCGGTCCTTCTAGGACATATTGTTTCTGGCAGCTATGAGGATGATCTCAAGTTCCGGACCCAGTCCGTATAGTTGCTGCCGCCATCTTTCAGCTTGGTTTTCTAGGAACGCGCTGAAGTTCAAGTTGACATGAGCGTTGGCCATTTGATCTACAAGACATATCATTCAAAAGTTTTAGACTAAGTTCATGATAATTAAGTTCATCTAATCAAATTATTACAATGAACTCCCACCAGATTAGACATCCTCTAGTCATCTAAGTGATACACGATCCGAGTCGACTAGGCCGTGTCCGATCATCACGTGAGACGGACTAGTCATCGTCGGTGAACATTCTCATGTTGATCGATCTTCTATACGACTCGTGTTCGACCTTTCGGTCTCCGTGTTCCGAGGCCATGTCTGTACATGCTAGGCTCGTCAAGTTAACCCTAAGTGTTTTGCGTGTGTAAATCTGTCTTACACCGCTGTATGTGAACGTAAGAATCCATCACACCCGATCATCACGTGGTGCTTAGAAGCTTACTTAACTTTAGCAATGGTGCACAGTTAGGGAGAACACTTCTTGAAATTGTTGTAAGGGATCATCTTATTTACTACCGTCGCTCTAAGTAAACAAGATGTATAAACATAATAAACATCACATGCAATTATATAGTAGTGACATGATATGGCCAATATCATAAAACTCCATTGATCTCCATCTTCGGGCTCCATGATCATCTTGTCACCGCATGACACCATGATCTCCATCATCATGATCTCCATCATTGTGCCTCCATGAAGTTGTCACGCCAACGACTACTTCTACTTCTATGGCTAACGCGCTTAGCAATAAAGTAAAGTAAATTACATGGCGCTCTTGAATGACACGCAGGTCATACAAAAATAAAGACAACTCCTATGGCTCTCGCCGTTGTCATACTCATCGACATGCAAGTCGTGATTCCTATTACAAGAACATGATCTCATACATCACAATATGTCATTCATCATTCATCACAACTTGGCCATATCACATCACATGACAATTGCTGCAAAAACAAGTTAGACGCCCTCTAATTGTTGTTGCATCTTTTACGTGGCTGCAATTGGGTTCTAGCAAGAACGTTTTCTTACCTCTTAATAACCACAACGTGATCTTGTCAACTTCTATTTACCCTTCATAAGGACCCTTTTCATCGAATCCGCCCAACTAAAGTAGGAGAGACAGACACCGCCAGCCACCTTATGCAACTAGTGCATGTTAGTCGGTGGAACCGGTCTCACGAAGCGCACGTAAGGTTGGTCCGGCCGCTTCATCCCACAATACCGCGGAAGCAAGATAAGATTAGTAACGGCAAGTAAGTTGACAAGATCCACGCCCACAACTATATTGTGTTCTACTCGTGCAATAGAGAACTACGATAGACCTAGCTCATGATGCCACTGCTGGGGAACGCTGCAGAAAATTAAATTTTTCCTACGGTTTCACCAAGATCCATCTATGAGTTCATCTAAGCAACGAGTCATGGGAGATGCATCTACATACCACTTTGTAGATCGCGAGCGAAGCGCTCAAAAGAACGGGGTTGAGGTAGTTGTACACGGCGTGATCCAATCACCGGAGATCCTAGCGCCGAACGGACGGCACCTCCGCTGCTCAACACACGTCACGGTCAGCGTGGACGCCTCCTCCTTCTTGATCCAGCAAGGGGAAGGAGAGGTTGATGAAGATCCAGCAGCACGACGGCTTGGTGGTGGATGCAGCAGGATCCGCAGGCTTCGCCAAGCGCCTGCGGGAGGAGGAGGTGTAGCAAGGGGAAGGAGGTGCCAAGATGCGGGTCTTGCTGCCCTTCCTCCCTCCACTATATATAGCTAGGGGCGATGCCCCTTGGAGATCCCATCTAGATGGGGGCGGCGGCCCCGGGCAACGGCCCCTTAGGGTTTCCAACCAGGGGGCGCATGCCCCTGGGGCAACGCCCCTAGGGTTTCCAAACTGTGGGGCGATGCCCCTGGGCAACGGTCCCCAACCCTAGGCGCCTTGGGCCTTGGTGGGCGCACCAGCCCACCAGGCTGGTTCCCATGCCACTTCAGCCCATGGGGCCCTCCGGATAGGTGGCCCCACCGGTGGACCTCGGGACCCTTTCGTGGTCCCAGACAATACCGTGACCCCAAAACTTTCCTGTGGTCAAACTGGACTTCCTATATATAAATCTTTACCTCCGACCATTCCGAACTCCTCGTGACGTCCGGGATCTCATCCGGACTCAACAACTTTCGGTTACTGCATACTAATATCTCTACAACCCTAGCGCCACCGAACCTTATGTGTAGACCCTACGGTTCGGGAGATATGCGCACATGACCGAGATGCCTCTCCGTCAATAACCAACAGCGGATCTGGATACCCATGTTGGCTCCTACATACTCATCGATGATCTCATCGGATGAACCACGATGTCGAGGATTCAATCAAACCCCAGATACAATTCCCTTTGTCAATCGGTACGTTATTTGCCCGAGACTCGATCGTCGGTATCCCAATACCTTGTTCAGCCTCGTTACGCAAGTCACTTTACTCGCATCAGAATGCATGATCCCGTGACTAACCACTTAGTCACTTTGAGCTCATTATGATGATGCATTACCGAAAGGGCCCAGAGATACCTCTCCGCCATACGGAGTGACAAATCCCGCCTTGATCCGTGTCAACCCAATGTACACTTTCGGAGATACCGTAGTGCACCTTTATAGTCACCCATTACGCCAGGACGCTTGGTACACCCAAAGCACTCTTACGGTATCCGGAGTTACACGATCTCATGGTCTAAGGAAGAGATACTTGACATTGGAAAAGCTCTAGCAAAACGAACTACACGATCTTGTGCTATGCTTAGATTGGTCTTGTCCATCACATCATTCTCCTAATGATGTGATCCCGCTGTCAATGACATCCAATGTCCATAGTCGAAACCATGACTATTTGTTGACCAATGAGCTAGTCAACTAGAGGCTCACTAGGGACATGTTATGGTCTATGTATTCACACGTGTATCATGATTTCCGGATAATACAGTTATAGCATGAATAAAAGACAATCATCATGAACAAAGAAATATAATAATAACACTTTTATTATTGCCTCTAGGGCATATTTCCAACAGTCCTCCCCAAGCTCGAGTCCACGCGCCCTCTCAGGTGGTCGGTGTGCGCCATCACGTTCAGCTCAGTGGATCAGCTCAAGTGCGCAGCCACGGCCGGAGTCCTCCCAATGCTTTGCTCCCCAATCATCAGCAACGTGCTGGTCACCAAGACCCTCATCGACGGCGGAGCAGGGCTCAACGTCATGTCCGTGGAGACCTTCAACAATCTTCAAGTGCCCTACAACCAGCTTCAGCCAACCAAGCCCTTCTCCGGAGTCACCGATGGCTCCACGGTCCCGATCGGGCAGGTCCGCCTTCCCGCCACCTTCGGGCCCGCGATAACTACCACACCGAGCTCATCGACTTCGACGTCGCCCACATTCGCCGCCAGACAACGCCATCCTCGGTACCCAGCGTTGGCTAAGTTCATGGCCGTGACCCACCATGGCTACAACATCCTCAAGATGCCAGAAGCGGCGGGGGTCATCACGGTGCCTCGTGAGAGAGAGATGCAAGTGTGCTCCTTGAGCGAAGCTTTTGAGCCAGACGCCTGGAAGACCTGCACCACAAGGGCGTGGACGCCCCGAGGCAGCACCCAAGAAGAAGAAGACATCGCCGCCCGGCCATCAAGAGACAAGCCCCTCGGGGCCCGTGACCGGGCCAGGGGGAGCCTCCTTCCATCGTGATAGGAAAGCGCGCCGGTGCCCTCCTCGGGCAGGCTCGGGCTCTCCTCGAGGGCCACCGACCTCGCCAAGGTCTCGAGGGAGGCGCTTAGGGCACCACGTGGAGGCGTGTTTCGAAGCACGTTTCTCGCAAGCAGGAGCAAGACCGGGAGAACAGAACCCTCAGGAGTTCATTAGCAAGGCCATTCAGGAGCTACAGGAGTCAAGGGTCATGAGGGGCAGCCGCCGCCTGGCCACTGTGGCCCCCCATCCAGCGAGGATGGTGGGTCTGCTGGCCTGCATCAACGCACTGTGGCTCAACCGAACCGCATCTCAAGAGTGCCTCTGGCCCTCGCAAGTGGGACATTGCGAGGGCCCGCCCCACAGCTATGTACACATGCCTTATGGCCTGCCAAACGCGGCTGCTGCACACCAACGTCTCATGAGGACCATCCTGGAGGCTCAAGAGGTCAGGCACGCCGCAGCCCTGGCGGAGATGGAGATGGCCCGTGAGGGGCCGCCAGGCGCCTCCAGAGCCTCCCGAGGCCTCGATCCCGGGGCTCGTGGAGGATCGGCCCCGCAGCCCACCGAGTCTGCTACATCAATAGCCCTTCATCCCCAACATCACCAAGTGACATCTTTAAGTTTTATTTCCGGCGGGAGCGCCTTCTGGCCGCATTATTCCTGTGCCGCTGGGTCCGCCCCTCTGCATGTATCCCTTTTATTTCATGTCCTTAGCTTACCCTGCTGGGGCGCCTGGCTGCATCATCCCCAAGCCGCCGGGCCAGTCCCAGCTGCATGTATCATTCATGCTTTCCTTAGGATTATGCTCCACCATGCTTGTTATTTAGTGCCTTCTCCCGGGCGGAAATCTTGCACGTTAAAGGGGGGTGCCCGAGCATCGCGACTCGTGGCTCCTACTGCTCTCCGCCCTCACCTCCGGGTCTTGTCCATGGCATCGCGACCTGGCTTGCGCCGACGGTAGAGACCAGCCCGAGAGCCGGACCCGAGGACGAGAGTTTCATTATCCAATCCAGCTTTGCAGCTAAAGGGGGGTGCTCGAGCATCGCGACTGTGGCTCCTACCGCCTCCGCCCTCACCTCTAGTCTTGTCCAAGGCATCGCGACTGGCTTGCCAGCCGACGGTAGAGACCAGCCCGAGAGCCGGACCAAGACGAGAGCACCGCATCTAGCCATTTTTGCAGAACACACTCAAGATAAGGCTCTGAGCCAGCGCAACCCGCCTTGAGGTAGGGCTCGTGAGTCCTGCTGGCTGGCTCACGAAAGTGCCCCAAGACACCATGAGAGCCTCTCGCGCCGCCCAAAACAACTAACGGCAGGATCGATAATCGCCCAACGAGCTCTTGTTCCCTTTGTGGTGAACTGCAGGCCCTCCGAGGAGCAGGAACGACTCGCCATGCGCTCTCGCCAGCCTGGCACGGACCTAGCGCCGCCGTAAAGCATCGCCCTAACCTCGAGATAAGTCACCCTCCGGATACACTAGTCATCGCAACACCATCCTCGCGACTCAATGCAACTCCGTGTTAGCAACGTGGCTCTCCTTTTCACCAATGATGGCTGCTTGAGCGCCAAGGGGACGCCTCGAGCATCGCGACTCGAGGTTTTATCGACCTCAAAGCCGCCACCTCCTCGCCTTGGCCACGACATCGCGACCTGGCATACCAGCGATGGTCAAGCCGCTTTGGGACTGGGACCTGCCAAGACAGAGCATCAAGCCTCACGAGGTCCGGAAGGAAGGAACTGAGCTAGAACGGAATGAGCATCCCGCATTGCCTCATAACAAGGATCATATTGATAAACGGTTACAAATATCTTACAAGCCCCTCTGGGTACATTCTTGGCTCTTCGCAGAACAAAAGACGCTAATCCTAAGGAGTCCCATCTACTGAGGGACCACCGCGGCGGACGCCATCATCAACAAGGCCACCCGTCCGAGCCAACCCCATCCAGGTCGGGGCAGCGACGACTTGACGAGCCCGCCTGCTTAGGGAGCGGCGCAGGCTCGGGGCTCAGAGCTGTCGCCGCCGCCTCTCGCGGCGCGTCAAGAGCTCGGGCGGAGTCGCTGGATCCCCAGCCGCCTTTGCCGCCTCGGGAAGCTGCCAAGGAGCGGGCGGTTGACCTCTGCCTCACCACAAGAGAACCCCACCACCTCTCCCGGGCAGCACTTCAGCCGATGCGACCCTCCGCGTCAAGAGCTTGAAGGACATCACCGATGCGCCGTCAGACCTGTGGATCGTGAGGGCGCCGCCTCTACAAACCCGGCAATCTCGCCCACCACGAGTCATGAAGACCTCGCCTGGGCAACCATCGCGACCTCTGCCCCTGTCGCAGGGCGCCAGAGCCGGCGTGGTTGCAGCCAGAGTCCTGGGCTCCTTCGCCGGACGACGGAGGCGAAGAAGGAAGGAAGTCGGATCCAAGACTTAGGAGGCGCGACGACGCTGAGCACGACTCTCGGCGGAACTCGGCGTGGACCTGTGGGAAGACGACACCAGGACCGGCCGGCGCGCCGACGGACGCTGGCCAGGCGCCCAGCCGCCTCCTTCAGGCCACCAATCCGCAGGCATAAAGGGAAGAGGAAACTTGGTCGCAGTTGGGCGCCGCACTGCATGCTGGTGCTGGTGCTCAAGGCCTCCCGCCTCGACACCTGAGAGCAAGCCGCTTTGGGGGAGCGGGTCAGATCCTCTTGGGAAGCCTTTCCCTTTTCTTCCCTGGAGAACCGGCGGATCGGAGCCATGGCAACCAGACAAGACGAGGAAGAAGAGAAGCAGAAGGATGGACTGGAGGAGCGCACGCTGTTCTATACTTATAGCCGGTGGAGGCCAACCGTCGGCCTCCACGATCACCAGTCATCATGCCCAACTCTGCATGCAAGGACCCGTCGAATCCGGGCGGTTACCAAGGCGTTGTGGGAGAGCAAGCACCCACGTCCAATCAACCGCCACGCGGCGCCCAAGGCCACAGGCTGTTAGGGCCCACAACGCTTCGCACTTGCCCTTTCACCTCTCCGCACGGCCAAGTCCGGGCGCGTCGTGGCCCTGGGGCTATTGCCGGCGCTTCGGGAACGGGGTCCCTGACTTGCTCGCCCGCGGCTCGCGGCGTGGCTCAAAGGAGGCCAGGACGGCCCATCCTCACCAACACAAGCTCAAGACCTCGCGAGGGGCCAAGCCTCACGGGCGGACGCACCAAGAGCTTCTTCTGCACGGCCTCGCCAGCCTGGCTCACGAGGAGGCGGAGAGTTCAAGGCGGGTGCCTCGCGAGGTGCCCGTGGACGTAGCCATGACGCACCAAGGGCGCCACTGGCGCCACCGGGCGCCAGCCAGCAAGCAGCGCCTTCCTTTCCTCTTTGGTGCAAAGGGGCAAGCGCAGCAAGGGCATCAGCAAAGGCATCCGCTTTCGTGCAACAAGACCAAGACCAGCCCCAACGGCTGGAATGCAGTCATCGTGGAGCCCAAGTAGGCATCATCACCAGAGCCTTTGGCAGGCGAGGACCAACTTTAGTCAGGATAAGTGTACCCACTGTTCCCTTTCAAAATGGCCAATTGTTGGCGCCCTACCCGCCAATATTTGGGGAAGAGGCCTGTGGCCTTCACATAAATAGAGGTAGCTGCACTCGTAAAGGAGGGGGATCGAGCAGTCGGAATCCAGAGAGAGAGATAGAAACCTGCCTCAAGCTAGAGAAACGGGCACCACTTAGCAGTTCATCACACTCCACCAAGAATGCATCATGAGGCTGTTCTTCCTCAGATCGTTTCTTCGTCTACCCCCAGAGGCAATCCACACACCACAAACTAGAGTAGGGTATTACACCACAACGGTGGTCTTAACTAGTATAAATCTTAAGCGCTCTTGTGTTGTTCTTGTTAGTAGTTTAGATCCCTGCGATTCGTGAGGTACGAGACGGTGGAGGGTTGGATCTCCGCGCGCACCCCGTAGTTCGAACCTTAAGGGTCTGCCGGAACCCGTGATCCGACAGGGGGGTTGATGAGCTTTATCCTCAGCGTCGCCGTGTTCGGACATCGGATCCGTACTATGTTCGTCATTTGCAGGTTCACCCTGCTCCGCCATCGGTCAATGTGGTCGCCATTTCTCCGAGTCGATCGTGTTATTTTCTTCGCCGTTATCGCTGTTTTTGCCGAGGCGGATTTGAGCGTGCTCACGCCGACGCTTTGTTTGCTTCTCGATGGAGTTGTTCTTGCTGCTTCCTTCCGCTCCTCATCATTGTCTTCTTTGGGTGTATCCACCATGTATATGTCATGTGATGAAGTGGCTGTCCAGCGCCCTGTGGGCGATGGTTCCTATTCTTCTCCTGCATCGTCATCCATGCCGTCGATGTCTTCGGAGTCGAAATCGAGCATGTCAGTTAAATCGTCGACAGTGGCTACGAAGTGGGTGGTGGGTGGGCAGCGAATTTCTTCGTCGTCTGCATCCCAATCTAGCCGGACATAGTTCCGCCAAGGTTCTCCTGACAAAGAGAGGGACCTTAATGAATTTAGCACATCGCCGAAAGGTGAGTGCTGAAAGATATCCGCGGAGGTAAACTCCATGGTCGGTGCCCAATCGGGTTCGATAGGCACGGACACAGGCGGCTCGGAGCCTGTGGCCGGGGACGAATCCAATGGTTCGGTAGCACAGCTCTCGTAAGGGGTGAAGTCAGTATCCGGCTCTATCGCCACTGAAAGTGTGGCCTCCATGGCGGGGTCTATCCACCCGTCCTCGGATGGCGCAATTTGCTCCGGATTGAGGGCCGGAGTAGTCGTAGGTGTGATCTCCCGAACACTGTCCAACGGCAGAGCTAGATCATGCTCGTCGTGATCGTGCAGCGCACCTAACATGGGCCCGAATCCGTCAAAGATAAAATCTCCGTGGATGTCGGCAGTGTAGTTCACACTTCCAAACCTGACCTGATGGCCAGGGGTGTAGCTTTCGATCTGCTCCGAATGGCCAAGAAAATTGGCCCGCAGTACGAAGCCGCCGAATATGAAGATCTGCCCGGGGAGAAAAACTTCACCCTGGATTGCATCTTTGTTGATGATCAAAGGAGCCATCAAGCCTTACGGTGATGGCACAGTGGAACTCTCAATGAAAGCACCAATGTCGGTGTCAAAACCGGTGGATCTCGGGTAGGGGGTCCCGAACTGTGCGTCTAAGGCGGATGGTAACAGGAGGCAGGGGACACGATGTTTACCTGTGTTCGGCCCTCTTGATGGAGGTAATACCCTACTTCCTGCTTGATTGATCTTGATGATATGAGTATTACAAGAGTTGATCTACCACGAGATCGTAGAGGCTAAACCCTAGAAGCTAGCCTATGGTATGATTGTTCTTGTCCTACGGACTAAACCCTCCGATTTATATAGACACCGGAGGGGGCTAGGGTTACACAGAATCGGTTACAAGGGAGGATATCTACATATCCATATTGCCAAGCTTGCCTTCCACGCCAAGGAGAGTCCCATCCGGACACGGGACGAAGTCTTCAATCTTGTATCTTCATAGTCCAACAGTCCGGCCAGAGGATATAGTCCGGCTGTCCGGAGACTCCCGAATCCAGGACTCCCTCAGCGGTCGTCGGAAGCAGAGAGAGGATGAAGAGGCAGGGGGTGCGAGCGTGAATGATCTCCACCGCCCCTTTCGCCCCCAATTTATAAGCCACGGTATGAAACATGGGGAAGTGGGATCGTTTGCCGCCCTCCCACTTCTCGCAATAAGCAAGACGACGCGCAGCAGAATCGCTGGGGAATAGCAACCGACCCACGGACGATGCAATAAATCCGCGCACGGGGGCCAAGGGCGTGCAGCGGCGCCCCCTCCGGGCCGTCGCCCTGCCACGCTGCGTGGTTCGTCAGGCCCTCCGGCCCTGTGCTTCACGTGGCGATTGCGCGAGGCCCGAAAGATTGCCGAAGATTCGTCGAACCACTCGTTTCCACCGCGGGCGGGATGCCGCGATCCGGCTTCTGTAAGCCGGCACACAATGGGTATTGCCGGACCCGGCGCTCACAAAAATCCTCCTCTGCAAGGGGAGAAACTGTGAAGGCCCTGCCATCTGAAGACGGCGGACCTTCACAGCTTCGGGGACTACTGTCGGAGGGATGAACCCTAGGTAGGCAACGGAACCCGGATCCTTTTAAAAAACAACGGGGCCAGCACCAGCCCGCGATCCGGCTCGCCCTTAGCCGGGTTGCTCGACCTGGCCAGGCCTCGCGACCCGGCAGGATCAGCAACCCGGCCGGACTCCTCGACTCGGCCCCAACAACCAAGCTCAAGCCTTCTCCAGCAAGCCAGCACCGCCCCTGGTGTTTTCTCCAAACCCGACCAAGGGTCAGCGCTCGTCCCATCCCGGCCGTACGATGGGACGAGTCTCCACCAACTGATGACCAAAGCCACAGTGCCCCGCCCATGCCTCTGGTCAGCCGAACGAGGCAACAGTGCCCCCACCTAGCCGCTGACCAGGGCTGGCATCACAACAGTGCACCAGACGTCACCCATGAAGCCAGCAAGTGGTGACCTGACAGAGCACCACTGTGGATCGACTCGACTCGGCCACGCCCTGACGATTGACAAGACGGCGACAAGACTTTCAGCAAGATGGGGCCCGCTACCGAGAACCAAAGGGTCCCAGCGCCGGGTTCCCTGGACACCGACGACCCAGCCCTACGGCCTTGTAACATTACCATTGTATCCCTGGGGGGTTGACCTATAAAACCCCCCAGGAGCCCTGATGCATACGGGCAACTCCTTAGCTCGCTCATTCACACAGGCAACGCTACACACACCTAGCAAGCAACACCCGAGGAGAGGGAGCAGCCTAAGCCTTCGCCCGACCTCCTTCTTCCTCCATACAGCTCTAGGAGCAACTCTGTACTATTACGTATAAACCACACTCGGCAGGACTAGGGGTATTATCTCTCCGGAGAGCCCCAAACCTGGGTATGTCTTACGTCCCGCGCTCGCTCATGCCGACCTCGCCTCTGGAGCCCGCCAATGCCCTCGAGCCTCCTCCTATCTTTAGCCATCTCATGGCATCTGCCGTGCGCCCACCACGACAGAGGGGCTAGAGCATCTTGAGGAATTGGCCGTGAGGGCTTTGAAGAAGTTGGCCATGAGGGCATTGCTGAGGAACTTGGCCGTGAGGGCATAGAGGTTGAAGCACTTGGCTTATGAGCAGGCTTCTTTGCCATGGCCTTCTTTGGCTTGCTTGTAGTGGCCTCAGCAGTGTTAGCAGCAGCAGCAGAGTCTTCATTGAATTTCCTTACTGCTTCCTTTGCTATTTTGGCTAGTTTGGCCTGGCGCTTGGCCCATTAATCAGGACAGTCCTCACCACGCTTGAGGCTGGTGGGATCAGCTTTTTAGCTAGGTGTCAACGGAGGTCTTGGGCATGGAGGGTTAAGAGCGAATTTATTCATGTACTTAGGAGTGACATATCTGTACTCCCTCCATTCCCGTGCCCATCTACTCTCCATCCTTTGTATGCGCACCTTGCACTGATTTTTTTCCTCCTTGCCATATTTGGCCTCATCAAGAGTGCAATAATCCTTGTAAATGTCATCAGGGATTTCGAAAGCAGTGTTGACCTCAGGCCTCTTTCCACCTTTCTGTGGCTTCTTGCCGTCAGCCATTTTCTTCAGCTGAGGAATATGAACAACAGAATTCTCTGAAGAGGTGTGCAACTTTTCTTCGAGGAACGCTGCAAATGAGTTAAGTTGATGAGAACCTAGTCATTCAGCAGCGGACATGTGTACCTGTGAACAGAGTATAGTTGCGAAGAATTTGGAGAGGTCATATGCGTTATCAGAAGGTTTTTGCAAAACAGAGCAAGTTGACAGATTTGACCAGATGAGTCTTGAAGAATTTCACTAAGCATTCTTTGTCTTAGGTTCCAGAGTTGTACAGATTGAAAATCCACATAATTGAGGAATCTTGAAGAAAAAGCGTTTCTTAGGGAAACAGATCAAGAACGGATATTATGTGAGGTGTCTAGTGTGAAGATTTGAAGAATAAACACCTTTTGAAGATTTTGTAGAAAACATCTTAATCAACGAGGGCAGTAAAAGTAAGTTTTCATTACCCTTGATGAAGAACACGACGAACTGGGAAATGTAGATGAGAAGCTCGTCAGTTCAGATCTTCCACGCCCTAACTTGGCAGAGGAAGACAGCTACGGCGGCGGCGGGGTGAAGAAATCCATGGCCGGCGCGAGTACGACGGCGACGAGATTGAGGCAGTGAAGCTCTTCCTCACCGGCGACGATGGAAGTAGCAGCGGCGCTAGGGTTTGAGAAGCTCGAGCGGGAGAGAGATCGAGTGGAGTAAAAACAAAGTGAGGAAGGGGAGGGGTATTTATAGCCGAAGTGAAAAACCACTCGTCCGAAGAAATTGGACGAACGTGCCCCTGACCCTTCTCATTCGCTTGACATGTGTCACCCATGTACTGAGAGGTGGTGATCGTGTGAGATTGTGGGTGAATAGGTAAGTATTATCGTGGGATGCGGAACGGTTTGAGCGGCAAACGCCGAAAATTTATATGAGATAAGTTTTAAAGTTCCGTTCGCAAATTCTTCAGCGGACAAGGACACAGTGAAGATTTTGAACGAGTTTCAAATAGAATGCGCATGAAAAATTTGTGAATAGACTGGGTTGAGTTTAGCATAGAGAGGGAAGGGTCCGATCATATTTACTTAGAAGAAAAGGCAACTTGAAGAAATATCAATAAATGAATGTTGTAGAGGACATAAACTCAACATATAAATATAGCCAATGAAGAAAAACGACGGAAACAATGAAGACATTGCAAATTTGAAGAAATTGAACAACTGAGGAATTTCAGAAATGAGGAAAAACTCCAATTGAAGATTTTCAACTTTTGGTGGTGGTGTGACCCACCGTATAAGAAAGATGATTTCAGACACCGTGTACAATTGTCGTAGGGTTCTGAGAATCAAATTATTCGTTAATTTTTTCACACTTAGAGTGTTGTCTTCATGGATAGAAGAAAAACTTTCTTCGCGTGTTGCACATCTAAGTCATCAATTTTGCATAAGTGTTAGGATGTGTGTCCTTTTCAAAGGACATTCAAAGATTCTAGGATATTTAGCTCACACCTCAAATTGCTAAATCTCTTCTCATCCAAGGGCTTTGTGAAGATATCGGCTAGCTGCTCTTCAATCCTTACATGCTCAATAGAGATGTCGCCCTTCCACACATGATCACGAAGAAAATGATGACGAATCTGAATGTGCTTTGTCTTTGAGTGTTGAACTGGGTTATGAGAAATCTTGATGGCACTCTCATTGCCATAGTAGAGAGGCACATTCTTCATGTTGACACCGTAGTCCTTGAGAGTTTGCTTCATCCACAGTAATTGAGCACGGCAAGAACCAGCAGCAATGTACTCAGCTTGAAGCAGAGCGGTGATCTGCATTCTGTTTCTTCGAGGACCAACAGACCAAGGATCGTCCAAGGAAATGTCATGTGCCTGATGTTGACTTGCGGTCCACACGATCACCAGCATAGTCAGAGTCTGAATATCCAATGAGATCAAAAGCCGAGCCCTTGGGGTACCATAATCCAAGTGTTGGTGTGTGAGCTAGATATCGAAGAATATGCTTCACAGCCTTATGGTGTGATTCCTTTGGTGTAGCTTGAAATCGGGCACACATGCAAACACTAAGCATAATATCGGGCCTAGATGCACATAAATACAATTGAGAACCAATCATGGAGCAGTATACCTTTTGATCGAAGTCAATACCATTTTCATCAGTGCATAGATGGCCATTGGTGGGCATAGGGATTTTGACGCCATTGCAATCTTGCATGCCGAATTTCCTTAGTACATCCTTGAGGTATTTCTCCTGAGATATGAATATGCCATTCTTGTTGTTTTAATTTGAAGACCTGAGAAGAATTTCAATTCTCCCATCATAGACATTTGATATTCTTCACTCATCATATAGGCAAATTCATCATCAGAACGTTGGTCAAGATCAACCAAATATGATATCATCAACATATATTTGGCGCACAAACAATTCACCATCATAAGATTTAGTGAAAAGAGTAGGGTCAAGTGAACCGGGTTTGAAGCCTTTCTTCATGAGGAATTCCTTCAAAGTATCATACCACGCCCGAGGGGCCTGCTTGAGGCCATAGAGGGCCTTATTGAGTCTGAAGACTTTGTCGGGATGCTTTGGATCTTCAAAACCTGGGGGTTGAGCAACATATACTTCTTCCTCAAGCTTACCATTGAGGAATGCACTTTTCACATCCATTTGATATAAAGTGGTATCATGATGGTTAGCATAAGCAAGTAATATGCGAATAGCCTCAAGTCTAGCAACAGGTGCAAAAGTATCATTGAAATCAATTCCTTCAACCTGTGTGTAGCCTTGAGCTACAAGTCATGCCTTATTCCTCACCACAAGGCCATTTTCATCTTGCTTGTTGCGGTAGATCCACTTTGTGCCAATGATATTGTGCTTGCGAGGATCTGGACATTTGACCAGTTCCCAGACGTTGTTGAGCTTGAATTGATGTAATTCCTCTTGCATAGCTTGAATCCACTCAGGCTCCAGAAATGCTTCATCTACCTTAGTGGGCTCTGTGATAGAGACGAAAGCAAAGTTCCCACAAAAGTTAGACAAATGTGAAGCTTTTGAGCGTGTGAGAGGACCTAGAATGTTGATGTCGTTGATGATTTTCTCAATCTGCACTTCGTTTGCAACATGAGGATGAGCGGGTTGACGTCGAGGAACTTGATCATCATTTTCTTCAGCACTATTTTCTTCAGGTGCATCAGTATGACGTTCTTCATGTTCTGGAATGATTTCTTCAACAGATTCTTTGGTAGGAATGACATCCTCAGTAGCCTTGAACTTGATAGTTTCCTCAGGTGACTGTTCATCTAACACAGAAGGTAGGTGCTCTCTTTGTGAGCCATTAGTTTCATCAAACCGCACATCTACTGTTTCAACAACCTTGTGGTGAATGGTGTTGAAGACTCTGTAGGTGTGCGAGTCCTTTCCGTAACCAAGCATAAAACCTTCATGTGCTTTCGGTGCAAATTTAGAACTGTGATGAGGATCTCTAATCCAACATTTAGCACCGAAGACTTTGAAATAACTCACATTGGGTTTCTGGTCAGTGAGGAGTTCATATGCAGTCTTCTTGAAGAATTTGTGAAGATATACCCTATTGATGATGTGGCACGCAGTATCAATTGCCACAATCCAGAAACGACGAGGCGTCTTGTATTCATCAAGCATAGTGCGAGCCATCTCAACAAGAGTCATGTTCTTGCGCTCCACGACGCCATTCTACTGAGAAGTATGAGGAGCAGATAACTCATGAGTAATACCAAGTTCATCAAGATAGTCATCAAGACCAGAATTCTTGAACTCAGTTCCATTGTCACTTCTGATGTGCTTGATCTTGACACCAAAGTTGGTTGAAGCCCTCGAGGAAAATCGTTTGAAGACATCCTGCACCTCATGTTTGTAAGTGACAATATGCACCCATGTGTAACGAGAGTAATCATCAACAATAAAAAAATCCATATAGCGATGCATCATTTGTAACTGCTGAATAATGATTTGGACCAAAGAGATCCATGTGAAGCAATTCAAATGGTCAAGTAGTAGTCATGATAGTCTTCGCTGGATGCTTGGCCTTGGTCAATTTCCAGCTTCACAAGCTCCGCACAAGTGATCCTTGAGGAATTTGACATTCTCAATGCCAATGACATGCTTCTTCTTCACGAGCGTGCGCAAATTCCTCATGCCAGCATGACCAAGTCGTCGACGCCATAGCCAGACTTCTGAAGCTTTTGCAAGTAGACATATAGCTGTTGTGGTCCTGTAGAGAAATCAACAATATACAGATCTCCTCTCCTAAAGCCTTCGAATACTTTGGAATTGTTAGCTTCCATTATCACAACACAACGATACTTGCCAAAGATGACAACCATATATCAAGATCACAAAGCATTGAGACGGACATGAGGCTGTATCCTAAGGACTCGACAAGCATGACTTTGTCCATGTGTCGATCCTTTGAGATCGCAACCTTACCTAGACCCAATACCTGACTTTTGCCTTTGTCAGCGAAGATGATATGGTTCAGATGCGATGGAGATAAGGGAACATCCATCAATAGATTCTTGCCTCCAGTCATGTGATTTGTACATCTACTATCGAGGACCCACTCATTGGCTTTGGGTTGATCATCCTGCAGTTGAATTAGTGCAGCTTACGAACTCATATACTTCATCTGTGAAGAATATGACATCAAATTCATCAGATCAATTTCATCAAGCAGTGGAACAGATAAAGCAGTATGAGGACGTGAGAAATGAAAGTTTATTTCTTCATGATTAGCCTGCATCCTTTCAAGCAATTTTCAGGTCTCCAGCAAATTCTTCAGACGTTTAAGCATGTCTGGAGACCTGACCCTGCATAAGAGATTAGTTATTTTTCTTCACCACCCACATCTGAAGGGGTGGTAAAGAGTTCATCACTCTGCGAGCTCCATATGAGAAAGGTGGCATAGAAGCCAGCCACTTCGTTTCACATAAGAGGAGTTAAGGTAAGAATATGAATAAGTAGAGAAATTCTTCAAGGACTTATGAACATAATGATTAGAAGAATAATCCTCATATTCATAGCCCTTAGCTCTTCCCTGCGAAACAGAAGGATTAGCACGATGATGTTCCTATGTGGACTTTGATCCTTTTGAAGAATTTGATCCACGTGAGGAATTTGGTCCGTATGAGGACTTGGATCCATATGAAGAATTGGGTCCATATGAAGAATTTGATCTGGGGTTCCTATTCTTCACAAGTGGTGTTATGATGTCATTCACCTGAAGACTTTCAAGGTACCTTTTGGGAACCCAGATTTTCTTCATAGGGGAACCGTTCCTGCAGTTAGTGCCAACATATCTAGCAAATACTACACCATTCTGATTTTTGAACAGTTTATAGTTGGAGCCAAATGACTCATCAGAAGAATGAGGAGATTCACATGTAAAGCCAGATAAAGTTGATGGATCTACTGGAGGTCCCTTTGCAGCAACCCATGAGGTTTTGGGATACTGCTCAGGCTTCCAGTATGTCCCATCGGCGTTGAGTTTCCTCTCAAAGGCAATACCCTCTTTCCTAGGGTTCCTGTTGAGGATCTGCTTTTTAAGCACATCACAGAGAGTCTGATGCCCTTTGAGGCTTTTGTACATGACTGTCATATACAATTCCTTCAGCCCTGCATCATTAGTGAGACTTGCAATGTCCTTAGATGAGGAATTAGTGACAGCAGAGACAGGTGAAGAATTTGTAGCAGAAGAAGCATTTGAACATTCAGGTGAAGAATTAGCAGATTCACGTTCAATGCACTTCAAACATGGAGGAATGAATTCTTCCTGGGTAGCGCTGATATGTTAAGCAAGTAATGAATCGCGCTCCTTCTGAAGATCTTCATAACTCACCCTTAGCTTTTCAAGATCTTGCTTTCTTTGAAGAAATCCATAAGAACCCCAGATCTTGCTTTCTCATGATCAGATAAGAGAGTGTTATGATGACTTTGAAGATTGTCAAACTTAGACTGAAGTCTCTGAAGATTTTCAGTCAAGGTTTTAGTGTGATCCATTTCTTCACCCAACATTTCATCACTTTTGTCTAGCATGTTTTGAGCCTTTTCAAAAGCCTTTTGTTGTTTCACAGCAATCTTAGCAAGTTTAGAGTAGCAAGGCTTGAGATTTTCATCAGATTCATCCTCACTTGATTCAGAAGAGGGATATTTGAGTACCTTGGCACCTTTTGCCATGAAGCAATAGGTGGGACCGTAGTCATCATCGCCTTCATCAGCCTTGTTGGTGAAGCCATTTTCTTCAGAGTTAAAGATAGACTTGCTGACGAATGCAGTGGTGAGAGCTAGGCTCGCCACACCAGACTCGGACTCCTCAGATGCCTCCTCTTCCTCATGTTCCTCAGATTCAGCCTCAGAGTCCATTTCCTTGCTAATGAATGCCTGAGCCTTCTTGAGCTACTCTTCTTGTGAGATGAATACTTTGAGATTTTGATGATGAAGACTTTGAAGATTTCTTCTTCTTCTTTGCGTCATCAGAACTGTAATCCTTGTATTTCTTCTTCTTTGATTCCTTTTCCCACTGAGGACAATCTTGAATGTAGTGACCAGGTTTCTTGCATTTGTGGCATAGCCTCTTCTTGTAGGCACTGGATGAGGAATCATTGCTCCTTGAGGATTTTCCAAAACGACCACGTCTAGAGAACTTCTGGAATTTCTTCATGAGCAGTGCTAGCTCCTGGCTCAGTTCTTCAGGATCACCAAGGCTACTACTAGAATCTTCACCTTCAGATTCAGAGACAGCCTTGGCTTTAGGGCACGTGATCTGCCATAGCTCGAACCATAGAGATCTCTCTTCTCAGCAAGATTGAACCCATGAGTGTTTAGCCTCTCGAGGATATCAGCAGGATCAAGTGACTTGTAATCTCCACATTCTTGTATCATCAGTGCCAGAGTATCAAATGAGGAATCAAGCGATCTCAGCAATTTCTTCACCACCTCATGGTCGGTGATGTCAGTGGCACCAAGTGCTTGAAGCTCATTTGAGATGTCAGTGAGGCGATCGAAGGTTTGCTAGACATTTTCATTGTTGAGTCTCTTGAAGCGGTTGAAGAGATTGCGAAGAACGTCAACTCGAGAGTTACGTTGTGTTGAGACTCCTTCATTGACCTTGGACAGCCTATCCCAGATAAGCTTAGCAGTTTCCAAAGCACTCACTCTTCTGTACTGCCCTTTGCTCAGATGGCCACATATGATGTTCTTCACTTGGGAATTGAGTTGCTAGAATCTCTTCACATCAGTAGCGTTCAAAGAGGTGAGACTGAGGGAACACCATTTTCCACAACATACCAGAGATCATTATCAATTGCCTCAAGATGCATTCGCATCTTATTCTTCCAGTAGGGGTAGTCCGTCCCATCGAAGATAGGACACCCAGCAGTGACCTTGGCCATACCTACGGTCGACATAACTAAAACTCCAGGCGGTTAAACCAAAATCACACAGAACAAGGGAGTACCTTGCTCTGATACCAATTGAAAGTGTGTTATATCGACTAGAGGGGGGCGAATAGGCGATTTTTAAGAATTCTTCACTGAGGAATTTCAGGGTGAGGAAATTCCTAAGCGAAGAACTACTTGCAGTGGAATAAGTACTCAGATGTATGCATGACATAACATAAACATGGACATCATGATGAAATGAAAACAGATACAGAGTACAGGAAGCGTAAGCATGGGATAAAATAGGATGAAGACAAATAGACTGAAGAAATTGAACTGCGGAAATTGAGAAAGTCTTCAGTCAAAGTCACTTCGAACAAATATGAACAAGCACACAACACAGTAATGAGTAAATGGAAGAGTTGAGGAAATAGAACCAGTAGGCTTGGTGAAGACAATGATTTTCTAGACCAGTTCCAACTGCTGTGACAGTTGTACGCCTAGTTGGAGCAGCTAGGTATTCAAACCTGAGGACACACAGTCCCGGACACACAGTCCTCACCGTATTCTCCTTGAGCTAAGGTCACACAGACCTCGCCCAATCACTCATGGTAAGTCTTCATGTGACTTCCAAACCTTCACAAACTCGGTCACTCGGCGATCCACAATTTCCTCTTGGATGCTCTAGAACATGACGCCTAACCTTCTGGAAGATGCACAGCCTTCAAATATAACAAGTGTCTGATCCATGCAGGATCAATCTCTTCAGTGATGCTCAATCACTTTGGGTTTGTAGGTGTTTGGGTTTGGGTTTTCCTCACTTGATGATTTTCGCTCAAAGTCCTCGGAGGATGGGATGCTCTCAAATGACAATTGGCAGTTTCTCTCGGAGCAGCCAACCAGCTAGTGGTTGTAGGGGGCAGATATTTATAGCCTAGGGAGCAGCACGACATGATAAGACATAAATGCCCTTCAATGATATGACCGTTAGGTGGGAAGATATTTTGGGACAGCTGGCGCATAGCACAGCAACGGTCGGAAATTTGACTATCAAATTCCTCAGGGCTATCATGTTCCTCACTTGTAGGCAATCCACACTGGCGAATTTCTAACTCCTCAGTCAGAACAAATTCCTCAGAGACTAGAAGAACCTCGTCTCTGTCACTGAAGAAATTGACTGAACTGTATGAGATCTCCAATGGCTTCACTCAAAGGGATTGGTAGGTGTAGGATTTTGAGTTGAGCATCACATGGAAATTTTCCCTTAGTATTTCCTCGACCCCCTTTAACAGTACGGTGTTTCTTATGACTCAAGAAAGAGAAAATGAAACTACAAAAACAAAAGTCTTCACGCTTCATGTTCCTCGAATGAATACCAAGTCTTCAAGGTCACACCAATTTCTTCACTTTCAAAGTCCTCAGAAAGTCTTCAGAAATCCAAAGTCTTCAGTCGAAGAACTTCATTTTTAGGGGTCGACTTTCTCTGTAAATACCAAACTCCTCATAGACTTATAGACCTGTGTACACTCACAAACGCATCAGTCCCTTAACCTATAAGTCTTCAATACACCAAAATCACTAAGGGGCACTAGATGCACTTACAATGTGGAGTCGGGTTGACCTGGAAGGTGCCCGCGAGATAATTATGTGGCATGGTCGGACATTCTTAGCCCTTGCCGCAAGTCCTCGAGATGGGGCGACGGGGTCACATCGATCGTGAGTCTCTGCTCGTTACCGCGTGCTCCTAATCCACTATGATTTGGATATTTGATCCGAGGGGCCTCTGGCCTGATAGGACTAACCATCACGTGGGCATAGTATGGGCGTTTTGCGTCGTATGCATCAGCCGAAGCTTAATAGACGTCATGCGACTGCGCGGCGCGCGTCGGGTTGGACTGCGTAAGCACCTGGATTTTTAAGGAGGTAGCTAGGTCTGCTCACCGCCGCGTACGCAACGTGTAGGAGTTCCCGGGCGATGGCCCAAGACCCCTGGGGGCATAGGTTTAGTCCAGCGTGCTTGACCTCTCTATTAAGCCTAGGTCGGGTTGCGGTGTATTGTTTGGCCGAGGCCGAGCATGACCCAGTAAAGTGTGTCCGACCGGAGTTAATCGAGCATGGTGGGTAAGTTGGTGCACCCCTGCAGGGAAGAAAACATCTATCGATAGCCTGTACTTTGGTAACAGACACTCGAAGTTGTATCCCGATCGATACAACTAGAACTGGATACCGAATGCTGAGGCATGAAATGGATATGTGGCTCCGGGAGTCGAGAAAGGATCCCGGGGCGTTGACAACAACATAAATATGACTTATGTTATACTACTCTACTCCCTCCTCTTGCTGCAAGACGGTGGTTTCCAGAAGATGCTAGTCTTCGATAGGACTAGCTTCTCCCCCTCTTATTCTGGCATTCTGTAGTTAGTCCACGGATACTACCCCTTTCATTGATACCAATGCATAAGTAGTATAGATCCTTGCTTGCAAGTACTTTCGATGAGTACTCACGGTTGCTTTGCTACCCCCTTTTCCCCCTTCTTTCTTCTTTCTAGTTGTTGCAACCAGGTGGTGGAGTCCAGGAGCCAAATGCCACCACCGACGACTACTACAACCCCGAGGGTGCCTACTGAAGGAAATATGCCCTAGAGGCAATAATAAAGTTATTATTTATTTCCTTATTTCATGATAAATGTTTATTATTCATGCTAGAATTGTATTAACCGGAAACTTAGTACATGTGTGAATACATAGACAAAATAGAGTGTCACTAGTATCCCTCTACTTGACTAGCTCGTTGAATCCAAGATGGTTGAGTTTCCTAGCCATATACATGAGTTGTCATTTGATTAACGGGATCACATCATTAGAGAATGATGTGATTGACTTGACCCATCCCGTTAGCTTCGCACTTGATCGCTTAGTATGTTGCTATTGCTTTCTTCATGACTTATACATGTTCCTATGACTATGAGATTATGCAACTCCCGAATACCGGAGGAACACTTAGTGTGCTACCAAACGTCACAACGTAACTGGGTGATTATAAAGATGCTCTACAGGTGTCTCCAATGGTGTTTGTTGAGTTGGCATAGATCGAGATTAGGATTTGTCACTCTGATTGTCTGAGAGGTATCTCTGGGCCCTCTCGGTAATGCACATCACTATAAGCCTTGCAAGCAATTTGACTAATGAATTATTTACGGGATGATGCACTATGGAACGAGTAAAGAGACTTGCCAGTAACGAGATTGAGCTAGGTATTGAGATACCGACGATCGAATCTCGGGCAAGTAACATACCGATGACAAAGGGAACAAAGTATGTTGTTATGCGGTTTGACCGATAAAGATCTTCATAGAATATGTAGGAGCCAATATGGGCATCCAGGTTCCGCTATTGGTTATTGACCGGAGACGTGTCTCGGTCATGTCTACATAGTTCTCAAACCAGTAGGGTCCGCACGCTTAAAGTTCTGTGACGATCGGTATTATGAGTTTATGTGATTTGATGTACCGAAGGTAGTTCGGAGTCCTGGATGAGATCGGGGACATGACGAGGAGTCCCAAAATGGTCGAGACGTAAAGATCGATATATTGGGTGACTATATTCGGACATCGGAAAAGGTTCCGAGTGATTCGGGTATTTTTCGGGGTACCCGGGAGTTACGGGAATACGAGGAAGAAGTAATGGACCTCATGGGCCAAGTGGTGGAAGAGAGGAGGCAGGGCGCGCGGCCCCCCTAGCCCAAACCGAATTGGACTTGGGGGTCGGCCCCCCTTTCCTCCTTTTCCTCCCTCTCCTTCCTTCTCCCTCTCCTCCTTCCTTTCCTCCTCCTAGTAGGAGTAGGAAAGGGGAGTCCTACTCCTACTAGGAAGAGGACTCCTCCTCCTGGCGCGCCCTACAGGGGCCGGCCGGCCTCCCCCCTTGATCCTTTATATACGGGGGCAGGGGGCACCCTAGAACACAGAAGTTGATCATTTATCTCTTAGCCGTGTGCGGTGCCCCCCTCCACCATTATCCACCTCGGTCATATCGTTGCAGTGCTTAGGCGAAGCCCTGCGCCGGTAGCTTCATCATCACCGTCATCACGCCATCGTGCTGACGAAACTCTCCCTCGACACTCTGCTGGATCGTGAGTTTGTGGGACGTCACCGAGCTGAACGTGTGCTGAACGCGGAGGTGGTGTACGTTCGGTACTGAGGATCGGTCGATCATGAAGACGTACGACTACATCAACTGCGTTGTCATAACACTTCCACTTAACGGTCTACGAGGGTACGTGGACGACACTCTCCCCTCTCGTTGCTATGCATCACCATGATCTTGCGTGTGCGTAGGAATTTCTTTGAAATTACTACATTCCCCAACAGTGGTATCAGAGCCTGGTTTATGCGTAGATGTTATATGCACGAGTAGAACACAAGTGAGTTGTGGGCGATACAAGTCATACTGCTACCACATGTCATACTTTGGTTCGGCGGTATTGTTGGATGAAGCGGCCCGGACCGACATTACACGTACGCTTACGTGAGACTGGTTGTACCGACGTTCTTTGCACACAGGTGGCTGGCGGGTGTCAGTTTCTCCAACTTTAGTTGAACCGAGTGTAGCTACGCTCGGTCCTTGAGAAGGTTAAAACAGCACTAACTTGACGAACTATCGTTGTGGTTTCTTTGCGTAGGTAGAACGGTTCTTGCTCAGCCCGTAGCAGCTACGTAAAACTTGCAACAACAAAGTAGAGGACGTCTAACTTGTTTTTGCAGGGCATGTTGTGATGTGATATGGTCAAGACGTGATGAGATATAAGTTGTTGTATAAGATAATCATGTTTTGTTGAAGTTATCGGCAACTGGCAGAACCATATGGTTGTTGCTTTATTGTATGCAATGCAATCACCCTGTAATTGCTTTTCTTTATCACTAAGCGGTAGCGATAGTCGTAGAAGCAATAGTTGGCAAGACAACAACGATGCTACGATGGAGATCAAGGTGTCACGCCGGTGACGATGGTGATCATGGCGGTGCTTTGGAGATGGAGATCAAAGGCATAAGATGATGATGGCCATATCATATCACTTATTTTGATTGCATATGATGTTTAAATTTTATACATCTTATCTTACTTAGTTCGGAGGTAACTTTATAAGATGATCCCTTACTAAAATTTCAAGGTATAAGTGTTCTCCCTGAGTATGCACCGTTGCGACAGTTCTTCGTGCTGAGACACCACGTGATGATCGGGTGTGATAAGCTCTATGTTCACATACAACAGGTGTAAGCCAGTTTTGCACACGCAGAATACTCGGGTTAAACTTGACGAGCCTAGCATATGCAGATATGGCCTCGGAATACTGGAGACCGAAAGGTCGAGCATGAATCATATAGTAGATATGATCAACATAGTGATGTTCACCATTCAAAACTACTCCATCTCACGTGATGATCGGACATGGTTTAGTTGAGTTGGATCACGTGATCACTTAGATGATTAGAGGGATGTCTATCTAAGTGGGAGTTCTTAAGTAATATGATTAATTGAACTTTAATTTATCATGAACTTAGTCCTGATAGTATTTTGCAAATAATGTTGTAGATCAATAGCCCACGTTTAGCTCCCCTGTTTTATTTTCTATATGTTCCTAGAGAAAACTAAGTTGAAAGATGTTAGTAGCAATGATGCGGATTGGATCCGTGGTCTGAGGATTATCCTCATTGCTGCACAGAAGAATTATGTCCTTGATGCACCGCTAGGTGACAGACCGATTGCAGGAGCAGATGCAGACGTTAAGAACGTTTGGCAAGCTCGATATGATGACTACTTGATAGTTTAGTGCACCATGCTTTATGGCTTAGAATCGGGACTTCAAAGACGTTTTGAACGTCATGGACCATATGAGATGTTCCAGGAGTTGAATTTAATATTTCAAGCAAATACCCGAGTTGATAGATATGAAGTCTCCAACAAGTTCTATAGCTAAAAGATGGAGGAGAATAGCTCAAGCAGTGAGCATGTGCTCAGATTGTCTGGGTACTACAATCGCTTGAATCAAGTGGGAGTTAATCTTCCAGATAAAATAGTGTTTGACAGAATTCTCTAGTCACCATCACCAAGTCAGTAGAACTTCATGATGAACTATAGTATGCAAGGGATGACGAAAATGATTCCCGAGCTTTTCATGGTGATGAAATCGATGAAGTTAGAAATCAAGAAAGAGCATCAAGTGTTGATTATTAACAAGACCACTAGTTTCAAGAAAAGGGCAAAGGGAAAGAAAGGGAACTTCATGTAGAATGGCAAGCAAGTTGTCACTTCCGTGAAGAAGCCCAAAGCTAGACTAAAGCCTGAAACTGAGTGCTTCTACTGCAAAGGAAATGGTCACTGGAAGCGGAAATGCCCTGAATATTTGGTGGATAAGAAGGATGGCAATGTGAACAAGGGTATATTTGATATACAGGTTATTGATGTGTACCTTACTAGTGTTTATAGTAGCCTCAGGTATTTGATACTTGTTCGGTTGCTAAAATTAGTAACTCGAAGCAGGAGTTCTGAGAATAAGCAGAGACTAGTTGAGGGTGAAGTGACGATGTGTGTTGGAAGTGGTTCCAAGATTGATATGATCATCATCGCACACTCCCTATACTTTCGGGATTAGTGTTAAACCTAAATAAATGTTATTTGGCGTTTGCGTTGAGCATGAATATGATTTGATCATGTTTATTGCAATACAGTTATTCATAAAGTCAGAGAATAATTGTTATTCTGTTTACATGAATAAAACCTTCGATGGTCATACACCCAATGAAAATAGTTTGTTGGATCTCGATCGTAGTGATACACATGTTCATAATATTGAAGCCAAAAGATGCAAAGTTAATAATGATAGTGCAAATGTCACATCCCTAGCTTTACCTTGCACTAGGCTAGCACTTGTCTGTGCATCATGTTTAAGTTTTATGGAACTTTGAAATGGGGACTGATAAACCCTAGCAGCAAATGAAATTCAACTAGGGTCAAAGTTAAATATTTTAAATGAACCCAAAATGCCCCTCATAAATGTTCATCATTTTTGTTTTGGTCCAGAACCTCTGCCAAAAATGGTGCACACTTTTCTAGGACAATCTGGGTTATTGAATTAAATCATACATTATTTGTTCTTGGACATTTAAATGCTATAAATAATTTTAAATGTCCAAATGATCTTGAAAGTAAATCAGGGATGTTGGAAATAATCCAAACAGAGCCCACAAATATTTTCTTGATTTTTGAAAATGCTCTGGCATTTTTATTGAAGCCAAAACAATTACAGAAAATAGAAAAATAGAATTAAAAGAGAGAAAGAGAGAGAGAGAGAGAGAGAGAAACCTACGCCACCATACGCCTGCTCAGAGCAGCCGCCCATCGGCCCATGTTAGTCATCTCCCTCCTCTCGCTAGAAGGATGGGAGGCGCGTGACCGATGCACGCGACCACGCGGCACGCCGCCTCCTGCTTCCTGCCGCTTCCCCGACATGGCTGTGAATGCCACGCACTCCCCCTCGACCCCCTCGACCTCTCCCTCGTCCTCACCTCTCCTCTGTCTCTCTCCGCCCCCGCTCTCCTCGCTCGCGTCCGAGAGCGCCGACAAGAACCACCATGCCCACCGCTCTCCCCCTGCCCCTTGGACATGCCCCGAGCTTCTTCGTCTCTCCTTCAACCTCTCCATCGGCTCGCGCAAGCCCGGATGCTCCACAGTGTCGACTACGCCCTCGTCTTCATCGTCGGCCGCCCGAGATCACCGGCAACACCACGTCACCGTCCGGCCTCCCCCGAGCCCGCTATCGCCTCCAAACGACGCGTTGTGAGCACCGCCGCTTTTCCCCTCTCTCCTCGTAGTCTCTCCCGTGCCATAGCCCTGTTAGCCGCTGTGCCCATGAGCTTCTGTCGCCGGCCATGTCGCCGCCGCCACTTTAGCCACCGCAGCTCGCTCCAGAGCGTGTCACCATCCCCTTGCACCACGAGGGTGTCGAAGAGCCCCTCTGATGGCCTTCCCGAGCCCTACAGCCCCGCGCCGCTCGAGGCCGAGCTCCAGCCGCCGCCACGAGCTCTGCTCCGGCGAGCTACGGCGTCCCCGCCGCCTCCCATCTGCTCCCCTGGATGCGCGCGAGCGCGGGCTACCTTCTGGTGGCATTTGCGCACCCAGTCGCCGCCTGTAGCGCAGCCCCGGCGAACATCCACTACAAAAAAAGACACATCCGTGACATTTTGGGCCGAACAAAAAAAATTATGTCATACTTATGACACTTCTATGATAATAATTGTGACAAAACACGGTATCATCATAGATGTGGTGGGGTCCTACTTCTATGACAAAAAATCATGACAGAAAATGGGCTTTTCGTCCTGGACGGGCCGGAGACGCAGCTACAAGACATTCTTTGGGCCGTCCATGACAGAGAAAACCATGGTAGAAGCGAGGGCGAGGAAAATATCGGGGTGTTCCCGGTTACGGTGGGTGGTCGGGGCCGGGCGATGCGTGTTTCTCTCGTACACGCACGCGTGTGGGTGCGAGGCGTTGGGCTCTAACTGAACCCGAGCGAGGCGTTGGGCTCTAATCGAACCCGGCGATTACCTGCGCAGCTACGCGTTCATCGAACCCGAGCGATCGATCGATGGCTGTTAATCGAACCCGATTGAGCGATTCGCCGCTACTACTGCTAAGCGAAGCCGATCAATGCTGCCTCTGGATGAGCGGTGGCGTTCTTTGGGGGTTTGGATGAACAGTTCCCAGTGGGGGTGGATGAACAGGACCCCGTGGTGTTGCCTCTGGATGAACAGGACCCGATCGATCGAGCCGGTTGGGGCTGGATGAACAGGACCCCGCGGAGGGCAGGATGAACAGGACCACCTCGTGGAGCGCAGGATGAACAGGAGATGGTGGAGGGCTGGATGAACAGTAGCCCGTGGAGGGGTGGTTGAACAGGAGCCCGTGGAGAGGGCTGGTTGAACAGTAGCCAATGGAGTAGCGCGCGGTGGAGGCTGGATGAACAGGAGCCCGTGGTTGAACAGTCGCAGGTGGAGGCTGGAGGAGGTCGGCGATGGATGAACAGTAGCCCGTGGAGGCTGAAGGGGATCGACGGTGGAGACGAACAGTATCCCGTGGAGTCCCGTTTTGCGGTACGCCACACCCCTCCCAATGACCAGGACCCCCGTTTCGACCGTAGCGCTCCAACACAAGTCTGTTTCCTCTGTTTTGCGGTATGCCACACCCCTCCCGATCAATAGGACCCCCGTTTCGATCGTAGGAGGTCCGTTTCCTCCGTTTTGCAGTACGCCAGACCCCTCCCAATGAACAGGATCCTGTTTCAAACGTGGCCGGTCGAACACAAGGCCGTTTCCTCCGTTCTGCGGTACGCCAGGCCTCGTTTCCATCGGCAGTTCCGTAGAAGCCGGTTGGCTCCCACGCGTTCCGTTTCCTCCCGATGAACACAACGCATTCCGTTACCTCCCATGAACACGACGACGACGTTGTTTCTCCGTTCCGACCCAGACATGTACACAAGCCCTGGCTGTACGTACGCGCGAGTAGGCGTTCGAGACCCTGCCTGTATGTACGTACGTGGCCGTATTTACTTTCTTGCACCCTAGCCGTTGTACGTACGTGTACATGCTACGTGTGCGCCTCTACAACGACATGTGCGCGCCTCTACATCGACCAGTATGTACATACACGTTCGCGACTAGAATGACAATGCTACGTACGCTTCGACCAGGTGGGTCCCGACTGTCAGGCACTTCCTTGCGTGTAGCTGGTGGGTCCCAGCAGTCAGGGGGGTGAATTGTTTTTTTTTGTTTTTACCCGGACGCACTTCCTTGCGTGCGAAGATGTAGCTGGTCAGCAGTCAGGGGGAAATGTTTTTTTCACGAAATACGGTGGCCCGTCCGGTGGATCCCCGCTGTCAGGTGGAGGAATAATTATTTTGCGCGTAATAAGGAGGCACTTCCTTGCTGCGGCCGTGGACCCAGCTGTCAGCCTCTCCACGTACAGTCCATGTCCGATGGAAGCCGTTCCTTAACCATGTTGACCATGCCGCGCCGAGAGCACCAGGGAGGTGGATGTCACGCCCAAGATGTGGCCCTATCCTAAAGGAACTCGAAGGTCCCACCAAGGATAGAAGCGCATCTTGAAGACGCTTTTGCAAGGTGGATATCATTACATAAACATTACATAATAGTGGGGATACATACATAAGGCACAAACGCCCCAAGAATATATCAACATCATATACAAGAGATCAACATCCGACTACGGATGAAACATAAACAGAAACTCAAACGACAACCACCCTGCTATCCCAGGCTGCCGACCTGGAACCTATCCCCTGATCGAAGAAGCAGAAGAAGAACTCCAAAATAAGCAAACATCGCTCTCGCGTCATGATCATCGCATAACTTGTACCTGCAACTGTTGGTGTAGTAATCTGTGAGCCACGAGGACACAGCAATCCCATTACCATGGGTATCAAGACTAGCAAAGCTTAATGGGAAAGGAAGGGATAAAGTGGTGAGGTTGCAGCAGCGACTAAGCATGTATGGTGGCTAACATACGCAAATAAGAGCGAGGAGAGAAGCAAAGCAAGCGGTCGCCAACTAGTAATGATCACGAAGTGATCCTGAACTCCTACTTATGTCGGACATAACCCGAAACCGTGTTCTCCTCTCAATCAACCCGAAAAGAGACACTCACAGTTCGCTACGGTTGGTGTATTTTAGAAGAGTTTGCTTCAAGTTTACTACAACGGATATTAACAAATTCCATCGCCACATAACCGCGGGCACGGCTCTCGAAAGTTTATACCTGCGGGGTGTCCCAACAGCCCATGATAAGCTCTCGCGATCAATGAAGGATATTCCTTCTCCGAGAAGACCGGTCGATCTCGGAATCCGGCTACAAGACATTTCGACAGCAATAAAACAAGACCAGCAAAGCCGCCCGATGTGCCGACAAATCCCGATAGGAGCTGCACATATCTCGTTCTCGGGGCACCGGATAGGTCAGCCTCTGAGTAAAACCAGCCCTCGAGTTTCCCGTGGTGGCCCATGATCTGCCCGTTTCGGACCAACACTCGAAGGAGCACTGGCCCGGGGGAGCTAAAATAAAGATGACCCTCGGGTTGGCCGACCCAAGGGAAAGGGTATAGGTGGTGGTGAGGCAAATGGTAAAACCAAGGTTGGGCCTTGCTGGAGGAGTCGTATTCAAAGCGAACTGTCAAGGGGGTCCCATAAACCACCCAACCGCGTTAGGGACGCAAAATCCGGGAACATAATACCGATATGATGGAAACTAGGGCGGCAAGAGTGGAACAAAACACCAGGCATAAGGCCGAGCCTTCCACCCTTTACAAAGTATATAGATGCATTAATAATATAAGAGATATTGTGATATCCCAACAATAAACATAATCCAACATGGAGCAATCTTCATCTTCACCTGCAACTAGCAACGCTATAAGAGGGGCTGAGCAAAGCGGTAACATAGCCAAACAACGGTTTGCTAGGAAGGGTAACAAAGGTCAGAGTTTCATGGCAAATTGGGAGGCTTGAGCAGCAAGTGGTAGGTAAAGCAGCATAGCGATAGAACGAAGCAACTAGCATAGCAATGATAGTAATGAGATCCAAGGTGACGGTCATCTTGCCTGAAATCCCGCTAGGAAGAAGAACGAGTCCATGAAGAAGACGAACAGAAGTAGTCGAACGAATCCTCACAATCGCAACATTACCAGAACTGAGAGGCAACACCGGAAAGAAACAAACAACATGATAAATGCACAAGCATAAACATGGCATGATGCACAATCAAGTATGATGCATGTCCAGTTTAATGAGGCATGGCAATTTGGCAAAGTGCAACAAACAATACTACCAATTAAGTGGAGCTCAATATGCAACGAGTTGCATATTGACAAAACACCACATGTAATTATTTAGTTTGATCTCGTTTATGTACCCAACAATATTAAAAGTTGTTAAACATGGAAAGAGGTGAAGCATAATTAAACTAACTATTTAGGCAAGTTTAAATGAGGCCGGAAACAACAAACAACAATTCCGGAAAATCCTCATACACAATTTATGAATTTGGTACTGTTCTGCCCTAAACACAATTTTAATGTTGTTAAACAGGAAAATAAAGTGTACCAAGTTAATCTATGCATTTTTCACCCCATTTACATATAAAGTTTATTTAAAACCGAGCTACGGTTATTTAGTTATGAAATAAATCATTTTAACATGGCATTTAAGCAAATTTAATGCAAACAGCAAGTCAAACATTTTAAACATGGATGAAAATAGCATATTATGAAACTAGATGAAAAACTAAGCATTTTGCATATATAAGTTGTTTTAATCCGATGCATGGTTTGTGAGATTTTAAATGCATGAACATGAGGGTTTTTCTGCAAATCAGACGTTCTCTGGATAAATGCGAAAATCGCAGCAGCAGGAAAAAAACACTGCGGGCTGAAACTGGTTGGCCCAAGTGTACAGGAGAAGGCTGGGGGGGCTGCTCACCCTGGGCCAAGGCCCGACTGGAGCAGAGGAGGCTGGCCTGGCTGCTGGCGGCAGTGAGCAGATCGGGCGAGGCGGGGCGCGATCAGCGCGCTCGGAGCGCTGACCCCATCGATCTGGTAGCCTTGGTGGGACGACGACAGGGGCCGCCTACAGGAGAAGCAGGGCTCGAAGAAGGTCGGCTTGGTGTCCATGGCAGCAGGGGACTCGGGAACGGCGGCGGACTTGGGGCGGTTGCTGGGTCCGCGGAGGAGCAGGTGGCCCACGCAGCAAGACGACGCGTCCACGGCGCGGGCGAGCGGGCGAGCGGTTCGAGCTCCTCTGCTCGAACGAAACAGAGGAGCAGCATGGCGAGGGACTTGCAGCGGTGGGTCTTGGGGCTCCGGCGAGCTGAGGAGGTCCGGCAACGACGGGGATGGCCGGAACCCAACGGATCCGAGGCCATGGCGGCGGCATCGGATGGAGACGAGACGGGCAGCGCTTGAAGCTTCGGCCATGGCTCCTGTGAAGGATCAGAGAGAGGAAGAGAACTGCGTGAGAGGGAGAAAAACAGAGGAGGAAGGAGAAAAGGGAGGCGTGGGGCTGGCTGGAGGCGCTCGAGGGCGAGGACGGCTTGGGGTGGCGACGATGGGGAAGGGGAGCAGCGCGGCTGCCGGCAGGAGCTCCAAGCTTTGGTGGCCGTAGCCATGGTGCGGTGCTCCTGCAATGAAACCAGAGAAGGGCGAGATGTGTGAGGAGAAGGAACCAGAGGAAGGAAGGTGAAGGAAGACAGGGAGGAGGGCGACGGAGTCTGGCCTGGCGACTCGGGATCGAGACCATCTCGATCTGGAGGTTGGGGCGCCATGGGGCTGTAGGAGCTCAGGGACGGAGGGCTCGGGCGCGGGAGGAGCTCGGGTTGGTCGGGAGATGATCCCAAGGTGGGAGGAGGAGGCTGCAGGCTTCGGTGGTAGTGGAGGGGATCGATGGAGGTAGGTGGCGGGATGGATCCCGAGAGAGTGGCGGCGGGGATGGGAGTGATGGGACAGGAAGCCTAGGTTTTAGGGATTGGACTAGGGTTGTCGACTATATATAGGAACAATATGATTAGGTTTGGACCCTCCGATTAAAATCGGACGGTCTCGGATAAATAGGTTAGGGAGTCCAAAAGAGAAAACGGAGATGTTTTGTAGACGTTTGAGGATGATCCGGATCCATCGGTCACGACAGCCCGGGTCGGGTTCGGAACAAATTTGAGACGCAGGCGGAGGGGGTGGGTAAAGTGTGGAGGGGTCAAGCGGCGGACAAGAGGAGCGAAGCCGGTTGGTGCGAGAGAGGTCAAGGGACAAGAGCGACAAAATAACAACGGAGGCAAAGAGAGAAAGGGCAACTCTGACGGCTACGAGTTTTATGAAAATATGCAAATGCAATGCGCATGATGCTATGAGATGAGATGCCTGACATGAACACAATGCAAAACAACAGACAAAACCCAACCACAAAGGAAATATCATATCGCATCTCCGGAAAAGGCAAGAGTTGGAGTTACAAATATGGAAAGTTGCATCCGGGGCGTTACAGTGGACGATGGCGAGGCCTAGGAAGGGGACAATGCGGAGCCGGGGAAGACGCGGTAGTGGAAGCCCGCACGGATAGAATCTGAGGTTCACTTTGGTTCGGCTGCGGTGTGAGGCTACGTCGCCGCATGAGGCCTGGCCAGCGGTGGGAATAGTAGGCGGTGAGGCCTCGTGGCAGCACAACCGCCACGGAGGCGAGGAGCATGTGGCACGATCGGCGCTGCTTTGGTAATTTGGAGCAACAAGACCGGAGGTTGAACAAGCACTACGGCCATTGGATGGACATGGTACGGTCACTGGAGCTAGAATCGTTCATATTGACTAAGTTGACAAAGCACTCCGTCCCCGTCAACTTAGTAGGCCCACAAGTCAGCCTCCCACCAAGGTGGGTCCCAACCAGCAGGGAGAGGATTCATGTTTTTGTGCGTAATACGGAGGCACTTCCGGTGGGTCCGAGCTGACAGCGGGGGGGACGTTTTTTTCACGAAATACGGTGGCCCATCCGATGGGTCCCAGTAGTCAGGGGGAAACGTTTTTTTCATGAAATACGGTGGCCCATTCGGTGGGTCCCTGCTGTCAGGTGGAGGAATCATTATTTTCCGCGTAATAAGGAGGCACTTCCTTGCTGCCGTCGTGGACCCATCTGTCAGCCTCTCCACGTACAGTCCACGTCCGATGGAAGCCGTTCCTTGGCCACGTTGACCATGCCGCGCCGAGAGCACCAGGGCGGTGGACGACGGTGAGGCCTAGGAAGGGGACGACGCGGAGCCGGGGAAGACGCGCAGTGGAAGCCCGCGTGGAGAGGAGTGCGAGGGTTCACTGGTTCGGCTGCGGTGTGAGGCTGCCGTCGCCGCGGAATAACAGGGGTGTGGTTGAGTAGAGGGATGGCCTGCCCAACGGTGGGAGTAGTAGGGGGCGGTGAGGCCTCCGCGGCATCACAGCCGGCCACGAGAGGCAGGAGCACGCGGCACGACCGGCGCTGCTTTGGGCGGCTGGAGCAAGAAGACCAGAGGTTGAAGAAGCACTACAGTCGTTGGATAGACATCGTACGATCACTGCAGCTAGAATCGTTTATATTGACTAAGTTGAGAAAGCCCTTGGTACGCGTCAACTTAGTAGGCCCACAGGTCAGCCTCCGAAATGGTGCGCCCCAGATGTCAGGGGGAGGAATCATTTTTTGGGCGGCTGAAGCAAGAATATCCGAGATTGAAGAAGAAGCACGACATCCGTTGGATGGACATCCAACGGCCACAGCTACCAGGACCGTGTGTTGTTGACAAAGCCTTGCATACGCGCCAACTTAGTTTTTTTAGGGGACGGGTCAACTTAGAAGGCCCACAAGTGTGTGGCAGAGAACATGTAGCCCATTTGCGATCTGTAAGAATGTACAAACCATTTTTTTATTCTAATGGAATTTACTAAAACCCACTTACAGTTTGTTACAAGTACAACCCATTTTCTAGCTAGGACAACGATTAATAATTTCAACCAACCGCTCAAAATAGAATTCAAAAAAATCCCATATTTTTATGGGATCCGAAATATTTTTATCCAAAATTTCTAGTCAGATTAAATATAATATCAAAATAAAGTTGTATTACATTAAAATCCAATGAAATATCGCGCGCGCAACAAATAATGAAATTAAAATTTTCAAATTCCAAAAATAATATATTTTTAAACTAATTACGTGTTTGGTGCATTTTTTATAGTTACTGCCCAGTTATTATAATTACATCCCATTTATTATTTCTTAAAGTCCATTTTCTTGTTAAGCCTAATGCATACCTCCTAGGAAAGTTTGCAGCCTAGCGGGGCGGAGAATAACAAGTTGACCTAGATATTGTGTGCAACTGTCGGCCCAGTTGCATTGCCGATGTTGAAAAAAAGGCATGTGTAGTACAGTACAACCTAACATGGCTACTCAGCCCACATTCGGCGACGCCGGAAAGGCCCAAACAAGGCTTCTATGCAACTTTTTGAAGTCACTGAGCTCAATTAATACCTTAAGAAAAAAGTTAGATTACAGTGGAACCTAATTAAAAGCTGTCACGAGCAAAGAAATAATTCAACGTGTCCCACTTGTGCGTGTGTGCGTGTGTGTGTGTGTGTGTGTGAGAGAGAGAGAGAGAGAGACCCATCGGTCGATGCTCATAAATACATCTTTCAGCCATATGCATCGTTGATGCTCAGTAAAAACTTATATAGTTGACACAATCATATAGAACATCATAGCACACTGAACTTGCATACAAAAATTTCACGCAGGCGACACAATCAGGATGGAAGCAGTGGATCGCTATGAGTAGGGCTATGTTGAAACCAACGAACTCGTACATAACGGTTCATCCTCTTTATCAATGACAGGGAAATATCTTGAATGTAATGCAAATAAAACAGACAAACAACACAATAAGTTCTGCCAGCACATTAAGTTGACGTACAACCCTTTCTAAAAAAAGTTCAGGTACAAAATTAGAACAGGTCACAATCAAATGTACTGGCACATCAGTGCTTCACACCCATAGCTTGGATTTAACTAGTATCTGACAAGATTCGGTTGTTACCTCAAATTAGAGCACATCCAGGCAGCCAGCCCTGCCTTTTCTCCCAAAGAAGCGATGGCCTCCCTTGTAGCGATGGAGTAGGCCCTGTGCCATCCATCATTCCGAGCAACACGGGAAGTCGGCGTTGACTCTGTAATGGACGTCGTCGACGGAACTCGCACCAGCGGCGGCAGGACTTGATTGATGGATTGACCACTTCTTCGACATGCACGAACACTCGACAGGTACATCCCTAACGTGGTCCGCGGAGGCCTTGGTGGTAACGAATAGTACAACCCCGGTTCCTGCACCGGCATCTCAACACCAATCACCTTTTTTTACAGAAAGACTGTAAGGGAACCCCCTACAATATAGTTGGTGCAACAAACCCAAATTGCAAGTACCATGCCTTGAACCTGGGTGGGTGGCAAGACATCAGCCCCTTCCCACCACTAGGCTATGCCTTAGTCTGCAACACCAATCACCTTCGGTATGGTGGACGGCTTCTTCATCCATGCCATAACCGTCAGAGCCCAGCTGTCTGGAGGAACAAACAACACATGACTGCAGTCGAAAGTTGTCCGGAACCTGGCAAAGAAATCAGCCGGTGGCGGACAGACTTCGATGAGCAAGTCACTTATTAGGATGTCGTGCGCAATGCCAAGAGCTTTGACAAGGTCATCCGGTGAGACGGGAGGCCGGTCGCCGTTGATGGTTACCATCAGCACTTTGCTGGCAAACTGGTCGTCAAGCGCCTCCATGCCACTATTGAGCGACAGCACGCAGCGACCGAAGGCAGGACGGACCTCAGGATCTCCGGCTTGGAGATCCGCGTTGACCGACGACATGATAGTGAGCTTGAGTGTAGGGAGTACAGGAGGGGGATTTGGGGGAACTGGAGTAGGAATCGAGATTCCAGAGGTGGGGGAGGGGCGGCAGATTGGGGATGAAAATGTAGCTTGAATTTCGAACACGCGCCAATATGCTCTCGGCGCGCAAGTGCACGAAAACACCGGTGGCGCCCACATGTCGGCCTAAGAGTACTTATTCTTTCTTTTTTGGAGAGCCCGGCCTTTTTTTAGGATCTTTTGAGAGCCCGGCCTGAGAGTCATAATTGACCTGTTTGGCATTGCGTTACTACTCGGCCCATATTCAGCGACACCTCACTGGCCCAAACAAGTGTACATCATCGAAAAGACACTGAGCTCAAATTATATAACTTGAAAAAAGGAGATACACTCTGAACACTGGAGAATGGTGATGCCCTCATTTAGCCCACCAGTAGTTCGAGACAATAAACAGTTCGAAACAAAGATATATACAACATTCAAACACTGACTAGTGACTACTACTGACATAAACAGCAAGACATGATAGTTCATAAGAAGTCTTGCTACACCACCAAAACGCACCCATCTGCAGCGCTCAGACTCTCGTGATCCAGACGAGAATGACATTCTAAACATAGCCAACCATTACATAGCAAGAGTGACATAGACGAGGATGACCAAATGACAAGGAATATGCATAACAATAGAAAGAACTACCCATCCAGAACAAGCAGCAAAGACAACAAAGTCATTCGAAGAGATGATCGAACACCATCATAATTTGCAGCCCCACTTCAGCGACCAATGATCCGGAGACACCAGTACTCCACCCTTTCGACGCAACGGCCCAATTACCTATCAACCTGAAGGCTTGAACCACATCACTGCCTGTCGTAATTCAGACATCCAAGGATCAAAGTTAATCCGGATGCCTTTGTCATTCTCACCTTCTTTTGGCTGCAGGCTATATCATTGACAATCAGGGGAGTTTGCTCCCGAACTCCTAGGGCTCGCCATGTAGACACAGTTTTCCATAGCAAACAGAGCCTCTCTGCCATCAAGGTCCTTGCCAATGGTGATCTCCTGGTTAATCGGATAATTGAGTCCGAGAAACAGAGAGTGTGAACCAAGGCTGTTTACCCGCCTCCAACTAAAAAATCCTGAAGGCCCCAACAAGCTGGTATCCTGCTCATAGACATAACAGCCACTATTCGGATACTCACGTATTTCAGGTGCTTGTATACAGTGGGGTTTTTGCAATATAACTTTTCTGGCTCATGTGTCCGAATGATCATCAGTCTTTTGCCGTCGTCTGATCGAGCGAGGAACCAGTTGTGCTTCCATGTTTTTGGCAAAGGTGGTGTGATTACAAAGGGCAGTAATTGTAGGGACACTGCATCATATTAAAAAGGACAGGCATCGTTAATGTAAGATCAGCATTGTTCAGAGTATGAGTAGGATAATGCAAGAAACAGCATTGTTAATGTAAGATCAGCATTGTTAATGTAAGATCAGCATTGTTATATACTCGTGTTCTGTGGGCAAAAATTTTGTGAGGATATTATTTTAGCCATTGATTGCTGAAGGGCGAATATAGGTATGTACACATGGTAAGCATTACAGGATTTCACTACTTCCAAATATAGAGTTCTCCATATGCACATTTACTTCCCTAATGTATGGTTAGATGAAACCAACAGTGTGGTGCATGTTTCTACATCATGAAAATGAGGAAACTAACATGGCCATTGATACACACTCATATTTAGTACTAGTATATAGATTACTGTAAAATAAGGAGAATATCCATATATTCCTAACCGTTCGATTATTCAGGGGTACAAATTGGCTGTAATGACATGATCACAATCGCATGAATTAACTCATTCCAAATATAGCTGATTTACGGCGTCTCTAATACATTGCCCTCAAACAGGGATATGCCAATCATCAAAAAAAATTTAAACAGTGTCATGGTGTCATCATTAACATGAGAAGGAAACAACTTACACGCGCCGTCCCAGCAATACGTGGTGCCATCTGCTTTGTCGATCGCGTAGATGATGCCATTGTGTTCAATAGCATAACAGAAGTGTGTAACAGCTTTGACGATGATCCACTGTGAGCTGAGTTGTCTCCATCTAAAGAAGGCACCGGCGTAAAGATAGGCGAGTCCCTTGTCGAACAAGGCAATTAGCTTGAAGTCTGCGTAATCCGCATGTCGTGTGGGCACTTGGCAGATTACAATCTTCTGCAAAACAAGGTCCGTCCAACTGACGCGGTAATCTAGATGGCTAGGACCGCGATGGTAATACTCTATATAATCCAACGGAGGAAGGATAATCTCATGGGAGGTCTGGAAGTTCACGAGCACCAACTTTTTACTGTCTTCTCTGATGGCAGCCATCCAGTGGGAGTTCATGTCGACCCAGTACATACTTGCCAAGAAGTTTCGGGCGATGGTGAATGGATCAAAGTCGAGGGAAATGATGTACGGCGACCCACTACATACCTGCAAAGAAGTTTCGGCTAATGGAGATCGGATTGAAGTCGAGGGGCATCATGTACGCCTCCATATCATGGTGAGCCAATCTCGCAAAACCAGATAGTAGCAAGCAGGGTGTCTTGAAAATCTTAGGCCTCACTTCAACGATGGCCGTGTGCATGCCCCTCGAGCATGCAGCCAGCCGCAGGGCGCTCAACATATCCATACTCGAACAACAGAGGTCGAGGACGTCACTGGGGAGATAGCTCCAATCGCGGCTCATATGGATCCTGCGTGGTTCGCGTTCGGCCATGGTGGAGTTTGGAAGGTGGGGTTTTGGGGGGCTTGATTTACGGGGGAGAAGGTTGTTGGTGCTGGAGCGGCTAGCGAGGGAATAGTGGTACTGGGGGAGGCGAGCGAGGCGAGGGTATGCGGGGGCACAGTGAGATAATGAAGAGTGACCTCGGGATCTCCGGCGAGACGGAGATGGAGATGGAGTGGTGCTAGGGGAGAGGGAGACGAGGCGAGGTATGCTATACAGCGGCGGTGACAGTGACTGCATAGTGCACAAGGTGAGGCTGACTTTGGTAACCCGGACACGCCGCCTGGACTGGTGTCACCTCGGGCGCAGGGTCTTGTCACCTCACTCTGAGGACCATATGAATAATAGTATTTTGACCATCAAGTGTAACACAATTGTACTACTACTACTAGTAGGAGTAGTAGGAACATGAATACACTCCCGTGCTAGCATGCCTCTGGGTTCACTTCATCCGCCAGCTATCATCCATATTGCAAGCAGAACCAAATTCTCGTGCATGCGGAAGCGCGAAGAAGGACTGTTCTTTTTTTTAGGATAACTGCATATTCCTCAAACGTAGTAGGAACATGAGTAGTACTCCCTCCGGTCCTCTTTTGTCTGAGCATATTTTTTTTAGTATTTCTCTAATTAGTCTGCGTATATACCCTTTTGCATATGCCCATTTCCCTCCATGCCCCGCATTCACAGCATTAATTAGCGTACGCATGAGCAGCTGCAGCCCGACTCCAGCCAATAAACTACAGCATGCAAGTGGGCCACTATGTGCGCGTGGGAGAGAGAAATGGCAACCGAAGAGCCCGTCCAATCCATTGCATGCAGCAGTCAAACCACCGCACCTCTCCTCATGCATGTGCATAACTTCTCCCATTTACTTCTCCATCGGGAACCGATTTTCCTTGGCTTTTTCACTACTCCTTGATCTTCATTTGCATCCAAACCACACTGCATTCACATTGTTTTAACCTCTTCACATCCTCCTGGAGTAATTCCGAAGCCCCTATAAATAATCATCTTCTTCAGTTAGATTAGCCATCTAATCCTAATTCTCCAAACCATAGCCCTCCGGTCCAGCGGTTCCAAATGGCGAAAGAGATCGAGATGCAGGATTTTAGCGTCCAACATGTCCTCATCGAAGGCTCGTTGAGCATAGTTGCCACAGTCACCGACCACCCAAGGGTTGTTCGGAAGTGGATCAACAATGTATCCAACTCCCTCCAAAAGGTGGAGATGAATGTCATCGGTCTCGATGCAGAGTACATGAAGCATGCCACTGGGAAGATCCAACGCACCGCTGTCCTTCAGCTGTGCCTCGAAGATGATGTTTTGGTGTACCACATCATACACGCGCCCTTCATACCAGGTGAGCTTCATGATTTCTTGTCTCGGGAGGACATATACTTCTGTGGGGCAGCCATCGCAGGGGACAAACAGAAGAAGAAGAAGAAGAAGAAGAAGAAGAAGAAGAAGAAGAAGAAGAAGAAGAAGAAGAAGAAGAAGAAGAAGAAGAAGAAGAAGAAGAAGAAGAAGAAGAAGAAGAAGAAGAAGAAGAAGGAGGAGGAGGAGAAGAAGGAGGAGGAGAAGAAGGAGGAGAAGAAGAAGGAGGAGAAGAAGAAGAAGAAGAAGAAGAAGAAGAAGAAGAAGAAGAAGAAGAAGAAGAAGAAGAAGAAGAAGAAGAAGAAGAAGAAGAAGAAGAAGAAGAAGAAGAAGAAGAAGAAGAAGAAGAAGAAGAAGAAGAAGAAGATGCACCAGCAGCAGGGCATTATGGATGGATGAACTATTTCCTCTCTTGTAAAAAAATATTCCCTTTCTATGTATATTGATATATATGGACTATTTCGATGGTGTGCATGTCTTTGGAACAAGTAGTAGCGTGGGTCCGCTTGACTATAAGGAACTTTTTATTTGCCTAGCTTTCTCTACTACTCCTTCTAGTGATCGGTATGCAATGCATGTGTCCGTAGACATGACAGGCTTGTCCATGGAAGTTCAACTACGGTGACCATCACGTTTCATCCACTGCCACTCGCGATTCCCACGACGCCGCTCCAACCCACGGCACCACGTCCCCCGACGTGCGCCTCACCCCTCTCGGTCACACCGCCCCTTTGCCTTTGTGTGCATGACATGTGGGCCACCTTAAATGCAGCGAGCATCAAGTTTCTACCACAGCCACACGTGATTCCCATGACGCCGCACTAACCCATGACACCACACGTCCCGCACCATTGAATTTTCATCCAGCGGCTGTGACACATTTTGTCCCGGGCATTAATCCTCAGCTGGAGTACTTTTGTACTACAGGTAATACCCGCCGGTGTGGCCATCTATGCCTCGTAACGCCCCGACGCCCAGCTGTGGCACCCTCGCCACGGCCACGCCACCACCGGCCGGTTCATCTCGAACGAGTGAGTCGTGAACCACACCACCACCATGAGAATGACATGTGGGCCAGCCGCATTAAAGGTCCGCATGTCATTGACTCATAGGCCGGGCACTAGCCACTGAAGTTCGGTCTCGTGGGCCCCGAGAGGGAAATGTAACTCCTGCGGCAGGCCTTGTGCTGCTCCCGCAGTACGAACTCGTGCCAAACCCGGAATTTGTTTCTTACTACTACTACCAACTACTAGTAAGGTACACGTGCATTGCACGCATGAGATTCTGGTGGTTTGTGCATTATGCTTATACATGTGGAGTCTTCTAGATTCTACATGTGGCAAAATCTGGTGGAATGTAGATGATATCCAACGGCCAGTAGTGCTCGGATTTGCCATCTTTGTACCGTCGGATTGGCTTCATCCAATGACCAACTTTAAAAGTTATGGTTTGGTTTACAGCCTAAGGTTGCCACGCCTAAGCTTAGGCGTGCCGGCATGTGTTTGGTTCATTGCTACACTTGTGGCTTGCCACACTTTTCTAGCTACATGGTCCACATGTCATAGACTCAACTTCTTGCCAAATCTTGCCACACTTGTGGTGGCCATTTTGTTAGCCACATTTTTTGTGGCAGACACACTTTGCCTAAGCTTAGTTGTGGCAAAGTTAGTCATGAATGAAGTTCAACCATGGAGTCTTCTAGATTCTACATGTGGCAGAATCTGGTGGAATGTAGATGATATCCAACGGCCAGTAGTGCTCGGATTTGCCATCTTTGTACCGTCGGATTGGCTTCATCCAACGACCAACTTTCAAAGTTATGGTTTGGTTTGCAGCCTAAGGTTGCCACGCCTAAGCTTAGGCGTGCCACAAGTGTGTTTGGTTGTGTTCTCGTCTCAGCATAGTTGTTCCCTCTTCATGCATGCTCAACTCAACACCCCTCTTCATGTATGCTCTCTTCATGCATGCTTCTAGTGTATTTGTGCTAATCTAGTGTGGACTCATGCACCCTCCGTACACTCTACCAAACACCAAAAAATGGGTCGAGAAGGGAACTCTTGGGATCATGCACCGTTCATACACCCTACCAAACACACCAGGCATGTGTTTGGTTCATTGCTACACTTGTGGCTTGCCACACTTTTCTAGCTACATGGTCCACATGTCATAGACTCAACTTCTTGCCAAATCTTGCCACACTTGTGGTGGCCATTTTGTTAGCCACATTTTTTGTTTCAGACACACTTTGCCTAAGCTTATAGTTGTGGCAAAGTTAGTCATGAATGAAGTTCAACCATGGAGTCTTCTAGATTCTACATGTGGCAGAATCTGGTGGAATATAGGTGATATCCAACGGCCAGTAGTGCTCGGATTTGCCATCTTTGTACCGTCAGATTGGCTTCATCCAATGACCAACTTTCAAAGTTATTCACACACTATATAGGGGGTATAGATATGTGGCGACCGATTTTCCGGGTAATAAATTCCAGAAAATGGCCGTCGTGCTCACCAGCCCCGGGATTACTGTTAGCTGATGAGGCTCCAACTTGATACAGAATTTCCAAGCAAAGATACAAAATACGTGGTACAAGACCATTCTGGTCTGTGAGTACAACAAATGGTTTCTAGTGGTTGATGGCGGAAGCGATTGTGGATCATCTGTGTCTATGGGACTCTATTTTCCCACAGGAACAGCTGACCAGGTTAACTCCTATCTTCGCGGGGCTGCTATCATAGTTGCTTAGTCTCCGGGGCTGTCGTCGCAATGTTCCTCTCCACGCGAGAAATCTGGCCAAGACAATAGCCAGGGACAAGCCAGTGAGTACTTTGAATATACTCGCAAACATTATGAACACGGTTATAATATAACAACCGATAATCATGCCTTGAAAATATTCTATGATCACAACGTCAGTCATAAAAATGAAATCCTTGATGCATACATGTAGGTTATTAATAAGTAACAACAAATATGTAATGACGGAGCAGAAATAAATGCCTCAGTCGGGCGTCTTAGCGACACTACATAAAGTGCTTATAAATAAAATAAAAGCAATGCCACAGTTGGGCGTCTTAGCGACACCACATAAAGGGCTTATAAATAAAATAAAAGCAATTCCACAGTCGGGCGTCTTAGCGACACCACATAAAGGGCTTATAAAGTAAATAAATAACAAGCAATGCCACAGTCGGGCGTCTGAGCGACACCACATAAAGGGCTTATAAACAAAATAAAAGCAATGCCACAGTCGGGCGTCTGAGCGACACCACATAAAGGGCTTATAAATAAACACAGCGAATATCTAGGAGGTAGAACCATCCCAGGGATACTCGATAATTCAAATAATATAACAGGTTAGTCCATAACAAATTAATATTCATAAATATTACAAGTCTCAATTTGCGATCCAGTTCTGTTTTAACAGTTTCTCCTCCGAAGACCGACACTAAGACCGACACCTGACCCATCCCAGACTGAAATCCTTAACCAAGGACACGGCTATTCGAATAGGTTTAATCTCTGCAGAGGGTGTACTCTTTACCCACGAGTAACAGATTTCTTTAGTCCATCGGGACTAATTCCGCCTATGGCCTTTTAATTGAAAACACACCTGACTTGCACACACCAGCTCAACTTACCGGTGTCTGGAATCACCCATGACACTTGTTAAGAAAAACTCTAAGTGGGGAGGCTACAACCTCGCGTAGCATGGGATCAAATTTATATCGCGCGCTCTAAGGGGTGGCCTCCCCTCTCGGTCTCAACCGGAAACACCCATGCCCCCGGACCAGGTGGCATGCCTATGGGCTTCAACCGATATCTTCCACCATGGCCTCTCTGTACGGTGTGTGCTTGAAAGGGGTTGACGACTGACTGAACCGTACCCTACTTGTTGTAGGGACAAGTGGTAATATGAAACAAGTATGGGGGTTACTGGAACAAGACTCGATCTACGGTCGACTCAGGAGGTCTATAAATTCCCTGCATGACATATATAACAAATATATTTCAACCAACAAAGTCACCACTCACTATACCTTACCATGCCATACCGGACATAACCGTCCCGACGGGGACCGGCGGCAAGCTCACGCCTACCCAAGGCAGAGGCTTTCCCGGATTCCTTTCCGGCATGCATGCAAGGCACATGAGAATGGTTACCATCACAAGTATATTCATTTCCAACAACAAGGAGATCACTAATATGCATTCATGCAAAAGATCATATCACATGAAATAACGAGCTCTTCGAAATGAAATGGTGTTATAAACGTGTCGGCTAACACACCAAAAGTATTATGCCGGGGTCCAAAATGCTTGCCTTCAAGTTGTGGAGGGGTGAGGTGCTCTCCAAAACTTTTGAAGGTTTTCTCTTCTCTCTCCAAAATCCTATTAAAAAAATATTTTTGAATCAATAAATAGTTTCAAAACAGAACCAAAAAGTTGTCTGAAATTTTTTTGAAATAAATCTTAAAATAAACTAGACAATATTTGAAAGAGGTAGGAAAAAGAATCAACTCATTTGGAGTTGTATTTAAAAAGTTACAGCCATTCCAAGTTTGATCAAGAATCTGTTATTTAAATTAAAACAGAAAAAGAAAACGATTCGAATAAACATGTACATGTCGAAAGCGTATTCGGGAAGTACGCTTTCACTTATCCAGCGTGGACGGCGCGGGGAGTCACTGACAGTGGGTCCAGGTGGCCCACTAGTCAGGTTTGACTAGTCCACACGCGCATTGCCTCCTCCGCAAAAGCAGGCGGAGCTCGCGAGGCTCGCCAATGAATGAATGGCGCCGTTCGGAAAAAACGGAGGCTATCTCGGGCTCGAGGGATCAAGGCAGGCTCTGTGGGCCGGAGCTGCGGCGGCGAAGCCATGGGCGGACGATGGCCGTCGGGCAAAGTGGTTTTGGGGCTGCGGTTGTTCCCGATCAAAATCGAGCAGGGGAAAGGGTTCACGGGAGGAAGATAGAGCTTCTGGTGGAGAGAGTGGAGAGGGGGAGGTCCTGGTGGCGCCGGAATGACCGTGGCTGTAGCGGCGGCTGCGGTTGCCGGAGATGGAGAAGAAGACCTCCCCGGGTCGATTTCGAGCTAGGGAAACGCCATTGGGGTGGCCTGAGGTTGCCTGCGTGCGGGGACGGGCTCGGGGCTTCCTTAAATAGGTGAGTCGAGGCGATTCAGTGGCATGTCGCGGATAAGGTTGCCGGCGACCGTCTTTTTGTAGTAAGCAGGCGACAAGGCGGCGACGAGCGCTAGTGGACACGCTTGAGGATGAGCTGCGCTGTTCAAGGGCAGGTGGCGGCGTTGGCGACTTGGCGGCACCGACCTGGCGAGACGCAGCTGCGGACGCCGGCGTGCCGCCAAAGGCTCTGACGGCGGTCTTGTAGGCTGCCGAGGCGACTTTGGCGCATTGCGGGAGAAGGTTAGTGAGTGGCGTGGCTCGCAGGGCGGTGGCAAACCAGGGCGTGACGCGTCGGCTCGGGGCAACACGTAATACGTCTGGCGATGCTCGCTCGCGCCAGAGCGCATGGGACGTGCTCGACGAAATGCCATGGCATGCTAGGGGGCTCCAAACTATAAGAGGGTTAGCAGGGTGGGGTTATAGGCTAGGGCAAAACTATTGGACATGCTAGTCTGGTCAGGAGGTCAAGTTCATAATGTAAACAAAAACTCATGCCAAATCTGATCATGCCCATAAGGTGTTTGACAAAATGCCAAGGACACCTAGGCATATCTTGGAGTGGCCAAAACTTCCAGAATGGGGTCTCTTTAGATGAAAGAAAGGGTGGTAAGGTTAGTTTGTCCAAAGCACAAACTTGCTAGTGCAAGTTTTGCAAAACTTCAATTCTGGACAGAAAGCAAATGGCATTGTTGCAAGCACTTAGAATCATCCAATGGGTCCAATCTCCTGGGCTTAAGGGTTTGGCATGGAGGACTATTAGTAGGAAAAGGAATCAGGGATCAAGGAGCAACTAAAAAGGTGGTTGCTGTACAAAACCTCAATTTGGGCCAGAATGGAAAAGAGGATGATTCACTTAGTTTTACCAAAGAACATCACTAGGTTAATGCATAAAGTGGAATAGTATGCTCCTACTAACATCCCAAAATTTTGGTAGAAGTTTTAAAGAAATATTTGAATAGGTTGTAGTGTAAAAAAATGCTCTCTGGACCAGATTTGAAAATATGGTGTAGAGCTCAAAATATTCAATGGGCAGAAGATATTTTTGCACAAAAGTGGTTCAAATATTCCATATGACATCTCCAAATTTTGGTGGGATTTTGAATGAATTCATAAAAGGGTTGTATTACAAATGGGACCATAAAACTATGGGAAACCATTTTTTCAAGAAAATAAAGATCTGGAAGAATAATATATAATTAATTTTTCTGATAAAAGAAAATATTTTCTTGAGAGGGTAAACAAGTCCAATATCATAAGTGAAAGGTTTTCATCTAAGTGAACAACTCCAAGGTAAACAAGAAAAGAAAGGTTCTGAAATCAAGAAAAACCCAGAAAAAGGAAGTTAAATTTCCTGGCAAGATTTTAATTAACAAAACAAGGTTAAATTTTTTGGGGTGTCACAAGATATAGATGTGCCGGCCCGTTGCAATGGATCCAAAGTATATCTGTTTTGTGGAGTGCACTCTAAACACATTATCTATTTATTTTTCTCTAACCTTTCGTAGCCATGCAACCAAGCCACATAAGCTTCATGGGTGCCCCCCACATCATATTATTCATACTACGTTGACAGAAAAAAAGATAAATCACCCAAAACAAGATCTTCCCTTTTTTGTTCCTACGATGTTGTGTCGTGCACGTACCTACTAGTTGTATAGTACAAACTTGGTACTAGTAGGAGCAGAGTAGTACGGAATGCTCCTACTCTATCAACGAGCCCCATCTGACACCAAATTTCTTGGCTTCCGTACTCTGACTATATCTTCCCCGTTTACTTTTCCAACCTGCCGGCGGGCGGGGTGCGGTTTGCCAATAGTCGGTTTGCTCAACGGCGGTCCCCACATGAAAGTGAAAATGCTAGGCAACACGCCTTCCCTAAGCTATGTGTCGTGACGGACGGGCCGTGGAGTACTCTCGATTCCCGGGCGTGTGTGGGGAGAGCGCGTGTGAGCAGCTTGCAGGCCTTTTCCTTTTACTAGCAATGTACCATGCATTGCGACGAATCCAAAGTAGTAGAATAGTAGTACTTGTTCACAAACTTGAAAGAAATCACTCTTGTTTTGATATACTCCTAATATATTACTCCCTCCGTTCCTAAAGATTTGACTTTTTAGAGATTTCAAATGGACTATCACATACGAATTATAGACATATTTTGAAGTGTAGATTCACTCATTTTGCTCCGTATGTAGTCACTTATTGAAATCTCTAGAAAGACAAATATTTAGGAATGGAGGGAGTACTTTTCACTCAAAATATATTTCTCAGGCTGTTTTGATGAGGTGAGGGAGGGATGTGGTTGCTTTCAAGTTAATAAGGGGTTTTCTGCAAATTGGAGCAGAGAAGTGGGCTATTGTTGCAAAAATGCCATAACTTACCTCACAGCCATTAGATGCAGATCTAATGGTCAGAAACGACGATGGTAGACACACCATCATCACCAACTGAGTCTTTTATAGGAGTATATATTTCTCATGCTGTTTTGATGAGGTGAGGGAGGGATGTGGTTGCTTTCAAGATAATAAGGGGTTTTCTACAAATTGGAGCAGAGAAGTGGGCTATTGTTGCAAAAATGCCACAACTTACCTCACAGCCGTTAGATGCAGATCTAATGGTCAGAAACGATGGATGGCAGACACACCACCATCACCAACTGAGTCTTTTATAGGAGTAGGAGTAGAGAAACATGTATAAATTGTAGCATTTTGGTTCTACTCCTTGGCACGATCGATAGATAGAAATAACGATTGGAAACGCTAGGGCGGGGATTTTTCCGCCAGATAAGCAGGGTACGTAGTAGCTAGGTTGGCGCATCGTCGGTTTGGTCACACGCGGTCCGACCTGTTCTAGTGTTTCTAGCAAGATGCCCACGCGTTGCACGAAGTTGATGGAAAAGGTAAGCACAACTTATAAATTGACGGATGGAGTACTAGTTACAGTGATGCATATAATTACGCAAAGGGATCGCACATGTCGGTATTGACTGGAACGAGAATGCAACACCACAATAAGAATTAAGGCCACGATGATGATGCAATCGCAGTGGTGGTTACAGAAGGCAAGAAGAAAGATGCATCCATCAACATACGACCTCCTCCTCCTCAACTTAGTGCGTCGGGCCACCGACCGGCGGCTAAGGAGCGGCCGCTTTTGTGGAGAGGTCGGGGTGCTTCTCAGCAAAGGCATCCAAGGCTTCCAGCCGATAGAGGAAGGCCAACGTCGTAGCGTCCTCACTGGCCTTGTAGATACCTATGTACACGATTTTTCTCATACACGTGGATGTGTAGGTCGACGAATTCTTGCAGCGTGAGGCGCCTCGCGGAGAGCGCGACCTCCAGGTGGAAATTCTTTGTGGCATCGGTGGGCAGTCGCAGGGCCACCAGTGCTTGAAAGAGGTTCCAGCCATGGAGGCCGATTAGGGTGGCAGGCAATGAGGAGCCCGGGCCCGCGGGCTGGAGGAGTATGGCGATGTCGTCTGCGAGCTTCTTGAGGACGGTGAACTTGTTGGTGGTGGCAACGATCATCTGGTCCAACTGAGAGTCGTAGTTGGCGTCGACGGCGGCCATCCACTAGCCGGTCTCCAACACCGTCTGGAGACGATCCTCGGCTCCATGCCACAGGCCGACATGGTGGACCATCTGGCACAGCCGATGGCCGCTCGCGCGCATCGCCACCATGGGTCTGGAGTGAGCTCTTTTGCGCTTAGTGTAGGTGCTTAGGTGCGTACGATGTGGAGATGCATTGGAATGGAGGGGCGCCTTTATATGAGGGCAAACTGCATTGCATTCACATCGTGCAGCCTCTTTTCCCGGTCCTTCTCCCATTACTTCCCTCATGCATTAATTGAAGGAGGATGCATTGGCTGTTCAACATTTTGGGAACCGCTACTCCCTCGCTCATCTGCATTAAAGCCGTATCGGAACTGCGGCGCCCGCTGTCAAATCAAATAGTACTGCACCACCCGCTGCACGCCCAGCTGAACACGCCTCCTCGCCTCCATCAAACCCCTCCGTTAAACCGGCATGCAAACCGAGAAACCTACTCCGGCCACACTTCCGTTCATGAGCGGGCCGGAATTAAACGCAACACCGACCGAGCTCCTCCCGTCCGCCCTCAGTTTAAACGAGGCCAGACGTCGGCCAAGCTCTCGACCGTCTGCCCTCTATTTACACGAGGCCAGACAGACAACGGGCAAGAATCGCACCCCTCCGCTGCTCCCCCATCTCCGCCTTCACCATTTTCTCCACTCTTCCGATGGCTTCCGAGGAGCCGTTCTCAGGCATATTACCCGGCTGGGTGGCCCGCCGAGCCCTCCGGATACGGGCGAGGCCGCTCGGTGCTTCACCAACCTCGCTAGCCCAACGGAGCTAGTTGCCGCCCCAAGCAGGCGCGTGGTTCAGCAACTCGCCACTCCAGTTCAGCTCGATGAGGAGTGGCGAGTTGCTCCACGCGGGCACGGCGGCGAGCACACGTTACGGGCGTCCTCGCTGCCGCGTCATACCGCGCGTCCTGTGTCTATGGGCGCGCCTCCCATGCTTGCCGCAGGGCCATGCAGGCAGAGACAGAAGCCGGGTGCGTGGACAGCGACGAGTCGGTGGCCAGCTTCTCCGTGTCCGCCGCCATCATCGAGGAGAAGTAGAACACGGGGGGCTGCCGCCACTTGGGTCCCATGAAGGCCACCGCCGAGGCGACGACTGCGCATTCAGGTGGTTTCTTTGCTTCTTCGTCTCTTCCAGGACCTTCGTCGACCCCGCAAAGTGTCTACAGGACATGAGGAAGACAAAGGGATCCGCGGGCGGCCATTTAGATTATGTACTCCCTCTCCAGATGGCGGGAAATTTTTGTTCTAAGAATGGATAAATTGTATGTATCTATAACTAAAATAAGTCTAGATACATCGACTTCTAGACAAGTATTTCCGGACGAAGGGAGTATTAATTATACCAAGATAGCCAGATTGGCACTGCTTAGTTCATGTAAATGTAATGAAATCCATCATGTTTATATGAAGATCCGGCTTTTTTATACGAAATCCTTCATGCTTATATGAAATCAGTCCGTGTTTGCACGAATTTCATCTGGTTGGTTAGAGTTGTGAAAATGTATGCATTTGGCGTTTGATGTAAATCCTCCAGCGGAAGGAAATGGGAGGAAATTTGCGGCTGCCGTTGGAGATGCTCTTATGTTGGAAATAATAGAGTGACATCCAATCCATTTGAGTTAATTGCGTGTATGATTGTCCCTCTATAAAAAGTTAATTGCATGTACAGTGTACACGTGACTTGCAGAGGTGGCTATAACCGTCTGAAAGTTAAAAGAAACAAGTCCATCATTAATCTTGTACTCTAAGTACTTTGTGGGTTCCACTTGTCACACTGAGAGCGAAATAAGTATATATTAAATAAGTAATATATAATATAAAAATCTAAAGTTAAAGATAGAATTCAAACTCATGTCATCGCGTCGCGAGCATCCGGCGCTAACCAGTTCAGCACATTTTTGTTGTAGACCAAGCTGCTGATATATCTCCATGTCTACTCTTATACTCCATCCGTTCCTAAATATTTGTCTTTTTCAGATTTCAAATGGACTACCACATACAGATGTGTATGTAGACATATTTTAGAGTGTAGATTCACTCATTTTGCTCCATATGTAGTCACTTGTTGAAATCTCTAAAAACACAAATATTTAGGAATGGAGGGAGTAGAAAACAGAGTTGGTGATGATGGTGTGCGTGCCATCCTGCAATATAGGTCGTCGAATTTATATCTAACGGATAGGAAGAAAACTATGGCAATTTTGCAAAAATATACCCACACCCCTCTCCACGTTCGCAAATACGGCCTTCCCTCGTTCATCCTTTTCTCTCACAAGATAAACTACTCATACAAATGCATCTTGATGTTCCGTGCAACGCACGGGCATCTAGCTAGTTTCTTTTAAAATAGTTACTGCGATAATTGGGTTGAAGTGATATATTTTATGTCTGCCCCGAATGATTTCGAATTCACTAGTAGTAACAAAGAAAAGGTTGCCTTGTTAATTAACAGAAAATAGGGTGAAAACTATCACATGAGGCCGGTAAAAACGAGGCACACTGGGTTCAGCGTCATCGTCACTACAGTTGTGCGCGCGCGAGAAGTGTACATATCGAGGGGGCTATTGAGCGAGGCACAGAGACACAATGTTCGAGAGAGAAACCAATTGACAGATTACAATCAGATTGAGTTGTCACCCTTCTGCTGTCATTGTTGGGCTGGGGGGAGGGGGAGGGAGAGAAAGACGTATCGAGAGTGTGCGTGGTAGGCACAGAGGCAGAACTAGTGAGTGTGTGTGTGTGTGTGTGTGTGTGTGTGTGTGTGTTTGAAAGAGGAGTAGATAGATTACTATCAAGATCGAGGTGCCGCCCTACTCCTTTGGTGTCGGGTAGTATGTGTGCGTGTGTGTGTGTTTGAGAGAGAAGCCAGTCGATAGATTAGTATCAAGATCGAGGTGTCACCCTACTCCTTCGGTGTTGGGAAGTGTGTGTGTGTGTAGTTGTGTGGGCGTGGGTGTGTGTGTCGGGGGGGGGGGGGTAGTGACACTTACATATCCCTACTCTTATAAAAAAACAGAGTTGGTGATGATGGTGTTCCTACCTTCCTGCAATATAGGCCATCTGATTTATACCCGACAGATAGGAAGGAAACTGTGGCAATTTTGCAAAAAGATACCCACACCCCTCTCCGCATTTGCAAATAAGGCATTCCCTCGTTCATCCTTTTCTCCCACAAGATAAACTACTCATACAAATGCATCTTGATGTTCGGTGCAACGCATGGGCATCTTGCTAGTAGGGAGAAGGAGTTTGTGTGACACATATCTAGCTATATTAAGGGATAGGTAGATAGCATTTGTGTGAGGCATACTTAAAGTGTCACGAAGATAAACAAAATTGTGTGCATGCAAGTGCCGGAAAAAATGAAGCGAGAAACAATGTGTGGGAGAGAGAGAGAGAGAGAGAGAGAGAGAGAGAGAGAGAGAAATCTCAAAACAAAAGGTGCTCTGTTGGAATCCCATTGTGTGTATTCATATGGTTCCGGAACTCGAGTTAACCTTAGGCATATGTGTGAGAGACATTATTATACTTTGATACATTAGTGGTTGTGGGTGGGGGAATTAAAGGGGTGGCGTGTTCGACAGAGAGAGCGTGTGTGTTTCTGTGTGAGAGACTTGTAGGACGGGGTAGAAAGATGAATTCTAACCTTGACGGAGGGAGAGAAATACATGAAGTGCGTGTGTGTGGTTCCGATGACCACAGGGAAATGAGACATGTATGCGTGTGAGAGAGATTGCACAATTCATTCACGTATCACTATCTAGCGATCGTGGACGTGCATCGCTTGAACATAAATCAATATCTACTTTGTATCGTGGCCATAGGTACAATATTGATTCAACGCTATAAAGATTGGACACTCACATATCACATTTTTTTGTATTTAAATAAACCTTTTCAGTTGTGCATGCCAAAGTTACAGTGATGTTTCTTCAAAAAACCAATGTAGCTATCATGTACATGCACCATTGTTACTCTTGCATTCAAAATCATTAGTCTTGGATGATTTAAGGTTCTATTATGAAGTAATATATGTAATATTCATATATGAATTCAACGGGTACGCAATTTATGAAATGGAGGCTATGTAATCATATGAGGTAACACTTTTAAGTAGCGGACAACAATATCCATTTCTTTTTGTGCGCCTCTACACTAACACGTCAAAGCGTTATTCTCGGTGTTCTGGGAACGGGGGTACCCAGACTTGCCTGCCTGCGGCCTGTGGCGTGGCTCAAGGGGTGGCCCAGTACAGCCCATCTTCATCAGCACAAGCTCAAGACCCTCGCGAGGGGCCAAGCCTCACGGGGCGGACAACAGGAAGCTACCTAAGGCACGGCCTCGTCAGGCTGGCTCGCGAGGAGGCGGATAGATCAAGGCGGGGTACCTCACGAGGTTCCCATGACGCAAGCCATGACGACCAAGGGCGCCAGGCGGGCGCCAGCCCGCGCAGTGTCCTCATTTCCTCTTTGGTGCAAAGGAGGCAAGCGCAGGCGAGAGTATCAAGCAAAGGCAACCATTTCGGTGCAACAAGACCAAGACCAACACAACGGCAGGAAGGAGGTCATCGTGGAGCCCAAGCCGGCGTTATCGTCAGAGCCTTTGGCAGGAGAGGACCAACTTTAGTCAGGATAACTGTACTAGATGTTCCCCTTCAAAATGGCCAATTGTTGGCGCCCTTCCCGCTCAATATTTGGGAAGAGGCCCAGGGCCTTTGCCTATAAATAGGACTAGCCACCCATAGGGTAGAGGGATCCGGAATCCAGAACAGAGCTAGAGATCAAGCAATCTAGAGAGAGAGAGAGCGACCGAACTCCCCCTAGCAGTTCATCGCACCGGCCAAGAACAGACCCTCGCGAGGCTGTTCTTCCTTGTACTATTCATCATCAGCCCCTGAGGCAATCCACCACACCACACACTAGAGTAGGGTATTGTTGGAAATATGCCCTAGAGGCAATAATAAAAGCATTATTATTATATTTCCTTGTTCATGATAATTGTCTTTATTCATGCTATAACTGTATTATCCGGAAATCGTAATACACGTGTGAATACATAGACTACAATACGCCCCTAGTAAGCCTCTAGTAGACTAGCTCGTTGGTCAACAGATAGTCATGGTTTCGACTATGGACATCGATGTCATTGATAACGGATCACGCCATTAGGAGAATGACGTGATGGACAAGACCCAATCCTAAGCATAGCACAAAGATCGTAGTTCGCTTTGCTAGAGCTTTTCCAATGTCAAGTATCTCTTCCTTAGACCGTGAGATCGTAACTCCGGATACCGTAGGAATATTTTGGGTGTACCAAACGCCACAACGAATCGGGTGACTATAAAGGTGCATTACGGTATCTCCGAAAGTGTCTTGGGTTGACACGGATCGAGACAGGATTTGTCACTCCGTATGACGGAGAGGTATCACGGGCCCACTCGGTAGTGCATCATCATAATGAGCTCAAAGTGATCAAGTGTCTGGTCACGGATCATGCATTACGGTACGAGTAAAGTGACTTGCCGGTAACGAGACTGAACGAGGTATTGGGATACCGACGATCGAGTCTCGCAAGTAACATACCGTCGACAAAGGGAATAGAATACGGGTTGCTTGAACCCTCGACATCGTGGTTCATCCGATGACATCATCGAGGAGCATGTGGGAGCCAACATGGGTATCCAGATCCCGCTGTTGGTTATTGACCGAGAGCGCCCCGGTCATGTTCAGATGTCTCCCAACCCGTAGGGTCTACACACTTAAGGTTCGTGACGCTTAGGGTTAATAGGAAGACTTGTATGTGATTACCGAATGTTGTTCGGAGTCCCGGATGAGATCCCGGACGTCACGAGGAGTTCCGGAATGGTCCGGAGGTAAAGATTTATATATGGGAAGTCGTCAAACGGACACCGGAAAAGTTTCAGGTCATATCGGTATTATGGAGGGTCCACCGGAAAGGTTCCGGAGGACCACCGGGAGGGGCCACCCCTTTCGGGGGGCCACTTGGGCTGCGTGGGAGGCAGCCAGCCCCTGGTGGGCTGGGCGCACCCCCTTCCCTTGGCCCATGCGCCTAGGGTTGAGGGGGAACCCTAAGGGGGCGCCTTGCTTGGGGGCAAGCCCTCCTGGTCCCCCCCTCTAGATGCATCTAGAGGGGCCGCCCTCCTCCCTTCCCTATAAATAGAGGGGTGGAGGGAGGGCTGCACACACCATTGAAGGCGCAGCCCTCCCTCCCCAACACCTCTCCTCCTCCGCATAAGCTTGGCGAAGCCTCGCCGAGAACAACACTCCATCCGCATCACGCCGTCGTGCTGCCATTGGAGTGGTCTTCTCAACCTCTCCTTCCTCCTTGCTGGATCAAGACGAAGGAGACGCCGCCGTCTCCGCACGTGTGTTGAACGCGGAGGTGCTGTCCGCTCAGCACTTGGTCATCGGTGATCGGAATCACGCTGGGAACGTCTTCATCATCACCACTCCCTCGAACGCTTCGTATTCGATCTACAAGTGGTATGTAGATGCAAACTCTCTCTTGACTCGTTGCTTAGTAGAACTCATAGATGGATCTTGGTGAAACCGTAGGAAAAATTTTAATTTTCTGCAATGTTCCCCAACAGTGGCATCATGAGCTAGGTCTATGCGTAGTTCTCTTGCACGAGTAGAACACAATTTAGTTGTGGGCGTGGATCTTGTCAACTTACTTGCCGCTACTAGTCTTATCTTGCTTCCGCGGTATTGTGGGATGAAGCGCCCGACCAACCTTACACGACGCTTACGTGAGACCGGTTCCACCGACTAACATGCACTAGTTGCATAAGGTGGCTGGCGGTGTCTGCTCTCCTACTTTAGTTGGAGCGGATTCGATGAAAAGGGTCCTTATGAAGGGTAAATAGAAGTTGACAAGATCACGCCAGGTTATTCGTAGGTAAGAAAATGTTCTTGCTAGAACCCAATTGCAGCCACGTAAAAGATGCAACAACAATTAGAGGACGTCTAACTTGTTTTTGTAGCAATTGTCATGTGATGTTGTGATGAATGATGAATGACATATTGTGATGTATGAGATCATGTTCTTGTAATAGGAATCACGACTTGCATGTCGATGAGTATGACAACCGGCAGGAGCCATAGGAGTTGTCTTTATTTTGTATGACCTGCGTGTCATTGAAGAACGCCATGTAACTTACTTTACTTTATTGCTAAACGCGTTAGCCATAGAAGTAGAAGTAGTCGTTGGCATGACAACTTCATGGAGGCACAATGATGGAGATCATGATGATGGAGATCATGGTGTCATGCCGGTGACAAGATGATCATGGAGCCTCGAAGATGGAGATCAATGGAGCTTTATGATATTGGCCATATCATGTCACTACTATATAATTGCATGTGATGTTTATTATGTTTATACATCTTGTTTACTTAGAACGACGGTAGTAAATAAGATGATCCTTACAACAATTTCAAGAAGTGTTTCCCTAATCGTGCACCGTTGCTAAAGTTCGTCGCTTCTAAGCACCACGTGATGATCGGGTGTGATGGATTCTTACGCTCACATACAACGGTGTAAGACAGATTTACACACGCAAAACACTTAGGGTTTACTTGACGAGCCTAGCATGTACAGACATGGCCTCGAACACGGAGACCGAAAGGTCGAACACGAGTCGATAGAAGATACGATCAACATGAGAATGTTCACCGATGATGACTAGTCCGTCTCACGTGATGATCGGACACGGCCTAGTCGACTCGGATCGTAACACTTAGATGACTAGAGGATGTCTAATCTGAGTGGGAGTTCATTTAAATAATTTGATTAGATGAACTTAATTATCATGAACTTAGTCTAAAACTTTTGAATGATATGTCTTGTAGATCAAATGGCCAACGCCATGTCAACTTGAACTTCAACGCGCTCCTAGAGAAAACCAAGCTGAAAGATGACGGCAAGAACTATACGGACTGGTCCGAACTTGAGGATCATCCTCATAGCTGCCAGAAACAATATGTCCTAGAAGGACCGCTAGGTGACGCCCCGTCTCTGCAGAACCAAGACATTATGAATGCTTGGCAGTCTCGTCGATGATTACTCCCTCGCTCAAGGCGGCATGCTTTACAGCTTAGAACCGGGCTCCAAAAGCGCTTTTGAGCATCACGGAGCATATGAGATGTTCGAGGAGCTGAAACTGGTTTTCCAAGCTCACGCCTCGGTCGAGAGATATGACATCTCCGACAAGTTCTATAGTTGTAAGATGGAGGAAAATAGTTCTGTCGGTGAGCACATTCTCAAGATGTCCAAGGTTGCACAACCGTATGACCCAACTGAATATTAACCTCCCCGATGAGGCGGTCATTGACAGAATCCTCCATCGCCCCACCAAGCTACAAGAGCTTTGTGATGAACTACAACATGCAGGGATGGTAAAGACCATTCTGAAGTGTTCTCTATGCTCAAGTCACCGAGGTTGAAATCAAGAAAGAACATCAAGTGTTGATGGTCAATAAGACCACTAAGTTCAAGAAGGGCAAGGGCAAGAAGAACTTCAAGAAGGACGGCAAGGAGGTTGCCGCGCCTGTAAGCAAGTTGCCGGAAGAAGTCAAAGAATGGACCCAAACCCGAGACCGAGTGTTTTTATTGCAAGGAGGGGTCATCGAAGCGGAACTGCCCCAAATACTTAGCGGACAAGAAGGCCGCAACACCAAAGGTATATTTGATATACATGTAATTGATGTGTACTTTACCAAGATCGTAGTAACTCCCGGTATTTGATACCGTGTCGCTGGTCATATTTGTAACTCACAGCAGAGCTGCGGAATAAGCGGAGACCGGCAAAGGACGAGGTGACGGCGCGCGCCGGGAATGGTTCCAGAGTCGATGTGATCGCCGCCGCACGCTACCTCTTCATTTACCTACGGATTAGTTATGAACCTTAATAATTGTTATTTGGTGCCAAGTTTGAGCATGAATATTGTATCCGGATCTCGCTTAATGCGAGATGGCTACTCATTTAAACCGAGAATAATGGTTGTTCTATTTATATGAGAGATATGTTTTATGGTCATGCTCCGATGGTCAATGGTTTATTCTTAATGAATCTCTTTGTTTAGTATTACACATGTTTATAGCGTGAATACCAAAAGATGTAAAGTTGATAACGATAGTCCCACATACTTGTGGCATCGCCGCCTTGGTCACATTGGTGTCAAGCTTATGAAGAAGCTCCATGCCGATGGACTTTGGAGTCTTTAGATTATGAATCATTTGACACATGCGAACCATGCCTCATGGGCAAGATGACCAAGACTCCGTTCTCCGAACAATGGAGCGAGCAACCAACTTGTTGGAAATCATACATACCGATGTGTGCGGTCCAATGAGCGTTGAGGCTCATGGAGGATATCGTTATGTTCTCACTCTCACAGATGACTTGAGTAGATATGGGTATGTCTACTTGATGAAACACAAGTCCGAGACCTTGAAAAGTTCAAGGAATTTCAGAATGAAGTAGAGAATCAACGGACCGAAAGATAAAATTCTTACGATCGGATCATGGAGGAGAATATTTAAGTCACGAATTTGGTACACACTTAAGAAAATGTGGAATCGTTTCACAACTAACGCCTACCGAACACCTCAACAGTAACGGTGTGTCCGAACGTCGAATCGCACTCTATTGGATATGGTGCGATCTATGATGTCTCTTACCGATTTACCGCTATCATTTTGGGGATACGCCTAGAGACAGCTACATTCACTTTAAATAGGGCACCTTCTAAATCCGCTGAGACGACACCGTATGAATTATGGTTTGGGAAGAAACCTAAGTCGTCGTTTCTAAAAGTTTGGGGATGCGATGCTTATGTCAAGAAACTTCAACCTGAAAAGCTCGAACCCAAGTCGGAAAAATGCGTCTTCATAGGATACCCTAAGGAAACCATTGGGTATACCTTCTACTTAAGATCCGAGGGCAAGATCTTTGTTGCCAAGAACGGATACTTCTCGAAAAGAGTTTCTCTCGAAAGAAGTAAGTGGGAGGAAAGTAGAACTCGATGAAGTACTACCTCTTGAACAGGATAGTGGTGCAGCTCAGAAAATGTTCTGTGATGCCTACACCAACCAAGAGGAAATTCATGATGATGATCAAGGTACTTCGGATCAAGTTGCTACTTGAACTTCAGAGGTCCACTAGGACACGCCCGCACTGCAGTGGTACGGCAACCCTGTCTCCGGAAATCATGTTGTTAGACAACAATGAACCTTCGAACTATGAAGAAGCGATGGCGGCCCAGATTCCAACAAATGGCTAGAAGCCATGAAATCCGAGATAGAATCCATGTATGAAAACAAAGTGTGGACTTTGACCGACTTGTTCGATGATCGGCGAGCGATAGAAAACAAATGGATCTTTAAGAAGAAGACGGACGCGGATGGTAATGTCACCATCTATAAAGCTCGACTTGTCGCTAAGGGTTATCGGCAAGTTCAAGGGATTGACTACGATGAGACTTTCTCTCCGTAGCGAAGCTTAAGTCCGTCCGAATCATGTTAGCAATTGCCGATACTATGATTATGAGATATGGCGATGGACGCCAAAACAGCGCTCCTTAACGGTTATCTTAAGGAAGAGCTGTATATGATGCAGCCGAAGGTTTTGTCGATCCTAAGAATGTCGACAAAGTATGCAAGCTCCAGCGATCCATTTATGGGCTGGTGCAAGCATCTCGAGTTAGAACATTCGCTTTGATGAGATGATCAAAGCGCTTAGTTTATGCAGACTTATGGAGAAGCCTGCGTTTACAAGAAAGTGAGTGGGAGCTCAGAGCATTTCTCATATTATATGTAGATGACATACTTTTGATGGGAAATGATATAGAATTCTTGGACAGCATTAAGGCCTACTTGAATAAGTGTTTTCAATGAAGGACCTTGGAGAAGCTGCTTATATATTAGGCATCAAGATCTATAGAGATAGATCGAGACGCCTCATAGGTCTTTCACAAAGCACATACCTTGATAAGATTTTGAAGAAGTTCAAATGGATCAGTCCAAGAAGGGTTCTTGCCTCAGACAAGGTGTGAGATTGAGCTCAGCTCAATGCCCCACCACGGCAAAAGATAAAGAAGAGATGAGTGTCATCCCTATGCCTCAGCCATAGGATCTATTATGTATGCCATGCTGTGTACTGCACTGATGTAAACCTTGCCGTAAGTTTGGTAGGAAGGTACCAAAGTAATCCCGCAAGGAACACCGGACAGCGGTCAAGAATATCCTGAAGCACCGAAAAGGACAAAGGACATGTTTCGCTTATGGAGGTGACGAAGAGCTCGTCAGAAAGGGTTACATCGACGCTTAGCTTCGACACGATCCGGATGACTCTAAGTCACAAACCGGATCGTGTATATGTTGAATGGTGGAGCAAGAAGCTGGTGCAGCTGCAAGCAAAGCGCCGTGGCGGGATCTACATGTGAAGCGGAGTACATGGCAGCCTCGGAGGCAGCGATGAAGCAATTTGGGTGAAGGAGTTCATCACCGACCTAGGAGTCATACCCAATGCGTCGGGGCCGATCAAACTCTTCTCGCGTGACAACACCGAGCTATTGCCCTTGCCAAGGAGCCCAGGTTTCACAAGAAGACCAGCACATCAAGTTGCCGCTCAACTCCATCCATGAAAATGTTCGAGATGGAGACATAGAAATTTGTAAAGTGCATACGGATCTGAATGTCGCAGATCCGCTGACTAAACCTCTTCCATGGGCAAAACATGATCAACACCGTAACTCTATGGGTGTTCGATTCATCACAATGTAACTAGATTATTGACTCTAGTGCAAGTGGGAGACTGTTGGAAATATGCCCTAGAGGCAATAATAAAAGCATTATTATTATATTTCCTTGTTCATGATAATTGTCTTTATTCATGCTATAATCTGTATTATCCGGAAATCGTAATACACGTGTGAATACATAGACTACAATACGCCCCTAGTAAGCCTCTAGTAGACTAGCTCGTTGGTCAACAGATAGTCATGGTTTCGACTATGGACATCGATGTCATTGATAACGGATCACGCCATTAGGAGAATGACGTGATGGACAAGACCCAATCCTAAGCATAGCACAAAGATCGTAGTTCGTTTTGCTAGAGCTTTTCCAATGTCAAGTATCTCTTCCTTAGACCGTGAGATCGTAACTCCCGGATACCGTAGGAATGCTTTGGTGTACCAAACGTCACAACGAATCGGGTGACTATAAAGGTGCATTACAGGTATCTCCGAAAGTGTCTGCATTGGGTTGACACGGATCGAGACAGGATTTGTCACTCCGTATGACGGAGAGGTATCACGGGCCCACTCGGTAGTGCATCATCATAATGAGCTCAAAGTGATCAAGTGTCCGGTCACGGATCATGCATTACGGTACGAGTAAAGTGACTTGCCGTAACGAGACTGAACGAGGTATTGGGATACCGACGATCGAGTCTCGCAAGTAACATATCGTCGACAAAGGGAATAGAATACGGGTTGCTTGAACCTCGACATCGTGGTTCATCCGATGACATCATCGAGGAGCATGTGGGAGCCAACATGGGTATCCAGATCCCGCTGTTGGTTATTGACCGAGAGCGCCCCGGTCATGTTCAGATGTCTCCCAACCCGTAGGGTCTACACACTTAAGGTTCGGTGACGCTTAGGGTTAATAGGAAGACTTGTATGTGATTACCGAATGTTGTTCGAGTCCCGGATGAGATCCCTGACGTCACGAGGAGTTCTAGAATGGTCCGGAGGTAAAGATTTATATATGGAAGTCGTCAAAGGACACCGAAAAGTTTCGGGTCATATCGGTATTATGGAGGGTCCACCGGAAAGGTTCCGGAGGACCACCGGGAGGGGCCACCCCTTTCGGGGGGCCACTTGGGCTGCGTGGGAGGCAGCCAGCCCTGGTGGCTGGGCGCACCCTCCCTTGGCCCATGCGCCTAGGGTTGAGGGGGAACCCTAAGGGGGCGCCTTGCTTGGGGGCAAGCCCTCCCTTGGCCGCCCCCTCTAGATGCATCTAGAGGGGCCGCCCTCCTCCCTTCCCCTATAAATAGAGGGGTGGAGGGAGGCTGCACACACCATTGAAGGCGCAGCCCTCCCTCCCAAACCCTCCTCCTCCGCATAAGCTTGGCGAAGCCGCCGAGAACAGTCACTCCATCCGCATCACGCCGTCGTGCTGCCATTGGAGTGGTCTTCTCAACCTCTCCTTCCTCCTTGCTGGATCAAGACGAAGGAGACGCCTGCCGTCCCGCACGTGTGTTGAACGCGGAGGTGCTGTCCGCTCAGCACTTGGTCATCGGTGATCGGAATCACGCTGGGAACGTCTTCATCATCACCACTCCCTCGAACGCCTCCGTATTCGATCTACAAGTGGTATGTAGATGCAAACTCTCTCTCTTGACTCGTTGCTTAGTAGAACTCATAGATGGATCTTGGTGAAACCGTAGGAAAAAATTTAATTTTCTGCAACGTTCCCCAACAGGTATTACACCACAATGGTGGCCCGAACCAGTATAAACCTTGTGTCTCTTGTGTTGCTCTTTGCGTAGTTTAGATCCTTGCGAGGCGACGAGGTGTAGGTAGGTAGAAGGTGAGATCTCCGCGTGCACCCCAGAGTTCGAACCTAGAGGGTCTGCCGGAACCCGAAATCCGACATTTGGCGCGCCAGGTAGGGGTGCGCCGGAATCCGCCTTCTGCCGCCTCGCGCCCCGTCGCATCATCATCATCATGTCCGGCGACCCAACGGGCAACCCTGATCCCTGGGCGGCCTGGCCCGCCCACGCAGAGTCGCTTGCCCGGGACGACCTCAACCCCATGCCCCAGGCAGCCCGCGGTCCACAGGACGCTGCGGGCCGCGGGCGACGCGGTCAGGCAACGTCACCTCTCACGCCACGGCAGGTGCGGTCGGCGGCAAGGGCCTCGAACCACGCCGCGGCCACGGGCGCCATACACCCGACGGAGCAGCGAACTCAAGGGCCGCGCCACGGTGGTCCGAGAGCTATCGCAATGCAAGCTGCCGGAGGCGGCCACGACGCATGCATCTTGGCGCGGGTGGCAAAGCTCCTGGCTTCGCCAGATCGGGCTCACCCTTCGCACCTGTGCCACCTCAGTCCAGGGCGGGCCGCGACGAGGCCCAGCGCCAAGACAGCTCCAAGCGGTCCCAAGGCCACCCAATGCCAACTAGGCCGCCAAGACCGGGCTAACAGCAAGGCTGCCTCCGCCCCGGCCAGCGAAGGAGGACTCGCCACAACCCACGGCCCCAGTGGGTCAAGGCCACCACCCCAGTGTGGACGCTTGAGCAGGCTGCGTGGCACACGGGCACTACGGCGAAGCATTCGGTGGCGGCCCTAGAAGAGTATGTGCCCACATGATGGATCAAGGGCACGCGTAGGAGGAAGACCATGGCTCGCTCCTCGGCCCAAGCTGGGGGGAAGAGACACCCGAAGCTGAGCTCTTTCAGGAGCCCCGGGAAGGCACCCGGCGACCATGCTGGAGGCAGCGATTATCGGGTACCGCTAATTCCTCAGGAGCAGGCATACACTAACCATGGATCACAGGAGGTACAGGTCGTCGCGGTGGATGGCTGCCCCAATCCAGCGGCTTCCTACCCCTCAGGAGGAGGGCGCCGGGGGCTGCAGGAGAGGGGCCGAGATCCGGCATCACCACCGCAGTGTTCGGAGCAAGCCGTCCTCAGGAGGTAGGCCCTCTACCGGGGAGGTGCCGCAGGGCCTACCCCCGGCAGAGGACCCGTGGTCGTTGGGGGAACCGCTGGCGACCGCTCTACCCCATCGGCGGCGTCCTCGGTCTCCGACTGGCTGCCGATGGCACTAGAGTGTGGCGCAAGGCGGGCCCTCGTCTGGCGATATGAAGCAAGGCGGTACCAGAAGAAGGCCCAAGGCTCGTGAAGCTCGCCGCCCCGTGACACTCTCACGTAATAATGAGTGGGGTTGTACACGCCCCGGAGTCTCAGGAGCGCCGGTCTTAGGCCCTGGGACTCCCTCCCACGCCCAGTGGCAGCACTTAGCTCCGCGCTGGTGAGAAGACGTCCAAGAATAGACTAGGTGCCGGATGCGGCTTTTTTCTGCTTTCCTTGCTCTTCCCCTTGGCTGTCGTTTTTTCCCCCATTTGGATTTAAGTTGGATTTGAGCTTGAGATTCGTGTGTGTTCGGGGAAGGGGTGTTTAGTCTTGTTCGAGCAATCTCTTGCGTTCTGGTTACCACTTTGCCTCGGCTGCCTCCCCTCGTGAACCCCTCGCGAGCCGGGCCTGGCCTAGCATGCGTGCAGCCCGGACTGCCGTCACCACGCCCTCTCAGGAGGTTCTCATTACAAGTTCAATGGGCTCTTTCAGGAGGCACTCGGGACACCGCAGCCCTCCGCAGGCTGTCTCAGGGCCCATGCGGGTCAAAGGTAAACAAGACAGCCAGCTCGTCGCAAGGCCAGCCACTTGGCGCAGGCGTACGGGTGATATCACATCTACTAATACGCTAACTGCAAGTTTTTACACGAGGGGCTCCCCCTCCCAAAATGCTCTTACAATCTTCAGGGCAAAGCCCGAACTCTATCTAGGTAGGGTAAGAAAGCAGGAACAACACGTGGTCAGTCGGATAAATCCCCCAATGCATCCTCAAGGGCACCTCCTGAATCATCACTGGCGTCGCTGGCCTCACCATCGCCCTCCGCGTCGTCGTCAGCGGCATCAGGGCCGTTCACCACGCCGCCTTCATCAGCAGCCATGACCACGCCGTCGTTGTCCATAGTGAAGGCCCTGACGAGGGCATCCACATTGTCCTCTACCCAGTGTGCCAGGTCGCCCCGGATGGCATGGGGTACCGGGGCGATGGCGGCATCAAAGTCAAAGTTGGAATCCATGTTCTGAAGATGGTTGAAGACGCGAGAAAAAGCACGCCCGGGCAGGGCACGGCTCCTCTCCTCCACCAACCTGTTGGCTCTTGCCCGATCAAGCGCCTCCAACCAGGCCACGCGATCGATGAAGAATAGGAGGTTACCAAAGATAGTTAATCGCGTGAGGCTCCCCAACGGCCGCCTCGCAGATGTTGCCCAAGGCTGTGTTAGTTTTTTCGAGCGTGCGAGCATAGGGCCATGCTCGTGCTCCAGATCTGCGGCTGGCGATCTCGTCCTCGTTACGCGCCAACGGCCTCGGCCAAGGCCCACCCATTGGCGGAGAAGAAGCACCTCGGCGCGGGAGGAAGTCAGCTCCTCCTGTGTCGCGCCAAGGGCGGCTTGGGAAGCATCAGCCCGCCGCGTCACCTCATCCAGCTTGGCCCTCAGGGCGGCGGTCCTGCCTTCCGCTTCGGCCCTGATCAACTCCAGCCTCTCCTCGAACTCGCGCTTGAGGTTCGAGCGGGCCGCCGCCACCCGGCGATAAACCTCTTCCAAGACTCGGGCCTCCCGTGCAGCAACATCATCCTCCGCCTGCGCCACCAAGCGCTTTCTCGTCTCCAGCTGCTCGAGGTCACGGGCGCGCTCGGCAGCTTCCAGCGTCAATGCCTCCTCACGTCTCTGGAGCTCCGCCTGGTCGACCGAATCCCCCTTCATTGACGCGAGGGCCGTCTCACGCAGCTCCACCTGCTGCTCCAGGGAATTGCTCCAGGCCTAGAGCTCCCGCGCCCGCTCCTCCGCCGCCTCACGCCGCCGGTCAGCCTCACGGGCCTCCTCGACGGCCCGGGAAAGGGCCTCCTGAGAAGCCGCCAGCAACACCTCGGCCTTCTCACTGTCGAGGTCACGCTGGTGGCGCGCAAGGGCAACGGCCACCTTCAGCTTGCGCCTCTCTTCAACAAGGCATGTGCCCTCAGCTTCAAGGCGCAAGATCTTCACGTGCCAGCTCTACACCAAGCTGGCTCACTACATCAGCCGCCTCCGGAGAAACCCTTGGCGAAGGCGCTAAGGCCTCGGCCGCCGAGCACGTCTTCCGCTCGCCCTCCGCCCCTGTGTGCGCGAGGGGCCATGAATCAAGCACTCCTCTGCAGGGGCGGGGCCGGCGCCCTCGCGATGGCCGGGCACGCCTTGCCAGAAGCCTGGCCCGGAGCCGGCTCATCCTCAAATGAAGAGCGCAGGGCCGACCTCACCCAATCGCCGTCCACGACCAATCGAAGAGCCCAAGGCAGGCTAGCTATACCCCGGGAAGGCTCGCGAAGGAGGGTCGCGAGGTGCGCAGAATCATGATGCATCACAGGATGGCTCACCTCCCCAACCGGCCTCACCACGAGGGAAGTGCTTGAGCTTGGAGCGCTTGGGGACGGTGGAGAGGGCGAGGCTTGGGGGATGGCTCCTCAGCCATCTCCGTGAGCTCGGCAGGAAGGGCCCTGCAGAGCGAGGATCAGCCGAAGCAACGGGCAAATAAGGAGCTAAGAAAGGGGAAGGCTTACTCATCAATGGTGAAATACTTCATGCTCTTCAGTAGGCGACAAGGGTAATCATCACCCAAGGCCTCCTTTCTCTTTCGGAGAGCCTCGAAGTCCATGCGGAAGCGGCCCAGGAGCTCGGCACAGGGGTCAGCCTGCATTGATGAAGAAGCACCAAAGTGGCTAGTGTCAGGGGCGTCGTCCTGGCGCACGCCGCCAGTCGCCTCACCAAAAAGGGTAGCCGGGGCCTCAGGGGCCTCTCCCACGGGAGCCGCGGGCCGCGGCTCAACGCCTTCATCCGCCGCAAGACGGGCCGCAGGAGCTGCCACCTCAGGAGTGCCGCATGTCGCCGCTATCCGTGCAAGGCCCTCAGCCCCGGTGGCCCTTGCCTCCTCGCTTCCACCACTGAGGAAGGACCGCCAGGCAACCGGAAGGGCAGCCACCACAACTGGGTTCTCACGAGGTCCCATGAGGCCTGTGGGGCGCAACCCCCATTCGTCGAAGCTAGGCATCTGCTTCACGAAATCACCCCTATTTGAGCAAAGGTACAGCAGGGCACCCCCTTGCCGGATGCTGCCATGGGAAGGGTCCCCAGTCAGGACCATGAGAACCTTCCTCAGCAATTCAGGCGTCAGGTCCTCCTCCTGGATCCTCATGCGGTCTTCACGCCCGCCAAAGGCCCACATCCGACGGGAATGGCGCTGGAGAGGGGCAATGCAGCATAGGAGAAACTCCTTCACCACCTTGGGCGCCGTCACGCCAAGCGACCTCAAGTACGCGAAGCAATGCCAGACGAAGACGAGCCGGGGGCTCGTGAGCGTCTCCTGGCCCCAGCCCGAATTGGGGATAGCGGGTAATGTCGGCTCTGAAAGTAGGGGGCTGGGCACCCTGACATCCACATACAGCCACCGCTCGCGGAACCCAGGCGCGGGCGGAGGAAGGCTGAAATCAATCCACTCGCCGCTGTTTCGTGCGGCAATGAAACTCACGCACTTTGAGCATTGGGTGGGGCATTGAGGCGCAAGGAGAAGAATCGCGCAGCAAGGCAATCAAGGAGGAATGCCCATCATCGCCTCACAGAAGAAAGCAAAAACGACAAGAAGAGTAATGGATTCGGGACCCAAATGCATCATGTGGATCTGGTAACGGGAAAGCACAGCATTGAAGAAATTGGAAAAGAGGGGAACCAGTCCCGCCCACAGGGCGTCGGCGAAGTACCTGACCTCGGTGACTATTCTGTCAATGGAGAAGTGAGACGCAGGCCAGGCCATCGCCCTCCCAAGACTCGTTGAAGATGGTGGCAAGGGCAGAGCTGACCTTGTCCAAGCCTTCTTGCTGAGTATGATCGACCGACGACAAAGCAGGAGCCGCCGGGCGGCGGGCGAGCGGGCGGAGGCACAAGCTTTTTCCCTTTCCCTTCTTCGCTTGAGCCATGGCGGCGTAAAGGGGAGGATTCGAGATCGGATTGAAGGTAGATCGGAGCTCGAGAGGAAGAAGAGCAGGAGACGCCGAGCGGCGAGAAGAGGGATGATTGTGTGCCACCACGGGTCCGCCTAGCTGGGCACAAAATAAGGAGGCATGGGGGAACAGGGACGCCCACGTCCAATCAATCGCCACGCGGAGCCCGAGGCTGCAGGCTGTTAAGGCCCATGACGCCAAGACTTGCCCTTCGCTTCTCCGCTAAACCAAGTCCAGACGCGCTTTGGGCCCGGGGCTCTGTCGGTGTTCTCGGGAACGGGTACCAGACTTGTTTACCGCGCCCGCGGCGGGTTTCAAGGGGTGGCCCAAGACGGCCCATCTTCATCAAGCACAAGCTCAAGACCTCGCGAGGGGCTGGTACTCGCCAGGCGGACAACAGAAGATTCCTCGTGCACGGCCTCGCTCAAGCGGAGAGATCAAGGCGGGTACCTCACGAGGTGCCCATGACGCAAGCCATGACGCACTAAGGGCGCCAAAGGGCGCCACCACGCAAAGGTCCTCATTTCCTCTTTGGTGTAAAGGAGGCAAGTGCAAAGTAGAGTATCAAGCAAAGGCAACCATTTCGTGCAACAAGACCAAGACCAACACAACGGCAGGAAGGAGGTCGTCAGGAGCCCAAGTCGGCATCATCGCCAGAGCCTTTGGCAAAGCGAGGATCAACTTTAGTCGATAAGTGTACTAGATGTTCCCTTCAAAATGGCTAATTGTTGGCACCCTTCCCGCCAATATTTGGGAAGAGGGCCAGGGCCTTGCCTATAACATAGGACGAGCCACCCATAGGGTAGAGGGATCCGGAATCGCAATGTAGCTAGAGATCAAGCAATCTAGAGAGAGAGAGAGCGACCAACTCCCCTAGCAGTTCGTCGACCGCCAAGAACAGACACTCGCGAGGTTGTTCTTCCTTGTACTGCTCATCATCAGCCTCGAGGCAATCCACCACACCACACATCGGAGTAGGGTACTACACCACAATGGTGGCCCGAACCAAAGATAAACCTTGTGTCCCTTGTGTTGCTCTTTTTATGTAGTTTAGATCCTCATGCAGGCGATGAGGTGTAGGTAGGTAGGAGGTGAGATCTCTCAAGGCACCCCAGAGTTCGAACCTAGAGGGTCTGCTGAACCTCAAATCCCGCTAATTATGTCTAAAGTAAATAACCAATTGCAATAAATTATCTATTTACATGAGAAATACATAGGCTGAGCGCTTGATCCCTTTTTGTGAACGTGCACTACACCAGATGATTGGTCGCGCCGTGTCAACGCCCAAGTTATCGGCGATCATCCCGAAAGTTATTGTCTTTTTTTCCTGGGTGGACACACCAGCTATTAATCACGACACGCCCCTCTCTGTACACAGTCTCGCATGAGCTTCTTGCTAGAATGGTCCAAAATTAGTTGAAACTGGATACGAACGATCCCGCGGGCGGCAAAATCTCCCGCCTCCTTCTAAAATTTCTGCCACCTTAGTCTATAGCATGCAAAATTCCCCTTTTGTCCTTGGTGCATGGAGACCAACAGTTACAATACCGCCCTCATCTACATAATAGGTCGGGGTTGCTTTGGTAACTTCCGGTTCCCCCACTACACGGCACCCCCATTTCCTATCCCCCTACCGCAAAACGACTAACTCCACAGCACCAGAGCATCTCACATCACGTCGTCTCAGATTTCATCGGCCTTTCTCCCTCCCCTCTCGAAACCCTAGACTGCTCATCCACCAATGCATTCGCACCCCATTCATCGCCAACAAGGCCCACCTCACGGATCTCGCCTCGCGTCAGATCTACCCCTCCCACCTCCCCTAGAAACAAGTAGACTGCTCATCCACCACTGCATTTCACAACCCATTCAAGGTCGGCCTTGTCCACGGCGCCGGATCTGCTTCGCGGTATTTCCTCAACTGCAGCGATCTACAGCGGCTCATTCAGATTCCCCACCGTAGATGCTTCGTCCACCCCCTCGAGCCGCCCCACCGACGCCTCGCCGATGGCCTCTCGATCCTCTTCGCCAACACCTTCCTCAACCCTACCAGAGCCGCTTCACCGACAACATCGCTAACCCCACCGAGTAGCTTCGCTTATACCATTTTCAACCCTACCGGGCCATGGCACAACTCACAAGTCCACAGCCTCATATCCGCTTCCTCGCACACTCATGCAACCTACCGAGCAAGCTTCGACGCCTGGCCCACGACCGCAGATCCAAGATCATCGACATCATCCTTAACCCAACCACCGGAGCAGCTTCACCTACACCCTCGCCCACGGTCACAGATCCGCTTCGCCCACACCATAGTCCACCCTACCGAGCCGCTCCACAAACACCCTACTCGACGGTTCTAGATCTCCTTACGGACTTCGACACCAAATACAAGGCCATCACCCTTGAAGTTTCTAACCTAATTCCCACCGTCGGCAAGATGCTAGCACCCGCCACGGCCTAGGTACTTGTCACCTTTAAACCCGGCCCAACATCACCCGCCTCGATGTACTTCAAATATACTAATGTGTCATTGCTACCTATTATGCACCGCAAAAACTACAAGGACGATGTTTCTTCCGATCTAACAACTTGGCCAACCAAGATCCCGGACCGAGGCATTGCTATGATCTTTAAGCATGTCTCTCTCTCTTGTATTGTTCTGCGGCTCGCCAAATGCTTTGCTTGGATTTTCGATCAAGAATCCCTTTGTGCGCATAATGATTTCTACTATTGGTGCTAAATTAGATATGTAGATTTCATACATGATACTACCTCGCACCTCCATTCCTAAATATAAGTCTTTCTAGAGATTCCACTATAGGCTACATACGAGCAAAATGAGTGAATCTACACTCAAAATGCATCTATATACATCTGTATGTGGTCCATATCGAATCTCTACATAGACATATATTTAGGAACAGAGGCAATACATTACACAAAATCGAGGTGGCATGTAGGAATTCCAAGACACTACATTAGGCTCCCTTAGAGTGCCCGCTAGTCCAAAGACACGTAGTCATGGCTAGTTTATGCTACGCACACAATCATTAATTGGTAGTTTAAATATGCAAGGGATATGCAATGTATTATCATGTAGAGATGTCCGAAATTAGCCGTGCTAACTTGCATATTGGGTTACACAATGAAAAAGTACAAGACGATGTGGCAATTTCATGGAACATTGCAAAAAAGGAGAGCCAGCGTGAGCCTATACAAAGGTGCTATGGTACGCCACTCCTCCATTGCAACCATCGTGACATGTTATTTGTATGTCAGTTCTATTGGACAAGTTTCTTAGGGACATGCTTATTACGAAGTTATCCTAAGAAAATAAGCACTTGTGAATATAAGCTCCATGTAATAAGCCAACCAGTTCTTTTCATTATGCTTTCAGCTTATCTTTGGTATGATAAGTGAAAAGTCTAGATTGCATTATATTTTTTCATTTTGCTGCCCATATGAAAATTAATTTGACTTGCAAACATCACAAATTGAACCCAAAGGCAAGAATTAATATGATAGGAAAACAGACCATCACTATTTGCTCAAAATGCAAATACAAAGATACCATCTACTTGGCATAATCTACTTTGGTCAATGTTTTCCATAGAGATCCCATTGCCTAACTTAAACAAAAAACGCATGACCCACATTTAAATGAAGAACAATTATTTATTGAAATTCGATGGTCCAAGTGGCTTGTTATTATCATATCGCAGCACCACCTGAAAGCATCATATAGCAGCAGCAGCAGTGTAGCAGTGTGCAATTCATCATATACCAGCAGCAGCTCATAGCAATTCATCATATAGCAGCAGCAGGAGCAACTCATAGCAATTCATCATATAGCAGCAGCAGGAGCAGCTCATAGCAATTCATCATATAGCAGCAGCAGGAGTAGCTCATAGCACCATCATATAGCATCGCAGGAGCAGCTCATAGCACCATTCATCATACAACAGCAGCAGGAGCAGCTTATAGCAACTCATCATATAGCAGCAGCTCTGAGCAATTCATCATATAGCAAGAGCAGCTCATAGCAATTCATCATATAGCAGCAGTAGGAGCAACTCATAGCAATGCATCATATAGCAAAGCAGCAGTAAGCAGCTCATAGCAATTCATTGTATAGTGTATTAGAATGAAAATTTGGCAAAAAATCAGAGGAGATCCTCACTTTGTTGGATGAGCTCATCTTCAAGAAGACCTCAAGGCCACGGCCCGGGAGGTGGGGAGGGGAATAAGGTGCCTTCAGGGCAAAGGTGGCATCACCAGAAGTTGTGCAAAGGCTCACGGAGTAGTGCATTGACGAACCACAAGTGGAGCAGCTGTTGGAGACCATGAGAATGAGGGCGGCACCAGAGGGAGGAGCAGCCAGGAGATTTGCCCTCACCACGCCATGTATCCTAGCTGGACAGAGCATCATCGAGGACCAGCCGATGGGACCAACGGCGACGGCTTGCTAGAGGAACCCTAGTGATGCAGTGGGATCGAGGTAGAGGGAAAGGGAGAGGAGATGCAAGCGGCAGGGCAATGAACGCTATGTGTTTGTTTTACTTGAGGGTGTGGTGTGACGCAAGGCCACCAGCCATTTTGAGTGTAATATAGGCGATAATGAGTCATTTCACTATTCCCTTCCTTCAATTTTAGTGAGGTTCTACCCAAACACCCCTCCAAAGTGAAATTAGTTAAGCCCAAGCCCATAACTCAAAAATGACTTCTTTACATCTTTTATGGCTTATTTTGACAATAAGCCCCTAAAAGGCGTAATAGAACCGCCCTTAACCTGTAATTCAATTGTGCGTAATGATGAATCACTCCCTGCCGCATAAAGGTACATTTAGGCATCATCATACATGGCATAACCTAATGCATGTGCATTCCATTGTAGAATCTGGAATATGTAATGTTTATGTTAGTTCATATGTTGCACATGATGTTTAAATGCCCCTTAAATCTGGTCAGTCAAGTGATGGTCTTTAAGCCTCCTTATTTGCTTCTTTTCTTGATATGTAAGATTTGCTCACACATCTGTTCAATTGCTTGTTTGCATCAGCCAGCCATACTAGGATTGTTTGCCTTGATTACTTACTGTTCTTGACCTAACACTCTAACAGAGCTTGTCAACGATTTAAACACTAAGGGCTGCTGTAGTGGGGCCTTTTCTAACTCATAGGTGACATAAAGGTTTAGTTGTACACTAAAGTAGGCTCTCCAAGAGTACCTAGAGATCCAGTTCGAAGGTATGCCTAGTTTTTACATAGTGCAGACATAGTAAATGCTCATTTCATTGTGTGCAAGTGCAAGAGATGTGGCATGTTTCATTATGTGGTGTTGTTTTGTTATAATCTCATCCTTTTATGTTCACAGACTGGAAAGTATGCATATTTATCTTCCAAGGAGACGAGTAACTAGTTTGTGTCACCTTGCGTAGGGGTGCAATGAAGATAAGATTGAGGATTTCAAGTACAAGATGTTAGGAAGGAGCCTTGCAAGAGAAGTAGGAGCTGCATTGAGCCTCTTCAACTGTTAAGGTAAGTCAACGATCCAAATCAACAGCTCAATTCCTTGTTTGTTTCAGCATAGTTAATTTGCTCTTTTCAATTGCTTTATTTGTCCTCGCTAATAAGATGCCCAAAGAATGATGCCCGATGTTGGGTACTTGTATAACTATTAGTTGACATAATTAAAGGCCTTACCATTTAATTACTCGTCAAGTGTGCCTCAAGCTTTGAAGTCTATTAACCAACTATTATTGAATGAGGCTCACAATCTAGTTTATACTAGGCTAATGATTGCATAGTTTTGCTTGTTGTAGTATGTTTGTATGAAATCCTCCATTGCTCATTATGCTCCCTAAGACTTTAATTGAGCTATGAATGGCCAACTGCTTGCTTACTTCTATGCAACGTGTTGTGTAAATTTGTAACTTGTCTGTGTTTTGGATTGGGCCCCAACATCATGCTCCTCTGGTGAGCTAAGAGAGATTTATGTATGCAGGCTGCACATACTACCTTTTTTATAATTTTTAAAATATCACCTGCTTATGCTTCATGACGTGTAACATTATTGTTAGTCCTGTTTTCCAAGTACAAAATAGTCTGTCTTGCTCGCTTCACTGTTGTAACTATAATTTTGCCCGAGTCATGTGTACTTACAGAAACATTTCGTGATGAAGTGACATCAACACAAAGATTCATGAAAGCAAAGGCGGCATGGCAAGCATCAATGATTATGATTTGAATTGAATGTGCTGATGTTCTCAAGCATCAACTTGAGGTGGCAAGACAACGGTACATGATTCTGAACGCATAATCAACAAGTTGAGACCGGACATGCGCTATTAGATGCAGGAGTCAAAAAATGAAACAAGACACCGAGGTAACAACGAAGGAATTGGAGATTTTGCAGACTGAAATTTGTGCTATCTAAACCGCCAATCCTACTTTTCTCAAGAGATTATAGTTCAAATGGTAAGTTATGTTGATGCGCGTCCATGATGTATGAGCTATATTTGCCAAAGGTATGTAATTTGTTGTTTGTGCATGCTTTATTATCATCGGCGCGGAACCATAATGCCTAGTGGGTATAATCGGCTATAATTTCTTTATTGTATAGTGTAGGATTATTCTACGCTTTCTATGCCTTAGTCTCTTTATTGTATATAAGTGTATGTTTTTAGAGGTGATAGTATAGAGTAGGATAATTCTTTGGATATGCTATATCGTTCAAATGGGGGCCAACTCGCCCAAACATTGTAGTGACCATGGCCCTCCACAGGCCGTACATTCCATGGGCCATCTACAGGACGGATGATCCCTGGCCTTCTATGGCCGTCGGATTCGTGGGCCTTCTATGAGCTGTCGGATACGTGGGCCTTCTATCGGCTGTCGGATCCATGGGCATTCCATGGGCCAGCGGATCCATGGGCCTTCTATGGGTCGTCGGATCAATGGGCCTTCTGTGGGCCGTCGGGTCAATGGGCCTTCTACGGGCCGTTTCATCTATGGGCCTTGTACGGGCCGTATAGGGGGTCGTAAACGGGCTAGAGTGGAAATCGTACATTTTATGGGCTGACCATAATGGGCCGTTAATCGGCCATATTTGATGATGCTATGAAAATGGCCCAACAAATTAACGGGCCACAAACGGGCCGACTGTATCCACGGGCTGAATTTGGCCCACAAGCAGAAAAAGCCTGTAACAGGCCGTAAGTAAACGAATGCTGGAAATGAGCCCAAGAATAAATGGGCCCTGAGAAGGCCGAAAGATAACATGGGCTGGAAACAGCCCAAGGGTATAATGGGCCGTTAATGGGTATAAAGTGATACACTGTTCATTGCGGGCCAGTTTTACCACAGGCCGTTAATGGGCCGAGGGTTACTAAGGGCCTCATATGGGCCGAAAGACATCATGGGCCATACATGGACCGGAAGTTTAAATGGGCTGGGATTATATTGGATGGCCCAGATGACGCTACTGGGCCTAATTCGGATAGGCCGTAAACAGGCCCTGGGTTAGCGGGTTGTAAATGGGCTATATGCGAACAGCCGCTAACAAGCTTGTGTGGTCGCCCGCCACCTTTCGACCAAGTCAAACGGGCCGCCTTTTCACGTGAATGGGCCTCATGGGCCATGCCACGGTCGACGATCATAGGCGCTTTGGGTCCAATGAGTGGATGACATTCGTCCCAACGGCGAGCCGAATACGAAGTTCTCCACCAATGATGATTTTACACGGAAAATCCCCATTGGTTGGGGCTGTTAACGGTTACCGGATCCAAAACCGACCCGATAGCTTAATGACATTCCGCTACGGTGGATGCCACGTGTCCGCTACCCTTGACGAAAAGCACTTCGTGACGCGATTTATCGTCATGGAAGTGGACACTCCGTGATGATAATTTTGGTAATGTCATGGAACACTTCTACGACAACACGTGTATGACTATCTTGATTCTGTCATAAATTTGTCATGGATGTACATGCATGACAGAAAAAGTGACCTACTGTGACAAACACATATCATCACGGAAGTGTATTTTTTTTGTAGTGATCCGCCGCGTTTCGGGTCGCCGCTGGCCGAACTCCGGTGGCTGGTGACATGGCACGACATTAGCCACTGATGAACCCGCTAATTAACCCTCCTCTCTCACTGACATATGGGCCCCATGCCCTAATTAACCCTGGGATTCATTCCCTGTTTAGCTTAGATTAAACCAGCCGGCCCCACATGTCAGTTGACCCTGCCACGTCAACGTTGACCTGGCCCCACTAGTCAGCCTCTGTTCCTGCCCTGTTACACTGACGTACGGGCCCCACAAGTCAGGTTTGACCTAGGTCAACCTAGTTGACCTGCTGACGTCATACTGACCTAATGCTGACATAGTAACTATTTCTGGAATTTAAATAAATCTAAACGATTTATTTATTTTCAGAAATTTGCCTAAACTTCTAAAAATCATAGAAAATAATCTGTAACTCAGAATGAAATAAGTTATATATGAAAAATTATCATAAAAATCCAATCTATCCATCTGTACTGGTTTCATGCATGTTTAAGCAACTTAACCTTGCTGTTTAGTGCAAAACATGATAAGGCACTATTTAAATTCATAAGTTGAGTTTGGGATTGAACCCTTGGTTCAAAATGACTCAAACCGAGCTGGTTGTAGTTGCATTATCCCAACACACTCATTTTTCCATGTCATGATCATGCATCATATTGTGCATTGCATTGATTGTGTTTTCTATCTGTTGCCGGTAACTGTCCCCTCTCAATAAACGTGGTTCCGACAATGAGATCGATGACACCGATGAAGAACTATACTATCTTCAGAAGTGCTAGGCAAGCAAAAACCCCTTGTTCATTCCGATACAATCCCACTCTCCCGCTTCTGCTCTCTTTTACTGCATTAGGACAACAACGATTCAACTGTTACATGCTGCGGTAGTTGAACCCTTTCCTCCGCATGACCTCACATTGCCACAAGAATAGATGAAACCCACTAGCATGAGTAGGAGTTGTTTGAGCCTCGATGTGCCTACTCATTCATGCTTGTGTGTCATGCCTACTACTACTTAGAGTTGAGTCAGTCTGATTCATCGGGATGAATTGAAGGTGTGTGAACATGTCTTATCGTTGAGAGCTAAGTGTGAACACGATTTGGTAAAGGTAGCTGTGAGAGGCAATGTAGGAGTACATGGTGGGTTGTCTCATTGAAACCGCCCTCGTGAACTGAGTTTTGTGTTTGTGATCCATGAACAGCTACTACCACACATTGGGATCCTTAATTGACTCTCTGGCTTCTTAACCACCCTTGTCCTCACCCAGAGTTGCAAGTAGTTTCGTGTTTGTAGTATGTCGGAGGCCGTGGCGCAGCGCTGACCCGAGGGGTGGGCTGTGATGTGGTAGGCACGCGGGTCGAGTATGCCGGGCGCCTGCTTGGTGTCGCGAACCTCAGACACATCATTCGGGGTCAGATGTGGAAACTCGGCCGGACTCTCATGGATGGAACCCTAATAGGCGATAGACCCGACTAGAGACTAGAGTGTTTAGGTAGGCGTGGCCGACGCCTCATTGGAATTCCGCTTGAAGGTTGCCGAGTACATGTCGTAAACGCGGTAGGTGGTGAGAGCGTGTGAAGAAGTATACCGCAGGTTAGCATCATCTATTCAATAACCGCATCCACGGTAAAGGACTTCGGGTTGCCTGCATACTCATAGACAAGTGAAAGTGGATACTCTAAAATGCGCAAGATAAGCGTGAGTTCTATGGATGATGCTCTCAGAGGGAGACGGAGAGGATCCATAGTGGTGTATTCATATGGTGAATATGTGGACTCGTAAAGCGCCACCTCAAAAGAGTTACTTGTAATATAGTTTAGGATAGCTACCGAGTCAAAGTTGGCTTGTTGTAGTTAAACCCACCACCCCTTTGTTGATAACCGATGCATATGTAGTTAGTTCTCGATGTAAGTCTTGCTGGGTACATTTGTACTCATGTTTGCTTAATTTATGTTTTGCAGAGAGACTTCAGTCTCGCTAGTAGTTCCACATGGACTTCAACGTTTAGCTTGTTACCTCAGCTACAATCTTGTGCCCTCGGCAGGGTCTAGTAGATAGTCAGGCTTCTCAACCTTTTTCTTTTGTAGTTGTCTGTACTCAGACAAGATAAGCTTCCGCATGTGCTATTGCTTGTATGACTTGAATGATGGATCATGAGACCCATGTTTGTAATATCTGGCTCTTCGGAGCCTAATGAATAAGTACTTTGAGTGGTAGAGTTTTGTTGTGATGCCATGTTGTATTTACACATATCGGGCATATTGTGTGTATGATTGAAATGCTTGGTATGTGTGGGATCCGACAACCTAGTTGTTTATCCTTGGTAGCCTCTCTTATGGGGAAATGTAGTCTAGTGCTTCCATCGAGCCATGGTAGTCTACTACAGCCTTGCCATCGGAGTCCTAGTAGCCCAGCTTATTACCGCTCCTAACACTTAGATTGGCCGCATGTGATCCACTTCATTCATGTGTCCTGTTCCTTCGGGAAATGTCATGCGGTGACTTCCGAGTCCTCGCTAGCTCGCTACAGCCCGGTTCCCTGAGTCCCGTTAGCCCAGCTTGCTACAGCCCGGATTCACACGCCGATGAACAACACGCTCGATGCTGGTTCATGTATGCCTCGTCCCCGTAAGTTAGCGCCACTTTGGGTTCACGATTAGTCATGTCGGCCCGGTTCTTCGTTATATGGATGCTAGCGACACTATCATATACGGAGCCAAAGGCACAAACGGTCCCGCCGTAAGTTGGCACCTGGGAATATCAGGCGTGAGGCCGCAAAGTGATATGATGTGTTACATGCTAGATCGGTGTGACTTAGGATCGGGTCCCGACAAAGAACTTATTTGTGGCACCGCTGCTTAGGTCATATTGGTGTAAAGCGATGAAGAAAATCCATGTTGATGGGCTTTTGGAATCACTTGGTTATGAATCAAGAGATGCTTAAGTAACCATGCCTCATGGGTAAGATGACTAAGACCCGCTCTCCTAACAATGGAGCGAGCAATGATTTGTTGGAAATAATACATACCGATGTATGCAGTCCGATGAGTGTTGAGGCCCGCGGAAGGTATCGTTATTTTCTGACCTTCACACATGATTTGAGCAGATATCGGTATATCTACTTAATGAAACACAAGTCTGAAACATTTGAAAAGTTCAAAGAATTCCAGAGTGAAGTGGAAAGTCATCGTAACAAGAAAATAAAGTTTCTATGATCTGATCGTGGAGACAAATATTTGAGTTACGAGTTTGATCTTCATTTGAAACAATGTGGAATAGTTTCGCAACTCATGCCACCTGGAACACCACAGCGTAATGGTGTGTCCGAACGTCATAACCGTTGTCGGTGTACAAAAGTAGGGGCTCTCCTTTTGACCCCTTTACTTGTGCACGGGCAGTCCGAGCCGCGCGCCACAGCCGCACGTAGTAGGGCAAAGGAGGGAAGCCGAAGGAAAACCGAAGCCTAAGACAAACAAGGCAATGCCAAGACCAAGAACCTGAAGAGCAGAGGGGCGAAGCAGGTTCCCCCGGCAAGACCCTTGCCGGGGCAGCTCGCCCAACACTAGTGGAGTGAGCCACCCTTGAGCCCAAGAGTTCCAAACGCCGCCAACGACTATGTTGGGACCAAGGCTCGGGAGGCACCTCCGTGGTGGCATGCAGATCTTTGTCAAGATCATAAACATGTGAGATCAGATGAGGACCAGAAGACGGCGACTGAGGGAGTCCCGGATTAGGGGGTGTCCGGATAGCCGGACTATCGTCATCGGCCGGACTATCATCATCATCCGGACTCCAAGACTATGAAGATACAAGATTGAAGACTTCTCCCCGTGTCCGGAAGGTGCTTTCATTGGCGTGGAAGGCAAGCTTGGCGATACGGATATGTAGATCTCCTACCATTGTAACTGACTCTATGTAACCCTAGCCCTCTCCGGTGTCTATATAAACCGGATGGCTCTAGTCCGTAGGACAACAATATCAACAACCCTTACAATCATACCATAGGCTAGCTTCTAGAGTTTAGCCTCCTTGATCTCGTGGTAGATCCACTCTTGTAAACATCCACAATATCAATATCAATCGAGCAGGACGTAGGGTTTTACCTCCATCAAGAGGGCCCAACTCGGTAAAACATCGTGTCCCTTGTCTCCGTTACCATCCGCTTAGACGCACGCTCGGGACCCCTACCCGAGATCCGCCGGTTTTGACATCGACATTGGTGCTTTCATTGAGAGTTCCTCGTGTCGCCACCGATAGGAAGGATGCCTCCTCCGCCTTCAAGGACGGTATTTTCGCCAAAGGAGCCCTCGCCGCCGCCAAACTATCGGCTAGGTGGTTTTTTATGGTCACCGTCCGCCACCGCTCGACAATGACCTCTCAAGTCGCAAAAGCAATTTTCACGCCAGCTCGAATTCGCCGAGCGGTTGGATCCAATAGAGCTCTCGTCCAGAACGAAGCTCTTGATCGCATCGCCGCCGGGAGTCGCTACAGACTATAATCGATTGGGCTTAAAACCGATCCGAGAGAAATTAACTCTCCCCAGTCACCCACCACGCTGCAGTGGTAGAGGAACAATGCGGCGACGCTTCTCCCGTATTGAAAACTAGTCATGTCCGGCTCCCAACCCCCATGCCGGATTCCCACGAGGGACGGACTTCGATCAAGCATCGAACTTAAAGTCAGCCATCGACTGCACTCGCTGGACAACGCCCAGCAATCCAAGCTTCCAGATTCGAAACTTCGCCTCCGAGCCTTGAGATGGGTAGGGCTCCTGACTTAATTCCACCCACCCGCCTGCATATATGCGATCTATCTCTAATCCGCAAGAGCCCGCCGAGACAAGACATCACCATCGGGCCGATTCTCCCGGTTATGGACAGGATAAAGGACTGCAGAGAGGAAAACGCAATCTCAATTTTTTGCAATAATTGCACGGATTTAGGACTCTTGAACGCCATCAGCCACCGCGGAAATTACACGCCACGACCAAGGCCCATAGTACTAAAGTATCAGGCGATGGAGAGTTTCCTGACAACCAAAATAATTTTTGGGACAATCCGCCCCGAATACAACCCTAGTCCGCAACAAAAGGGTGCATTACACTCAGCACCGTGACATAAAAACCAAAAAGCAAAGACCCCATAAAGGGCACGGAACTGCATTTAGAGGGATGGCTTAGCGGACCTCAAAAATTCACAAAGATGTATATGCCGTCTCCAACACATAACCTCGAGCATGTTGGATATTACGCAGGTGGCCAAAAGTGGGAGGAGCTTTAGCCCCGAAAACCACTCCAACAACATCAGACGGTATCAAGAGTCTTCAAGACTTTCGATCAAATAATATGCGAAACGAATAATCAAGGCCTCGCCAAAGTCTACCAAATAGCAACAACCAATCCATGGAGCGACACAGCCATCACCTTCAACGCCAGCGATTTAACCTAAATTCGGACAGCCCGAGCTCCACCAAGACCGGTACTTAGTCCAATAGTGGACGGATTTCGACTTACAAAAGTCCTCATGGATGGCGGCATGATTAAACCTCATCTACGAGGAAACCCTTCAAAAATGGAAATAGACTCGAGCCGCATTGAGCGAAGCAGCACAACCTTTAGAGGAATAATCCCTAGCCGGAGGGCTACTGCACAGGAAAAATCACACTGACGTGGTATTCGCTGACCGGACAATTACAGATCCAAGAAGTCACGCTCCAAGTGGCCCCATTCAACAGCGGTTATCACGCTTATATTAGAACGAGAGGCATTCACAATTTTTCAAGCCGCACTCCATTACGGGTACATGAAGCTCAAAATGCCCGCCCGCGGAATAATCACTCTTGTTAGTGATCCGCACATAGCACTGCTACCGAAAACAAGACAGCCGCATTAGCCTTAGAGGCACTATCCGGCCCTAGCGGCAGAGGAACTCACCACCGCCACGCCCACGGTGAATAGGGACAATGTGATACTCGATAAGAGATCCAAGTCCACCTCCTTTAAACCAGCAGATGAAATAGTAAAATTCCAGTGTCCACCTAACGGACTTTACAAAGACGGCTCCATCGGGCACAATTGAACCCTCGATGTAGACGCCAGATCGCTGGAATTCCTTCGAAAATTGGGACATTTTCACCGCACCCTCGGATATGCCCGAATCCCACGCAGATTGGCGTAACACGGCCTAAACACCCTAAAGGATTCAAGCCGCTTAAAACAGCTCTTCGACGATTTTTCAACCCAAAAGACAGGCAATGGGAGAAGAGCTAGCCAAACTATTGGAAGCCGGATTCATCGAGACATCAAGCATCCGGATTGGCTAGCAAACCTGGTAATGGTACCAAAGAAGGACAAACTCGGCGCCTATGCGCTGATTTCAAAGACCTAAATAAAGCCTCGCCTAAAGGATCCCTTCCTCCCTCAAGATCGACCAAATCATCGATGCCATCGCAGGCACGCATTGATTGTGCTTCCGGACGACATCCGCTATCATCAAATCAAGATGGCGAAGCGGATCGCCGCAACGGCATTCATTACTCCATATGGACCATTCTGCTTCAACACGATGCCCTTAGGACTTAAAAACGCCGCGCAACATATCAGCGCATGATTCGTATATGTCCGCTACCCAGATCGGCAAAACAGAGAGGTGATACGAGACGACGAGTCGCCAAAACTAAACACGCCGAAACTCTAGTAGACAACTTGAGGCTCACATTCGACAGCCTCGAGCATATGACATCAAGCTGAACCGAAAATGCGTTTTGCGCATCACCGGAAAGCTGGCTTCATCGATCCGTAGAGGAATTGAAGCAAACCCAGCCAAAATCCGAAGCTCGTCACAGCTAGATATCCCAAAAGGCCTCAAGCAAATACAAAATTGATCGATGCGTATGGTCTAAGCCGCTTTATCTCCGCCTAGGAGAAAAGGCATTACCCTCTATCGCCTCCTTAGGCGCATCAACACTTCGAGTGGACGGATGCCGCCACCGCCGGACTCAAGAAATAAAGGCCATATTGGCAACAATTGTCTTGGTTGTTACCAACCCGGGCGAACCAATGTTGTTATACATCGCAGCTACGCATCAAGTTGTAAGCACGGTACTCATCGTTAACAAGAAATGTAAGGGCATAAATTACTCTTCAAAACCAAGATACTACGATCCACCGTGTTAACCCCCGCAAGTCCTGCTACCCGCACTATCGTAAGATAGCATACGCGGTGTTCATGGCATCCCGAAGTCGACACTACTTTCAAGAGTGTTCGATAACAAGGGCCTCAAGTACCACTTAACGAAATTATAAACAATCGCGACGCGACGGGCAGGATTGCAAATGGGCCATTGAGCTCTTACCATTTGATATATCTTACAAACCTTGGCGAGCTATAAAGTCACAAGTTTTGGCTGACTTTGTCGCTGAATGGACCGGTCAACTCCCTAAAGAATACGGCGATACTCCAATTGATTATGCACTTCGACGGCTCTAAAATGTTAGCCGGATTGGGTCAAGGTCAGATTGACGCCCCCGACCGGGACACAATCCAATACGCATTTCAGATAATGTACACGGACTCCAACAATGCAGCCAATACGAGGCCCTTTGACATGGTCTCCGGATGGCAATTCCATGGGCATTCAACGCCTAGAGGTGCGCAGGATTCAAACCTCGCAATATCCCAAATAAACGGAGACTTTGACGCCAAAGATCCGAAAATGGCAGCATATCGCAATGCTGTCCTAAAATGTCAGCCCGGTTCAAGGACTTGAATTCCATCACGTAGCCCGGATAATAACCAAGCAGCCAACGATCGCACGACATGCAAAACGCGACGATGTCCCTCCTAACATCTTTCCCGAACGGCTCTTCAAGCCATCCGCATTATGGGAAGAGGAGTCCGAACTAACAAACCGGAACAAGCCGCACTAACCGCGATTCAGCCGATGACATAACACCTTCCGCCTACATACATAATGGCAATAATTGCCCCGTGGATGTAACCATTCTCGCCTACTTGCTTAGGCAGGAGATTCCCAAGACCAAAATGAGGCCCGCTGCATTGACCGCCATCTAAAGCCTACAAGGTCTATGAAGGAGAACTTTATAAGAAAAGCACAACCGAGTCCTTCAAAGGTGTATCTCCAAGAGGAAGGGCGAAACCTCCCGGCTGAAATTCATGCCGGACTAGGGCGACACCACGCCGCAGCTCGGGCCCTTGTAGGAAAGGCATTCCAGACAGGATTTTATCGCCGACGGCCCGAAAGCAGATGCTCGTGACTTAGTCCAAAGATGCGCGGTTGTCGCTCTTTGCTAATCGAGCCATATGCCACCCACCGCCTCAAAACTATACCCATTACCCGCCGTCATGTCTGGGGCTTGACATGGTTGGACCACTTAAAGGGGGAACCCACAAGCAAAGGTACCTATTGGTCATGGTGGATAAATTCACCAAATGGATAGAGGCCAAGCCGCTTAAAACGGCAGAGTCCGGACCAGTGATAGACTTTATATCCGGGTAGTACACCGTTATGGTGTCCCCACAAGATCATCACCGATAACGGCACGAACTTCACCGCCGATGAGGTTAAATCATGGTGCAAAAATATGGGCATCAAGCTCGATTACGCTTCGCCTATCATCCTCAAACCAACGGTCAAGTGGAATGAGCAAATGGTCTAATAATGAACGGCATCAAACCTGCACTAGTGCGGTCCTCACGAAATCGACACGACCGGTAGAGGAGCTCGACCAGACTGGGGCTGCGGACAACGCCTAACCGCATTAACGGATTCACACCATTTTTATGGTATACGGCGCAGAAGCAGTTTTGCCTCGCGACATCATTCATGACTCACCGAAAAGCGCATGTACGAAGAAAGAGAAGCCGAGTTGGATCGGCAGGACAGCTTGGACACATTGAGGAAGAGCGCGACGTCGCCAAGGCTCGCTCCGCATTCTATCAACAGCAGGCTCAAGATATCAAAGCAGAGAAGTACGGGCCAAGACTTACAACGCTGGCGAACTGGTTCTACGCCACGGACAAGAAAAAGGACAAGCTCAAGCCCAAATGGGAAGGCCCTTCATCATCGATCAAGTCCCGACCGGCGGAGCATACCGCCTCACTTAAATGCATCGGATAACCGACTCGAGCCGAACCCATGGAACGCAGCCCGCCTCCCGACGATTCTATGCCTAGCGCCGACTAAGAGTTCGCCCTTTCCCCGCCCAAATTTTTTTTACTTCAGCTGCCTTTTGTTTATCTTTTTCTTCTCAACCCTATTCATCCAACTCTTAAAGGGCCTACCATGCTAACGTCACACAAGAATTGATGTGCTATCCGCACTCATTATACTCGGGGCTTTACCGTAAGCTTAATTATACGGGCTTTATGCCCAAAGACATGTGTCAAGCCTCCACATGTACCTTTTATTCACCATTATATGCATCGATATGACTTAAGTTTTGGCCAAGCTGGGTTGCTCGGCTCCTGTGCTTACCCCTCACGCTCCCGATTGTTCTTCTAGGAGGTAAAGGAGCACCTCTGCGATTGTTATCGCCGGTCAGCCAGATGTGTACCTCGACCGGGTGAAGCCGAAAGCTAGCGTTTTAGGGAATATTCGGTCGGTGACCTAAAAGATGATTTTTATCCACTTATTTATCTGCCCCAGATGTTTTTCTGCTTTTTCGCAGTCCGACATGCACTTTAGGGCATGCCACCCCAGAGGAAAGGAACCCTTAACGGAACTATTCTCCCGAAGATGTTTCTTACTACCCATGTAATATAACATAACTAGTTGGGCACTTGTCCGATAAAGCACCGATGACCCCTACGCCTGGTCTCCATGCATACCCCGGTTGTTTTATAACCGAGAAGGTATTCGACACACCTGCACTCTAGGGTCCCGAGGTCGGCTTAAAAGGTCGGCAAAGACAAACGATCTACAATCCGCTAGAAGGCATTTTGTATGTCATTTTATAATACATTGTCAAATCGACCGATTGTATTCTTCCTCAATCCTGCCTAACAAAGTTGTCTAATTTCTGATCTGTTGGGAAAATTTAGCGCCAACTCCACTTGGCCAGATACTAAACTCACAGGATCTCCTTCCCATCGGGCCCCACAGTCCGACTTCGCCATGTGGTTGGGATCCGCCTTCTTGTACCACGCCTTTACCATGGCCCAGCCTCCTCGGCACCTTGGCGGCAGTCGAAATCTTCCATAAATGGAAGCGCTGCCGACTCCTCGCAGCTTCTCCGCAAGCTCCCCAAGACCCGGGTATGGAGAAGGCTGGCCATAACGCCTGGATGCCGCCGCCATAGCCTGCCGAACTCGCTCGATCGCTTGCAACACCGAGAAGTTGATCACCCGCTGTTACGGCATCTCTCCGCAGGCGACTCGTGAGCATACCGCATATATTCTGTCAATTGACTTCCTCGCTGAACTCTTCTTTTCAAAGGAGTTCGCCAAGCACTTACTATATATGCCGCGACGAAGCCACCGATTCTCCTTAATGGAGCCCGACAGCTCGCCCGAACGCCTTTCAGCTCTTCTCCAAGCTGGGCATGGGCATCCTCGAGCTTGTTCCTTTCATGCTGCACCTTATGCAGCACCTCTCGCCGCCTTTAGTTGGCGCAGGTTCTTGCCTGTCCGGATCTTGTCCGCAGCACCTGCAATGTCGTTTTTAGACTTGCGCAAAGGCCAAACGCTACTTATCTTTCTAAAATAATGCGCTACTGGGAGAGGTCCTTGCGCTTCCTCCTGCGCGAGAAAATGCGGCCTCAAGTCGCGCCTTTGCACTCTTGCAGCCCCGAGACAGTTGGGTATTCTTCTCGGTAAGATCCCACGTTTCATATGATCCTTAAATCAGTTAATATAACTACTTTAAGTCTCGGGGCTCTTGGCATATACAACTATTAAATTCTCTTACCCGTATGTCTTTTACATACCGCTCCGTGGCTCGATAAAACCATCTTGAGAAGCACGAAGGTGCGCGGCCCCCGTGTTAAAGGCATTCAACGCCTCGGGGAGAAGCACGCGCCACGAATACTGTCCGCGGGCGCCTTATGATTCGTGGCACTCTCCACCTCGCACTTGGTGGCGGACAGTCCGTCGGCATCCTCCGTCGAAGGAATGTCCGGCTCGCGCTTGCGCCGCCCCCTCCTCGACCAAAAAGGGAGCCCGGCTGGTAGAGGTTGGATCGACAACTTTCACGCCCGCAGATCCGCGGACGCTTTTTTCCCTATAAAAGTCATGAGCACTCAAACGCTTCCTAGAACGTTGTTTCAAATATTGAATTGTGAGCTACACCTTTGCGGCGATGTTTCATCCGCGCCGCTCCTCTTCCGCCATCGTCCGAATCGCCTTGTTGGTCAGCCACCGCTGGCTCGGCTTCTCGCCCTAGGGGCGCCTCCTGCACACTGCCATCATATACGGTGGTCAGAAATAAGCAAGGAAGGAATGACGGTGTCAGGGCTTCGACCACAATCACCTAGGAAGCCGGATATAGTCCGGGATAGTCGGCCGTGATGGCGACTAAAGCATTGTCCATGCTGAGCTGGTGGAACACCCCGTCGATTAGCTCCGCCTTTATGTCCGGATCCTCTTCGGAGGCCGGATCCTCGGGCTGCGGGGCCGGACTTAGCATGCCCTCCACGGTCCGGCGCAGTTCCTGCGTCGAAAGAAGAACACAATATAAGAAACTTAAGTTTCGAAAGGCACGGGTCGGACACGCTGAGTGTTCGCTTACCCAAGGCCGGGGATTATTCATGGAAAACCCATTTAACGGGTTCGTCCGAAGGAAATCCTCCTTCTCCCCCTTATACAGGTCGGACAAGATCGTCACCAGATCTTCGGCCAATCCGCCCTTTGCGGCCGCGGACGGGTGGCATCGTCCTCCCGCTGAAATCCCACATGGGTGGCCCTCAGATTGTAGTGGCTGCACTTCGCAGTAATGCATGTTGCCATAATTCCAATCATGGTCAACCCGGCATGGGCCAAGAACCTTATTCGCCCATCAAATAATGGACGCCTTGTCTTCCTCCGGATGGGGCTCATGACGCCAACTAAGGCGTTTCTTCAGAGGAGCATTGCTGAACTCCGGAGGCTAATCCGAATAGGGTCCGCAGCGGAGCGCCTTCTATATAAAACCATTCAAGGCCAGTCTTGGGCGCCTTCTTAGGGGTTCCGGATGGATATCCGGTCCCGCAATGCGCCATATTTCGCGCCGCCCACTTGATATATGGACCCTCGTGAGAGCGGGTACAAGGCGAACAACCTCTTCCACAGCAAGTGGGGCTCGACGCCCAGAAAAGCTCGCAAAGAGCTACATAACCCGCAATATGTAGGATTGAGGCGGCGTGAGGTGATGAAGCTGAGTCCGAGAACTCCGAGAGCCCGCGGAGGAATGGATGCACAGGAAATCCGAGCCCCCTTATCAGATAGGGGACGAAGCATACCGCTCCCCTTTGTTGGGATTTGGGGTAACCTCCGCTTGCTTCCCACCTTTGTAGGTGGCCAGCCCGGCTCGAACCGGAACCATGAAGGCCGGAGGAGATATACCCCATTTGAGCTTCACCAGCCCACAGCGGAACAGAGCATCTCCTCCAATCTCCTGGCAAAGGGCCGGGAGCGCGAGAAGAGGAGCCGCGTTGACGGTCCATGATGGAATGGATTCTTGGTCGAAAGCGCTCCGATGAGTATTTGCGAGAGGAAGATGGTGATTTGGATCTGGATTCTTGCCTCCCTTATAGGCAGATTGTTCGCACAACTAGGGGGTAAAACATAAAAGACACCCTGGCTTTTCACATTCGCGCAACGCGTGGAAGAAGGCCATTATTGGGCGTGGGAGCCAAGACGCGCAACATTGATGAGGAAGCTGGACACTCTTCGGTAGGTACATAGAACTTGAAGGAGAACCCGCCTTGCAACGCCGAAGACTACACACACGCTGGACTTATCGTCATTGAAGCCTGGTTCGGGGGCTACTGAGGGAGTCCCGGATTAGGGGGTGTCCGGATAGCCGGACTATCGTCATCGGCCGGACTACCATCGGCCGGACTATCATCATCATCCGGACTCCAAGACTATGAAGATACAAGATTGAAGACTTCTCCCCGTGTCCGGAAGGGACTTTCCTTGGCGTGGAAGGCAAGCTTGGCAATACGGATATGTAGATTTCCTACCATTGTAACCGACTCTATGTAACCCTAGCCCTCTCCGGTGTCTATATAAACGGGATGGCTCTAGTCCGTAGGACAACAACATCAACAACCCTTACAATCATACCATAGGCTAGCTTCTAGGGTTTAGCCTCCTTGATCTCGTGGTAGATCCACTCTTGTAAACATCCACAATATCAATATGAATCGAGCAGGACGTAGGGTTTTACCTCCATCAAGAGGGCCCGAACCTGGGTAAAACATCGTGTCCCTTGTCTCCTGTTACCATCCGCCTAGACGCACAGTTCGGGACCCCCTACCCGAGATCCGCCGGTTTTGACACCGACAGCGACCCTCGGCGGGATCCTAGCCGAGGAGATCCACAAGACCCCCGGCAAGCGCCTTGCCGGGGACGACTGCAATGCCATGGCAAGACCCTTGTCGGGCCCCCGGCAAGGCCCTTGTCGAGGGCATCAGCGGGGCCACTGCCGGGCCCGCACCAGCCAAGGCTCCACCGCCGTCCCCAAGCAGCTGCTAGCTCAACCAGCTGGGCAGGCACCTGCATGGCGACAGGCGGCCTCTACACCAATTCAGCAAGCACCTGCGTGGTGGCATGCAGATCTTCGTGAAGACCCTACCATCGCGCCACCTCAGTTGCCTGCCTGCCTACATGGCTCCACATGCATCGCTGGCCTAGGCGCATGTCGAAGCAAGGCGAGGCGGCGATGGACGGGACGGGCCCCGTTCCCGTCCTCGATAAAGTTAAGGGACACCTAAGCGATGCATTAAATGCGTCTTGTCCTGTAATACGAGCGATAAGCTCGCAGCAATGTAGACCTTTCCACCTCCTGTGTGCCACTGTGGCAGCCCCTTTCGACTATAAAAGGAGGCCCATGGCATACTGGAGGGGGATTCGGCTCTTTTGGGCAAGTTACACCCTGTAGCTAGCTCAAGAACACAAGAACACTCAGTACATCCACCAAAGCAGGACTAGGGTATTACGCATCCTCGCGGCCCGAACCTGGGTAAACGATCTGTGTGCTTCTTGTTAGACCTGCTCTTCTCACGACCCCGCGCCCGCCAACCGTAGAAGGGATTCCGGTGATCCCATAGGTGTCGTTCCCACCGACATCTTTGGCGCGCCAGGTAGGGGGCGTAGTCGTGAATCTGATCTAGCAAATTAGCCTAGCGGTTCTTCATCGCCATGGCTCCCAAGAAGAAGACGATCGCGGCGATCGGCTCGTCGGGAGCCGAACGGCCTGTGCTAGTGCGGACGAGCAGCGGGCCGATCGCGGACAGAACCCGAGCCGCGCCCGCGAAAGCACCAAAGATCGCTCTGGCGTCGAGTTCGGCGAAGCGGCGTCGTTCAGGCGCTTATACGACGGCTCGCGCATCGCCAAATCCAAAGACGGGGCGGCGACCTCCAGGGGCATCGCTGTGCCCCCTACAGGCGGCGCAGGGCCCTCCAGGGGCGTCGCTGTGCCCCCTACAGGCGGCGCGACGACCTCCAAGATGCCCACCTCGGCGCCTACAGCGCGTGACAATCCCCAAGTGCGGGGAATCATCGTAGCAATTTCCAAAGGTGGAAGTGATAAGTATGGAGTGTCAAACCCACAAGGAGCTAAAGGTAAGATCAATATTCTCTCAAGCCCTATCTGCCACTGATATGACTCTACGTACACCGAACGTTTGCTTCCAACTAGAAACGAGAAATAAAACTACATTGTGGGTATGAAGAGGATAACTTTGCATGATATCGGAGAGCTGAAATATAAAAGTAGATGATGTTATCATAAAGTTAGAACATATTACTAATATTATAAATAGCGTGTGGAATAATGATGGATCGGATTGCGGAATTGTCCTAGGCAATTGTTAGCAAGATCGGTAGTCGTCATGGCAATTTCATATGAGGGAGAGGCATAAGCTAACATACTTTCTCTACTTGGATCATATGCACTTATGATTGGAACTCTAGCAAGCATCCACAACTACTAAAGATCATTAAGGTAAAACCCAACCATAGCATTAAAGCATCAAGTCCTCTTTATTCCCATACACAACAACCCCCTTACTAAGGTTTGTGTTTCAGTCACTCACCAACCCACTATAAGCGAATCATGAACGTATTACAACACCCTACAACGGGAATCCCTCACGCTTGCGTGACACGGAGGGCACCATAGGATAGCACCAAAATAAAACATACAACTCGTACCAATCTAGATCATCAATCAACCCAAGGACAAAAGATATATACTCAGAACATCATAAGATGGCAACACATCATTGGATCATAATATGTGGCATAAAGCACCATGTTCAAGTAGGGATTACAGCGGGGTGCGGGAGAGTGGACCGCGTAAAATAGATGAGGATGGTGATGATGATGGTGATGTTGATGAAGACGATCACCGCGGCAATGATTCCCCTCCCGATGGCACTCCGGCGCCACCAAGAGAGAGGAGGAGAGGTTCTCCCCTTGTGCTTCCTCCTCCATGGCCTCCCCCTAGATGGGGAGAGGTTCTCCCTCTGGTCCTTGGCCTTCATGGTGATGATGGCCCCTCCGGGATCCTCCTCCATGCCTTCCAGTGATGATGAACCCCTCCGGCAGGGTGCCGGAGAGGGCCTAGATTGATTTCTTGTGGCTACAGAGGCTTGCGGCGGCGGAACTTCCGATCTAGGTTTCTTTCTGGAAGTTTGGTTATATATGAGAGGTGTTGGCGTCGAGAACAAGTCAGGGGGGTCTCCGGGCTGTCCACGAGGCAGGGAGGCGCACCCAAGGGGGTGGGGGCGCCCCCCACCCTCGTGGGCAGCCCGGGACTCTTCTGGCCCAACCCTTTGACTCCGTGGCCTTCTTCTGGTCCAAAAATAAGCTCCGTCAAGTTTCAAGTCAATTGGACTCCGTTTGGTTTTCCTTTTCTGCGATACTCTAAAACAAGGAGAAAACAGAAACTGGCACTGGGCTCTAGGTTAGTCCAAAAAATCATATAAAATAGCATATAAATGCATATAAAACATCCAAGGTTGATAATATAATAGCATGAATACTTCATAAATTATAGATACGTTGGAGATGTATCAGCATCCCCAAGCTTAATTCCTGCTCGTCCTCGAGTAGGTAAATGATAAAAGTGATAATTTATGAAGTGTGAATGCTAGCAAGTGCACAAGTTTGATCAATGATAGTTCCAATAACTTTTTCTATCATCATTATATGTCATATCAGTAGCTCATCTTCATAAAACTTTTCATGATCAAGTAACAAGATATTCACACGTTAAAGTATAGATCATAAATTTTCTTGAAAACTAACAAACTATATTCTCAGTCATCTAACAATTGCAATTCATCTTATTTTCAGGAAGGGTCTATGTTAGAGCTTTGATTTAGCAAACTCCACTTACTCAACTATCATTTAATCTTTCACATTGCTAACACTCACGTGATATTTATGGGTTCAAAGTTTTAATCGGACACAGAGAAAGGTAGGGGCTTATAGATTCGCCTCCCAACCTTTTACCTCAAGGGTAATGTCAACAATAATAGTTCATGATAACTTACATCCAATTGGATATATATATTGGGATCTTTCCAACACAATGTGCTTGCCAAAGAATAAAATGTAAAAAGGAAAGGTGAAGATCACCATGACTCTTGCATAAGGTAGAAGATAAAAGTAAAAGATAGGCCCTTCGCAGAGGGAAGGAGAGGTTGTCATGCGCTTTTATGGTTGGATGCACAAAATCTTAATGCAAAAGAACGTCACTTTATATTGCAACTTGTGATAGGGACCTTTATTATGCAGTCTGTCGCTTTTATTACTTCCATATCACAAGATCGTATAAAGCTTATTTTCTCCACACTAATAGATCATACATATTTAGAAAGCAATTTTTGTTGCATGCACCGATGACAACTTACTTGAAGGATCTTACTCAATCCATAGGTAGGTATGGTGGACTCTCATGGCAAAACTCGTTTTAAGGGATGTTTGGAAGCACAAGTAGTATCTCTACTTGGTGCAAAGAATTTGTCTAGCATGAGAGGGAAAGGCAAGCTCAGCATGTTGGATGATCCATGACAATATACTTTATTTCGGATATAAGAAAACATAACCCATTAAGTTGTCTTCCTTGTCCAACATCAACCTTTTATCATGTCATATTTTAATGAGTGCTCACAATTACAAAATATGTCCAAGATAGTATATTTATATGTGAAATCTCTCTTCCTTCAATATTCTTTCATGAATTGTTCAAGTGACCAATTCTACGTTTGCTAACTTTCAATGAGTTTACTACCTAAACTTATTATGTGTGAAGTCATTAATATCCATGTTATAAGCATATGAAACATATATAAATTCAGATTTATGACATTCAATTCATTCAACCATTTACTCATAGGATATATGTGAAGCACGTGAGTAAATGACAAACTACTCCAAAAGATATAAGTGAAAAACACTGAGTAGTCAAATAATTAACTAGCCATGAGAGGATTATTTTTCATTCAATATTTAAGATCCAATGATTTTATTCAAACAGCAAGTAAAATTGAAATCACGCTTCAAGCAAAACACATATCATGTGACGAATAAAAATATAGCTTCGAGTAAGGTATACCGATAGTTTTGAAGATGAAAGAGGGGATGCCTTCTGGGGCATCCCCAAGCTTAGGCACTTGAGTCTTCCTTGAATATTACCTTGGGGTACCTTGGGCATCCCCAAGATTAGGGTCTTTCCACTTCTTATTCTCCTCATATCGATATCTCACCCAAAGCTTGAAATCTTCAATCACACAAAAATTAACAAAACTTCGTGAGATAGGTTAGTATGATAAAGTGTAAACCATTCACTTTGGTACTATCTAAGACAAGGTTCATAATTGTTCCCACACAATGTCAACTGTACCATATCATTTCTACAATTTATATTGATAAATATAAGCCATAGAAACTAGAAAACTGGCAAACTATGCAATGAAAACAGAATCTGTCAGAAACAGAACAGTCTGTAATGATCCGAACAGAAACCATACTTATGCTACTACAAAAATTATGAAATAAATTGTTGGACGTGAGGAATTTGTCTATTAATATTCTGCAAAAAGAATCAACTCAAAATCACTCTTCTGTAAAAACATATAGCTAATCTCGTGAGCGCAAAGTTTCTGTTTTTTACAGCAAGATCACATTAACTTTCACCCAAGTCTTCCCAAAGGTCTTACTTGGCACTTTATTGAAACAAATCTATAAAACATGATTACTACAGTAGCTTAATAATGTAAACACACAAAAACAGTAAGGGTAAATATTGGCTTGTCTCCCAACGAGCGCTTTTCTTTAATGCCTTTTAGCTAGGCATGATGATTTCAATGATGCTCACATAAAAGATAAGAATTGAAACATAAAGAGAGCATCATGAAGAATATGACTACCACATTTGAATCTAACCAACTTCCTATGCCTAGGGATTTTGTGCGCACATAATTTATAGGAACAAGAATCAACTAGCATAGGAAGGCAAAACAAGTATAACTTCAAAACTTTAAGCACATAGAGAGGAAACTTGATATTATTGCAACTCCTACAAGCATATATTCCTCCCTCATAATAATTTTGAGTAGCATCATGAATGAATTCAACAATATAACCAACACATAAAGAATTCTTTTCATGATCTACAAGCATAGGAATTTTTCTACTCTCCACATAAGCAAAATTCTTCTCATTCGGAATAGCGGGATCACTACTTCCTAAAGTTGACACTCTTCCAAACCCGCTTTAGATGATAGTATTATTCATACTCCAAAATATATAAGTGAAGTTCATGGAGCATTCTACAAATAATATAGACTAACCAATGTCCAAGCTCAAAATGTATAAGTGAAGCACACGAAGCATTCTATAAAACCATAATCAAAAGATTTAAGTGAAGCACAAAGAGCAATTCTATAAGATCGTACTTAAAAGATATAAGTGAAGCACATAAAGTATTCTGTAAATTTATGAATGGAAATCTCATACTAGCATGGTTCTTAAAAAAAAGAAAAACACAAAGGACACAAATCGTGTGAACAAAACAAAAACCGAGGTATACCGATAATTGTTGAAGAAGAAAGATGGGATACCAACCAGGGCATCCCCAAGCTTAGATGCTTGAGTATCCTTTGAAATATTTACTTGGGGTGCCTTGGGCATCCCCAATATTGAACTCTTGCCTCTCTTTTTTCTTCTCATATTGATAGCTCCTCGATCTTCCAACACTTCATCCACACAGAACTTTAACAAAAACTTTGTGAGATCCGTTAGTATAACAAAGCAAATCACTACTATAAGTACTGTTGCAAACAAATTCATATTTTGTTTCTGCATTATAGCTACTGTATTATAACTTTTCCATGGCTTAATCCACTGATAGAAATCGATAGTTTCATCAAAACAAGCAAGCAATGCATCAAAAACAGAATCTGTCTTAAACAGGACAACCTGTAGTAATCTGGAAGTTTAGCAAACTTCTGTAACTCCAAAAATTATGAAATAAATTTGAAATTTGAAAATTTTGTACATAAATAATGTGAAAAAAGTTTCAGACCCATTTGACTTTCCAGTAAAAAATGTAAAATCAAGCGCTACAGCCGAAGTTTCTGTTTTTTTTTGTACATAGTAAGCAAGCAATCTAATCATCCTAAAACCAAGGCTTGGCACATTATCTTTTATAATACAATGGATATATACAAGGGGATAATTATTAAAGAGAAACTTCCATGAAAAATTCTACAATGTTTCCGTGAGCATGAACACAAGTGCTCAAGGTCGACCCTCACTTCTCCAATGCATAACTTTCCAATCACTTCTCTTTTTGAAAAACTTTTTAGGCATGAGAGGCAAGTAAAAAAATTTGTATTTTCATTCTTTTAAATTTTTTTGTATGTTTCACCCACAACTAAACAGAAACAGAAAGGAAAAACAAAATCTACTTAGTGAATAAAGCAAACAAGCACACACGAGAATACCAACCCCACGCTATTGTTCCCTCGCAACGGCGCCAGAAAAGAGCGTGATAATCCCCAAGTGCAGGGAATCATCGTAGCAATTTCCAAAGGTGGAAGTGATAAGTATGGAATGTCGAACCCACAAGGAGCTAAAGGTAAGATCAATATTCTCTCAAGCCCTATCTGCCACTGATATGACTCTATGTACACCGAACATTTGCTTCCAACTAGAAACGAGAAATAAAACTACGTTTTGGGCATGAAGAGTATAACTTTGCATGATACCGGAGAGCTAAAATATAAAACTAGATGCTGTTATCATAAAGTTAGAATATATTACTAAATATTATAAATAGCAAGTGTGGAATAATGATGGATCGGTGTGCAGATATGTCCTAGGCAATTGTTAGCAAGATCGATAGTCGTCATGGCAATTTCATATGAGGGAGAGGCATAAGCTAACATACTTTCTCTACTTGGATCATATGCACTTATGATTGGAACTCTAGCAAGCATCCGCAACTACTAAAGATCATTAAAGTAAAACCCAACCATAGCATTAAAGCATCAAGTCCTCTTTATTCCCATACGCAACAACCCCCTTACTCGGGTTTGTGTTTCAGTCACTCACCAACCCACTATAAGCGAATCATGAACGTATTGCAACACACTACAGCGGGAATCCCTCACGCTTGCGCGACATGGAGGTCACCATAGGATAGCACCAAAATAAAACATACAACTCGTACCAATCTAGATCATCAATCAACCCAAGGATAAAACATATCTACTCAGAACATCATAAGATGGCAACACATCCTTGGATCATAATATGTGGCATAAAGCACCATGTTCAAGTAGGGATTACAGCGGGGTGCGGGAGAGTGGACCGCGTAAAATAGATGAGGATGGTGATGATGATGGTGATGTTGATGAATACGATCACCGCGGCGATGATTCCCCTCCCGATGGCACTCTGGCGCCACCGAGAGAGAGGAGGAGATGTTCTCCCCCTTGTGCTTCCTCCTCCATGGCCTCCTCCCTAGATGGCGAGAGGTTCTCCCTCTGGTCCTTGGCCTTCATGGTGATGATGGCCCCTCCGGGATCCTCCTCCATGCCTTTCGGTGATGATGACCCCCTCCGGCAGGGTGCCGGAGAGGGCCTAGATTGATTTCTTGTGGCTACAGAGGCTTGCGGCGGCGGAACTTCCGATCTAGGTTTCTTTCTGGAAGTTTGGGTACATATGAGAGGTGTTGGCGTCGAGAACAAGTCAGGGGGGTCTCCAGGTTGTCCACGAGGCAGGGAGGCGCGCCCAGGGGGGTGGGCGCGCCCACACCCTTGTGGGCAACCCGGGACTCTTCTGGCCCAACTCTTTGACTCCGTGGCCTTCTTCTGGTCCAAAAATAAGCTCCGTCAAGTTTCAGGTCAATTGGACTCCGTTTGGTTTTCCTTTTCTGCGATACTCTAAAACAAGGAGAAAACTGAAACTGGCACTGTGCTCTAGGTTAATAGGTTAGTCCCAACAATCATATAAAATAGCATATAAATGCATATAAAACATCCAAGGTTGATAATATAATAGCATGAATACTTCATAAATTATAGATACGTTGGAGACGTATCAGCGCACTCTTCCCATGGTGTGCGCGACGAGCAGCGTCACCACGCTAGTGACCCTGGACACCGCCATGGGAAGAGCCATGTGCATCGTCCGCGGGGTGAAGGAGTCCAGCATGCCCGCCGAAGTGCTGGCGAAAATGGCACGCAGCCGCTGGGCCGTGATAGAGCTCCTTCTAACGTGGTTAGAAGTCGAAGCACGCCGCAGTCCATGCAGTTGTCGCCACCACCCACGCCAGCAGAGGCTTTGGCGCACGCACAGGTGCTCCTCGACTTCCCTCCTGCTGCGGAGAAGCTTGACGAGTGGAGAGCCACCATCCGGAGCCTCGTCGCTGTCGCCAATAAATATGATCCGCGACCGGTGGGACCCTCGGGCCGGCGCTCCGTCGAGCCGCACATGTCAGCAACGGGAGAACCGGGGGAGCTGCAGCCATAGTACACTCTCCTCCCCCGCGCCAGTTGCCGGCGGTGCCGGTCCATCGTGACGATGCATGTGATGACATTTCCATAGCGTCTTCCGACCCACGGACCCACCGTGACCAGCGCCAAGTTCTTCGAGAACGAGCCCATGAAGATGCTCGAACCACTATCGAGCGTCGGCGCGATACACGCCACCAGTCGGATAAGCAGGCGGGACCCGCTATGGACCACCCAACACCGAGGGGCTCCGGCGGCCTACCTTACAAGGTGGTTTGCCCAGCCTTTACCCGTTAGCCGCGGCAGTTCCAGTGGCTGTCCCACCGCACGTTCAAGCCCGACATCGGCGAGAAGTACAACGGCAAGACCCATCCGTCAGAGTTCCTTAGCATCTACACCATCGCGATGCAAGCTGCCGGAGCTCGCGGCGACAAGGTGCTTGCCAATTACTTCCCGTTGGCACTGAAGCCCAAAGTCATGTCTTGGTTGATGCACTTGCCGGTGGATTCTATTTCCTCTTGGTCGGACCTGTGCCACGAGTTCGTTGGTGCCTTCACAGGAGGCCACCAAGCTCATGGGCAGGCCAGTGATTTGCCTATCATCCCCCAGAAGGAAGGGGAAACCCTGCGCAAGTACATCCAGAGGTTCAGCCGGGTGCAGTACAACATCCCCGATGTTCATCCCGCCGCCGTGATTAGCGCGTTCCATCAGAACGTGCGCAACCACAAGATGCGCGAAGAGCTGGCGATGAACAAGGTTAAGGATGTGGCCGAACTTTATGTTCTAGCCGATAGGTGCGCCCGGGCTGAAGAGGGAAGGAAGTACCCCGGCGAGGACGCTGGCGTGGAAACCGACTCTACTGATGAAGACACCGCCGCCCTGACGAAGCAGGGTCGGTGTCACAACAGGAAACGCAATGGCAATACCGTGCTTGCCCTCGAGGAATCCGACGACACCGGCGCCGCCAAGAAGGCCAAGGCAGACGACCCTGGCAAGGAAATTGCTGGGTGCGCCGCCTGCCGGGCCTTGGCGGCTGCCGACAAGCCAGGGGGCTCCGACAAGCAGTATTGCAAGATCCACCGCACCAAGGGCCACGACCTCCAGAACTACCGGCAAGTCGAGCTGCTTGCTGAGAATCAAAAAGCTGAGTATGAGAGGCGGGATAAGGAGAAGGGCCAGGATGGTGCTGAGGGATCCGGCAAGAAGCGTGGCGGCCAAGGAGGTCGCCGCGGCAAGGATAACCAACAAGAGAGGCCCGCTCGGGGCCACGATAAGAAGCAAGAAGACGACGATCATGACGAGGATGACGAGTCCGGTGAACAAGAGTTTCAGAAGGCTACAGAGGCCATGTGCGTCGATGGAGGCGCCTCGCTACATACTTCTCACCGCCAGCTCAAATAGTGGGCGCGTGAGATCACAGCAATGGAGCCCTCGTTCGACCCTCAGAAGCCGCTGAACTGGTCCAGCACGCCCCTCATCTTTGACGCTGAGGACCACCCTGACCGCACAACTGCGGTCGGGCGTTTGCCGTTGTTGGTCTCACCAACAATACGCAACCTCAAGGTGAACAAGATGCTGGTCGACGGCGGGGCCGGTCTGAACTTGATCTAGCCCGTTGTGATCAAAAGGCTGCAAATTTCTGATGGAGACCTCGAGGAAACGGGCACGTTTCAAGGGGTCAACCCGGGAAGGAGCCAGCCGAAGGGGAAGGTCACACTACCTATAATGTTTGGAGGCGAGTTGAACTACAGGGCGGAGAGGACTGTCTTTGATGTAGCCGAGATCCCCTTTCCCTACAACGGGATCCTCGGCCGCCCGGCACTAGCCAAGTTCATGGCAGCATCGCACTACGCCTACAACACGCTGAAGATGCCTGGGCTAATGAACATCATCACCCTCCCCTCTGACAAGAAGAACGCGCTGATTTGTGCCGACCTACTCTACCGGGAAGCAGTTGCAGCAGCCGCCGCCAAGGCACTTGCTCCTGCCGCTGAAGCCCTGGGAGGGAAGAAGAAGACCGGTAATACCTCTCGCACCCACTCCGGCAAGCGCACCTCTTCGGAGTGTTGTGCTATCGTCGAGGACGTGCCAGAGAGCTCCACCGGCAAGAGCAAGAAATCTAGAGCTGCGCCACCAGAGACCAAGAAGGTGTCCATCAAGGAGGATGGTACGGGAGGGGCTTTCACCATAAGCTCCACCCCAGACAGCAAATAGGAAAGCGCACTCATCACTTTCCTGCGGGCGAATGTCGATGTGTTTGCGTGGCAAGCATCTGACATCCCCGGTGTTCCCAGGGAAGTGATTGAGCACCATCTTGTTGTCTATCCCCATGCGTGACCCGTCAAACAGAAGGTCAGGAAGCAAGCTTTGGAACGACAGGAATTCATCATAGAGGAGATCAGAAAGTTGGAAGCAGCTGTCTTGGTGAGGGGAGTGCTCCATCCGACGTGGTTGGCCAATCCGGTGGTGGTGCGCAAGGCAAACGGGAAGTGGAGGCTGTGTATTGACTACACATATATCAATAAGGCTTGTCCTAAGGACCCCTTACCGTTGCCGCGCGTCGACCAGATTATTGACTCCGTGGCCGTGTGTGATCTGTTATCATTCCTCGACGCCTACTCGGGCTACCACTAGATCTTCATGACAAGAGAAGACGAAGAGAAGACAGCATTCATCACCCCATGTGGTACGATTGCTTTTTACGAATGCCTTTCGGGTTGAAGAGTGCTGGTTCAACATTTGCAAGGGCAGTCCAAATTGGTTTTGAACCCCAGCTACATAGAAATATGGAAGCCTATATGGATGACATAGTGGTCAAAACCAAGGATAGGGCAACTCTTGTACAAGACTTAGAAGAGACGTTCGCCAACCTACACAAGATCAACCTCAAGCTGAACCCTGAGAAGTGTATCTTCAGCGTTCCGTCCGGAAAACTTCTCGGGTTCTTTGTGTCACAGCGTGGGATTGAGGCAAACCCAGACAAGATCAAGGCTATCGAGCAGATTGAGGCGCCCAAGCGGATCAAGGATGTGCGTCGGCTCACTGGCTGCGTTGCTGCCATGAGCCGATTCATCTCCAAGTCTGCCGAGCGCGCCCTTCCCTTTTTCAAGATCTTGAAGAAGGCGGGCCCAATGGAGTGGACCCCAGAGGCCGAGGCGGCGTTGCAAGACCTGAAGAGATACCTTTCCTCTACACCGATACTAGTTGCGCCTAAACCACAAGAGCCGTTGTTGCTGTATCTGGCGGCGACGAATCAAGTGGTCAGCGCCGCGCTAGTGGCGCAGAGGGAGGTTGACGAAGAGGCAGTGGCAACGGCAGGACCGGCAGACAGCAAGTCAGAGACTCCCCCGGCAAGGCCTGGTGCTGGCAAGGCAAGGCTCCCGGCAGAGTCTGACGCCATCAGGATAGAGCTCGCGCGGTCAAGTGGAGTGGTGCAGAAGAAGAAGATGATGCAGCACCCGTTTAATTTGTCAGCTCCCTCTTGCAGGGGGCTAGGTCAAGATACTCCGGTGTGCAGAAATTGCTCTTCAGCCTCCTTATGGCCTCGAGGAAGCTGTGTCATTACTTACAAGCCCACGAGATCACTATCGTCACCCGCCTCCCATTGCAACAGATACTGCACAACCCAGACGCAACAGGAAGGATTGTGGAGTGCGCCTTGGAGTTATCAAGCTTTGGGTTGAAGTTTGAAAGTACTTCAACCATCCAGAGTAGAGTCCTGGCGGAGTTCATTGCAGAATGGACCTCAATGCCTGATGAAGATATCTAGGAGACCACTCTCCCCGGCAAGGAAACAGCTCGCGACTGGATTATGTACTTTGACGGAGCTTTCTCGCTGCAAGGCGCCGGTGCTGGTGTGCTGCTCGTCGCACCCACCGGAGAGCACCTCAAGTATGTAATCCAGATGCACTTTCCCAGGGAGATGTCCACCAACAACACTGCTGAGTACGAGGGGTTGCTTGCCGGTCTCGGGATCGCGGCAGACCTCGGAGTTAAAAAGCTCATCGTTAGGGGTGATTCACAGCTTGTCGTTAGACAAGTCAACAAAGATTATCAGATCCCGTTGATGGAGGCCTACGTAGATGAGGTGAGGAAGCTGGAGGAGCGCTTTGACGGTATACAAGTGGAGCACGTTCCACGAGCGGAGAACGACATCACCGATTACCTGTCAAAGCGCGCTGCATTCAAGCTACCTATGGAACCAGGTACCTTTTTGCTTCGGTTAACTCAACCATCCGTCTAACCATCAACGGAGCAGAACAAGCGGAGGAAATCATGCCCCGACAAGTACTTTCCCACTGAGCCCCCAGGGGCCGCCGGCAAGGTTGTTGTCATAGACTCTGAGCCTGCCAAGGAGCGACCGACTCTGGCGGGCCGTCAGGCCCTGGCCGTAGAGACAGCCTCTCCCATGGCAGAAGAAATGCCCTTGGTCCTCGTCGTCGAGCCCCAGGCTACGGCATGGGCACAGCATACCGTCTGATTCCTCCAAACAGGGGAGCTTCCTGAGGAGCAGGAAGAAGCGGAGAAAGTAGCCCGTCGGTCTGCTATGTATCAGTTCGTCAACGATGTCCTGTACAGGAAGAGACCAAACAGTGTGAAACTGAAGTGCATTCCCCGGGAGGAAGGACTGGAGCTGTTGGCGGAGATACCGGCAGGGTTTCTTCTGGCGCACTGCCCTCTAGGATGCAACGGCACTAGTAACCAAGTGTGAAGCATGTCAGTTCCATTCAAAGAAGCTTCATCAACCAGCTCAAGCCCTTCAAACAATCCCTCTCTCCTGGCCATTCTCGGTCTGGAGGCTCGACATACTGGGCCCCTTCCCCCGTGCTGTCGGGGGCTTTGAGTACTTGTACATTGCAATTGACAAGTTCACAAAGTGGCCGGAGGTGGAAGCAGTGAGGAAGGTGACAACACAGTCAGCCGTCAAGTTCTTCAAGGGACTAGTCTGCCGTTTTGGTGTGCCCAACAGAGTCATCACTGACAATGGCACACAGTTCACAAGCCACACCTTCATGCAATACATCCGAGACCTCGGCAGCAAGATCTGTTTCGCCTCCATGGCACACCCACGGAGCAACGGCCAGGCGGAGAGGGCAAATGCTGAAGTGTTGCGAGGCCTGAGGACAAAGACTTTTGACAATCTACACAAGAGCGGAAGGCGCTGGATTGATGAGTTGCTGGCGGTTCTTTGGTCGATCGGGACGACGCCAAATCGAGCCACCGGGCAGACACCCTTTGCCCTGGTCTACGGGGCTGAAGTAGTTCTCCCCACGGAACTCATATACGGGTCACCTCAAGTGCTCACTTATGACGAGCTTGAGCAAGAGAAATTGCGGCAAGATGACACAATGCTCCTTGAGGAAGATCGTCTTCGGGCGGCTGTGAGAGCAGCACGCTACCAGCAAGCCTTGCGCCGCTACCATAGTCGCAAGGTTCATGCCCGAAGCTTTGAGGAAGGCGACCTTGTTCTTTGGCGCTTTCAATCGGCCAAGAATTCCAACAAGTTGACGCCAAAGTGGGAAGGCCCTTATTGGGTAATATGAGTCACCAGGCCCGGCACAGTCCGCCTGGAGACTGAAGATGCTGTCCCATTGAGCAACTCCTGGAACATCGAGCATCTTCGCAAATTTTACCCATAAGGCGTGGCTTGCTGGGCCTCCCGGCAAGCCACCTTTTGTGCAGGCTTTGCCGACAAGGCATGTAACCCTCTGTACAAAGCCAGGCGCAGACCCTGAGCATAAATAAATGAAGCACTGGTGCCCTAAGTTATAGCATGCATGCTAGGTTGAGTCTCTCCCTTGGTTAGGGTTGATAGTGCTTAGCGGTGACTAACCCCTAGCCTAGAGGTCGAGTGTGCGTCTTTCTGTCCTCTTTGGTTTGCAGGGCACGTGGATACTTCCGCTGAGCCGCTTGGGAGAAAGAGAACAGATCGGCGCTCCGGCCCCGGCAAGCCAAGACTGCCGGGGGCTGAAGACACAAGGATCCAACCACGGCAAGCCAAGGTTGCCGAGGGTTGCGCATTCAGATAAGTCTTTCATCCCCTGCTATGCACTTCCATATGGAACTGGGACAAATGAGACCTCATTTCGCTCTGAAACCACCGTGCTCCCCCTTCTTCTTGTACCCAAGCCACTAGGACAGAACCGGGTCGCAGACGCGGTGGCCAGGAAAAACGTGAGGGGCCTAACTCTGCTTCGCCCCTACCTCTGTGATACGTCTCCGTCGTATCTACTTCTCCAAACACTTTTGCCCTTGTTTTGGACTCTAACTTGTATGATTTGAATGGAACTAACCCGGACCGGCTGTTTTCAGTGAGAATTGCCATGATGTTGTTTATGTGCGAGAAAACAAAAGTTCTCGGAATGACCTGAAACTCCACGGAACATCTTAGAAAAAATTAAAAATCATCGCTAAAGATGAAGACCAGGGGCCCACACCTGTCCACGAGGTGGGGCACCCCCTAGGGCGCGCCCTACCTCATGGGCCCCCTGGAGCTCCTCCGACGCCAACTCCAACTCTATATATTTGCTTTCGGAGAGAAAAAAACCAGGGAGAAGAAATCATCGCGTTTTACGATACGGAGCCGCCGCCAAGCCCTAAACCTCTCGGGAGGGCTGATCTGGAGTCCGTTCGGGGCTCCGGAAAGGGGGATTCGTCGCCGTCGTCATCATCAACCATCCTCCATCACCAATTTCATGATGCTCACCGCGTGCGTGAGTAATTCCATCGTAGGCTTGCTGGACGGTGATGGGTTGGATGAGATCTATCATGTAATCGAGTTAGTTTTGTTAGGGTTTGATCCCTAGTATCCACTATGTTCTGAGATTGATGTTGCTATGACTTTGCTATGCTTAATGCTTGTCACTAGGGCCCGAGTGCCATGATTTTAGATCTGAACCTATTATGTTTTCATGAATATATGTGTGTTCTTGATCCTATCTTGCAAGTCTATAGTCACCTATTATGTGTTATGATCCGACAACCCCGAAGTGACAATAATCGGGATACTTCTCGGTGATGACCATAGTTTGAGGAGTTCATGTATTCACTATGTGCTAATGCTTTGTTCCGGTTCTCTACTAAAAGGAGGCCTTAATATCCCTTAGTTTCCATTAGGACCCCGCTGCCACGGGAGGGTAGGACAAAAGATGTCATGCAAGTTCTTTTCCATAAGCACGTATGACTATATCAGAGTACTTGTGTTCCCCCTGGTCTTCATCTTTGGCCCCCTGGTCTTCATCTTTGGCAAGGATTATCCATCACCGATCCAATGCCTACGAGCTTTCCATATACTGGTTTACGCTTATTTACTTTCCCGTTGCTACTGTTACAATCATTACAAAACACCAAAAATATTACTTTTGCTTTCATTACTCTTTTGTTACCATTACCACTACTATCATATTACTTTGCTACTAAATACCTTGCTGCAGATATTAAGTTATCCAGGTGTGGCTAAATTGACAACTCAGTTGCTAATACTTGAGAATATTCTTTGGCTTCCCTTGTGTCGAATCAATAAATTTGGGTTGAATACTTTACCCTCGAAAGTTGTTGCAATCCCCTACACTTGTGGGTTATCACTCCGCCAAGAGCGCAAGAATGGCCGACTGAAGTGGGGGGACGGCAAGGCCTGTTGCCGGGTGACAAGGTTTATCTTAGAAATAACAAGGACTCGTTCCTTAGCATGGGCCTCGCTCATGCACAAAGAACCCGACAAGCACCCTTTTTCATTAAAAACGTCCCGTACAGGTACAGTTCGTACAGAATAAAAAACATGAGCAAGGGGATTACAAGCTTTAAATCTAACAAGTGCCCGCAGGCTTACAAACTAAAAAGAGATGATATGCCCGTCCCTTTCTTGTCCCTCTCCTCAGAAGGTGGAACAAGACAGCAAGAGGGCAAAAAGAGCGCCTAGGCAAGGTACGAGGAGCAGAAGGCACCAAGAGAACGTCTTGGTGCTGGGAAAGGAGCTGGATGACGAGGTAGCGGGCCGGCAATACGCGGCGAAGGCGTCGGTGCCCGCGTACTCTGATTTGACGGCCGCCACCCGCCTTCTTCGCCCTCTTCGGCCCTCCTACGCCAGCCGCCCAAGGAGACGACGGGGAGCGCCCCGATGGAGAGCTTGACGAGGAAGTCCCTCGGCAGGGCGCGAGGCCGAGGGAGGGGCGACGCAGTCAGTCAAAGTCTGAGTCGGCATCCTGCCGCTCGACTCCCTCGTCATCACTGTCGCTATCCTCCTCGTCACTCCCGCTCGAGGAGGAATCTTCATCGTCGGAGGAGCTCTCCACGCAGCACTTCAGGCGAGTTCCAAGATTTCCGAAGACCTTGACATAGAGCAGACCGTCCTCCGTTAACTTGAAGTAGAGGACGAGCCCCACCGTCACTGTGGATGCGGGCGAACGTCTTCCATCCACGACGGAGGTACATGACCTGAGGGGCAGGGAAGTCGACGTCGACCCGCGTGCCGCCATTCCTGCAGCCCCTCATGTGCAACCTGAGGGTCTGGGGCGGGTCACGCTTCATCTCCCGAGCAAACGGGGTAGGAAGACGAAGACAACGACGCAGTGGCCGGCGCAGCCTGATGAAGAACTCACAGGGCTGGTCCTCGACATGGCCCTCAATCGGGAGGGGCGCCGCTGGCAGAGGCAGGACCGGTGTGCCGCCCCGTCCACCTCTTCCCTGAGCGCCATGACGACCTCGGTCTCGCCCCCTTCCCCTTCCCCTCACTGCCGGCTCCGCCGCCGCGAGATCTTGGGAAGGAGGGACACGCTGTCGAGCAGCAACCCTCGCGCCCACCGTCGAAGGGCCAGCACCTCCTCTCGCCATGGCAGATGGAAGAAAGGAGTGGAGGTAGAAGGAAATGGATGATGGGAGAATGTGGGATGCTGTCCCCCTCCCCTTCTTATAAAGGGGCGGAGCCGGGGCTCGGCCTCCCCATTCGACCAATCCGGTCACCAAAGGCGTAGGGAATCAGGACCGACCCACCGTCCCAATCAGCGACGGCCCGGTTTCCCGCCTCCACCGCCTGCCACCTGCATGAAGGACACGTGGCGAGCGAGCAGAGCCGAGGGGACGGGTGAGGCGACCGTTCCCCGCCCCGTGATCGTGGGGCGTGGGAGCCTTGAATACCATGACTCAAGTCCACTCAGTAAATGAGCCGCGCCTCCACGCCTCCCTCTTTTTATGGGGAAGGCGCGAGCTGCCTCTTTACTATAATATGACACATGCGTGCGGGGACCGCCCCATGCATGACCCCCACGTCGCGCGTTCAACGCGGGTCGTGGGGGAGCGCAGCGGACGAAACAGTTACTGCAGTAAAATCCGCCCCACCTGCCTGCACACCGTTCTGGGCCTGGCCCAACAGCGCGTTGCACTTATGGGTGGCCCAGGCCCAGGGGCTCCTGTCGGTGTACAAAAGTAGGGGCTCTCCTTTTGACCCCTTTACTTGTGCACGGGTAGTCAGAGCTGCGCGCCACGGCCGCACGTAGCAGGGCAAAGGAGGGAAGCCGGAGGAAAGCCGAAGCCTAAGACAAACAAGGCAACGCCAAGACCAAGAACCCGAAGAGCAGAGGGGCGAAGCAGGTTCCCCCGGCAAGATCCTTGCCGGGGCAGCCTTGCCGGGACAGCTCGCCCAACACCAGCGGAGTGAGCCACCCTTGAGCCCAAGAGTTCCAAACGCCGCCAACGACTACGTTGGTACCAACGCTCAGGAGGCACCTCCGTGGTGGCATGCAGATCTTTGTCAAGATCATAAACATGTGAGATCAGATGAGGACCAGAAGACAGCGACCCTCGGCGGGATCCTAGCCGAGGAGATCCACAAGACCCTCGGCAAGCGCCTTGTCGGGGACGACTGCAATGCCACGGCAAGACCCTTGTCGGGCCCCCGGCAAGGCCCTTGCCGAGGGCATCAGCGGGGCCACTGTCGGGCCCGCACCAGCCAAGGCTCCACCACCGTCCCCAAGCAGCTGCTAGCTCAACCAGCTGTGCAGGCACCTGCGTGGCGACGGGCGGCCTCTACACCAATTCAGCAAGCACATGCGTGGTGGCATGCAGATCTTCGTGAAGACCCTACCACCGCGCCACCTCAACTGCCTGCCTGCCTACATGGCGCCACATGCATCGCCGGCCTGGGCGCGTGTCGAAGCAAGGCGAGGCGGCGACGGACGGGGCGGGCCCCGTTCCCGTCCCTGATAAAGTTAAGGGACACCTAAGCGATGCATTAAATGTGTCTTGTCCTGTAATACGGGCGATAAGCTCACAGCACTGTAGACCTTTCCACCTCTTGTGTGCCATTGTGGCAGCCCCTTTCGACTATAAAAGGAGGCCCATGGCATACTGGAGGGGGATTCGGCTCTCTTGGGCAAGTTACACCCCGTAGCTAGCTCAAGAACATAAGAACACTCAATACATCCACCAAAGCAGGACTAGGGTATTACGCATCCTCGCGGCCCGAACCTGGGTAAATGATCCGTGTGCTTCCTGTTAGACCTGCTCTTCTCACGACCCCGCGCCCACCAACCGTAAAAGGGATTCCAGTGATCCCATAGGTGTCGTTCCCACTGACGACCGTACTTTATTAGATATGGTGCGATCTATGATGTCTCTTACCGATTTACCACTATCATTTTGGGGTTATGCATTAGAGACAAGCTGCATTCACGTTAAATAGGGCACCATTGAAATCCGTTGAGACGAGACCGTATGAACTATGGTTTGGCAAGAAACCTAAACTGTTGTTTCTTAAAGTTTGGGGTTGCAATGCTTATGTGAAAAAGTTTCAGCCTGATAAGCTCAAACCCAAATCGAAGAAGTGCGTCTTCATAGGATACCCAAAAGAAATTGTTGGGTACACCTTCTATCACAGATCCGAAGGCAAGATATTCGTTGCTAAAAATGGATCCTTTCTAGAGAAGGAGTTTCTCTCGAAAGAAGTGAGTGGGAGGAAAGTAGAACTTGATAAGGTAACTGTACCTGCTCCCTTATTGGAAAGTAGTTTATCACAGAAATCTGTTCCTGTGACTCCTACACCAATTAGTGAGGAAGCTAATGATGATGATCATGTAACTTCAGATCAAGTCACTACTGAACCTCGTAGGTAAACTAGAGTAAGATCCGCACCAGAGTGGTACGGTAATCCTGTTTTGGAAGTCATGTTACTAGACCATGACGAACCTGCGAACTATGAGGAAGCGATGATGAGCCCAGATTCTGCGAAATGGCTTGAGGCCATGAAATCTGAGATAGGATCCATGTATGAGAACAAAGTGTGGACTTTGGTTGACTTGCCCATGATCGGCAAGCCATAGAAAATAAATGGATCTTCAAGAGGAAGACGGACGCTGATAGTAGTGTTACTATATACAAAGCTAGACTTGTCGAAAATGGTTTTGACAAAGTTCAAGGTGTTGATTACGATGAGATTTTCTTACTCGTAGCGATGCTTAAGTCTGTCCGAATCAGGTAAGCAAATTGCCACATTTTATGAAATCTGGCAAATGAGATGTCAAAACTACATTCCTCAATGGATTTATTAAAGAAGAGTTGTATATGATGCAACCAGAAGGTTTTGTCGATCCTAAAGGTGCTAACAAAATGTGCAAGCTCCAGCGATTCATCTATGGACTGGTGCAAGCATCTTGGAGTTGGAATATACGCTTTGATGAGTTGATCAAAGCATATAGTTTTATACAGACTAGCGGTGAAGCCTGTATTTACAAGAAAGTGAGTGGGAGGACTATAACATTTCTGATAAATATATGTGAATGACATATTGTTGATCGGAAATACTGTAGAATTTTCTGGAAAGCATAAAGGAGTATTTGAAAGGAGTTTTTCAAATAAAGACCTCGGTGAAGCTGCTTACATATTGAGCATCAAGATCTATAGAGATAGATCAAGATGCTTGATAAGTTTTTTCAATGAGTACATACCTTGACAAGTTTTTAAAGTAGTTCAAAATGGAACAGTCAAAGAAAGAGTTCTTGCCTGTGTTACAAGGTGTGAAATTGAGTAAGACTCATAGCCCGACCACGGCAGAAGATAGAAAGAGAATGAAAGTCATTCCCTATGCCTCAACCATAGGTTCTATAAAGTATGCCATGTTGTGTACCAAATCTATTGTATACCCTACACTGAGTTTGGCAAGGGAGTACAATAGTGATCTAGGAGTATATCACTCAACAGTGGTCAAAATTATCCTTAGTAGAATAAGTATATGTTTCTCGATATGGAGGTGACAAAAGGTTCGTCGTAAAGGGTTATGATAATCCCCAGGTGTAGGGAATCATCGTAGCAATTTCCAAAGGTGGAAGTGATAAGTATGGAGTGTCGAACCCACAAGGAGCTAAAGGTAAGATTAATATTCTCTCAAGCCCTATCTGCCACTGATACGACTCTACGTACACCAAATGTTTGCTTCCAACTAGCAACGAGAAATAAAACTACGTTGTGGGTATGAAGAGGATAACTTTGCATGGTATCAGAGAGCTAAAATATAAAAGTAGGTGCTGTTATCATAAATTTAAAATATATTACTAAATATTATAAATAGCGAGTGTGGAATAATGGTGGATCTGTGTGCGGAATTGTCCTAGGCAATTTGTTAACAAAACCGGTAATCACTATTGCAGTTTCATATGAGGGAGAGGCATAAGCTAACATACTTTCTCTACTTGGATCATATGCACTTATGATTGGAACTCTAGCAAGCATCCACAACTACTAAAGATCATTAAGGTAAAACCCAACCATAGCATTAAAGCATCAAGTCCTCTTTATTCCCATACGCAACAATCCCTCTTACTCGGGTTTGTGTTTCAGTCACTCACCAACCCACTATAAGCGAATCATGAACGTATTGCAACACCCTACAGCTGGAATCCCTCACGCTTGCGCGACACGGAGGGCACCATAGGACAGCACCAAAATAAAACATACAACTCATACCAATCTAGATCATCAATCAACCCAAAGACAAAAGATATCTACTCAAAACATCATAGGATGGCAACACATCATTGGATCATAATATGTGGCATAAAGCACCATGTTCAAGTAGGGATTACAGCGGGGTGCGGGAGAGTGGACCGCGTAAAAGAGATGAGGATGGTGATGATGATGGTGATGTTGATGAAGACCATCACCATGGCGATGATTCCCCTCCCGATGGCACTCTGTCGCCACCGGAAGAGAGGAGGAGAGGTTCTCCCCCTTGTGCTTCCTCCTCCATGGCCTCCACCCTCTGGTCCTTGGCCTTCATGGTGATGATGGCCCCTTCGGGATACTCCTCCATGGCAACCGGTGATGATGGCCCCCTCCGGCAGGGTGCCGGAGAGGGCCTAGATTGACTTCTCGTGGCTATAGAGGCTTGCGGCGGCAGAACTTCTGATCTAGGTTTCTTTCTAGAAGTTTGGGCATATATAGAAGAGTTTTGCGTTGATTTCACATCGGGGGGGTCTCTGGGCTGTCCACGAGGCAGGGTGTGTGCCCTAGGGGGGTGGGTGCGCCCCCCCACCCTCGTGGGCAGCCCGGGACTCTTATGGCCTGCTTCTGGTACTCCGTGGGCTTCTTCTAGTCCGAAAATCATCTCCGTCAAGTGGCACGTCAATTGGACTCCGTTTAGTTTTCCTTTTCTGCGATACTCTAAAACAAGGAGAAAACAGAAACTGGCACTGGGCTCTAGGTTAATAGGTTAGTCCCAAAAATCATATAAAATATCATATAAATGCATATAAAACATCCTAGAAGGATAGTATAATAGCATGAATACTTCATAAATTATAGATACATTGGAGACGTATCAGCATCCCCAAGCTTAATTCCTGCTCGTCCTCGAGTAGGTAAATGATAAAAGAAATAATTTATGAAGTGTGAATGCTAGCAAGTGCATAAGTTTGAGCAATGATAATTCCAATAACTTTTTCTAGCATCATTACATGTCATAACAGTAGCTCATCTCATAAAACTTCTCATGATAAAGTAACAAGCTAATCACATGTTAAAGTATAGATCATAAACTTTCTTGAAAACTAACAAACAATATTCTCATTCTCAGTCATCAAACAATTACAATTCATCTTAATTTCAGGAAGGGTCTATGTCAGAGCTTTGATTTAGCAAACTCCACATACTCAACTATCATTTAGTCTTTCACAATTGCTAACACTCATGCAATACTTGTGGTTATGGAGTTTTAATCGGACACAAAGAAAGATAGGGGCTTACAGTTTCACCTCCCAACCTTTTACCTCAAGGTTAATATCAACGATAATAGCTCATGCTAACTTACATCCAATTAGATATATATATCAGGATCTTTCCAACACCCTGTGCTTGCCAAAGGATAAAATGTAAAAAGCAAAGGTGAAGATCACCATGACTCTTGCATAAGGTAGAAGATAATAATAAAAGATAGGCCCTTCGCAGAGGGAAGCAGAGGTTGCCATGCGCTTTCAGGGTTGGATGCACAAAATCTTAATGCGAAAGAACATCACTTTATATTGCCCCTTGTGATATGAACATTTATTATGCAGTCCGTCGCTTTTATTTCTTCCACATCACAAGATCGTATAAAGCTTATTTCCTCCACACCAATCAATCATACATATTTAGAGAGCAATTTTTATTGCTTGCACCGATGACAACTTACTTGAAGGATCTTAATCAATCCATAGGTAGATATGGTGGACTCTCATGGCAAAACAGGTTTAAGGCTTTTGGGAAGCACAAGTAGTATCTCTACTTGGTGCAAAGAATTTGGCTAGCATGAGGGGGAAAGGCAATCTCAACATGTTGGATGATCCATGACAATATACTTTATTTCAGATATAAGAAAACATAACCCATTATGTTGTCTTCCTTGTCCAACATCAACTCTTTAGCATGTCATATTTTAATGAGTGCTCCCAATCAAAAAAGATGTCCAAGATAGTATATTTATATGTGAAACCTCTCTTCCTTCAATATTCTTTCATGAATTGTTCAAGTGACCAATTCTACTTTGCTAACTTTCAATAAGTTTACTACCTATACTTATTATGTGTGAAGTCATTACTCCCCATGTTATAAGCATATGAAACATATATAAATTCAGGTTTATGACATTCAATATATTCAACCTTTTACTCATAGGATATACGTGAAGCACATGAGTAAATGACAAACTACTCCAAAAAGATAAGAGTGAAGAACACTGAGTAGTCAATTAATTAACTAGCCATGGGAGGATTATGTTTCATTCAATATTTCAGATCCAATGATTTTATTAAAACAGCAAGTAAAATTGAAAATACGCTCCAATCAAAACACATATGATGTGGTGAATAAAAATATAGCTCCGAGTAAGGTATACCGATAGTTTTGAAGACGAAAGAGGGGATGCCTTCCGGGGCATCCCCAAGCTTAGGCGCTTGAGTCTCCCTTGAATATTACCTTGGGGTGCCTTGTGCATCCCCAAGCTTAGGGTCTTTCCACCCCTTATTCTCTTCATGTCGATATCTCACCCAAAACTTGAAAACTTCAACCACACAAAACTTAACCAAACTTCGTGAGATAGGTTAGTACGATAAAGAGCAAACCATTCACTTTGGTACTGTCAAAGACAAGGTTCATAATTGTTATCACACAATTCCTACTGTACCATATCATTTCTACAATTTATATTGAAGAATATAAGCCATAGAAACTAGAAAACAAGCAAACTATGCAATGAAAACAGAATCTGTCAGAAACAGAACAGACTGTAATGATCTGAACAATAACCATACTTCTGCTACTCCAAAAATTATGAAATAAATTGGTGGACGTGAGGAATTTGTATATTAATATTTTCAAAAATAATAAACTCAAAATCACTCTTCTGTAAAAAATGACAGCTAATCTCGTGAGCGCAAAGTTTCTGTTTTTTACAGCAAGATCACATTAACTTTCACCCCAAGTCCTCCAAAGGTCTTACTTGGCACTTTATTGAAACAAAATATATAAAACATGATTACTATAGTAGCTTAATCATGTAAACACACAAAAACAGTAAGGGTAAGTATTGGGTTGTCTCCCAACAAGCGCTTTTCTTTAATGCCTTTTAGCTAGGCATGATGATTTCAATGATGCTCACATAAAAGATAGGAATTGAAACACAAAGAGAGCATCTTGAAGAATATGACTAGCACATTTAAATATAACCTACTTCCTATGCCTAGGGATTTTGTGAGCATGCAATTTATAAGAACAACAATCAACTAGCATAGGAAGGCAAAACAAGTATAACTTCAAAACTTTAAGCACATAGAGAGGAAACTTGATATTATTGCAAATCCTACAAGCATGTATTCCTCCCTCATAATAATTTTCAGTAGCATCATGGATAGAAACTTTGTTATCATACTCAATTGGAACCTCTTCCGAAATAGTGGAATCATTACTAGCTAAAGTTGACACTCTTCCAAATCCACTTTCATACATATCACACTAAGATTCAACACCCTCCAAAATAGTGGGATCACTAATTCCTAAAGTTGACACTCTTCCAAACGCACTTTAAATGATAGTATTATTCATACTCCAAAAGATATAAGTGAAGTTCATGGAGCATTATACAATTAATATAGACTAACCAATATCCAAGCTCAAAATGTATAAGTGAAGCACATGAAGCATTCTATAAAACAATACTCAAAAGATTTAAGTGAAGCACAAAGAGCAATTCTATAAGATCAAACTTAAAAGATTTAAGTGAAGCACATGAAGTATTCTATAAATTGATAAAGGGACATATCATACTAGCATGGTTCATAAAGAAACATAAAGGACACAAATCATGTGAACAAAACAAAAACCGAGGTATACCGATAATTGTTGAAGAAGAAAGATGGGATGCCAACCGGGGCATCCCCAAGATTAGATGCTTGAGTATCCTTTGAAATATTTACTTGGGGTTCCTTGGGCATCCCCAAGCTTGAACTCTTGCTTCTCTTTATTCTTCTCATATCGGTAACTCCTCCTTCTTCGAACACTTCATCCACAGAAACTTAACAAAAACTTTGTGAGATCCATTAGTATAACAAAGCAAATCACTACTATAAGTACTGTTGCAAACCAATTCATATTTTGTTTTTGCATTATAGCTACTGTAATATAACTTTTCTATGGATTAATCCACTGATAGAGACCGATAGTTTCATCAAAACAAGCAAGCAATGCATCAAAAACAGAATCTGTCTTAAACAGGACAGTCTGTAGTAATCTGGAAGTTTAGCAAACTTCTGTAACTCCTAAAATTATGAACTAAATTTCACAATTTGAAAAAATTTGTACAGAAGTAATGTGCAAAAAGTTTCAGACCCATTTGACTTTCCAGTAAAAAAATGTAAATTCACGCACTAGAGCCAAAGTTTCTGTTTTAGTTCTACACATTGTAAACAAGCAATCTAATCATCCTAAAACCAAAGCTTGGAACATTATTTTTATAATACAATGGATACATACAAGGGGACAATTATTTACAGAGAAACTTCCATGAAAAATTCTACATTGTTTCTGTGAGCATGAACACAAATGCTCAAGGTCGACCCCCACTTCTTCAATGCATAACTTTCCAATCACTTCTCTTTTTCAAAAACTTTTTAGGCATGAGAGGCAAGTAATATTTTTTTTTGTATTTTCATTCTTTTTAAAAAAATTGTATGTTTCACCCACAACTAAATAGAAACAAAAAGGAAAAATAAAATCTACTTAGTGAAGAAAGCAAACAAGCACACACGAGAATATCAACCCCACGCTATTGCTCCCCGGCAATGGCGCCAGAAAATAGCTTGATAATCCCCAAGTGTAGGGAATCATCGTAGCAATTTCCAAAGGTGGAAGTGATAAGTATGGAGTGTCGAACCCACAAGGAGCTAAAGGTAAGATTAATATTCTCTCAATCCCTATCTTCCACTGATACGACTCTACGTACACTGAATGTTTGCTTCCAACTACCAACGAGAAATAAAACTACGTTGTGGGTATGAAGAGGATAACTTTGCATGGTATCGGAGAGCTAAAATATAAAAGTAGGTGCTCTTATCATAAAGTTAAAATATATTACTAAATATTATAAATAGCGAGTGTGGAATAATGGTGGATCGGTGTGCGGAATTGTCCTAGGCAATTGTTAACAAGACCGGTAATCACTATTGCAGTTTCATATGAGGGAGAGGCATAAGCTAACATACTTTCTCTACTTGGATCATATGCACTTATGATTGGAACTCTAGTAAGCATCCGCAACTACTGAAGATCATTAAGGTAAAACCCAACCATAGCATTAAAGCATCAAGTCCTCTTTATTCCCATACGCAACAATCCCTCTTACTCGGGTTTGTGTTTCAATCACTCACCAACCCACTATAAGCGAATCATGAACGTATTGCAACACCCTACAGCGGGAATCCCTCACGCTTGTGCGACACGGAGGGCACCATAGGACAGCACCAAAATAAAACATACAACTCATACCAATCTAGATCATCAATCAACCCAAAGACAAAAGATATCTACTCAAAACATCATAGGATGGCAACACATCATTGGATCATAATATGTGGCATAAAGCACCATGTTCAAGTAGGGATTACAGCGGGGTGCGGGAGAGTGGACCGCGTAAAAGAGATGAGGATGGTGATGATGATGGTGATGTTGATGAATACGATCACCGTGGCGATGATTCCCCTCCCGATGGCACTCTGGCGCCACCGGAAGAGAGGAGGAGAGGTTCCCCCCTTGTGCTTCCTCCTCCATGGCCTCCACCCTCTGGTCCTTGGCCTTCATGATGATGATGGCCCCTCCGGGATACTCCTCCATGGCCACCGATGATAATGGCCCCCTCCGGCAGGGTGCCGGAGTGGGCCTAGATTGACTTCTCGTGGCAACAGAGGCTTGCGACGGTGGAACTTCTGATCTAGGTTTCTTTCTGGAAGTTTGGGTATATATAGAAGAGTTTTGCGTTGATTTCACGCCGGGGGTCTCGGGCTGTCCACGAGGCAGGGCGCGCCCCACCCTCGTGGGCAGCCCGAGACTCTTCGCCTGCTTACGTACTCGTGGGCTTCTTCTGGTCCAAAAATGATCTCCGTCAAGTGGCACGTCAATTGGACTCCGTTTAGTTTTCCTTTTCTGCGATACTATAAAACAAGGAGAAAACAGAAATTGGCACTGGGCTCTAGGTTAATAGGTTAGTCCAAAAAATCATATAAAATATCATATAAAATTCATATAAAACACCCTAGAAGGATAGTATAATAGCATGAATACTTCATAAATTATAGATACGTTGGAGACGTATCAGGTTACGTCGATGCAAGTTTTAACACTGATCCAGATGACTCTAAGTCTCAATCTGGATACATATTGAAAGTGGGAGCAATTAGCTAGAGTAGCTTCTTACAGAGCATTGTTGACATAGAAATTTGCCAAATAGATACGGATCTGAATATGGCAGACCCGTTGACTAAACTTCTCTCACAAGCAAAACATGATCACTCCTTAGTACTATTCGGGTGTTAATCACATGGAGATGTGAACTAAGATTACTGACTCTAGTAAACCCTTTGAGTGTTGGTCACATGGCGATGTGAACTATGGGTGTTAATCACATGCTGATGTGAACTATTGGTGTTAAATCACATGGCGATGTGAACTAGATTATTGACTCTAGTGCAAGTGGGAGACTGAAGGAAATATGCCCTAGAGGCAATAATAAAGTTATTATTTATTTCCTTATTTCCTGATAAATCTTTATTATTCATGCTAGAATTGTATTAACCGGAAACTTAGTACATGTGTGAATACATAGACAAAACAGAGTGTCACTAGTATGCCTCTACTTGACTAGCTAGTTGAATCAAAGATGGTTGAGTTTCCTAGCCATAGACATGAGTTGTCATTTGATTAACGGGATCACATCATTAGAGAATGATGTGATTGACTTGACCCATTCCGTTAGCTTAGCACTTGATCATTTAGTATGTTGCTATTGCTTTCTTCATGACTTATACATGTTCCTATGACTATGAGATTATGCAACTCCCGAATCTGGGAGGAACACTTTGTGTGCTACCAAAGCGTCACAGCGAATCGGGTGATTATAAAGGTTCTCTACAGGTGTCTCCGATGGTACTTGTTGAGTTGGCATAGATCGAGATTAGGATTTGTCACTCCGATTGTCGGAGATGTATCTCTGGGCCCTCTCGGTAATGCACATCACTATAAGCCTTGCAAGCAATGTGACTAATGAGTTAGTTACGGGATGATTGTGACGCCCGGATAATTAAGCTACAGTAATTCCCTTCTAGTGATGCCACATCATCATGATTACTTTTGTTAAACTCACGTTGGTTCGAAACCGGTTCAAATTTCAAATTCAAATCAAAGTCCAAAATTCAAATTGCCAAACATGAAAACTAAAATGTTCAAAGTGTGGCTAATAATCCCTGGATATTTGTCATGTTGGAACCAACCTCATTTGGGTTCCCAAAATGCCCCTAGGATTTTATCTTGTGGTCCAACAATAATTAAATTGGCCTTTCCAATCTCTAAAAATGGTTAGCCAACTCCTTTTGACCCCAAACTTTTTATGCAACTTCACTTTGTTCCTATCTATTTTTGTGCAAAGTGCCACATTTAACAAAAATTATTCAGTAGCTCTTTTAAATAGGAAACATATGCAAATAAAAAAATAAGAAAAAGAAAAGAGGAGAGGCCCCCACCCCTCACTGGGCCTCGGCCCGTAACCCCCATCCGACCCACACGGCCCCTCACCCACCTGCATAACCCCCCCTCCACTCCTCACCGTAGTCTCAAAATATCTCCCCACTCCCCGCACTTCCCCTCACTCCCCGATCCCCCTTCGGATCCGGGCTCGGCTGCGTCACCGCTTTGGCGCCTGTGGGCGCCCATCGCCGTCGCTCGGCGCCCGATGTCCGCCTCGCCGTCGCTTGCCAAGACCGCTTGTCTCTCGCTCGACCACCCCCACTGTTCAGACGCGTCGTCGTCGTCGGCACCGCCCTGACGTCACCGCCACCCGACGCCGACGCCCTCGACATTGCCACCCCGAGCCCACTGCCACTCCCCTACGCTCCGCTGTGAGCACGCTCCCCTCTTCCCCCCTTCCCGCTCCTCTGCCTTGGCCTGCGCGCCCCGCGTCGCCGTTGCCTGTCGCCGCTCGCCGCCGCCGTTCGTGCGCCACCGCGCTACCCACTGCTGTCGCTGATGTTATTCTGCTGCTACCAGCTGCGGCTTGTCGCTCCTTGACTGCCGCGCGCCTCGCCCTCGTCCTCATGCAAGCGCGCTGCCTGCCCTGCAGCCACTGCTCGCTGGCGCCCTTTGCCCCGCTTCGAGCCAGCTCCGGCGTCGCACAGCCTTCGAGCCAGCCTCAGGCTCAGGTGGCCTCCGCCAGCTGCCCACAGGCGCTCGCGCCTGGCACACAGCGTGCCGTGCCCGCCCGCTATGGCTCTGAGCCAGTGACGGATGGGGCCCAACCCCCCCTTTTTTAGAACAAAAAAGAAACAAAAAAATATATTAAAATATGTTAATTAATTATTAAATGAATTAATTAACCTAATTATATTGACTTAATTAACCTAATCATCTGTTAAGCTAATTAATTTGTTTAGTTTAAGTCAATGTGACATTGACAGGGGGCCCCACCCCCTGTTGACTAGTCAAACGTTGACTGGTCAACTGGGACCCCCAGGCCCACCTGTCAGCTTCTGGTACACTGTTGTGTACACAGAGCTGGGTGCACCTAGCATTTAACCTGTATTTTTGAATTAAAACTAATTTCAGAATATTGTTTAAATCTTTGAAAAATCATATAAAATAATCCGTAACTCGGATGAAAATACTTTGTACATGAAAGTTGCTTAGAACGACGAGACGAATCTGAATACGCAGCCCGTTCGTCCGTCACATGCCTCTAGCATAGCAAACATGCAACTTTCCCACTCCATTTCATTTGTCCGAAAAATGCAAACTTCGGGAAAACTTTCCCGGATGTTTTCCCCCTTCCACGGTACTGCGTAGCACCGCGGTAGAACACCTCTAGCACCGCTTATTGTCTTGTCATGCATATGTTTGCTCTGTATTTACTGTTTCTTCCCCCTCTTCTCTCCGGTAGACCCCGAGACTACCGCTGATGCCGCTGTGATCGACTACGTCGACGACGATCCCTTCTTCTTGTCTGAGCAACCAGGCAAGCCCCCCCCCCCCTTTGATCATCCCGATATCGCCCATTCCATTCTCTCATGCTTGCATTAGATTTTGCTACTGTATTTGATTGCTCCTATTCTGATGCATAGCCTGCTTTTGTACTATTTGTTGTACCTTACACCTTATCCTAAAGCGCTTAGTATAGGTTGGTTAGTGATCCATCGGTGACCCCACTTGTCCTTGTTGCCCCTGCTTCATCATCTACGACTCGATCAACGTGATCGGCGACCAGAGCCCGACACCTCACATCACATCACGCCCCTTTTGTTGCTCGACTCTGCAGAGCTACTATCGAGTGTCGAGGGTGATCCCTCATAACGCACTCCTGATGATAATTCTGTAATGTAGCTATTAGGTCGTGGTCATCGAGGATGATTTCCTCTTTCACCATTCCCGATACGGCTCTGTCGTTCAACACCTCAAGTGTGAACCTCGAGGGTGGTCCCTCTTACGTTCACCTTGATGATTACATTGAGTGGAATCCACCCGGGGTGATTCCTCGGGTTTTCCGCTTGATGTCTGGACACATAGTTACCTTGACTTTACTGGAGACCGTTGTGAAAGTCGGGCGGGCCCGGAGAGCACCCGCAAGATGGTTACAAGGCACGACCGGGAAGTCAGGCAGCCCTCGAGTGGGCTGGGCTTGCCCTTGCCGTATTTCCTCGAGACGGGGCGACGGGGTCACATTATCGTGAGTCTCCGCTCGTCTCCGCAAGCTAATAATACACTATGGTTTGGGTATTTGTTCTGAGTTGGCCTCTGGCCTTTACGCACTAACCACCATGCGAGAATAGTTATGGGCCTCGACGACGTAGTATCAGCCGAAGCTTTGTCAGACGTCCAGTTCAACATTGTGGCACGGTCAGATCGTGCTGGCCATCCGAGGCGGTGCTGGTATTCACCCTGCGTGCAACGATCCGGAGTGCAACGGGCGATGGGCCCAGACCCCGGAGTGCTTAGGATGTAGACCGGCGGGGACCTCTCTGCTGAGCCTAGGTAGGGCTACGCCGTGTTGATTTTCCGAGGCCGGGCATTGACCCAGAAAAGTGTGTCCGGCCAGAGTAATTAAGCGTGTTGGAAAACGTGGTGCACCCCTGTAGGGAAGTTATCTATTCGAATACCGTGTCCATGGTAATGGACGTTCAGACTTATATCTTGATCTAATACAACTAGAAATGGATACTTAAGTTATGTGGCTCCGAGATTGCTTTCTCGCGGGGGTCGAGGAGGGATCTCTGGGCATTTATTGCTACAACATGTTTGATAATTATAAACTGCTATTCTTTACTCTTCTACATGCTGCAAGATGCTTGGAGCTGCTTGAAGATGCTAGTCTTCGATAGGCTAGGCCTTCCCTCTATTCTGGCATTCTGCAGTTCAGTCCACAGATACAGCCCTTCCATTTGATATCAATGCATACTTAGTATAGATCTGATGCTTGCGAGTACTTTGGATGAGTACTCACGGTTGCTTTGCTTCCCCTTTTCCCCCTTCTTTCTTCTTTCTGGTTGTTGCAACCAGATGGTGCATCCCTGGAGCCAGATGCCACCACCGAGGGATACTACTACATGGAGGCCACCGAAGACCATGAGTAGTTAGGAGGTCCCAGGCAGGAGGCCTTGCCTCTTCGATCATTGCTTCTTTTGTGCTTGCCTTCTTAAGGCAGTCTTGTCTAACTTATGTCTGTACTCAGATATTGTTGCTTCCGCTGACTCTTGTGTATCGAGCTTGTATTCGAGCCCTCGTGGCCCCTGGCTTGTAATATGAAGCTTGTATTATTTTATTTGTGTCTAGAGTTGTGTTGTGATATCTTCCCATGAGTCCCTGATCTTGATCGTACACGTTTGCGTGTATGATTAGTGTACGGCTGAACCAGGGGCTTCACAATGATGCATTACGGAACGAGTAAAGAGACTTGCCGGTAACGAGATTGAGCTAGGTATTGAGATACCGACGATCGAATCTCGGGCAAGTAACATACCGATGACAAAGGGAACAAAGTATGTTGTTATGCAGTTTGACCGATAAAGATCTTCGTAGAATATGTAGGAGCCAATATGAGCATCCAGGTTCCGCTATTGGTTATTGACCGGAGACGTGTCTCGGTCATGTCTACATAGTTCTTGAACCCGTAGGGTCCGCACGCTTAAAGTTCTGTGACGATCGGTATTATGAGTTTATGTGATTTGATGTACCGAAGGTAGTTTGGAGTCCCGAATGAGATCGGGGACATGACGAGGAGTCTCGAAATGGTCGAGATGTAAAGATCGATATATTGGACGACTATATTCGGACATCAGAAAAGGTTCCGAGTGATTCGGGTATTTTTCGAGGTACCGGGGAGTTACGAGAATACGAGGAAGAAGTAATGGGCCTCATGGGCCAATTGGTGGAAGAGAGGAGGCAGGGCGCGCGGCCCCCCTATCCCAAACCTAATTGGACTAGGGGGCCGGCCCTATTTCCTCCTTTTCCTCCCTCTCCTTCCTTCTCCCTCTCCTCCTTCCTTTCCTCCTCCTAGTAGGAGTAGGAAAGGGAGTCTCATCTACTAGGAGGAGGACTCCTCCTCCTGGCGCGCCCTACAGGGGCCGGCCGGCCTCCCCCTTGCTCCTTTATATACGGGGGCAGGGGGCACCCTAGAACACAGAAGTTGATCATTGATCTCTTATCCGTGTGTGGTGCCCCCCTCCATCATAATCCACCTAGGTCATATCATTGCAGTGCTTAGGCGAAGCCCTACGCGGTAGCTTCATCATCATCGTCATCACGCCGTCGTGCTGACGAAACTCTCCCTCGACACTCTGCTGGATCATGAGTTCGTGGGACGTCACCGAGCTGAACGTGTGCTGAACGCGGAGGTGCCGTACGTTCGGTACTGAGGATCGATCGATCGTGAAGACGTACGACTACATCAACCGCGTTGTCATAATGCTTCCGCTTAACGATCTATGAGGGTACGTGAACGACACTCTCCCCTCTCGTTGCTATGCATCACCATGATCTTGCGTGTGCGCAGGAATTTTTTTGAAATTACTACGTTCCCCAACACCTACTACTACATGGAGGCCGACGACGACCAGGAGTAGTTAGGAGGCTCCCAGGCAGGAGGCCTTGCCTTTTCGATCATTGTTCCTTTTGTGCTAGCCTTCTTAAGGTAAACGCGTCTAACTCATGTCTGTACTCAGATATTGCTGGTTCCGCTGACTCTTGTGTTTTCGAGCTTATGTATTCGAGCCCTCGAGGCCCCTGGCTTGTAATATAAAGCTTGCATTATTTTAATTTGTGTCTAGAGTTGTGTTGTGATATCTTCCCGTGAGTCCTTGATCTTGATCGTACACATTTGTGTTTATGATTAGTGTACGATTGAATCGAGGGCGTCACAAGTTGGTATCAGAGCCGACTGCCTGTAGGTAGCCCCCTTTCCAACTCCTTGGCCGAAGTTGAGTCTAGTCACTGAAAAACTTTTACTAACATGGTTGTGTGTCTTACGGGCCCACGTTGCCATTGAGTGGTATTAGGATCTTTTACTCCTCGTCTATACTCTGGGACTCTGATCTCTCTTCCATTCGAGTTAAACGAATTTACTAACTCTAACATTAGGATCCCGTGACCACATTCACCCCAAAGTTGGATAAGCCATAGTTATTCCTTAGAATAGTATTCTGAATAGTACACACATTGTCGTATTGACTACTATGTGGTATCCATCGTACCTCTTTCATCATGCATGTTTCATCATGAATGATCATTTGTCTTTACAAATGCTCGATGCTGAACTACCCCTGTTACATGTTAGCAGGATTGTTAGACCCGCTGGTCGTGCCCATGGTGCGAACGATCCATCACCGCCCGAATTCTTGGCCAGAATGATACAACAGTTTGGGCTGAACCGCCAGTTCATGGAAGGAATGATGGCTCGGTTTCCTCGTCCGAATATGAATCAGCAGCCAGCCCTAGTAACTCTGCAGGACTTCATGTGCCTCAACCCGACCATCTACCACAGCTCAACTCAGCCCCTTGATGCTGATGACTGGATCCGCGACATCACGTATGAAATGGAATCTGCTAGTGTTGCCCCTGCCAGCTATGTCACCTTCGCATCCTTCTTCCTCAAGGGTCTCGACTTCTCAATGGTGGGACAGCCACAAGCGGACCCTACCTGCTGGAACGGTCATCACTTGGCCATATTTCCAAGCTGCCTTCTGTGCTCGTTTTATTCCTCAGGGAATCATGGACAGGAAGAAGCGCGAGTTCCGCAACCTCACCCAAGGCAACAAGTCTGTAGATGCTTATCAGCGGGAATTCTTGGACTTGTCACGTTATGCTGAAGAAGACATTGCAACTGATGCTCGTAAGCAAGAGAAGTTTCGTGATGGACTTCACCCTGATATCAAGCTAGCACTACTCGTTCATGACTTTGTCGACTTCGCCAATTTGGTGAACAAGGCTATTCATGTTGAGACTGGTCTTCAGGAACACCAGGGATCCCTCAGGCACAGCCGTGACGCTGGCTCATCTTCGGGCCCGTCAGCGCAGAAGCGTCGGATATGGATTCCCCACAACATGTATCGTCCAATTGCACCTGCACCAAGACAGTCCTATGCCGCACCTCGTCTGCCTCCTCCACCACAGAGTCAGCCTCTTCGAGCTGTACCACCCCAAGATCCTGCTCCCAATCCCAATGATGGTCTGTGCTTCAAGTGTGGCCTTCCAGGTCACCATTCCAGGAACTGCCCTCAGAATCAGAATCAGCTGGCTCTGCCTTCTAATGCGTGGTAACAATCAACCCTGCAACAACAATGCCCGACCTTATGGTCGTGGGCAGGCTAACAACATTGATCTGAATGAAGCTCAAGACCAGATTGCTACTGTGATGGGTACTCTTCTAGTTAATTCAGTACCAGCATCTGTTTTGTTTGATTGAGGAGCATCGCATTCATTCATGTCAGAAAATTTTGCATACGCACATGACAATCGATGCGAGCCCATTAACACTCCAACAGTGGTACGCACCCCTGCGGGCCGATGTCAAACTACCATGATTGGTCGCGACGTTCCTGTTGAGATTGAAGGGTTGGAATTCCTTGTTTCTCCCATTATTCTGGAGTCTTCCAATATTGACCTGATTCTGGGAATGGAATGGTTGAAAGCACATACTGCCTCTATCGTTTGCGCCACCAAAGTCGTTCATCTCCTACATCCTTCCGATGAGATAGTAAGCTACCATGCTCAGATTGTTCAAAATTCTGAAGCATGGCTTTATGTCTTGAATGCGTTGAACGCATCACCTCTTGAGGGAATTGAAAAGATTCCAGTTGTTCGCGACTTCCTAGATGTCTTTCCAGAAGAACTTCCAGGAATACCCCTGCCCGGGTTGTCGAGTTCGTCATCGACTTGAAACCAGGCACCATTCCTATCGCCAAACGACCCTACAAGATGCCACCTCATGAACTCCTTGAACTTAAGGAGGAAATCGACAAATATCTTCGCAAGGGTTTCATTCATCCAAGCTCCTCTGCTTGGGGAGAACCTTCTCTCTTTGTTAAGAAGAAGGACGGAATGAACCGATTGGTCCAAGACTACCATCCTATCAATCAAGCTACAATTCAGAACAAATATCCCCTTCCTCGGATCAATGATTTGTACGGTCAACTAGCTGGTTCATCGATATTCTCTAAACTCGACTTGAGGTTGGGTTACCACCAGATCTGTGTTCGTGAAGACGATATTCCCAAGACAGCCTTCATTACTCGATATGGTTCATATGAGTACACCGTCATGTCATTCGGTTTAACCAATGCTCCAGCTACTTTCTCTCGTCTGATAAACTACATATTCATGGATTATCTCGACAAGTTCATCGTAGTCTATCTGGACGATATCCTGGTATATTCGAAGAACAAAGAAGAACATGTTGAACATCTTCGACTTGTTCTAGAGAAGCTTCGAGAACATCAACTTTATGCCAAGTATTCCAAGTGCGAATTTTGGTTACCCGAAGTCACCTACCTTGGTCATGTCATCTCCAAGGATGGTATTGCCGTCAACCCAGAGAGCGCTTTCGGGCTATTCTTATTTGGACCCTCGGAAGACATCAAGCAAGTCAGAAGATTTCTCAGACTAGCCAGCTATTGTCGCCGCTTTGTCAAGAACTTCTCCAAGATCGCCAAGCCACTGACCAATCTACTACACAAAGGCGTTAAGTTTGATTGGACTGACAAGCTGACATCTGCCCCAGTGCTTGCTCCCCCTGATTCTCACAAGGACTTCGTCATATATTGCGATGCTTCATGTCAAGGATTAGGTTGTGTTCTTATGCAAGAGCGTAGAGTGATTGCTTACGCCTCCCGTCAAGGGCGTCCTCGCGAAGAGAACTACCCAGTTCATGACCTCGAGCTTGCCGCGGTTATCTATGCACTGAAGCTATGGCGACAGTACCTTCTCCGCAATCGTTGTGAAATCTTCACCGATCATCAAAGTCTGAAGTATCTGTTTACTCAGCCAGATCTGAGTCAGCAGCGATGGATGGAAGCTATTGCTGACTACAACTACGGTATATCCTATACCCCTAGTAAGGCTAATGTAATGGCCGATGCCCAAGGCCAAGTTGAGCGAGTCAATCAAATTCTTGAAGACATGCTTCGGGCTTGTGTTATTTCTTTCGGCAAGAAGTGGGAAGAATCTCTCCCTTATGCGGAGTTCTCTTATAACAACAAGTATCAAGTCAGCTTGAATATGGCACCCTTTGAAGTGCTCTATGGACGTAAGTGTCGAACCCCTCTGAATTGGTCAGAAACTGGGGAACAAATGCTCATTGGTCCAGACATTATTCAAAAAGCTAAAGATCAGGTTCGCATTGTCCGGGATAATCTCAAGGCAGCCCAGTCCCGTCAGAAGAGCAACTATGACTGGAAACACTAGGGTTCAACTTATCAACCTGGTGAACAAGCTTATTTGCGTGTCACTCCTTTGAGAGGCACTCATTGGTTCGGAGTCAAGGGCAAGTTAGCTCCGTGCTACATTGGTCCTTTCCGCATTCTCTCTCGTCCTAGACTGGTGGCTTATCAATTGGAGTTGCCACCTCAGTTCTCTCACGTCCATGAAGTCTTCCATGTGTCGCAACTTCGTCAATGCTTCAAGGATCCGGAATGTGAAGTGGATCCGGAATTGATTGAAGTTCAAGATGATCTCACATACAAAGAGGATCCGATCCGCATTCTTGAAGAAGCTGAACATCGAACCCACCAGAAGGTTACCAAGTTCCTCAAGGTGCAATGGTCGAATCATACTAAAGAGGAAGCCACTTGGGAACACGAAGATAACCTCCGGGCTGAATACCCCGACCTGTTCCCTTCTACCTCTTAATTCTCGGGACGAGAATTTCTTTTAGAGGAGGAGAGTTGTAACACCCCGGTGTAATGATGCTACAATAATCACTGGGGTTAAGTTAATCCTTTTGCTAAACAAGTGTTTGTTCATCATTGTCTCTTGTATCTTTCAAATTCTAGTTCAATTCATTTTCAAATTCTGAGTGAAATTGAAATTGCTCAAACATGAGAACTAAAATGTTCATCTTGTGGAAATTAATCACTGGTTAATATTGGTGGTGAACTAACATTTTTCCAAAATGTCTAAGTTCCCTAAACTAGTTAAAATTGTGGCTAAAGCAATTAAATTAAATGCCTTTTTAATTTATAAAAATTGCAAGCTCACAATCTTTTTGTGGCAGTGCCCAATAATTGTTTAAAATTGTTTTGGCCAGTGGCATGTTTTTGCAAAGTCAATTGTGGCTAAAAGAAAAGGCAAAAGCTGCTGAAAAAAACAAAAAAAGAAGAAAGAGAAGCCCCTTGCCTCCCTGGGCCTTAGCCCATTGCACTGGCTGGCCCATCTTACCCCCCGGGTCGCCTTCCCTGTTTGACCGACCCCGTTGCTACAGGGGCACGGTCGCCCCGGACCGCCTCGCCGTCGACGATGAGGGAGGGGATAAGAGCGCCCCCTCCGACTCCTCGAGTCCTCCCTCACCTACCTCCACCCACTCCCAGATTCCCCTCGCCCTCTCCGCCTGCTCGTCACCTCTCCCCCTCGTCCCCCATCCACCTCCGAGCGCCATCGCCGCCGCGTCTTTGTCATCTTCGCGGCCACCGTGCCTTCGACGCGGCCTGGCCATGCTCGTCGGCATCGCCGTGGACTGCCGCATCCTCTGGAGCCGCTGGAGGGAGCCGGGGAGCTCTGCATCGCCAAACGCGTCGTCGTCTTCCTCGGGTCGCCAGCGATCCCCTTCTTCCCCGGCGATGTTCTGCTGCTCCTAATCTCCCAAGGGCCATCTTGCGTGCCGCACGGTGAGCTCCTCCTCTCCTACTACCCTCCTTTTAGCCTCTTCATGCGCCATAGCTAGCTGCTGCCACGCCCGAGCTTTGTTCAACCCGAACGAGCTCGTGGCCGTGGCCATGGCCCTTGTCACGCTCGCCTGAGGCCTCCGTCGTGCTCCTGGTGTTCCCATGAGCCCAACGCGCACGCGCGCGAGCCTTCCCATGCCCCCTAGCGTCGTGCTCGTCGAGAACCCGAATGCGCTTCCGCCGTAGCTCGTCGCCGGCGTCTTTTCCGGCCTCCCCAGCTGCGGCTGATGCCACCATTCGATGCGGCGCACGACGCTCGTTCGAATGGACCCAACCACGCGTCGAACGGTGCCGCAGAACGCTTTTCTGACGAGGCCGAGTGCCCTCTGCTGCATTTTCATGCTCGCCGGCATTCAGCCGCCGGCCGGCCGACGTGGCAAGGCCAGGCCCCACCTCTAGGTGGCTGACCGTGGGCCCCACGGGTCCCAGTTGATTGGGTTGACCTAGTCAACTGCTGACTGGGCTGCCCAGTGAGACTGACGTGTGGGCCCCACTTGTTTAAAACGTTTTAAAAACAAATAAATTTTCTAATTAAAATATGTTAATTAATTAGTAATTAGTTCATCACTAACACCGGGGGCCCACCCCTCTAATTAGCCTATTAGTTTATTTAAATTATTGTTAGACTAACAGAGGATGACATGTGGGTCCCACTGGACCCACATGTTAGGTTTGGCCCTGGTCAGCGAGTCTGTTGACTGCTGATGTCATCCCCACGCAATGCTGACGTCATAATGAATTTCTGTTAATTTGAATAATTCCAGAAATTACTTTAAACTTTAAAAATTCGTAGAAATTAAACCGTAAATCGGATGAAAATGTTTTCTACATGAAAGTTGCTCAGAACGACGAGGCGAATCCGAATACGCGGTCCGTTTACCTGTTAGATGCCTCTAACTATCTGAACATGGAACTTTCCCCCTCCGGTCATCTGTTTGACACAGGTCCGGAACCGGGAAAACATTCCTGATTGAATTCCCCCTTCACCTTTATCGTGTAGCCATACATTAGGTCACACCCGACACAGCATATTTCCATGTTATACTTTGTGATGCTATGCTTTCTTTATATTTATTGTTTCTTCCCCCTCTTCTCTCCGGTAGACCCCGTTACCGATGTCGCCCATGTGATCGACTACGTCAACAACGACACTTCTTCCTTTTCAGGAAAGCCCCCCCCCCCTTTGATCATCCCGATATCGCCCATTCCATTCTCTCATGTTTGCATTAGGTTTTGCTACTGTAATTGTTTGCTCCTATTCTGATGCATAGCCTGCTTTTGTACCTGCTATTGTACCTTACATGTTTATCCTAAACTGCTTAGTATAGGTTGGTTAGTGATCCATCAGTGACCCCCACCTTGTCCTTGTTGCCCCTGCTTCATCATCGAAGACCCGATCAACGGGATCGAAGACCAGGCCTCAGCACCGCACATCATTTTCCCCTTAGTTGCTCGACACTACTGGGTTACTATCGAGTGCCGAGGGTGAGTCCTCATCAGCACTTATGAGGTTAACCCTGAAGTGTAGCTATTCAGTCGTGGTCATCGAGGGTGATTCCGCCTTAACCACTTCCGATACGACTCTGTCGTGCAACCCCTCAAGTGTGAACCTCGAGGGTGGTTCCTCTTACGTTCACCTTGATGATTACATCGAGTGGAATCCATCAAGGGTGGTTCCTCAAGGTTCCCCTTGGCGTTAGACACACAGTTACTATGGTTACTATGACTTTACACTGAACCATGTTACTAAAGATGGGTCGGTACGAGGGGTACCGCGTGAGCTTAATTGCAGTGATGTGGAGTCGGGTTAACCTGGAAGGTGCCCGCGAGATAATTACGAGGCGTGGCCGGGCATTCTTAGCCCTTGCCGCAAGTCCTCGAGATGGGGCGACGGGGTCACATCGATCGTAGTCTCTGCACACTACTGCGTGCTCCTAATCCACTACGATTTGGATATTTGATCCAAGGGGCCTCTGGCCTGATAGCACTAACCATCACGTGGGCATAGTATGGGAGTTCTGCGTCGTATGCATCAGCCGAAGCTTAATAGACGTCATGCGACTAAGCGGCGTGCGCCAGGTTGGACTGCGTAAGCACCCGCCTTTTAAGGAGGTAGCTAGGTCTGCTCACCGGCCGCGTACACAACATGCAGGAGTTCCTGGGGCGATGGCCCAAGACCCGTGGGGTCATAGGTTTAGTCCGACGTGCTTGACCTCTCTATTAAGCCTAGGTCGGGTTGCGGTGTATTGTTTGGCCGAGGCCGGGCATGACCCAGTAAAGTGTGTCTGGCCGGAGTTAATCGAACGTGGTGGGTAAGTTGGTGCACCCCTGCAGGGAAGAAAACATCTATTGATAGCCTGTCCTACGATAACGGACACTCGGAGTTGTATCCCGATCGATACAACTAGAACTGGATACTAAATGCTGAAGCATGAAATGGATATGTGGCTCCGGGAGTCGAGAAAGGATCCCGGGGCGTTGACAACAATATAAATATGACTTATGTTATACTACTCTACTCGCTCCTCTTGCTGCAAGACGGTGGTTTCCAAAAGATGCTAGTCTTCGATAGGACTAGCTTCTCCCCTCTTATTACGGCATTCGGTTAGTCCACAGATACTACCCTTTCGCGTCTTGATGCATAAGTAGTGTAGATCCTTGCTTGCGATTACTTTGGATGAGTACTCACGGTTGCTTTGCTACCCCTTTTCCCCTTCTTTCTTCTTTTCGGTTGTTGCAACAGATGGTGGAATCCGAGGCGGATGCCACCACCGACGACTACTACAACCCCGAGGGTGCCTACTTCTACGTAGAGGCCGACGACGACCAGGAGTAGTTATGAGGCTCCCAGGCAGGAGGCCTTGCCTTTTCGATCGTTGTTGCTTTTGTGCTAGCCTTCTTAAGGCAAACTTGTCTAACTCATGCCTGTACTCAGATATTGCTGCTTCCGCTGACTCTTGTGTTTTCGAGCTTATGTATTCGAGACCTCTGGCTTGCAATATAAAACTTGTATTATTTTAATTTGTTTTTTACTATAATATTATTTTAATTTGGTCTAGAGTTGTGTTGTGATATCTTTCCATGAGTCCTTGATCTTGATCGTACACATTTGCGTATATGATTAGTGTATGATTGAATCGAGGGCGTCACACCACCAAGCCTACCGCGCTGATCCGCCCGTCCACCGGCCTCCCCCTGCTCGATTCGGGTGGGCGAGCGAAGTTAAATGTCTTGTGGTGTCGAGGATAATAGTTTTTTTAGCTCCCGCATGGTGAGTTAAGGAGGTTCTATTTAGTTTTTGATCTTTCTTGAGCGATTCCTGTATGGAATTGGTGGATCCTTGTGAAAATTCGTACATATATCAATGCTCTGCGTTCTACTTGTTGCTGTCGCTTTAGTCCTTTCATTCTTTTATCCTTAAACATGAGTTGCTGCGGTGAATTAGCAGCTCATTGGTGGATCCATGAATCGGTGGTGATGAATTAGCAATTTAGTGGTAGGTCAAACACTGGTTAAATGTCCTTTTGCTAAGAAGACCTCACATGCTTGAGGTCGAGGTTAATTTCCTGTCTTCTGAATTATGATATAAGGATTTTATGCTGGTGTTTAAGTCAGCACAGCCTCTTCTTATTTTTTTTGTGTTTTTAACCTATATGTGTGCAGCTGCAGAATTTGCCACTGACATCACATATATATGCAGGATTTGATGCAGCAAGGGCCATTTGTTTGACAGAATTAGAGTTGTTACCGCAAGAGGTACAAATCAAGGACCAAGGAGGGACGAGTGCGGATTTGATCTAAGTGGGTTACTTTCTACGAATAGATGGTGTGATTGCTTTGCCATTTCATTTAATTAATAGAAAATTGATGAGGCAATTGGAAGAATCGAGCAGCAATTTTACAACAGATTTGCGCCATTGATTCGGTCATCTCTGTCACTAGCAAGTTTCATAAGAAAGGGTGTGGCGTTGCAGAGGCGTGAATGAAAAAGTTTGTTTGGGAGACAGTTATAATTGCAAGTCCCTCAATTATAGAGCAGATCCAGGTAAAAGATGTAGGTGGTGTGCGGATTGAACTCTAGATTGGGAACCTGCAGTACTAGATGGACGATAACTATGCTTACAATTTTTGATCGAGAACTGTGAGGTATGTGCCTGTCCCTCTTCCACCCATATCAACATGTAATTTTGTCAGAAGCTAATTTAGTGCAGCAAGAACATCATGTTTTAGACACGGACTGCAGATCGATGTACTTTGTCCGTCTTTCCTTCACCAAAGCATGCGTTGTGAGATCATGATTACTACCAGGTACAACATTGCAATTTATTTTCCAGAATGTTCCTTGAACACACTCCAAAGTTCCCAACCATCAGCAATTATAGTCTCCTCAATTCAGATGCATAGGAATGCAACTTTTATCCGAGAATGTGCAACAAAAGCATGTTGTTTGTATCTGTTGACCATTGAAATCCAAAGACCAATGCATGGAAAAGTAGCCGGTGAACCCTAAGTTATTTATTGAGAAATTAAACCACATATTTGACTACTTATTGATCTCCGAGCTCTATAATATTATCCTTAATATGTTTTTTGTCAAGACAGAGGATGAGAAAGAAATAGTATCCAGGACCGTGTACTATACTAACATTGTAATGGGTCCGTGCCACCTATTTCTATTTTGAAGTTGTTCTTTTAGGAACAAATGATTACACATGAAGTAATGGTATCCATGACTATGCACTATACTAACATTAGTAATTATGGCTCCATGCTAGGTATTTATATTTTGAAGCAATTCCGTCAGGAGCATATGATCACACAATATCTTTTGATAAATCCTTTTTTACCTAGCTTCTGATTTCTATTATCAGAAACAGATTGTCTGTTCTTATAGGAAACATCTATAAACAACCGTTATTCGCTATTGTGCTCTTCCATGTCGCGCCACTGACAAGAAGATGGAGGGTTTTAGTGGTTGTCGCGGAGGAGAAGAAGGGTAACCACCAAGCAGGAGAGAGGGAGGAAAGTTGTGCCCTTTCGCTGGAAGCCAGCAACCTGCGCCATCACCGAGGAGAGCGAGGAGGGGCTAGATTACACCGCCATAGAGGTGAGCTGTGAGGGGCTGCGGCGTCCCTGCATAGGAGGTGGGAGAGAAGCCGCCACCGCACCACTTGATTCTGCTTGAAACTCCTCGGAGCTTGCACTAGGCTCAAGCGTGAGTCCACTGCTCTTCATATTCAGGCTGCAACATTTTCTTAATTTTAAGTTTGGCTGAAGATGCTCTTACTCGTACACTAGATCAACTATACAAATTGCTCTAAATGTACTGCTTGACTGCTTCTCTTTATTTTAATCATTTTCTTTGGCAGCTCTAAATTTTTAGTTTGGCTCATTGCCTTTCTCTGGTGTACAAATGCTTTCAATTTTTAGTTTGGCTCGTTGTCTCTTCAGAAATCTGAAGAAAACTATACTGTGCAAGGATGGCAATATTATTTGCTGCTTCTCATCAATTGTTCGGTTCATTCCTTGCATAAAACTCTAGCTTTTGTTTCTGCTCATGTCTATGCAATGCAAGTATACATGATAGCTTTTCTGCAATGTTGTTTTATTCAGTAAGTGTTCTTTTTCAGTGGCTGTGCCTTAGACATCTGTGCCCTTGGGTTGTTTTCACTTAGACGAATGACAATTAATGTCCGGGCGCATGTTACAACGTGACTTGGCATGGCAAGCACTAGATCCAAGTTCATGTCTTAGTGCTCTTTTCTTGATGGTGCCATGAGCAATGACCACAACAACCATTGGATACCACACGCCGTCCTTCCCCTCCCATCCCATGACCTGCAGTAGAATATGTGGGTTGGTACCAACTAAATGATTAAAATGTCATTGTTGATGATAAATGCATCACTTACAATAAGGCTTCATCATTGATGATAAATGTCTCACTTTTCATAGCAATTGGTGTTGCGAAGCATGAACATTGTGCCAATATGCCCATCTGGAAAGCATGTAAGTGGCGACACGAATGGGGTGGACTTGAGCCATGCTTATTGGACTCTCGTTGTAATGCACGGGCACGATTTGCTAGTACTATAACACTTCTTTGTGGAATAAGTTCATTCTTATCATTAGGAACAACAGTTATACCTCCTTTCTTAGGGACACAATTAACAGGACTTACCCATCTACTATCAGCTATAGGATAGATTATACCTGCTTCTAGAAGTTTTAATATTTCCGTTCTTACCACTTCTTTCATCTTCGGATTTAACCGATGTTGGTGATCAACAACGGGTTTAGCATCAGATTCCATCTTAATTTTGTGCTGACATAGAGTGGGACTAATGCCCTTTAAATCATCAAGAATATATCCAATAGCAGCTCGGTGCTTCCTTAGAACGTTCAAGAATATTTCTTCTTCATGTTCTGAAAGGTTAGCACTAATAATAACATGATATATTTTCTTTTCATCAAGATAAGCATATTTCAAAGTGTCTGGCAACTGTTTAATTCAAACACAGGATCACCTTTAGATGGAGGAGGACATCCTAGAGTTTCAATAGGCAAATTGTTTTAAACAAAGGACGTTGTTCAAAGAAAACCTTATCTGTTGGGAATATAACTATTTGTGTAAGCCGCCCAGGAGGGGCCGGGTTACGTAAAGAGATTCACCAGAAAGAAGCCCAAGTCCAAGCATGAAGATGGCGGTTCAATAAATGGCCTAAGGCCCACAGGCGACTTAAGGCCCGTTGTATAAACCGCCATAATGGCATGACTTGTATCATAAGGTAGACTTAACTAGTCACCGAGCCGGACATTTTTTATAAGCCGACCGGGACTACTGAGGCCAGGCTGTATGCCAACGTGTATATAAGGGGCGACACATTGGCGGCTTAGGCAAGAAACAACCAATCGAGAACCGGGCATAGCGTATCTCGCTCCACGGTCATCGAAACCTCAAGCAATACCAACCCAACTAGACGTAGGCTTTACCTTCACCGTAAGGGGCCGAACTAGTATAAAACCTCTCGTGTCCTTTGTCCCGATAACCCCTTTAAGCTTCCTAGTTGCGATGGCTCCACGACTAAGTCCTTGCAAAAGGACATCTGCCGTGACAATTCCACGACATTATCTATTTCATTCCTTTCATGCATATGTAAATCATTTTCATGGTCTAGCAAATATTGTTCTAAAGGATCAGTAGGTGGTACAACAATAGAAGCAAGACCAATTAATTCATCCTTACTAGGCAATTCTTTTTCATGAAGATTTATACTAAACTTGGAAAAATTAAACTCATGAGACTCATCACCAAAACTAACACCGACAGTTTGTTTCTTACAATCTATTCTAGCATTAACGGTGTTCAAGAAAGGTCTACCAAAGATAATGGGACAGAAGTCATCTTGTGGGGAACCAAGAACAAGAAAATCAGCAGGGTATTTTATTTTCTCACACAAGACTTCAACATCTCTAACAATCCCAATAGGTGATATGGTGTCTCTATTAGCAAGTTTAATAGTAACATTTATGTCTTCTATCTTTGCGGGTGCTATGTCATTCATAATTTCTTGATATAAGTTATAAGGAATAGCACTCACACTAGCACCTATGTCACATAAACCATGATAACAGTGATCTCCTATTTTAATTGAGATGACGGGCATGCCAACAACAGGTCTATGTTTATCCTTTTTATCAGGTTTGACAATTCTAGCAGCTTCTTCACAGAAGTAAATAACATGCCCATCCATATCTTCTTCCAAGAGATCTTTAACCATAGCAATGCTAGGTTCTACTTTAATTTGTTCATCAGGTTTAGGTGTTCTAATATAGCTTTTGTTAACCACAGTTGAAACTTTAGCATGTTCCTTAATCCTAACAGGGAAAGGTGGTTTCTCAATATAAGCAGAAGGAACAACTGGATCAACATTATAATGTATAGTTTCTTCTTTAGCCGGTATCGGTTCTTTACTTTCTTCTTTAATAGGTGGGTGATATTTAAACCACTTCTCTTTAGGGAGTTCAACATGAGTAGGAAATGATTCACAAAAGGCGGCTACTATCTCAGAGTCAAGTCCATATTTAGTGCTAAGCTTTTGAAAAGCATCGGTATCCATAAAAGATTCAACACAATCATACTTAAGTTTAATACCTGACTCTTTACCTTCGTCGAGTTCCCAATCTTCAGAGTTGCGTTTAATTCTTTCTAAAAGATCCCACCGGAATTCAATAGTCTTCTTCATAAAAGAACCAGCACAAGAAGTATCAAGCATGGTTTGATCATTACGAGAAAGCCGAGCATAAAAATTCTGAATAATAATTTCTCTTGAGAGCTCATGATTGGGGCATCAATATAACATTGACTTAAGCCTCCCCCAAGCTAGAGCGATACTTTCTCCTTCACAAGGCCAAAAATTATATATATAATTCTGATCACAATGAACTAGATGCATAGGATAATTTTTTTTGATGGAACTCCAATTTCAAAAGATTCCAATTTCATGATCTAATATCATCACATAGCTTATACAATGCCAATGCTTTTCCCTTCAAATATAAAGGGAAAACCTTTTTCATAACTTCATCTCCGGGTAAACCTGCAAGCTTAAACAATCCACATATTTGTTCCACATATATCAAGTGCATATCAGGATGTTCGGTTCCATCTCCTGCATAAGGATTAGCTAGCAGTTGTTCTATCATACCCGAAGGAATTTTATATTCAATATTTTCAGTAGGTGCAGTAGGTTGAGGGGTAGCTAATTATGGTTCCGTTCGAGGTGAAGATACCCCGAACAAACCCCTCGAAGAATTGTTTTCTGTAGTAACAAGTGACAATAAATTTCAACACACTATATAAATGTTTCCTTACCAAATCCCACTTACAAAAGGCGCTTCACTCCCCGGCAACGGCACCGGAAAATAGCCTTGATGACCCACAAGTATAGGGGATCAATTTTAGCTCTTTTCGATAAGTAAGAGTGTCGAACCCAACGAGGAGCAGAAGGAAATGATAAGTACTTTTCAGTAAGGTAATGTCTGCAAGTGCTGAAATTGTAAGTAGCGGAGTAGTTTGATAGCAAGATAATTTGTAACGAGCAAGTAACGGTAGTAGTAACAAAAGTGCAGCAAGGTAGCCTAATCCTTTTGAGGCGAAGGACATGCCAAAACGGTCTCTTCTGATAAGCAAAGTGTTCTTGAGGGTACACGGGAATTTCATCTAGTCACTTTCATCATGTTGGTTTAATTCGTGTTCGCTACTTTGATAATTTGATATGTGGATGGACCGATGCTTAGGTGCCTTTCTTACTTGAACAAACCTCCTATTTATGATTAACCCTCCCGCAAGCATCCGCAACTACGAGAAAAGTATTAAGAATAAATTCTAACCATAGCATTAAACTTTTGGATCCAATCGGTCCCTTATGGGATAGCGCATAAACTGGGATTTAAGCTTCTGTCACTCTCGCAACCCATTATCTAATTGCTACTCCACAATGCATTCCCTTAGGCCCAAATATGGTGAAGTGTCATGTAGTCGACATTCATATGACACCGCTAAGAGAATCACAACATACATACTATCAAAATATCAAACACATATCAAATTCACATGATTACTTGCAACATGATATCTCCCGTGACCTCAAGAACAAAAGTAACTACTCACAAATAATAATCGTGTTCATGATCAGAGGAGTTACTATTTAAAATTATTAAGCGTGCATTTACATTATTATAAAATCTTAAACGACAAAAAGTGCGTTGGAATAAAAAAATGCCTAAAACATAAATTGACATATTGAAGCCTATTAATTTTTTGACCCTGTAGCGAAAAATCCCATTAATGATAATGACAAATTTCTACATGGCTAAAATAACCCGGGACATAGCCCATTATCGATTTGAGCCCAATTTGGGACCTCCCGCGATCCGCATTCCGCAAAGATTACCCATCCAAGGGACGGTCCAGATCTATCGCGGGAGGAACGAAACCATCCCAATGGAAACCCTAGCAACTATTTTCTCTCAATTTTTCCGGATCAAACCAGACAGAGGCGGCGTCGAGGTCTATTGGCTTGCCGGCGACCACGCGCGTGGAACTTGATCTACTACAGAGCAACACTAGGACCGCAACGACTTGTGACAGTCACCGAAGTGATGCTCAAGCACCTGCACCGTCTTGCATGACCGCGGGCCTCTGCGCCATGGTAGGGTTGGTGGCAAGCGACTAAATGGAGAGTTCCATGTCGAGGTGTGAGGCAGTGCAGTGCGGCGGCCGCATCGACGATGAGCTAACACTGACGACAACGCGTGGCATGGAGGCTACCAAGGTATGATGTTCCCATGTCGAATTTTAGTTTAGGAAGATTTGCTTTCTTGTGTGAATGTAAAAATGCACTTTAGCTGCAAAATAGGGAACTAAATCATCATGACCGGTTCATGAGAAATACCAGGAAGTTAAGTTATTTTTGGAAGCATGTAAAATTCTGAACTGTTGTAAATATATTGCCATGATTTATTGGCTTACCAAACAGAATGTTGATTACCCATGCGATTGATATGCATCATTTGTCTTATCAATTTGATTCGAGGAAAACTGGATGAGGTAAAAGAAAACCCAGATGTGTGGTGGGTTGAGTATTTTGTTGGCGTGGGAAGAGGATAATTTCTTTTTTAGCTGTGGGAACAGGATAGTTGGATGAAAGATAAAACAAATGACAAAACATTAAGTTTTTCCTAAGTAGGAGAAGAAAAAGAGAAGGACATATGTATTTTAATTTTACATTCAATAATTTCGTTGCTATAAATTTCCACAACAATGTGTGTGGTAGCAATGCGGGGGAGACTGGTACAAGATCTCGCATTAAAGATCACGAGATCAAGCACAAAAATTCATATTTAGACTTTCGAAAAATTCTGAAACTATTTGACAACATATCCATGGGGTGTGTCTACAACTCCAAAAAAGATCAGCTCAAAACTCAATGTACAGTTGGAGATGCAAAAAAGAGAAATTTGAATGTGAATAGTGACAAATTTGGGTGAATAGTATTTTGATGCTATTCACATCTGATTTTGCCTTTTTTTGTTCTATTAGTATAGGTCGAATTAGGAGCTGAAATTTTTTAGATTGTATTGTACATCAAACATTGATGTGTGTCTACAATTCTTTTTGAATGTTCGAACATATTTTGTACTCTATTTTCAAAAAAATAACCTCACCTAATATGAGATCCTCCGTATGCTAAGGGCCTGTTTGGTTTCAATAAGTCACCTGACTTATAAGTCAGGTGACTTAAAATCAGTGACTTATAAGTTATGCTTGTTTGATTGTTACCTGACTTATAAGTCACCTGATCACACCTTTCCACCTTGTTTTTTTATATAAAGGTGATGGGACCCACGTAAAAGGAGGTGACTTATAAGTTTTAAGTTGGGGTGGAGCAACTTATGACTTATAAGTTGGGTCTGTTTGATAAAATAAATTATTTTTTTCACTTTTCGACTTATAAATTGGTGACTATTTAGAACCAAACAGGCCTAAGGCAATGCTGACTACACGTTCTGTGCGGCGTCATATGACGGTTTCCGTCCTGAGCGTTGTCTTATCTAACCGTCAGTACCTCGATCGACGGCCACTATATACGCGCAGCCTCGCTGGCCCATCGTGATCTTGTCGACTAGGCGTGGTCGCACGCTCTGTTCGGGCCCGACCCAGCGCTGAAGCGAAGAGCTCCGATCCCACCCCACGCGGGCCGCCGCCGCCGACTCGTCGCCGGCGGTATTGCCCGGCCACCTACCCCGAAGCGCCCCCCCTCCTCCTCGCCGTCCCGCAGCGGTGGCCTCGATTTCCTCCCAAAACCGTTGTCGCGGGAGCTTAAGCTGAGGCGGAAACCCTAGCCGCGTCGATGGCGGGGGAGCTGGGGCAGCAGACGGTGGAGCTGGGGTCCGTGGTGCGGCGGGCGGCGGAGGAGTCGTACCTGGCGCTGCGGGAGCTCGTGGAGAAGTCGCAGGCCGAGTCCGACTGGAAGGGCGCATATGGCGGGCGGCAGCGGTCGGACTCCGAGAAGAAGATTGACCTCCTCAAATTCATCGCCCGCACCCGCCAGCGCATGCTCCGCCTCCATGTGCTCGCCAAGTGGTGTCAGCAGGTCGGTGTTGATTGAGATTAGGCCGTTTTCTGCTTGCCCTAGACAGTACCGTCATTGCCGCAGTAGTGTAGTGAAATGCGGTCAATTAAATAGGTATAAACTTCTGAATTTAGGGGCTGTTTCGTCGGTATCCTCACATTGCTACCATAGTTGGGGCAAATTGGCACTTCATTTGGTCGGCTATTTCTTCTTGCTTTATTCGTCCAGCAACCTCAGTCTATTCTGCGAAAATAGGTTTGTTGGTTCTTTTCGTTGGGTTCAAGTTCAAATAGGAGCAAGTCCATTTACCAAATCAAGATGTAACTTCTGGCACACATATTAACTCTAGCCCCTAGTTTAGAATATCCATGTTGTCAAGCTCAAATTCATTCTTCGCTACGAGAGGGAGAAATAGAAATTACTTACAGACAATAGATTAAAACTGAATAGTCAAAATAAAAGCTCATGTAGTACTATTCACAACAAACTTCTGTTTTTGTTGTGCCCTTAGACAATTGACTTCGAACATGAAATGATTAAGTTTGATTGAACAGCCCATACATCCCATCCTGAAATCTCTGCAATTTTTTATCAGTATCATCCTAAACTAAAATGGGGTTTTCATCGTTCTACCTATTGGTTGGTACTAGACCATGAAATCGTTGTCTTGGAAACTTTGTGTTGCACTTCTTTTCTTCTTTACTTCTAATTTTTGTATTTGAGATGGTTACTTGTAATCTATGCAGGTTCCGTTGGTTCAGTACTGTCAGCAACTTGGATCAACCCTTTCTAGCCATGAAACATGCTTCACCCAAACAGCCGACTCACTGTTCTTCATGCATGAGGGGTTGCAGCAAGCAAGAGCTCCTACATTTGATGTTCCTTCTGCTTTAGAGGTTATGCTTACAGGCAGTTATCAGAGGTTACCAAGATGTATAGAAGATATAGGGAGCCAAAATAAACTTTCTCCAGATGAAGAAAAACATGCTTTGCAGAAGTTGGACACCAGTGTGCGCTACAAAGTACTTGTGACTCCAAGACCCAAAGAAGTATCTAGCATTTCAGTAACTGATGGGATAGCTGTTTTTCGTGTGGATGGAGAATTTAAAGTTCTTCTTACGTTAGGTTACCGTGGTAACCTAGATTTATGGAGGATACTGCACATGGAGTTGCTTGTTGGTGAGAAGAATGGCCCTATTAAGCTGGGAGAAATTAGGAGATTTGCTCTTGGTGATGATATAGAAAGAAGAATGGCAGTTTCTGAGAATCCCTTTTCTGTGCTGTATGCTATACTTCACGAGTTAAGCATTTCACTTGCTATGGACACTATCATTAGGCAGGCTAATGTTCTTCGACACGGAAGGTGGAAGGAAGCAATAAGTTCTGAACGTATCTCAGACAGCACCGCAGGTCAAACTGGAAATGCTGCTGTAATGCAGCTTGGTCAAGATGGGGAATTTGATTCAAGTGGTTTTAGGTTACCTGTGTTGAAATTGAATTACTGGTTGGATGGAAAAAACAGTGGCCCAGCAGAATCTGATTTATCCCCATTTATCAAAATTGAGGCAGGGCAAGACATGCAGATAAAATGCCAGCATAGCTCATTTATACTTGATCCTTTGACAGATAAAGAAGCTAATCTTTCTCTTGATCTGTCCTGCATTGATGTTGAGAAACTCATTTTAAAAGCAATTGCTTGCAATAGGCACACACGTCTTCTTGACATTCAGAGACAATTGTGCAAAAATGTGCAAATTTCTCAGTCACCCAAAGATGTTATCCTGAAGCGGGACATTGGCGTAGCAATGGCACCACATAAGGTAATGATATAAACCATTATGTTTATGTACCTTTGTGTTTTCTGTGACACATGATACTATACTGAATGTTATTATGTTATAATACCACACCACCACCACCACCACCACCACCACCAACAACAACAACAAAGTGTTTAAAGCAAACAAGTTGGGCTAGGTTGAGTTGAAGCCCATAAGATCTCGAAACCTAGTCATGGTTCTGGCACGTGGATAGCTAATTTCCACACACCCCTGTCCATGGCTAGTTCATTGGTGATATTCCAGCCCTTCAGGTCTCTCTTTATGGACTCCTCTCATGTTAAGTTTGGTCAACTCATTATCAGCAGACATTATCCTTTGGCTATGCACCGGCGCTTCTGGAGGTCTGCGTTGTATATGCCCAAACCATCTCAGACAATGTTGGACAAACTTCTCTTCAATTGGTGCTACCCCAACTTTATCATGTATATCATCATTTCAGATCTGATCCTTTTTTGTGGGGCCACATATCCATCTCAGCATGAACATCTCTGCTACACCTAACTATTGGACATGTCGCCTTTTAGTTGTCCAACATTCTGCGCCATATAACATTGCAGGTCGAATCATAGTCCTATAGAGCCTGCCTTTTAGCTTTTGTGTCAGTCTCTTGTCACAGATGACGCCAGAAGCTTGGCGCTACTTCATCCATCCGGCTTTGATTCGATGGCCCACATCTTCATGAATATCACCATCCTTCTGCAGCATTGATCCTAAATACCAGGTGTCCGTCTGAGGCACCACCTACCCATCAAAATTAACCTCCGCGTGCCTAGTAGTATTGAAACCACACCTCACATACTCAGTTTTAGTCGACCAAGCCTAAAACTTTTTGATTCTAAAGTCTGTCTCCACAACTCTAACATTCTATTAACCCCCGTCCTACTATGGTTTGACTAGCACCACATCGTCCGCAAAGAGCATACACCAGTGGATATCTCCTTGTATATCCCTTGTGACCTCATCTATCACCAATGCAAAAAGATAAGGGCTCAAAGTTGATCCTTGGTACAGGCTTATTTTAATTGGAAAGCCATCATCGTCGCCATCACTTGTTCGAATACTTGTCACAACATTATCATATCATACATGTCCTTGATGAGGGTAATATTCTTTGTTGCGACTTTATGTTTCTCCAAGGCCCACCACGTGACATTCCATGGTATCTTATCATAGGCCTTCTCCAAGCCAATGAACACCATATGCAGGTCTTTTTGCTCCCCGTATCTCTCTATAAGTTGTCGTACCAACTACCAAGAAAATAGCTTCCAGGGTCGACCTCTCGGGCATGAAACCAAACTGACTTTTGGTCACGCTTGCCATTCTTCTTGATCAATGCTCAATGACTCTATCCCATAGCTTCACTGTATGGCTCATCAGCTTAATTCCATGGTAATTAGTACAACCTTGGACATCCCCCTTATTCTTGAAGACTGATACTAATATATACACCGCCTCCATTCTTTGGGCATCTTGTCTGGACGAAAAATGAGGTTAAAATGCTTAGTTAGCCATACTATCGCTATATCTCCAAGGCATCTCCACACCTGAATGGGGATACAATCAAGGCCCTTGGCCTTGCCTCCTTTCATCCTTTTTAATGTCTCCCTGACCTCCGACTCTTAGATTCTTCAGACAAAATGTTCGTTGGTGTCATCAAAGGAGTCATCCATCTCAATGGCCGAGCCCTTATTCTCTCCATCGAACAGTTTTTTTGAAGTACTCTCGCTATCTATTCTTGATCTCCTCGCCCTTCATCGGACGTCAATCTGCTCCATCCTTAATGCATTTGTCTTGGTTGACATCCCTTGTCTTCCTCTCTCGAATCTTGGCCATCTTATAGATGTCTCTTTCGCCTTCCCTCGTGTTTAAACGCTGGTAGAGGTTCTCATACGCCGACCCCTCGCTTCACTCATAGCTCGCTTTCCAGTCTTCTTTGCCACTTTGTACTTCTCAATGTTGTTTGCACTCCTATCCAGGTGTAGGCGTCTGAAATAATCGTTCTTCTCATTAATAGCCTTCTGAAATAATCCAGGTGTAGGCGTCTGAAATTATCCAGGTGTAGGTGTCTGAAATAATCCAGGTGAAGGCGTCCGAAATTATCCAGGTGTAGGCGTCTGAAATAATCGTTCTTCTCATTAATAGCCTTCTGAAAATTATCGTTCCACCACTAAGGGCCAATTCATTTGAGGCTTATGGCTGGCTGTGGAAATAAGCTCAAGCTGCCCCCTCCCCAGCTTATTCTAGAAGCCCAACCTAAAATTTTATTTTAGAAGCCTACTAGTTAACACTTAATTAATAGACTCCTAAAATAAAAAGTTAGATTGGGATTATAGAATAAGATGGGGAGGGAGCAGCTAATTTCCACAGCCAGCTATTAGCCCTAAAAGAACTGGCCCCAAGTATCTGTAGCTTCTCTTCTACTTCCCCTGGTCACCCCAAACTCCTCTAAAGCCACCTTCCGTACGTAAATCGCCATCTGCATCCACATATTGTTTGCATCACCTCCTTCCTCCCAAGAGCCCTCCCTAATAACCCTCTCCTTGAAAGCCTAAGGTGCCTCCCCCTTGAGCTTCCACCACTTTGTTCTCGCGACTTTGACGTGATTATCACAATGGACACGTATCCGGAAGCTGAAGTCAGCCATCACAAGCTTATGTTGAGGGACAACACTCTCTCCAAGTATCACCTTACAATCTAGGCAAGCATGCCTGTCTTATCTTCTTGAGAGGACGAAATCAATCTGGCTAGAGTGTTGACCACTACTAAAAGTCACTAGATGGAATTCTCTCTTTTTAAAGAGGGTGTTAGCTACGATCATGTTGTAGGCTAAAGCAAAGATCAAGACATTCTCATCTTGATTTCTGCTGCTATAACCAAAGCCCCCATGTTACCCCTTCAAAACCTGTGTTAGATGTACCCACGTGACCATTGAGATCTCCTATGAAGAGCTTCTCCCCAATAGGTACACTCCTAACCAAGTCCTCCAGGCCTTCCCAGAACTCCCTCTTGGTACTCTCATTGTGGCCTACTTGCGGGGCATACGTGTTGATAATATTAAGTGAGTCCCCAGCGACCAGCTTGACTAGGATAATCCACCCCCCTTGCCTCTTGACGTCTATCACTCCATACTTGAGGCTCTTGACGTCTATCACTCCATACTTGAGGCTCTTGTAGATCAAGATGCCCACTCCATTTTGTTTGCAGTTGCCCCGTGTACCACAACTTGAAGCTGGTATCCTCTACCTCCTTCGCCTTCTGTCCCTTCCATTTGGTTTCCTGGAATAGGATATCAACACCTCTCCTCATCTTATCAACTAACTCCTATAACTTACCCGTCAGGGACCCTATGTTCCAGCTGATTCTACTTGGCTCGGCTAGCTTCCTTACTCTTTGCACTCGTCGAGTCAAATGCAAAAACCCTTGCTCACTTTTCACTACACCCAGGCGTCAATGTAGCACGCCATTAAGGATGCGACGACCTGATCCTTGCTCACTTATAACCATATCCAGATCAAGATATGGCGCGCCACCATGGGGGTGACGACCTGGCCCATGCTCATTTAAGACCACACCCGGGTTTCCTTGTACCATTTGTGAAAAATAGAGCTTCCCTAAGCTCAGGTAGTACAGTCCCATTATTAAACAATATTATGTGTATTTCCAAAGCTTTACTTACTATAAGAATGTATTGGTTCTTTGCTGACATTTATAGTGCCTAATATTCTGATAAGTGCAGAAGACAGAGAAAGCGAGCTTTGCAGATTTTTGTGGAAATGAAGTGCTTCAGGTGCGAGCATATGGTCAAGCATATATTGGTCTTGGAGTAAATATCAGGTTTGTCAGCACTACCCGTGTTGTTATGAATTAACTTATTGGATATAGACCTAGTGACTAGTGTTCAACTTCACCCCCTCTTGCTTAGAAAATTATCTTTTCACTTGTAATTCCACAACCCATTAGGTTCTTTGTTTGCCTCATTTTTTATCTTGCTGAGATCACATTGTTCATCTGTCACGGTTGTGGGCATCCACCACGAGGCACACAAAAACTATCAAGCCAGGCACACGATAATTTTATTAAGATCAGCATTAGTTGTGTTTACTTGCTGTAGAGTAAGACAGGGTTAGTTTCCTTTTGTTAGAATAGGCTGTAGGACTGGCTCCATTTTACAAAAGGGGGCAGGCATCATTTTCATTCAGCAACAACAGTAACAAAAAAACCCTTAGTACCAAGCAAGTGCCAGTGCCTGTCCTCAATCTTCCGACTCGTACCGATCCATGCATATGTTTGATGTATCATGGTAGACAGTCTAATCAAGTTTTGGACGGTTATAGCATTGATTGCATTTCTACTGCTGATCGCCCTGCAACCACAGCGTTTTTCTTAGTGGTAGGACTGATCCTAGAAAGTTAAACTGGTCGGTGATGGCTTGATTATTTTTCGTTTTTCACTTGTTTCCCTAGATCCATGTGTTCACTTCCCCACACATAGACAAGTGCTACGAAATTGTTGTTCAAGTAAGTATTGTGCTATGCTTCACTCAAGAATCAAAAGCTACTGCTTCTGAGAATTTTTTGATGGATATCGCCCTTCAGTGCCGGAATCTATTATAGCCATACTGTCTTAGCTTGAGGCATGATCAGATGACGGCTAGATATTTATGCTTATGCCTTGTGATGTATTCCAGCCTGGTCTTTTTCAGTTTCATAGTACTGCAACTCATTTCTCTCTTTAATAGGAGTGGTCGTTTCATCCTACAATCACCAAAGAATATCTTACCTCCTTCCGCTCTGCTGGATTGGGAAGAAGCTCTAAACAAAGGCAGTAACACAGCGACTGAGATTTTCTCAAGCTTAAGGACTAGGAGCATCCTCCATCTGCTTGTATCTACTGGAAGTTTTTTTGGCCTCAAGGTTGTCAACTGTCCTAATAATATCGTGATGTCTTTATTTCTGAATTTTATTAGCAGGTGCAGTATTATAATCCCTCTATATCTAAGAGAACATTACTGTGGGATGCGTGCAGTTGCACTTTTGCCACTTTAACCAACTATATTATATATTACTAGAAATAACTAGATTGGGCCATGTGAAAATATCAGAATCATAAGTTGATTTGTCATGAAAATACTTAAATAATACTCCCTCCGTTCCAAAATAATAAGGTGTATTAGTTTTTTCGAAAGTCAAACATGTGCGCATGTTTGACCAAGTTAATAGAAAAAAATACCAATATCTACAGTACCAAATTTGTATCATTAGACCCATCATGAAAAGTACTCCCTCCGTAAACTAATATAAGAGCGTTTAGATCATTAAAGTAGTGTTCTAAACGCTCTTATATTAGTTTACGGAGGAAGTATTTTCATATTTTATTTATTTTGTATTGTAAATGTCAATATTTTATTCTAAAATCTTGGTCAAACATACACAAACTTGCATGAAAATCGGTACACCTTATATTCTGGAACGGAGGGAGTATGTATCATATGTGGGGCTGGGGTACATTCTATAATTATGTATTCGTAGAGTTCACAAAAGAAACGACTTTGTATGGAATACCAATTGGGTACATTCGATGTTTTCTGGTTCAAGCATATTCCTCTGGTCCCACAGATTTCCACTTCTCCCCATTCCCTCTCGCAGGATTAGTTTTATCTCTTATGTTATATAGAAAAACATGTGTGTAATGTGCACTAAATGATAAATGTGTGCACATAATTACTACTCCCTCCATTCCCTTTTGTAGTGCGCATAGATTTTTTGCTCATATTCCGAAATGTAGTGCGTGCATGCTGGTTTTGACAAGTTACCCCTTGCATGGAAACCAGGGACACACTGCAGTGCTTGCACATGGGTGTGGGCAGAACGTGCATGCAGGGTCATTTTGGTACAAAGTACAGCTCCAGCTCATTGCATTGGTATAAGAGCTAGCAACTATGCGCACTATAAATTGAAACAGAGGGAGTACAATATACCACCTCCCTTCCAGTTTTAAGGCCTGCGTGTATTTTTAGGTCGCTAATTTTATCAATGTAATACAAGTTATATGCCACAAAAAGTATTATCATAAAATTTGTAGTCGAATGAGTTTCTAATGGTGTACTTTTTGTGATATATAACCCATATTAAGTTGATCAAATTAACGATCTAGAGATACGCACAGGCCTTACAAACCAGAAGGGGGGTAGTTTATCTTTGCTGTGCTGTTAATGTTGTAGACTCGGGATACCATGCTCAGTCAGTAAGCAGGAAGAAAGTGGACTCCAGTCTGGCAGCATCTGGAAGGAAAGAGTAGTAGCATATTAGCAAGGTCTAGGGAGTTTGGCGTTGCCCATTTCCTGAAGAAAATAGAAGTATTATTTACTTCTCGTTGCCCTCTTGTACTGACACATGCGGCCAGGGTTCTCCAGCCCTTGCCACATCTTCCTGCGATGGTGCCTAAGCGCCCACCTTTCAATCTATCCAGCTCCTCCCACCAGCTGTTTTCTGTTCAGCAACTTGTGTGATTTTGTATTAGAAATGTTTGAGGCCGAGAACAATTCGTGTGGTTTTGTATTAGACATCGTAGCCTTGAACTATCAGCAGGCTAGGCCAAAGCCAAACAGAACATTATTTATATTTACCATATACTCTTTTATTTTATTTTTTTGGGGGGGGGGGGGGGAGGGGGCCTTCTTTAAGCTGGGCCCATGATCAGGTCTATCTTTTGTCAGGGATTTTGAATCAAGGATAACTGTATTAATGGCAAATAACCTCCAGGGCATGTAACTTGTTTGAGATCACTATTTACATCCTTATACAGCTGCTGTGTGTTCTGCTGATAAGTGTCTCGGCTGTATTAATACAATTGCCATTCTCTTATACATGACCTGTATAAGTGCGTGAATATTTCTTTGCTCCAGATATTAAGTGATCAAATTCTGTTGTTTTTATTCCAGGTTTATGAGCAGTCTCAGGGTACTCTAAAGATTCCAGAGGCCATATTACATGGTTCAGATCTGATGGTTATGGGATTTCCACAATGCGCAAATGCCTATTATCTGTTGATGCAACTTGATAAGGATTTCAGGCCTGTTTTTCATTTGCTTGAAACACAGTCTGATGCAAGCAATAAGTTTAATGCAAATATAGATGCCAAAGAAGCCATGAGGGTAAACAAGATTGATGTTGGGCAGATGGAAAAAATAAAATATGAGAAGAATTCAAACCCTTTTGATGCCAAACTGCATTCCCTACAAAGTATAGAGAACTGTGATGACATGATGGACAATCAACTTCTCATTCAGAATAGTGTTGATCCTCTTCCGCTGCTGCCTGCTTGTTCACCATCGTTTTCATCTATTGTTGATGAGACCTTCGAATGTGAACATGGTTCTAGTTTGCCTTCTGCTTCTCCTGTGCGCTCTCTTTCACTTGGCCCTCAAGGCGTAAGCACCAGAACTATTTCACAGATGCAGGATGGGGCCTTGTCTCATGCCCAAGCTAATAATACCTCAATAGTTCGTCCTGGTGTCGGTGTGAACAGCTATTTCCCAACTAGTTTGAGCCATTTACAGAGTACAAACGCCTTTTCGTCCTCTAATCCTGTAAGAAATTCATCTGCTATCAAGTTGTCAAACTCTAAACCTAATCATGACCTGAGTTCATTGAGCTCTCCAAGTGAGCATGGTATTGCAGATGGAAATAAACCATTTCAACTCGCCCCTTCAAGCACGTTGCCTGCTCATTTGGTTCGATCTTCACCTGCCATTGAAGGTATTTATGCAAAGGTGTCTTTTTTTGCTAGATCACCTAGGAGGAACTAGGTTACTTTCATCAATAGGGGAAATAAGCACCCAAATTTGAGTTGAAGAGGACTGAAACCTGGGTGATGGGGTTGTACTAGTAGTCTAGTACCATGGTTAAAAAAGCGCTAGGCGTTCTTCCTTCGCTAAAAGATAATTTAATTTAGCGGCTCTTTCTAAAAGGCGTGAATGCAAATAAAAAACATCCCCTGGATAAGCTTCACGGCCTTTTGCCACTGCCTTGCACATTTCTGACCAAAGCATAGGCTTATGCGCAATTAAGCGCTAGGCGTTTTGCTATGGCCTAGAGCCTAGGCGTGCCTTTTTTAACTATGACTAGTACTCCCTCTGTAAAGAAATATAAGAGTAGTGATCTAAATGCTCTTATATTTCTTTAAGGAGGGAGTACTACCCAGTACCCACACTTCCCACCAGCTGTTCTAGGCTCAGTTCCTGTATTTACGAAACTTTTGTCTGTTAAATTAGATAAGGTTGCATTACCATTACAAATGTGTTTATCTTACTTGTGCAATTGACAGGATTAGGGAAGGCCATCACCGTAGGATCTGATTGTGCACCTAGAAAGCGCTCTCTTTCAGATTTCCTGCTAGATCTCCCTTCACTGCAAGGACTGAAATCCGGTGAGCCAAGTAAGCGAAGAAGAATATCAGAATCGGCACAGAGTTCCCTTCCTTTGCAGACATACTCTTCTAGTTCACAATCAGGAACCAGCCTCACTCATGGAAATAATATTCTTGCCGAAAGAAATAATTGTGTTCCAGCAACTGTGTATGCTTCAGTGCTACTACATGTAATAAGGCACTGTTCGCTATGCATCAAGCATGCTCAACTAACTGCCCAGATGTATTCTAGTGCCATTCCATATGTCGAAGAAGTGGGCATGCGATCACCATCCTCAAATATTTGGTTCAGGTTACCGTTTGCTCAAGATGATTCTTGGAAACACATATGCTTACGCCTTGGGAAGGCTGGAAGCATGTCATGGGACGTTAGGATAAATGATCCACATTTCAAGGAACTTTGGGAGCTCAATGGAGGAAGCACCTCAACACCGTGGGGTGTTGGTGTACGCATAGCTAACACATCTGAGATGGATTCACATATCTCTTTTGACGCGGATGGTGTTGTTTTAACTTATAGCACTGTTGAGGCAGACAGTGTTAAGAGGCTTGTGTCAGATTTACAACGGCTTGCCAATGCACGTGTATTTGCTCGTGGAATGAGGAGATTGATCGGTGTAAAACTTGATGATAAGCTAGATGACAACCATATATCTGTGGGGATGAAATCACAGTCTGTTAATAAAGGCCATAGTGATGCTGACAGGCTATCTGAACAGATGGGAAAGCCATTCAGGATTGAAGCTGTTGGCCTAATGAGCTTTTGGTTCAGCTATGGCCATATGCCAATGGTTCACTTTGTTGTCGAATGGGAAACTGCTAAGGAAGGTTGCACAATGCATGTTTCTCCTGACCAACTTTGGCCACACACAAAGGTCCGTTCATGCTTACTCTATGTTTCGAAAGAGCATACCTGAGATGAGTACAAGCAAATGATATGAATCTTTCAACATGGCAAAGTTTATAACTAGTGCTTTTTAACTCATCCTTACGCTATGTTAGAAACAACATACTCCCTCGGTTCCTAAATATAAGCCTTTTTATAGATTTCAATATGTACTACATACAAAGCAAAATGAGTGAATCTACACTCTAAAATACGTCTATACACATCCGTATGTAGTTCATATTGGAATATCTAAAAGGGCTTATATTTAGAAATGGAGGGAGTACATGAGATGAATACAAGTAAATGATGTATAAATCTTTTAACATGTTAAAGTTTATAGGAGTACTAATATTTTTGTAACTCATATGTTTATAAGTAGTAGTAGTAGTAGTAGTAGTGGTAGCAATAATAATAATATAATTACGTATGTATCAAGAAAAAATGGCAGAATAATTTCCGGCGGCCGTCTTGAAAACAAAACCAAGTTCCCACTTCCTAGTGCCTACATTTCTACATGTTTCTTGTAGTGCGTTGTTTAGCCTCTTAGTTCCTAATGAATCAGAACACAACAACTTCTGTCGGACTAAATTGCATTTCGTATTTCACAGGTTGACAACTCAATTCTCTATGAATTGTGTGCATTCTCCTTTTCAGTTCAATTTCCTGTTGAAAATAATTTCTTCTACATTTCATCTTTCTTTGTCTTTTGACAATTGTGTACAGGTGTAGCTTATTATGAAAGTTTCAAGGATAGCAGTACTTAATTTATTTATTCGACATGTTCTTTCTGTACTGTCAAATGTGCTGTTCCAGTTGACCTCTTGGCATCGGCCATTCTGTTTCTTTAATTGATCTTGTTATCATGTTGATTAAATGCAGTTTTTGGAGGATTTCGTGAATGGTGGTGAGGTTGCATCCTTCTTGGATTGTATTCGGCTAACAGCAGGACCTTTACTTGCTCTTGGGGGTGCAATTCGTCCTGCTCGGATGCCTGTAACAGTTTCGACTGGGTACAGCTCAATGCCAAAGCAAACTAATAATGTCCCCTCCCAGGGGCCACTAGCAAATGGTTTATCTGCAACAACTATGCATCATGCATCTGCCCCATCAAATGCTACGGCACATTTGGGTGGTCATACTCTTCATACTGCTGCCATGCTCTCCGCTGCTGGACGGGGTGGACCTGGACTCGTTCCTAGTTCATTGCTGCCTTTTGATGTTTCCGTCGTGCTTCGGGGCCCATACTGGATACGCATTATATATCGCAAGAAGTTTTCTGTTGACATGCGTTGCTTCGCCGGGGATCAGGTTTGGCTACAGCCCGCAACCCCTCCTAAGGGTGGGCCTTCAGTTGGCGGGTCATTGCCATGTCCGCAATTTAGACCTTTCATAATGGAGCATGTTGCTCAAGGTCTAAATGCTCTTGAACCTGCTTTCATGAATGCTACACAGCCTGGTCCACTCTTAAATACTAGTGCTGGAGCTCCACAATCTGCTCCTGTTGCAAACCGTTTAAATGCCACCCCGGGTGTTGCTATGTCCAGGCCAACTTCTAGTGTTGCCAACCATGTAGCAGCTAGTTTGAGTCGAGCAGGAAATGCCATGTTGTCTTCTTCAGGTCTTGCTTCAGGGATTGGTGGAGCCTCTGTGCGACTAACGCCTGGAACTGGCCTTCCTGTTCATATGAAAGGAGAACTAAACACAGCCTTCATTGGGCTTGGGGATGATGGTGGCTACGGTGGTGGTTGGGTTCCGTTGGCAGCTCTCAAGAAGGTGTTAAGAGGGATTCTTAAGTACCTTGGAGTTCTATGGTTGTTTGCACAGTTGCCTGAACTTCTGAAAGAGATATTGGGGTCAATTTTGAAGGACAACGAAGGGGCTCTTTTGAATTTGGATCAAGAGCAGCCTGCACTGCGGTTCTATGTGGGGTAAGATTATTATTATGGCGATGATGATAATAAAAATAAATAATAAAATAAACTAATGTATTGTTTCGTTGAGAAACTGAAGTCTATTATCAGATTCTCATTTCGTAAATCATTGTTGTTCGCTCTTCCATATGGAATGTTAGTAATGGTAAATTTCTATGTGCAATCTAACATATCGAGTTTTCCCTTATTATCATTGGATAATAGTGCCCTTTCCTAGCTATATTCTGTTTATGCAGGATCTTGAAATATTACATTACATTACATGCATCATCCTTCTTAATTTCCCACCATGCATTAAATTGCTAATATGCTATTTTTGTTTACGTCCAAATACTTTATATATTTACTGAATATGGGTATTGTACTGATGTATTATTTATTTTCTGCATCAACCCATAATTCTTCGAGAATAGGCCAGAATTACAAAGGAAACTGATCATTTACTGAAAATGCTTCTTTCTTTGCTTTCTTTTCAGTTTGAAGTTTGACAATTTATATTTCTGATACATTATTTTCCGTCGTCCTTCTTGTAGAGGTTATGTATTTGCAGTCAGTGTCCATCGGGTTCAACTGCTTCTACAAGTTCTGAGTGTTAAGCGGTTTCACCACCAGCAACAGCAACAGCAAGCTCAGAGCAATGCTCAGGAGGAGCTGACATCTGCCGAGATCAACGAGATATGCGATTATTTCAGCAGGCGTGTTGCCTCTGAACCATATGATGCTTCAAGAGTTGCTTCTTTTATCACTTTGCTTACATTACCTATATCGGTGCTGAGAGAATTTTTGAAGCTGATTACTTGGAAGAAAGGGTTTTCCCAGGCTCATGGTGACATTGCAACTGCTCAGAGGGCTCGCATTGAGCTTTGTTTGGAAAATCACTCGGGATCAGCTTCAGATGATAGAACAGAAAGCTCTTTAGCTAAGAGCAATATTCATCATGATAGAGCCCACAGTTCAGTAGAGTTTGCTCTCACGTTTGTACTTGACCATGCGCTCATTCCTCACATGAACGTAGCTGGTGGAGCTGCCTGGCTTCCGTATTGTGTATCCGTGAGACTGAGGTATTCTTTTGGAGACAATAGCCATATATCGTTCCTTGCAATAAATGGGAGCCATGGTGGGAGAGCTTGCTGGCTGCAGTCTGAAGATTGGGAGAGATGTAAGCAGAAGGTGGCGAGGGCAGTGGAGACTGTGAATGGGACCCCTGCTGTTGCAGAACCCGGCCAAGGAAGGCTGCGAATGGTTGCTGAGATGATACAAAAGCAACTCCAACTTTGTCTACAGCAGCTCAGAGACGGACCACTTTCGGCTGGCTCAACTGCTTCATGAGATAACAAATTAGCAATTTAGAGCCAGGTTAGATAAATTTTGTTGTAATTCCCTGGAGATGGCTGTGTTGAAATTTGGCATTCGATAGCAGAATGCTGGAGCCCCAAAGAAAAGAAAAGAAATGCAAGCATGTCTATTGGCGGTTCGTGCCAGGGACAGCGGCTCTGAGGCGACAGCTTGCTGATTTATATGGCAATTTTGTACAGCAAAAGCATGTTGTGGGGGTTCTTGGTCACAAGCTGTCTCTGGCGCTGTCAGTTTGGTAGACAAGGATGGATTCGGTTTAGGAGGCGTGGTGTACATTACATATGGTATTCTTACTTGGACTGACATTCTGTTTGCCTGTAAATCTAAGAGACTTACCTAATTGTATCTGGGAATTCCCCAGGGAAAGATGGTTTGTGTTTGGAATGTTACATGTAGCAAATGAAGTTGCTTGAACCCCCCCTTATGATTCTTCTTTTGCTAGTGTGACGTTCAACAGTGCGTGTTCACCGCTAATATGACTTGCACATAATTTGGTAGATGTACAATTATTCTGTATTATTACTTGTTTGCTAGCTTCCTCATGCCTGTGGGATGGGTTGCCAGTAAAATAAGGTCTCAAGACTGAATAGGTATACCAGAGCCTCGAATTGGACCAACTCCCAATGCTTTTGAGTTGGGACTTTTGTTTTCCCGTGCTCAACTACTCAAATGGTCAGCGCGTGTGCGGGTGGACGAGAACACCGGCCAAACGCGTGCATTCAGTGCCCGACGCATTTCCGGGTTTGTGTCCAACGCGTTCACTCGGTGTCCGCCGCAGCCCTATATGTCGGTCATCCAACGACCACCTGTGGTCGTAGTCAATGTGGCCATCTAACTTGGCCACACGTCTGCTCGGTGTCCGCCGCGGCCTCATCTGTTGTTCGTTCAACGACCATCCACGATCGTAGTCAATGCGGTCACCTAATTTGGGCCCGCATTAAAGCGTGTGGAAGCATTCAAGTCCTTGTTTTTTTTAATGTAAGCGTGCAGGGGGCCAACCTCATCCACTTCTCCTCCTCATCCACATGTGGTCACCCTCGCTCCCTTGCCAAAGATAGCAAAACCCTAGCTCGCCATTGGTTTCTTCAGCAAGGGCAAGCTCGACGCCGGCGCGAGCTCGCCATGGGCTTCTTCGGCAAGGGCAAGCTCGATGCCGGTGCCAGCTCGTCCCGCGCGCCACTTTCGCCATCGCCAGAAGCCTTCGAGATGGAGCTGCGTGCGGCCAGGGGTCGACGGCCACGGGACCGGCTTTACGGGCCTGTTTGATTTGTTTCCTGAGCTTTGTGCCTGGAACAGGACGCAGCCTGGCTTTAGCCTGGATTTTTTTTTTGTTTTCGTGCCTGGTCAGGCTGCCGTAGAGTATGGGTGTTTGGTTGTTGCCTGGCCTGGAAAAGAATTAATAATGTATGCTAGTACTGTTATATGTCCAGAAGCACAGGAAACATCAAAACAAGCATTGATTAGTACTATCAGGCAGCTGCCATGCGTCCTTCTTTCAGCGCCTCGCCGAGGCTAAGCAGCGTGCCGGGGCACACTCCATGCTAACTATGTTGTCAAGGTCACCAGGCCAGGCTAGCATGTGCTTTTCCAGGGTATCAACCAAACAAGCAACAGGCACTTTTCAGGCAGGCTCCAGGCTAGGCTTAGCTCACCGTGGACACCATCCAAACACGCCCTACATCCCGGTGCACCGCGCACACTAGCACTGGCATTACCGCCAGCAGCTGTCGTGGCCGTACGTTAACCTCTCCCACGGCTAGCACCTTGACCCGCACCGCATTCCGGTGCCGACGTCGCCGCGAGCGCACACAGAGGAGGTGATGATGGGTACCGTGATTAATACCTTTACCACCTCGGCTTCGCGGCTACAACTCCACGCAGATGATGCGGCAACATGCCTCGTGGCACTAGAGGCTCCCACACCTCGACCCACTGACCCGGCTGGCACCAGCGCGTCTCCTCCAACCATCGAGGTCCGTTTGGACAACGCGGATCGGCCCCATGGGCATGGCGGGCACCACCTACCAAGGGGGCTAGTTCCGAAGGATCCCAGATCCCTAGATCTGCCTCCGACCAACGATATGTCCAATCATGAGCCCAACCCGTTCGATCATGAGTCTCAGTATGATGAGTGTCGCTCCCACAATCATGTGCATCGTTCACACTTTGTAGTACTCTGAAGATGGACTTTCCTAAGTTTGATGGGGAGGATTACTAGGTCTGGATTCACAATTTTGAGTTATATTTTGAGATTTATACGGTCTCAGATCACATGAAGATCAAGTTTTGCCTCTCTGAATTTTGTGGGCAATGCTGCACTCTAGCTGAAGATAGTTGAGAAACACAAATGATTCCTAAACAAGGAAAAGTTGTGCGAGGCAGTTTAGGCTAGGTTTTTTTTCGGGAACAATTTAGGCTAGGTTGGGCAAGGATATACACAAAAATTACGTGAGACAAATCTTATTCTTAAGTCGAATTTGAGGTTCCGTGCTACCAAATTTTGTTAGCCGATCCCAACACACATGAGGTTTGTTTGTAGTACACTATGTAGGGTTATGTCCAGAGATTCGTACTGCTGTTGTTCTACATCATCCCGAGGATGTGGATGCTGCTAGTTGTTTGGCTCTCTTGCATGAAGTGGAGTAGAAGAATGACACACTATCTGACGCACTGAAGTAATCGTCGCGTGTGTTCTCCAAAAGTTACTCGTCCTCGGAGAAGCACAAGTCTCCAGCAACCTCAGATGAATTGCACAAGTTGTCTGAGAAGATGCAGGCAATGAGGGTGTACCACAAGGTGAAGAACTTGTGCTTCACTTGCGGGAATCCATGGGCACGGGGACACAAGCTCCACGATGAAGCCCCTATTCATGTCATGGAAGAATTGCTTGAGGTACTTCAATTGGACCAACCCCATGATCCCAACATTTGACTGGCTCCAGCTCAGACGAGGATGTCATGATGATGACCAAATCGATGATGCCTAATATATCTACCCAATGTCGCATCACATGCGTCTGCACGACATTATTGAGCAGAGAAACGTGTTGATCCTGGTTGATTTAGGGGTCAATTGCTCGTTTGTGGATGCTGCACTTGTCGAGGAGCTAGCCCTTCTAACTCAAGACATTGATGCAACTACACATGTAGTTGCTGGAGGAGCTAAAAAAGTGGCCCAATTGTCCTGGTGGACACTGGGTTTTACCTTCCATCAAGATGTGAAAGTGATTCCTCTGGGTTGTTATGACTTGATTATTGGTGGCTTGGTGCTGATTGGTTGGAGGATCATAGTCCTATGTGAGTTCACTAGCACAAGCGTTGGATGCGATTGACTCATCAAGGGCATCACATCACATTGGTGGGTCTTCATGACAAGCCACATGCCTCATGTCACTTGGTATCAGCGCGTAAGCCTCAAGGTCTATTACGCCGAGTTGTAGTTCAACATGTTGTTTGGGTGTGAATTCTTAACCAAGAACATAATCTTTGCACCATGGAATTAACATAAATCACTGCAACACTAGTTCCACTAGAAGTGCAACAGGTCTTGGGTGAGCTTAGTGATTTAGGAACCTACATCCCTACCACCTCGGCGACCCCATAATCATTAGATTATGTTGGTTATGGGTTCACATACTGTCAGCGTACGACCGTATAGTTACACCCCACAACAATATTCAAAGACAATTCAAAGAGATAATGTGCAATGGTACCATTCGATTGAGCTCTTGTCCATTTGCATTGACAGTCTTATTTGTGCTTGTCGTGGAGGTTTTGTATTGATTATTGGCAACTTAATGCAATTACGGTAGCAAACATCCAATGCCAATTGGTGATGAGTTTCTTGGGACATGTTTGGTTCAAATTTTGAACAGTACCTGCATGGCATACACTTCTCAACCCAGCCTGGTTGAGCAAAAATTGGCCCTAATGCGCCATCTACAAGTTATTTGGTTGCCTGCATCTAGGGTCCCTGCATTAGGTAATACGCAAGTGCACTTTGTTTGGTTGCCTGCATTGGCCCAAGCGGCACATGGACATGATGTTTGGTTGCACGCATGAGGTATGATTAAGAGCTAGCACTTGCACTTAGCACATGATAACCGACAAGTATAGGGGATCACAACAGTTTTTGAGGGTAGAGTATTCAACCCAAATTTATTGGTTCGACACAAGGGGAGCTAAAGAATATTCTCAAGTATTAGCAGCTGAGTTGTCAATTTGACCACACCTAAAAGACTTAATATCTGCAGCAAGTATTTAGTAGCAAAGTAATATGGAAGTAACAGTAACGGTGGCAAACGTAACAGTAGTAGTTTCGTAGCAATTGTAACAGTAGCAGCGGAAAAGTAACGAAGCAAAGATCAATATGTGAAAAGCTCATAGGCAATGGATCAATGATAGATAATTATGTCAGATGGCATTCATCATGAAACGGTTATAACATAGGGTGACATAGAACTAGCTCCAATTCATCAATATAATGTAGGCATGTATTCCGTATATAGTCATACATGCTTATGGAAAAGAACTTGCATGTCATCATTTGTCCTACCCTCCCGTGGTAGCGGGGTCCTATTGGAAACTAATGGATATTAAGGCCTCCTTTTAATAGAGTACCGAACCAAAGTATTAGCGCTTAGTGAATACATGAACTTCTCAAACTACGGTCATCACCGGGAGTGGTCCCGACTATTGTCACTCCGGGGTTGCCGGATCATAACACGTAGTAGGTGACTATTGACTTGCAAGATAGGATCAAGGACACAAATATATTCATGAAAACATAATAGGTTCAGATCTGAAATCATAGCACTCGGCCCCTAGTGACAAGCATTAGGCATATCAAAGTCATAGCAACATCAATCTTAGAACATAGTGGATACTGGGGATCAAACCCTAACAAAACTAACTCGATTACATGGTAAATCTCATCCAACCCATCACGGTCCAGCAAGCCTACGATGAGATTACTCATGCACGGCGGTGAGCATCATGAAATTGGTGATGGAGGATGGTTGTTGATGATGATGGCGACGGATTCCCCTCTCCGAAGCCCCGAACGGACTCTAGATCTGCCCTCCTGAGGAAGAACAGGGCTTGGCGGCGGCTCCATATCGCAAAACGCGATGAATCCTTCTCTCTGATTTTTTTCTCCCCGAACGTGAATATATGGAGTTGGAGTTGAGGTTGGTGGAGGTCCAGGGGCCCACAAGGACGGATGGCGCGCCCCAGGGGGGTGGACGCGCCCCCACCCTTGTGGCCAGGGTGTGGGACCCCTTCACTTGATTCTTTCGCCAATATTTTTATTAATTCCAGAAATCATCTCCGCGAAGTTTCAGGCCATTCTGAGAACTTTTATTTCTGCACAAAAATAACACCATGGCAATTCTACTGAAAACAACGCCAATCTGGGTTAGTTCCATTCAAATCATGCAAGTTAGAGTCCAAAACAAGGGCAAAAGAGTTTGGAAAAGTAGATACGACGGAGACGTATCAACTCCCCCAAGCTTAACCCATTGCTTGTCCTTAGGCAATTCAGTTGAAAACTGAAACTGATAAAGAAAAACTTTTACAAACTCTTTTTGATCTTGCTGTTGCAAATATGTAAAGCCAACATTCAAGTTTTCAGCATAGATTATGAACTAACCATATTCACAATAACATTTAGGTCTCACATTTACCCACATCAATGGCATAATCAACTAGCGAGCAATAATAATAAATCTCGGATGACAACACTTTCTCAAAACAATCATGATATGATATAACAATATGGTATCTCGCTAGCCCTTTCTGAGACCGCAAAACATAAATGCAGAGCACCCCTGAAGATCAAGGACTGACTAGACATTGTAATTCATGGTAAAAAAGGATTGAGTGACAGTCATACTCAATATGAATTAATAACAATGCATACAAATGACAGTGGTGCTCTCTAACTGGTGCCTTTTATAAGAGGATGATGACTCAGCAATAAAAATAAATAGATAGGTCCTTCACAGAGGGAAGCAGGGATTTGCAAAGGTGCCAGAGCTCGAGTTTTGAAATAGAGATAAATATTATTTTGAGCGGCATGCTTTCATTGTCAACATAACAACCAAGAGATCTCGGTATCTTCCATACTACATACATTATAGGCGGTTCCCAAACAGAATGGTAAAGTTTATACTCCCCCACCACCAACAAGCACACTCCACGGCTGGTCCAAAACAACAGGTACCGTCCAACTAACAATAGTCCTTGGGGAGTTTTGTTTGAAATTATTTTGATTTGTTTTGAGCATGGGACTGGGCATCTCGGTTACCAACAATTTTCTCGTGAATGATGAGTGGAGTCCAATCATCGTGAGAATAACCCACCTAGCATGGAAGATATGGACAACCCTAGTTGGTACATGAGCGATTCGAGCATACAAAATAGATTATCATTTGAAGGTTTAGAGTTTGGCACTTGCAAATTTACTTGGAACGGCAGGTAAATACCGCATATATGAAGGTATGGTGGACTCATATGGAACAACTTTGGGTTTATGGAAGTGGATGCACAAGTAGTTGATACGTCCATTTTGCATCATGCTTTTATATTGATATTTATTACATTATGGGCTGTTATTACACATTATGTCACAATACTCAGGCCTATTCTCTCTTATTTTACAAGGTTTACATAAAGAGGGAGAATGCCGGTAATTTGGAATTCAGAAATTTGGAAAAGGAGCAAATATTAGAGACCTATTCTGCACAACTCCAAAAGTCCTGAAACTCCACGGAAGTTATTTTTGGAAATAATAAAAAATACTGAGCAAAGAAAATACCAGAGGGGGCCCACACCCTGTCCACAAGGGTGGGGGGCGCGCCCTACCCCCCTAGGCGCACCCCCTGCCTCGTGGGCCCCCTGGTGGCCCTCCGGTGTCCATCTTCTGCTATATGAAGTCTTTCGCCCAAGAAAAAAATCATAAGCAAGCTTTTGGGACGAAACTCCGCCGCCACGAGGCGGAACCTTGGCGGAACCAATCTAGGGCTCCGGCAGAGCTGTTCTGCCGGGGAAACTTCCCTCCGGGAGGGGGAAATCATCGCCATCGCCATCATCAACGCTCCTCTCATTGGGAGGGAGCCAATATCCATCAACATCTTCACCAGCACCATCTCCTTTCAAACCCTAGTTCATCTCTTGTATCCAATCTTTGTCCCAAAGCCTCAGATTGGTACCTGTGGGTTGCTAGTAGTGTTGATTACTCCTTATAGTTGATGCTAGTTAGTTTATTTGGTGGAAGATCATATGTTCAGATCCATTATGCATATTAATACCCCTCTGATTATGAACATGAATATGATTTGTGAGTAGTTACGTTTGTTCCTGAGGACATGGGAGAAGTCTTGCTATAAGTAGTCATGTGAATTTGGTATTCGTTCGATATTTTGATGAGACGTATGTTGTCTCTCCTCTAGTGGTGTCATGTGAACGTCGACTACATGAAACTTCACCATTGTTTGGGCCTAGAGGAAGGCATTGGGAAGTAATAAGTAGATGATGGGTTGCTAGAGTGACAGAAGCTTAAACCATAGTTTATGCGTTGCTTCGTAAGGGGCTGATTTGGATCCATATGTTTCATGCTATGGATAGGTTTACCTTAATACTTCTATTGTAGTTGCGGATGCTTGCAATAGGAGTTAATCATAAGTGGGATGCTTGTCCGAGTAAGGACATCACCCAAGCACCGGTCCACCCACATATCAAATTATCAAAGTACCGAACACAAATATATGAACGTGATGAAAACTAGCTTGACGATAATTCCCATGTGTCCTCGGGAGCGCTTTTCTCTATATAAGAAATTGTCCAGGCTTGTCCTTTGCTACAAAAAGGATTGGGCCATCTTGCTGCACTTTATTTACACTTGTTACTTGTTACCCATTACAAATTACCTTATCACAAAACTATCATTCTTGATAATTTCGATGCTTGCAGAGGATACCTTCTCGAAAACTGCTTATCATTTCCTACGCTCCTTGTTGGGTTCGACACTCTTACTTATCTAAAGGACTACGATAGATCCCCTATACTTTTGGGTCATCAAGACTCTTTTAGGCGCCGCTGTCGGGAGTGAAGCGCCTTTGGTAGGTGGAATTTGGTAAGGAAAAATTTATATAGTGTGCTGAAATTTACTGTCACTTGTTACTATTTGTAGGACCTTGAAGTATGTCTAGAGGGGGGGGGGTGATTAGACTACTTGACCAATAAAAACTTAACCTTTTCCCAATTTTAGAGTTTGGCAGATTTTAGCTATTTTAGGACAAGTCAAGCAATCATCACACAATTCAAGCAAGCATGCAAAGAGTGTATAGGCAGCGGAAATTAAAGCATGCAACTTGCAAGAAAGTAAAGGGAAGGGTTTGGAGGATTCAAACGCAATTGGAGACACGGATGTTTTTGGCGTGGTTCCGATAGGTGGTGCTATCGTACATCCACGTTGATGGAGACTTCAACCCATGAAGGTCTATGAGGCGCTCGAAGATCCGGATTGGCTCAATGCCATGCATGAAGAACTCAACAGCTTTGAGTACAACAAGGTGTGGAGATTGGTGCCAAGGCTAATGGGGAACCACAATGTCATTGGAACCAAGTGGATATTCAAGAACAAGCAAGATGCTCATGGGACAATAGTTCGCAACAAGGCAAGATTGGTAGCACAAGGCTACTCCCAAGTCGAGGGTATCCACTACGGTGAAACCTTTGCTCCCGTTGCTCGCGTTGGATCCATTCGTTTGTTGATTGCTTATGCTTCTCATCATAACTTTAAGTTGCAACAAATGGATGTGAAGAGTGCTTTTCTTAATGGTCCTATTAATGAGTTGGTATCAAACAACCCCCCGGGTTTGAGGATCCCTACTTCCCGGATCATGTGTATCAACTCGATAAGGCACTCTATGGCCTTAAAAAGCCCCACATGCGTGGTATGACCACCTTACCGAGTTGTTGCAAGATCGTGAATTTGAAGTTGGGAAGATCGACCCCACTCTTTTTACTAAGAAGGTCAAAGGGGAGTTGTTTGTGTGCCAACTATATGTTGATGATACTATCTTTGGTTCCCCTAACAAAGCTTTCAATGAGGAATTTGCCGCTCTCATGACCTCTAAGTTCAAGATGTCTTCGATGGGAGAGTTGATGTTCTTCCTTGGATTCAAAGTCAAACAAAGAAGAGAAGGAACCTTCATCAACCAAGCCAAATACACTCAAGACATACTAAAGAGATTCAAGCTAAGTGATGTCAAGCCGGCTTCCACTCCAATGCCCACCAAGTGCCAACTTGACATTGATCCCAATGGTAAAGCGGTGGATCAAAAGGTATATCGCTCCATGATTGGCTCCTTGCTTTACCTTTGTGCATCTAGACCGGATATCATGTTGAGTGTGGGAATTTGTGCACGGTTTCAAGCCGTACCTAAGGAAAGCCACTTTGTGATGGTCAAGCGAATCTTTCGATATTTGGATCATACCCCAAACTTTGGCTTATGGTACCCAAGAGGAGAAAACTTCAAGCTTGTAGGTTATTCGGACTCGGATTGGGCGAGAGACAAAGTGGATAGGAAGTCCACTTCCGGAGGGTGCCAATTCCTTGGTTGCTCTATGGTAAGTTGGTCTTCTAAGAAGCAAAGTTGTGTGTCTCTCTCGTCCATCAAAGCGGAGTATGTGGCGGCCGGTAGTTGTTGTGCACAACTTCTATGGATGAGGCAAACTTTAAAGGATTACAGTGTCATTTGTGACAAAGTGCCTCTTTCGTGTGACAATGAAAGTGCCATCAAGATTTCTCTCCACCCGGTGCAACACTTCAAGACGAAGCATATTGAGATTCGGTATCACTTCATCCGGGATCACATTAGGCGAGGGGAGATCGAGCTCAACTACGTCAACACTCATGATAACCTTGCAGATATTTTCACGAAGCCCTTGGATGAAGCAAGATTTCGCGAGTTAAGGCATGAGATAAATATCATTGATTCGAGCAATGTTGCTTGAACCCTTGCACACCCCACCATACTCAACTTGTTATCTTGTTTAGGTGTAGGAATGGACATAGGGGGAGTGTTGTTCTCTCAATGAACACTCCCTCCCCCAATTATGCACAAATTGATCAACTCTTTCACATTAGCCATTGTTGATGGTACTTGTGCTTCAAAGACGAGTTTTGGTCATGGGACCAAGGATAATTCTTCGCGGTGCCATACCAATTGACTCAAACATAGGTGGCTCCAGCCACCGACCTCTCTTTGGAGAGGTTGTGTTGAGTGTTTTAGTCCTTGTTGTCTCTTGTCTTCCTTTGTCGTCGAGCTTGTGTGTGTTGTCTCATGTGTCAGTGTTTCGGTGTGTCCGTTCGCTTGAAGGTTGCTATGCAAAGGCCTTTTGTTTGCTTTGTTCTTGAAAGTTGCATCCTCTTGAGCACACGGTACTACCGCGGCTTGCCACGATACTACCGCGGGAGCAGCGCACGGTACTTCCGCACCCAGTGCGGCAGTAATTTTTTACTGCCGCCTGGGGGAGCGGTACTACCGCCCACGGTGCGGTACTTCCGCCCAGGCGGTACTACCGCGATGACACGCGGTACTACCGCGTTGTCGAGGGTGCCTGGGGGTTAAGAGGGGGCAGGGGGAGTTCCAACTCCCCAATACCCATTCATCCATTTCTCCCCACGCCTCTCTCTCTCTCTCTCTCTCTCTCTCTCTCTCTCTCTCTCTCTCTCTCTCTCGCTCAAGAACGGCACCGGAGACCCTCGCCGAATCTCCGTCTCCGGCAGCTCTCCTCGGATTCCGTCCGGTGGGATCGTTCCCCACCACTCCCTCTTGCCATGGAACAAGGTTTCTCCCCAAATCCCTTTCTCTTTGGTTCGTTCTTTCGTTTCTAGGTTTTTGGGGAGATGCATGTTGTTCTTGAGATTTTAGGCCAAATCTTTGCAAGAGTCGGATGTAGGGGAGTAGTAATGCGTAGAGATTGTACCTGATATATTGCCCCGTGGTAGATTTGATCGACTGTAGTACCACTTTGTTGTCACGGTTGTGCTTAGATCCAGTGGTGGATTCGGATCTGAAACTGTGCGGTACTACCGCATCTCCTGTGCAGTACTACCGCTCGTACGGTACTACCGCTCCTAGAAGAGGTATTACCGCGCGAGACGCGGCACTAAAATTCTACTGCCGCTCCAAGACCCGGTACTACCGTGCCACCACGCAGTACTACCGTGACTAGGAGCAGCACTAAAATTTTACTACCGCGCGGCCAAGCGGTACTACCGTTGTTGTCAAATCTCCCTCATGGCAATTACCAAGTGCGCCTTCTACTTGTTTCACCTGTTTTGCTGTGGTCTTTGCATTGATCTTTCTCGCTTATCATGCATGTTTTGTGTTTTGTGTCTTAGGTGGTGGCTCCGGTGCCCCTGCTCGCCGTTCCCAGCCGTGACACGGGCTCCAAGCGTTTGCGCAACCAAGACGAAGCTCTGGAGAGCTCTAATGCCCCACAATGCAGGACCAAGACCACCGCCACCAAGAACAAGGAGCCCTCCATGGGCATGGATGAGATACCACTGACTGAGTTTATCACTCGAAGGAAGATCAACCCCTATGTGAATCTCGTGCCAACTTCAGAGGGAATGACCTGTTCTGGACCAAGCAACGGAATCACATTTATTTGGATGTGATCAAGGGCAAGCAGAACATATATGTGGACGCGCACTGGATTGACATGAATCACATGAGGGATGATAAGCACCTTGCCTACTTTGGTGAGGCCTTGGATCTCGTGGAGCAGTTTGCCATTGAGGATGTGATCTCTTTCCACCTGGACTTTGATCCCGAGCTTGTGGCCCAGTTCTTTGCTTTGGTTCACTTTCACACTGATGAGGAACGAAGGATGACCTAGATGACCAATGGACGTTAGTTGACTGCTACATGGAAGGACTTCATGGATTTGCTCCACGTACCTGATGAGGGGCTCAACACGCCTGTTGGTGTTCGCCCTCACGCCAACTCCGAGTCAGCTAACAAGAACAAGCTCCAGCAGTATTATGTTAAGAAGTTGCTTCCCAGTGGCAAGAAGACGTGGGTGCTGAACTCATTCCTGGACATCATGCATCACATCTTCCGCAACTCCCTCTTTCCCCGCATTGGTGACAAGGACAAGGTGCATGCCTATCTTGTGGATATGATGCTCCTTTGTGAGGAGGCGCGCATTTCTCAGACGCAACCACTTGATGTGTCACATATCATGTGGTGCGAGCTTCGGTTCGTGGTGTTCAACCGCAAGGTACCCATCTATGGACCTTACCTATTTCTGTTGATCTTGAAGACTTGGGAGAAGCTGCTTCCCGGTGATGAGTTTCTTGCTCCTGACTGGACTCGTCATGAGCCCATCAAGCTCCGAGTCAAGACCCAGTGGGCCAACACTACTACTCGTGCTGAGGCTGAGGCTGCTAGGATGGATGTTGATGAGGAGGAGATTGAGGAGGAGGACACATATGAGGACATCTCTGCTGGGTATGCTCCTCCCTCTTCTGAGCCCTCATGGGCTAAGAAGCTTAAGGCCAGATGAAGGCCTTGTTCTGCATGCAGGCAAAGGGACAGTACCGGACTCACGTTGCCTCCAAGGATAGTCGCCGCCGCAACAAGAAGATCATGAAGGTTTTTGGAGAGGACATTTCTAGCGGCTCCGAGAAGTACATCACTCCAGAGGCTGAGTGGATGGCAAAACAAGGCTACAAGTGGACTGATTCTGAGGAGGAGCCCATTCCCGCTGCTGAGTCTGACGGAGAGCATGCGAGTGACTACTCCGCTTGAGCCACCACTTCTGTGTAGGTGTCCTCTGTGCCTTTTTGGCGTCTCGACGCCAAAGGGGGAGAGAGTGTAGGATTTGCGAGTCTTGTGTCGTGTCGTGTTTGTTTCGCTTGCTTTCATTCCATTGAACCTTGTTTGCTTTGGTTTGGTTTGCGCGTGTGAGACTTATCTATCATATGGTGTAATACATATGCACTCTATCATACCATATTGAGCTTATCTATCTTGTGCTATTTACATTATGCTCATATTTACTATCTTGCTTAGTATTAGCCTTATGGTTGCAAGATATGCTTTCTCTATAAAATATAGGGGGAGTGTTGATCCTAGTATGTGTGCCGTACAGTCCAAAGCACTTTTCTAGATAGCACACATCTAGGGGGAGCTCGTCTATATTTTAGAGATGTGGGGTTTGCTCATGTTCTATGTTTTCTCCCTTTGTGCAAATCCCGTATTGTCATCAATCCACCAAAAAGGGGGAGATTGTAAGGGCATATTATCCCTTAGTTGTTTTGGTGATTGATTACAATGCTTTTGCGGACTAATCGCGTGCATTGAGTATTTCAGATATATCATGACTAGGCACAAGACGATTTGGTGCCCCTCGAAGACTATTGAGGACGGCTTTTTCTCTATGTATCTTTTCGATGGATTTGAGTTGTAGGACAACCGTACTATTAAGAGGGGGTCCGCTTTGGAAAGGTTTGGGTGGAATCATCACGTACACGTCTACTCCTTTGCACCGCCTTTCCTTTGGCACTTTGGAGCATCCACTGTCTTTTCTTGTCTATGCAAAAGGTCGTAATTGCTGAACAGAGGCACACGGTAGTACTGCTCCTAGGAGCGGTAGTACCGCAGGCCCTTGCGGTAGTACCGGCCTCTGGCGCGGTAGTACCGCAAGTGCCCACGGTAGTACCGCTTCCTTAGAGCGGTAGTATTGTGGCCTCACGCCAGACGCTACTGCTCTTGCCGTAGTAGGGCGGATGTAATTTTTTACATCCGCGCCCTACGCGGTAGTACCGCACCCCCGGCGTGGTAGTACCGTGCGCTCTGGCCAGGCTCAGCTGCATGCACGGCAGTAGGATCGGATGTAATTTTTTACATCCGCGCCCCACGCGGTAGTACCGCTCCTGGCCTGCAGTACTACCGTGTCGGATTTTTGCATAGACCCCAACTCAGCGGAAGTTGCCACGGATGTATTTTTATGTGTCCGCGCCTTCTCAGAATCTGGACTATCCCTGCCTTGCGGTAGTACCGCAAGGGGGAGCGATAGTACCGCGCCAGCGGTTCTACCGCCCTCTGCTTCACTGCATCTGGGCGGTTTTGATTTCTGCTGCACGGGCGGTAGTACCGCGGGGCACTGCGGTAGTACCGCGTGCCCTTGCGGTAGTACCGCGTCCCTTGCGCGGTAGTACCGTGCTACGCAGGCTGAGTTGGTGGATAACGGTTGGATTTGTTCTTCCACTATATAAGGGGTGTCTTCTTCTCCAAGTTGACCATCTCTTCCGTCCCCAAGCTCCATTGTTGCTCCAAGCTCCATTTTCGCCCGATCTCTCTCCCTAGCCAATCAAACTTGTTGATTTTCTAGGGACTGGTTGAGAAGGCCCCGATCTGCACTTCCACCAAGAGAAATTTGATTCCCCCCACTAATCCCTTGTGGATCTTGTTACTCTTGGGTGTTTGAGCACCCTAGACGGTTGGGGTCACCGCGGAGCCATATTCCATTGTGGTGAAGCTTCGTGGTGTCGTTGGGAGACTCCAATTAAGTTGTGGAGATTGCCCCAACCTTGTTTGTAAAGGTCCGGTCGCCGCCTCCAAGGGCACCAATAGTGGAATCACGACATCTCGCATTGTGTGAGGGCGTGAGGAGAATCTACGTGGCCCTAGTGGCTTCTTGGGGAGCATTGTGCCTCCACACCGCTCCAACGGAGACGTACTTCCCCTCAAAAGGAAGGAACTTCGGTAACACATCCTCGTCTTCACTGGCTCCACTCTTGGTTATCTCGTGCCTTTACTTGTGCAAGCTTATTTGTGTTATATCCCTTGCTTGCTTGTGTGCTTGTTGTTGTTGCATCATATAGGTTGCTCACCTAGTTGCATGTCTAGACAACCTACTTTGATGCAAAGTTTAAATTGGTAAAGAAAAGCTAAAAATTGGTAAACAAAGTTTAAACTATATCGATCCTTTCACCTAATACCTTTGCCTTACTCTCGTGCAATGACAAGTGAATAAACACCCAGCGTGAAAATAACACATCTAGCATGGAAAATATTAGCCACCCCTCACCGCCTCGCGAGCGGTACGAACACACAAAAGGATATTTATTTTGAAAATTAGAGATGGCAGATACAAATTTGCTTAGAACGGCAAAATAATACCGCATATAGGTAGATATAGTGGACTCATATGGCAAAACTGGGTTTAAAGGGTTTTGGATGCACAAGTAGAGATCATACTTAGTGCAGAATGAAGGCTAGCAAAAGATTGAGAAGCGACCAACCAAGAAACGAATAATCTCATAAGCGAGCATTAAGCATAATTAACACTGAATAGTGCACCACAAGTAGGATGTAATTTCATTGCACAACTATTGACTTTCGTGCTTGCATAGGGAATCACAAACCTTAACACCAATATTCCTACTAAAGCATAATTACTCATCAACATAACTCACATATCACATAATCATATCTTAAAATTATTACAAGGAATCAAGTTTATTTTGTCCAATGATCTTCATGAAAGATTTTATTATATCCTTCTTGGATATCTATCACTTTGGGACTAATTTTCATGTGTTGCTTTTGATAATCTCAAACAAATATAAGCGAAGATCATGAGCATAATATTTATTTCTCTCAAATTGATTTAAGTGAAGAAAGAGAGAATTTCTTAAAAATTTACGAAAGCACACCGTGCTCAGAAAGATATAAGTGAAGCACTAGAGCAATTCCATAGCTCATAAAAAAATTAAGTGAAGCATAGAGAGCAATTCTTACAAGTCATGGTATAATTTTGGCTCTGTCAAACAAGTGTGTCCAGCAAGGATTCAAGACTCAAAACAAAAAGCAAAACAAGCAAAGACTCAAATCATACAAGACGCTCCAAGAAAAACTCATAGTATGTGACGAATAAAAATATAGCTTCGAGTAAAATACCAATGGTCGTTAGAAGAAAGAGGGGATGCCACTCAGTGCATCCCCAAGCTTAGTTGCTTGCTTCCCTTTGGATAATAGCTTGGGATGCCATGGGCATCCCCAAGCTTAGGCTCTTCGAAAGGATCGAGAAGAGGTGTCTAGAGGGGGGGGGGGTGATTAGACCCTCAACATAGAAAAGTAGCAATTTTTATATTCTTCAAGTTAAGGTGGAGTTTTAGCACAAGTTTAAACATTCAAAATACATTTCAAGCAAGCATGGCAAGAGTATATGAGCAGCGGAAAGTAAAGAATGCAAGTTGCAAGAAAGTAAAGGGATGGGATTGGAGTGTGCAAACGCAATTGGAGACACAGAGATTTTTGGCGTGGTTCTGATAGGTGGTGCTATTGTACATCCACGTTGGTGGAGACTTCAACCCACAAAGGGTAACGGTTGCGCTAGTCCATGGAGGGCTCCACCCACGAAGGGTCCATGAAGAAGCAACCTTGTCTATCACACCATGGCCATCGCCCATGAAGGACTTGCCTCACTAGGGTAGATCTTCACGAAGTAGGCGATCTCCTTTCCCGTACAAACTCCTTGGTTCAACTCCACAATTTTGACATAGGCTCCCAAGTGACACCTAACCAATCTAGGAGACACCACTCTCCAAAAGGTAATAGATGGTGTGTTGATGATGAACTCCTTGCTCTTGTGCTTCAAATGATAGTCTTCCCAACACTCAACTCTCTCTCATAGATTTGGATATGGTGGAAAGATGATTTGAGTGGAAAGCAACTTGGGGAAGGCTAGAGATCAAGATTCTTGTGGTTGGATTGGAATGTCTTGGTCTCAACACATGAGTAGGTGGTTCTCTCTCAGAAAATAAATGCTGGAAGTGTAGGCACGTTCTGATGGCTCTATCCATGAATGGAGGAAGGGTGGAGTGGTATATATAGCCTCCGCACAAAATGTAACCGTTACACACAATTTACCAAACTCGGTGGGACCGAATAGTGAAACTCGGTCAGACCGATTCAGTTAAAAATGTGAACGTTAGGCTTTTCAGTGGGACCGACATGATCAACTCGGTGGGACCGATGTGCTAGGGTCAGGGTAAAACCTCAACTCGGTTTGACCGATTACACAAACTCGGTCAGACCGATTTTGGTAATGAGCAAGCAGAGAGTTGGTCAAGCAAACTCGGTGGGACCGATTGCTCATTTCAGTGTGACCGAAACATTACGAAAATGATACAGAGAGTTTGCATTGCGAACTCGGTGGGACCGATCGCTCATCTCGGTTGGACCAAAACGTTACGAAGGGAAGCAGAGTTTGCAATCCCATCTCGGTGAGACCGCGATCCCTATCGGTGAGACCGAACTGATTAGGGTTTTTGGCTATGCACTACAAAAAAAGACACATCCGTGACATTTTGGGCGAGCAATTTTTTCATCATACTTATGACACTTCTATGACGATAATTGTGACAAAACCCGGTATCATCATAGATGTGGTGGGTTCCTACTTCTATGACAAAAAATTATGACAGAAAATGGGCTTTTCGTCCTGGGCGGGCCGGAGATGCAGCTGCATTACATTATTTGGGCCGTCCATGACGGAAAAAACCATGGTAGAAGCGAGGCGAGGAAAATATCGTGGTGTTCCTGTTACGGTGGGTGGTCGGGGCGGCGATCGCGCGTTTCTCGTACACACTGCAGCGTGGGTGCAAGGCGTTGGGCTCTAATCGAACCCGAGCGCGGCGTTGGGCTCTAGCGAACACGGCGATTGCACTGCGAACTACGCGTTCTCGAACCCGGCGATCGGTCGATGGTGATGGCGAACCCGATCGGCGATTCGCCATCTGCTGCTAAGCGGCGCCGATCGATGCTGCCTCTGGATGAGCGATGGCGTTCTTTGGGGGTGGGGGGGTTGGATGAACAGTTCGGTGGGGGTGGATGAACGGGACCCGTGGTATTGCCTCTGGATGATCGGTACCCGATCGGTCGAGCCGGTTGGGGCTGGATGAACATGACCCGTGGAGGGTTGGATGAACAGGACCACCCGTGGAGAGCTGGATGAGCGATGAGCGGTGGAGGGCTGGATGAGCAGTAGCCCGTGGAGGGGTGGTTGAATAGGAGCGCGAGGAGAGGGCTGGTTGAGCGATGGCCGGTGGAGTAAGCGCGCGGTGGAGGCTGGATGAGCGATCCACGGTGGAGGTGGAGGAGGTCGACGGTGGATGAACAGTAGCCCGTGGAGGCTGGAGGGGGTCGACGGTGGAGATGAACAGTATCTCGTGGAGTCCCGTTTTGCAGTACGCCACACCCCTCCCGATGAACAGGACCCCCATTTCGACCGTAGCACTCAAACACAAGTCCGTTTCCTCCATTTTGCGGTACGCCACACCCCTCCCGATGAACAGGACCCCCGTTTCAACCGTAGCACTCCAACACAAGTCCGTTTCCTCCATTTTGCGGTACGCCACACCCCTCCCGATCAACAGGACCCCCATTTCGACCGTAGGAGGTCCATTTCCTCCGTTTTGCGATACGCCAGACCCCTCCCGATGAACAGGATCCCGTTTTCAAACGTGGCCAGTCAAACACAAGGCCGTTTCCTCTGTTCTGCGGTACGCCAGGCCTCGTTTCCATCGGCTGTTCCGTCCAAGCCCTCCCGATGAACACGACGACGCATTCCGTTCCGACCCAGTCGGTTGGCTCCCCATGAACACGACGATGACGCAGTTTCTCCGTTCTGACCCAGCCATGTACATGAGCCCTGGCCGTACGTATGCGCGAGTAGGCGTTCGAGACCCCACCTGTATGTATGTACGTGGACGTATTTACTTTCTCTCACCCTGACCACTGTACGTACGTGTACATGCTACGTGCGCACCTCTACATCGACCAGTATGTACGTACACGTTCGCGACCAGAATGAAAGCGCTACGTATGCTTCGACCAGGTGGGTCCTGACTGTCAGGCACTTCCTTGCGTGCGAAGATGTAGCTGCTGGGTCCTAGCAGTCAGGGGGGCGAATCGTATTTTTTTGCCCGGGCGCACTTCCTTGCGTGCGAAGATGTAGCTGGTAGGTCCCAGCAGTCAGGGGGGAAAGTTTTTTTCGCGGAACACAGTTGCCCGTCCGGTGGGTCCCTGCTGTCAGGTGGAGGAATAATTATTTTGCGCGTAATAAGGAGGCACTTCCTTGCAGCCGCCGTGGACCCGTATCGGCCTCTCCATGTCTGATACTCTTCCGATGGAAGTCGTTCCTTGACTATGTTGACCACGCTTGGCGCCGAGAGCACCGGGCGAAGGGACGACTGGCGAGGCCTAGGAAGTGGACGACGCGAGCCGGGAAGACACAACAATGGAAGCTTCTGCGAGAGGAGAATCTGAGGTTCACTTGTTGGCTGTGGTGTGAGTCTGCCGGCGCCACAGGGCCTGGCCAGCGGTGGGAATAGTAGGGGGTGGTGAGGCCTCCGCGGTAGCACAGCCGGCCACGGGAGGCAGGAGCATGCGACATGACCGGTGCTGCTTTGGGCGGCTGGAGCAAGAAGATCAGAGGTTGAAGAAGCACTAAGGTCACTGGAGCTAGAATCGTTCATATTGACTAAGTTGACAAAGCACTCCATCCCCGTCAACTTAGTAGGCCCACAAGTCAGCCTCCCACCAAGGTGGGTCCCAACTAGCAGGGGGAGTATTCATTTTTTTGTGCGTAATTAGGAGGCACTTCCGGTGGGTACGCGCTGACAGTGGGGGGAACATTTTTTTGCGAAATATGGTGGCCCGTCCGGTGGGTCCCAGCAGTCAGGGGGAAACATTTTTTTCGCCAAATACGGTGGCCCGTCCGGTGGGTCCCTGCTGTCAGGTGGAGGAATAATTATTTTTCACGTAATAAGGAGGCACTTCCTTGCGGCTGCCGTGGACCCGGTGTCGGCCTCTCCATGTCTGATACTCTTCCGATGGAAGTCGTTCCTTGACCACGTTGACCACTTGGCGCCGAGAGCACCAGGCGGTGGGCGATGGCGAGCCTAGGAAGGGACGACGGAGCCGTGGAAACGCGGAAGTGGATGCCCACGCGGAGAGGAGTACGAGGGTTCACTGGTTCGGCTGCGTGTGAGGCTGCCGTCGCCGCAGAATAACAGGGGGTGTGGCTGAGTAGAGGGATGCCCTGGCCAGCGGTGGGAGTAGTAGGGGGCGGTGAGGCCTCTGTGGCATCACAACCGACCACGGGAGGCAGGAGCACGCGGCACGACCGGTGCTGGTTTGGGCGGCTGGAGCAAGAAGACCAGAGGTTGAAGAAACACTACGGCCGTTGGATGGACATCGTACGGTCACTGGAGCTAGAATCGTTCATATTGACTAAGTTGACAAAGCCCTCCGTCCCCGTCAACTTAGTAGGCCCACAAGTCAGCCTCCCACAAAGGTGGGTCCCAGCTAGCAAGGGGAGTATTCATTTTTTTGCGTAATAAGGAGGCACTTCCGGTGGGTCCGAGCTGACAGCGAGGGGGGGGGGGGACGTTTTTTTCGCGAAATATGGTGGCCCGTCCGGTGGGTCCCAACAGTCAGGGGGGAAACATTTTTTTTTGCAAGATAAGGTGGCCCGTCCGGTGGGTCCCTGCTGTTAGGTGGAGGAATCATTATTTTCCGCGTAATAAGGAGGCACTTCCTTACTGCGGCCGTGGACCCAGCTGCCAGCCTCTCCACGTACAGTACACTTCCGATGGAAGTCATTCCTTGACCACGTTGACCACGCCGCATTCCGTTGCATGCATGCGTCCATGAGCGTGGTGCGTCCCCACTGTCAGCCTCTCACGTACAGTCATCTTCCAATGACTCTCGGTTGTTGACCACGTTGACCACACCGTGCCGAGTGCACCAAAGGCCGGTGGTCGATGGCGAGGCCCTAGACTGGAACGACCCGGAGATGGGGAAGACGGGGCAGTGGAGTCACATATGGAGAGGAGTGGGAAACTTGACTGGTTGGTCTTGGCAAAGACAGGCAGCAGTGCCGCCCACGGGAGACAGGAGCAAGAACAGAGGTTGAACACGGAGCATGGCTGTTGGATTAACATCCAATGGTCCAACTATTAGAATCATTTGTTGATTAAGTTGACAAAGCCTTGCGTACACGTCCGCTTAGTAGGCCCACAAGTCAGCCACCAAATCTGATGGGTCCCAGCTGTCAACGGGAGGAATAATTTTTTTCACATAACAAGGAGGCACTTCCTTCCGTGCGAAGATACAGCCGATGGGTCCCAGCTATCAGGTGGAGGAAATATTTTTTTCAGCTTAATAAGGAGGAACTTTCCTTGCGTGCGACCATGGACCTCGTGGGTCCCAGCCGTCGAGCTCTCCACGTCTGATCCTGTTCGATGACTCTCGTTTTTGACCACGCCGCACCGAGCGCAGCGAGGCGGTGGGCGACAGCGAGGCCCGGACGGAACGACTCGGAGATGGGAAGACGCGTAGTGGAGTCGCATGATTGAGTGGAGGAGAAGGGTTATAACTGGTTACAGTGCGGTGTGGGGCGCGATCGGTGGAGAATAACAAGAGGTGTGGAGGGGTGGAGTGATAGCCTGGCCGGCGCTGGGGTAGCGCTTTGCAGCGATGCGTGCTAAGCGGAGCCGCTAGCCGCCGGAGGCCAGACCAGGCGGTCCCGGCGACGCTGGAGGAAGAAGACGATAGATTGAAGGTGCATGTCGACCAAGTTGACAACGCCCTGCGTAGGCTTCGACCTATTGGCCCACATGTCAGCCTGCAAAAATTTGGCATATATTTAACCCATGTTTTCTAGAATGTACAGTCCATTTGCTGGGCTGGGTGAACAAATAATTTCGCGTCAATGCGGCCCATTTATAATATCTAAGAAATCCCAGCCCATTTGCACTTCCTTCAAATACACGAATTAGCTGGGCTCGTTATATATATAATGTTATGTTAGAAGGAGCAATTAATATCAAAAAATAAACCGGAGAGGCACATTTTTTATATACATAATTAACAAATCAGCGAGTTATTGCTCAAAATAAAAATGAGCGCGTTATTATTACATTGGTCCTTAAAATCTTCACAAGCTTTTGTACGCAATCACCAGGATTTTCCTTGCGTGTGAGTCAAAAACAACCATGATTTTCCTTGCCAACTTCTGTTAAACATTTACTTTTATAAGTTAATAACATGTGGGATGTTTTTATAATGTCTATATAAGTCTCTATAAAATATACGATAATAGTAATAATATAAATATATATAATGTGGTTAAAAAAATATATTGGGCTGCCGATCTTTAAGAAAAAGCCCATAGGCCGGTATGGACCTAAAAAAATAAGTTGAAACCACTGTCACCGTATGTCGTGGGCTACGCATGTTAAAATACAAAACCTAGGCCTAGCTGATACTTGTTCGCCATCTGGAGAAAAATGATACCAGATCCCCGAGCGAACTGGATTATAGAGGGGGCCAGCGGCACGACTGAAGAAGCACATCAGGAGCTATTTTTTTTTCTTCAGTGGATGGCTCTCGATGGCGTTTTTTTACTTGCCTCTACACCATACAACTTGTATTTTTAGTCTCCTAGTCCATGGTGGACCAGCAGCCCATTTGCTGGGCGGGCCAACCTACAGAAACCAGCACTCGATTTTTCATCAAGCCCCAAAAGCAACGCAGTACTATGTTTGTTTTGAGGCCGAAAACATTACGACAAGGGTTGAGCGGGAGAGGGGGCAAGACCGAGCAAAAAGATTAAAAAGAGCTGATGCGCCGTTCCTACCTTAACAAAGCAGGTGCAATTCTTCTCGGGAAGAAGGTGTGCCATTGACACCCACACGTCACATACCCCAGAATAGGCATACTAACAAGTTCACACACAAGCACAACAGAAAAGGTAAACATTCGTATCAAACTCAGGTTCACACTACACGTTCGTATTCATAGCCAACATTCACTATCAACAACTCAAAAGATTCATATATACACAAGTTCAGCATGTCTATGGATCCAAATGACTGATAGATCACACAACAATATTCATAGATAATTCACAAAAAGATTCAGATATACACATGTTCAGTATATTTATGCATCCAAATGATTGAGATCACAACCAATATGATCCATGGATGAACTTTAATTACCTAGGGTACAAAATGGTAAATGGTGTTCAGTCGGAGGTACTTCTTGCTAAAATTATAATGCTTGTATGAGTAAACTTTCGAGTACATAAGAGGCATCATAGACAATCTGAACTTTGCTTGTAGGTTTATCCTCAAATAGTGGCCTCGTGCCGAGGGAGGTTTGAGCAACTTGGCCACTACTTTCATCCAACTAGTTTACTAGCTCATCTTGGTCCTGTAGCTCGCCAAAATTCTACATTGCAGACTGGTAAATGGTGTTCAGTCGGAGGTACTTCTTGCTAAAATTAATGCTTGTACGAGTAAACTTTCGAGTACATAAGAGGTAGCACAGACAATCTGAACTTTGCTTGTAGGTTTATCCTCAAATAGTGGCCTCGTGCTGAGGGAGGTTTGAGCAAATTGGCCACTACTTTCATCCAACTAGTTTACTGGCTCATCTTGGTCCTGTAGCTCGCCAAAATTCTACATTGCAGACGAGAAAGGAGGCGGTTGAGAAAATGAACCACCCAATTTTTTTGTGCAGTTCAACTGAAATGGAGCATCCCTGGCGTGTAGACTGATTAAGTGCCAGATGAATATACATGTCAACCAACTTGTCTGGAATCTTTAGACTCCATGCCATACAGTTCGCTACCATATGTGCCGATAACCCAAAGGCACAAGTTGGGACCAAAGACTGGACTGCATTTTTCTGGGCTATGCGCCAAGCAATATTTTTGGCGTTCACTCTCCTAATGCTTGGAGTTTGACAATTGGTTGACGCTGGTTGATACTCGAATGAATATAGGCACTTCTTCTTGTCAACATTGATGCTTGTCTGAGTGAACTTTGGAGTACATAGCAGCAGCATAAGTACCTGTCCATCTGATCTTTTTGTGCAGTTCTACTAAAATCACCCGATGTAATGATTTTCCTGCGAGTTCAGGCTCCAAGTTACTCCTTTATGAAATCGGCAAATAGTAGCACAATACCGAATTACCAATACATATGACAAGCACAATAATCAGGATAAAGACCAGTACCAACCTGTGTGAGGTAGCATATCAATTACTATTTCCTTTGACTGGAAGCCGAGATAAGCCAAGCGAATGACAGCAAAGGAAGAATGCAAGCCGAGATTAGCGACTAACAGGAAAGGAAGGAAGCTGTCAAGGCAATGAAGCACCCAAAGTTTTTGTGCAGTTCCACCAAAATCGAGCATCCCTGTTGGCACATATATTGAGAGAGTGAGATTACTGTAATAGTGGGGCTAGTTGATGAAACATACACTAACAAATAGAAGCACCCTCATTATCTTAATGGGTAAAGTTAGCATTCCCTCCCTGCTCCACCACATGATTCACCTCCATAGACAAACATACACACGTACATGATTCAACATAGGGTGCTACTAAAAATTTGTTTAACTCCGACAGGAAAATTAGGCAGCAATAAATTAGTGGTACTTAAGTACTCCTAATTAATTAAGTGAGACAACAGAAGTGGAAGGGCTCCCTGGAGGATCGTCTCACATGTAAGGTAGTTGTTGCCAGAGCCCTTGAATGGCCTCGACTGAGGCCTCTGGCTTCAGCAAGATCGCCTTGGCACTATTTACTCTTCTTCTTCTTCTTCCTCTTCATGCTCTGTTTCTCATTCTCCTCACCAGTTGGTGAAACCAAGTACATGATTGGCCTTCTATTTCAGAATTGGTTTTGTCAGTGAGGGAGTACAAGTGTACTAGTAAAAATAGCATTATTTTCTCATGGCAGTCGCAAAATAGAGATGAACACATGCATTAAATATCATTCTTACCTAAAGGAAGGTTATGTTGCCAATATGGATGATGAGGATTGGAACACAGCTCTCCCTTTGTGCAGTTCCACCGAAATGAACCAACTGTTCCATTCTGACATTCCAGTTAAACGACACAAAAGTCACTTCTTTTAAGAAGAGTTTTGTGCAGTGCACCAAAAGGTCACAACAGCAACCAGGTGAAATGGATATCCCTGTTTGCACAAAAATCTACAGAGGAAACAGTCAGAGTCTCAAACAATTACAGGCAAAAACATTTGGCTAAACTTGTCATGGCTTATAATGGCTTCATTTTTACCAGGGGCATTAGATTAAGAACAACTAAATATTTGGTATAAGGGCATGGAACAGTGGGTGCACCAGCAGTCCAGCACCATGTACCTAAACAGGGGCATAAAGTGGTGATTCATAGTTCGTTGCCCCGATAAACAAACATCCAAGAAACATATCTGGGTTGGTCCCATTTTTGTTCACTCTAGCCACCTACCCCTATGTGTGGATAGAAAATCTAGTCCTAGTCATACCACTGTGTACAACGTTACCCCTATATTTCCCTTTTCGACCAAGAGACCGGTTAGATGACCAGTCTATACTACTTTCACCCCCTTTCCTTCCTGTTTGTACCAAGTCTGATGTACTACATACTAAATTCCCCCACCCCCACATTATTTCTTGTTTGAACCAAGTACAAGATTCGACTCCATGAAGTAGCTTTACCTCTAACAATAGGAAAAAAATAGGTGACGTTGGACCATCCGATCGAGAGGGGCTGAGAGGTAGAAAATGATGCACATGCAGTGACGTAGCGAGCTGGGGAAGTATAGCTAAGGCGGTTTTGAAGGAAGATATACCTTAAGGTCGTCGGGATGTGGATAGGTGGGCGGCGGGAGGCCGGATCCGCCCACACTAGGGCAACGACGAAGGGATCGGAGGACCTCCCGCGCCGGCGCTCGGCCAAAGATAATGGTGCGGCCGGCAGTGGGTCTCCTCCATCACTATCGACGATTGCCTAAACGCTGCCCCTTCTCCCCTTCACTGGTGGAGGGGGATACGTCTGGATCTGTAACCAACGTTGAGGATAGAAAGACAGTGTTTTTTGAAGGGAGAAAGATAGTGTTACCACCCCTATCTTGTTTAGATCTGGAGAGGATGAGAGTGTGTGAATAGAGCAACCCTAGCAAGCAAGCGCGGAGGCTCCGGCCTATATATACGTAGTGGGGTAGTTTTCCTTTTTCACTCCATCAAAACAATCGTTAAAATTGTGTACTATGTGCCAGGTCACCGTTTTTTTAGTTGTTGATTGTTTTTTGAGATAGCTACCTGCTTGTTCCAAGTGGTGTTACGGTGTGCCAGGTCACACTTTGTATCGTTCAAGTCTGGTACAAGTCCCTCCATTAAATGAACAACCACCCCTCATAAAAATTGTGAACAAGCCCACGGCTAAAATTATCGGAAACTTGGGTTGCCCCAACATGCATTATTATTTATATTTTCTACTCCCTCCGTTCCTAAATATAAGTCTTTTTTATTAGCCACACCTAATACAAGAATTTTTCTTATTAGCAGTGAACCCCACATGTCATAGACACAAAAAGTGTGGCAAGATTCCCTTAGGCAAGCCAAAGTGTGTCTAACAATTTGAGCAACTCAACTTAGGCAAGTGTGGCAAGTGTGGGAAAAATAATGTGGCAACATAAGACAAACATAGTCACAATCCAAACAGCCCCGTAATTTTTTGTGACATGCATGAAAATTTGGTTAGTTAAATTTATAATCAAAATTTGGCAAGGTGCATCAAATCAACACATGCAAGTATCAAAAGGGAAGTCACGGCATGCATGCATGCGTTGTACTCCCTCCGTTTCCAACCGCTACCCTCTCCCTCCTTGGCATTGAAGCACCTATGGAGGCGAGTGCCGCTCACGTCTATTGCATGTTAGGAGACGTTCCCGTTGACGACGAGGTGCCTATGGTGACTTCATAAATTTCAAGATGATAGTACTAGTATACTCAATATTGGGCACCGCAACCAAGGCCGAGAGTAAAACGAGAGAACTACGTATTTATTTACGGTGTAGATTCACTCATTTTGCTCCATATGTACTCCGTCTCGGTGTAGTCTAGTCACTTGTTGAAATCTCTAGAAAGGCAAATACTCATTTTTGGTTTACAGGGCTATACTAGCAAGTACTACAATAGTGGGCTCACATAGCAATTTTGTCTCATGCAAGAGCCTGGCTATATGCGTGCTCCAAGGTTCGCAACTGTCACGTTCGGGTTGCACTTGGCTCTTCGCCTCTTCGAGAAGACGAACAATGATGTTACTACTACTGCTTCTACAATATCGAATCCGTTGCTGCATGTCCGTCCACCGCGAGCGGGAGGGATAGCTTGTTGTAGTACTATAAGCAAAAGCCCGTCCTCATCTGCGAGCCACCGCGCGCATGGGCAAGGGAGAAGGCGTGTAGTAGTAAAATCAAGCTTCTCCTCGTTGTACGAGTTGAAGCGACACATCATAGCACTGGCCCCACATGGTTTCCTCTAAACTTGGCTGAAAGACCCACAGTGTACAATACTCCATTTGCTGCAACCTCTAACATTTACCCCACCACAAATTAAAATATATATTCCTGTCTTGACCAGATGAGCGTGCAAACTAGAATCACCAGGATGACAGGTAGGGCCAGAAGATTATTTTAATCAAAAAATATAGCATTGAGCCGACCCCAACGATTTTAAGCTTACAGGCATGGTACACGCTATCCTAGACTACTCTACACATGAAACTGCCACACGAGCGTCCAGGCTGTACTTAGTTCTTCGCCTCTTCGGGAAGTCGAACAATGATGGAGTACTACTGCAGTGGAGGAGTACTACAGTATGCTTCTGGCCATCTGACACCAATTGAACTGCTGCATGTCCGCCGCGTGCGGGAGGGAGAGCGTGTAGCGAACGGAAGCTTCTCCTAGTCCTGCCAGCCACCACACTCATGGGCGAGGGAGGGACACATCTTCGTTGACTTACTGCTCCTGCCTTTGCGTCTATGACAGATGGGCCCAACAGGTCGGTGGCCCACCTGTCATGCAGCCAAAGGCAGGTGCGGTTAAGGTGAGAGGGCATTGTAGTAATCAAACTTCTCGGCCTTGTATGAGTTGACGCGACACATTAAAGCACTGCACTCGATATATTTCAACAATTTGCGTTTACCGATGCATTAATTACAACGCATGCATGCATGCCGTGACTCTCCTTTTGATACTTGCATGTGTTGATTTAATGCACCTTTAAGTTGTATGAATATGTGACGGTAAAGCTTTGTAATTCCCAGGCCCTAATAAAGCGAGAGATGGTTGTGCATGAGGAGGGCGAGATCATGCATACGGAACAGGACCCGACGATGGAGCTCTCTATGGTCTCGATGGACCTCACCTTGCTCCACTGCCCCTTGTGCCTCCACCCCTTGAAGCCTCTAGTGTATGAGGTTTGAATACACCTCGTCCGTTCGGCTGATCGAGCAAGGTGCAGGTTTCTTGATTGATGTGTTGTTCGATTGATTTGTGCAGTGTAAGGGAGGGCACCTGGCTTGCACGGACTACCGCGTCGAGCGCCCCGGGAACCAGCGGCAATGCCAGAAGTGCGAGCACAGCGGTGGCTTCGTCGTGCGGAACACGGCGGTGCATGCCGTCCTCTCCTCGGTGAGGGTGGAGTGCCTGCATGAAGGCTGTGGGCTCTACGTCACTTACCACAAGCTCGCTGATCACCAGAGCGTGTGTCCGCTCGCGCCCTGCAAATGCCCCGTGCCCGTCCGCGGCTACGAAGGCCCGCCGCCGGTGCTCTCCCACCACATCAGCACCGTGCATCCCATGCCCGTGCACAGGATCTAGTACGGCAAGGCGCTCCAGCTGCAAGTGCCACTGTCGGAGCCACGGCTCTTGCTGTTCGCGGAGGAGGACATCCACGCGTTTTTCTTGGTCGGCGGCGTGCTCGACATCAGCGCGCCTATCACTGTGTTGGTCGTCTGCATCAGAGCGGGGGCGTCCCCACTGCCGCACTACGTGGCCAAGCTGTGGGCGAACGGCCCGCCGGGAGAGCCCAAAGGCAGGACCGACGCCGTCAAGGTGGAAATGGAGGTGACAAGCAGCAGGGATCCCAGCGACGTCACCGTGCAGGAGCTGACCTTCTTTACAGTTCCGCCGAAGCTGCTGGCCGAGGCTAAGCTGGTGTCCCTCCACATTCAGATTGACAAGCTCACGTCTTAAATGATTCTACAGCGCCTTCGGTTTATCTTAGTAATATGCTAATATAGGGGTTAGCTCGGTTTACTTTAGCTTAAGAGATGGTGGGTTTTGGTGGCGATGCAGCAATTACCTCGACATCAGATCAGCAGTGAAAGTAATTTCGAACAGTTGAATGGATATTTTGTGTCTGTTTGATATAAAGATCCTTTGGGTAAGAAGTAACAACTTATATGCTTTCTTTTTACGAAACGGAACATCGATAGTATAATTTTTGTTGACATGCACTAATATTTTCAAAACGGACGTCGGGCTGTAGCTAGAAGGGCGCTTGGGATGCGGCATCGGCCCATACCACGGTGACCCCTGATCGGGACGCACCGACTGTGGATTTTCTCCCTCGCCGATGTCGACCGCGTCTATGCAGAATATTGTTCCCTTCCCCCAACTGCGGGATCAGGACGGATATGTGACCAGCGGTGTGGCCACCGTCATTCTATGCTTGTGAAGAGAGCAACCCAAGCAAGCAGGCTTGTAGCTTAGGCTCCTGCTAGTGTATATATAGTGGTTTTCTTTTTCTCTCCATATCAACCGTTTTATATTGCGTACGTGTCATTGAAGAGTGAAATGATGGTTGCTTCTTCCGACTAACTTACTGTGTGATTTGACTGCTCCTTTAGTGGCCCCTACACATACTCCCCCTACGTGTATGCAACAGTCACACGTACACATGGACGCAAAAATGCGCGCGACGCCCTAATGCATGCATGTCCGCGCACACGACGGAACACACACGGTCATGCTCAAGTGCTCAACCTACACGTGCATGCACACACATACTCAGCCGGGGTGAGCTAGTGACCGTATAAACACGGAAAATGTATATATTGAGCGCGATGGCGTATTATGAAGTCCATCGACCGTATTTTTACAAATATACTGATGATGAGCGGTGTATTTATCTCGTTTTAAATTAAGCCATATTAACCGGAGAGGAGGCAGTATGGACTAGCATTACTTTGTTGTGTCCCGTCAACTTGCCGAACGAGGAGAAGCTTGTAGGACGGGAGAAGCTTGCGCGCGGTGGCTCGCAGGACAAGGAGAAACTTTTGACTAATGCAAGCTCTCCTTCGCTCAAAGCGGTGGGCGTGCAATGATTAATTTGGTGTCGATTGCGAAGCATACACTATACTAGTACTATATTGTTGCACTTCCCGAAGAGGCGAACAGCCAAGCGCAAATTTTACTAGTACTAGTACTACTACTATAGGCTATAGAGGTATGTACTATACTAGTACTAGGAACCGGATGGAGGAGCGTCTGCACTCTTATTATATTTTTAAAATGTGATAAAGCAATCCTCAACACATTTGGTTCTCTTCGAGGGTTCTCGCATGTGATAATGGAAGTTGATTGCATGGAACACTCGCCACAATTCTCGCTTAATTCTGGCGCATATCCTGTTACAAATAGGAGCGCTTGGTAATATTTCCTCTTCTTTTGTTATTCAACATGTAAACAGGTCAGCAAACCTTGCGGCGCATCTTTGTGCGAACCGTGCTTGCTGTACTTTGAATGTGGCCGAGAGCTGGCTTGATGAAACACCTCGCTTCCTACTTCTTTTTTTGCGGGGTACCTCGCTTCTTAGTGACCAGTGTCTTGGCTGATCGTCCTAAGAATGCTTATATATGGACTAAAGCTCTCTCATTTACCCGCAAAAAGATTAAGCCATATTAACCGGAAATGAGGGAGTATGGACTAGCACTACTTTTTGGTGTGTCCCGTCAACTCGCAAAACGAGGAGAAGCTTGCAGGACAAGGTGAAGCTCGCTTACGCCTTTTGACTAATGCAACGTACCCTAGCCCAGGTGGTGGACATGCATGCACCAGTTCATTCGGTGTCAGATTGCCAGAGGCATACACTGTAGTACCGAACATGCGGAGTACCATTATTGTTCGACTTCATGAAGAGGCGAAGAGCCAAGCGCAAGGTTTAGTAGTACGAGTAGTACTACTACTAGAACCACATGGTGGAGCCTCTGTACTCTTATTTTTTTAATCTCTGATAAAGTACACATTTATTCCGGAGAAGGGCGGAAAACGGCAGCCCAACATGTAATGATGATATCGATCAACCATGCTCGAATATATCTTGGCCTCCGTGCAAGCCCGTCTATGTGTTCTCGCTCTTCGTCTCTCTCAAGGAATGGCGGGTTGGCCATTTTACCGTCAATTGAGATCGGTTTGCTCACACTCCGGTCCCACATGTCAGTGATATGCCAAGAGGAGGTGCGTTGACCGACTGGCCATACGCGTACTTGGTTTTGCACCTTCATACTACTCCTCCCTCCGTCACAGTTTACAGGGCGCGCTTCATTATGATGCATTTCTCTCAATGCATTTCCACCACTAGAGAGACTTTAGACGTGTTTGGTTTAATGCTCAATTAATTAGGGCGTGGTAATCGCAATCAAGTCCACAATTTTCTCTCGATGTACTACGGACTGGAGTAAGTGCATGCATGTGTGTACCCGGGGTGGAAGCACTGCATGCATGTGTGTACGCATTATTTCCTCTAGTAATAGACGCCGTGCTATAACTACCAATGCTATTTTTCAGGCCGATCGCTAGTCGCCTTGGTCCCAGAGATTTTTTCTTTTTCTGAAGCGCGCTCTATGAACAGTGATGCATGGAGTAGTATGAGCGGATTCAAAGAAGAGCGTATTTATGGTTGCTTCTTCCGAGGAACTTACAGTGGGAAATGTGGGGCTTATAATTTGACTGCTCATTACTCACTATTAATGTGGCGCAACGACCGGGCTGAGTCTCCCATGCGGCTGTGCACTACTCCCTCGGTTCTTAAATATACTCCGGAGTATTTGTCTTTCTAGAGATTTCAACGAGTGACTACTCAAATATTTGTCTTTTAGAGATTCAAATGGACTACTACATACGGATGTATATAGACATATTTTAGAGTGTAGATTCACTCATTTTTCTCCGTATATAGTCACTTGTTGAAATCTCTAGAAAGACAAATATTTAGGAACAGAGGGAGTACACATACGAAGCAAAATGAGTGAATCTACACTCTAAAATATGCCCATTTGAAATTTGTAAAAATACAAATATTTAGGAACGAAGGAGTATAATTTTGTGCATGGAACATGGACCCGGATGCCGAAGAGGCTTCTGGCAATGCTATCAAGCTTCCAGCATTTGTTTACATAATTGGCGTACTATACAAATAGTTTTCCAGCGACATGAAATTGTATAATGGTGTGAGCTTTTAGCTTTTGTTTCGTGTGTCTTGCCATCGATGCTCTTTCAGAAACAACAAAAAACTAACTTCCTTGCTAATGCATCTCAATTATTAGCAGATCAGAGCTAATATTTACATCACAACTGAAGACAAAGTTGTGAGAAGGTGTTAAATTAAAATTGATCCATGCTTTCATTGGCAGCAACATCCCCCAGCTCTGTCTAAATCAACAAGGCATGTTGAGAAAAAAGTAGCTGTCTGGAGCATGCAACATTCCGATCATTTTGTGCAGTTCCACTAAAATAGAGCTGAGGGTCCTTGTTCCAAAGATATTAAGTGTGATTACGATAATAGAGGACTGCTGATGAAACAATAAACACACAAATAGAAGCCGGTCACCTTTGCAGTCTCTCTTAAGACTAGATAGTTGGAGAAGATTAGGCTCGGAGTTGGATGAGGAGGATAGAGCAAAACCAATCTCCCTTTGTGCAGTCGCACTGAAATGTAGAGACGTTGCCCGTGTGACATTTTGGTAGAACTGCACAAAACACTCTTAAGAAAAAAGTGATTTGTGCAGTTCACCAAAAGGTCGCAATTGCAACGAGGTGAAATGGATAGCCTTGTTTGCAAAAAAGAGGTAGAAAGGAAACAATTACTGGCCAATAACAGTTGATGACACATGCGACGACAAAAAAGAAGCATATTCCTTGTCCTAAGGGAAGATAACAACACGGTTGTGTTTGTCTAAAACGGTGTGAGGACGAGATTGCAATATGGAAAGTATGCCGGACGAGCTACGTTTTGGGCAAAGAACTATGGAAGATCCACATGCAGCGAGGTGGGAAGACATGCAGTGGAGCAAGGCCGGAGGGGATACCTGGAGGTCGTCGGGATGTAACTAGGTGAGCGGCGGCGGGCGGAGTCTGCCCATACTGCGGCAACGAGCAGGTGGCATAGGCCCTACTGCGCCGGAGCTTAGTCAGTGAGAACGACGTGTACCGCAAATCGGGACGTGCTGCCTCGGCGCCGTCGAACGGAGAAACGATGCACGTCCTCCCTTTCCGCCGGTGGACGGGATGCGGCTAGATCATTGACCAACAGTGAGAGAGAGAGAGAGAGAGAGAGAGGCCACCGCAGCCTTGTGTGAGATACTCTGAAGGGAGACAAACCAGGCAGGCAGGCTCCATTGTATATAGTGGAGCGGACTACCTTTTTCTCCATAAAAATCATTTTATATTCTGTGTACGTGCCATTGAGCGATATAACTTTATTTAAAAATAACGCGCCAACGCATCAAGTCAAACTTTGTTTCGTGCACGCGTGGTACACGACCTCCGTAGGTAAACAACCGCTACACACTTTCAAATTAGCACGTGGGCTGCCATTTCGTACAGAAATGAGCTCCACCGTGTACCCGTGCGGGTGTGCTAGGCACGAGGCGTGAGTACGTGCACGGTGCACCTATTCTCTTCTTGTATACGTACACCACCTACATGGGGTTGTGTGAGAGAGATACAAACGTAGAGAGATATAGTGGGTGGGTTCGTGAGAGTTTTGGGGGGGGAGGGTCAATCAAAAAATGTAACATATGCAATGTGTGTGAAATAGAGTCCTGGATATATCATATATATAGAGGGGGCAATCCACGAGAAGAGAGTGGAGGTATCATCGGCTTGAGGTGTCCATAGAATCGAAGAGAGGGATGATGTGTGTATGTGTGTGTGTGTGCGCGTGCGATCGATAAAGAGTGTCATCAAATTTGTGTGTGCCCACGTCAAAGATATAGAGTGGCTGGCCTACTGGAATGTGAGAGGGGACAAGTGCAGTTTGTCTCTGTGGCATGGATACCTACCTACAACGCTCGACTATCGGTGTGTGGTGGGGGGGGGGGAGGGAGGCCTAATTAACTATAGAGGTACAATGGCTGGTATATGTGTGGAGGAGGAGAGAGGCCTACCTCATGTATTAAGGGAGATCGATCGGCATCCATGCATATGTGTAGGCGAGGAATAAGGTTGGGAGAGAGACAGAGCTAGAGTGTTGGAGGGGGTGGTAGTGGAGTTGCTTCTAAAAATGGTGGGATAGGCTTGCTAGACAATCGGAGGGCACACCTGCAATATGTGCACGTGCGTGTGAGAGACGGATCAGGAGGCATGCACGAATGATGAGGGGGACGATATGGCTGTGGTAAGCCGATGTAACTACATAGGAAGATCAATCGTCCTTTGTCAGAGAAAGGAGAGACATAACTTGTGAGGTACATCGATCGATGGGGGGGAATAGTTAAAGTCGACCTAGGTATATGTTGGGAGATCGATCGGTATACATGCATGTGTGCGTTAGAAGCAAATGAGGCATGGGAAGAAGGATAGAGAGAGAGAGGGATGCATCTAGGAGGTGGTGCGAGAGTCATACTATATCGAGGGGGAAGGAGTGTGCGAGTACGAGATCGATGAAAAGAGTGGTGGGAGTGAGGCATGGACGGTGATAAGAGAAGAGGGGAAGCTTGTGTTTGTGCTAGGCACACCTGGCTATAGAGGCATATCGATCGATGTGTGCCGTAAAGAAGGAGCTGGGGGCCTACACACACCGTGGGTGAACAACCTAAAGTGAAAAGACGAATTTGCACGATGGAGCTAGAGAATGCTGAGGGAGGGTGAGAGGGATGCGGGCGTGTGCATGCATGAGAGAAAGTTAGCGCTAGCTACAAAGATAAGAGGATTGTGTGGGTGTAAAAGACGAATAGAGATCATACTTCATTATAAAAAGCGAATTCGGATATTTGAAGAATTTATCATAGTGTTTTAAACCGACGCATGTGTGAATATATATAACGGTGATACACATGGTGTGGTTATGAACATGTTATACTACATATAATATATTTTATCTCTACTCTTATAAAAAACGGAGTTGTTGATGATGGTGTGCCTGCCATCCTGCAATATAGGCTGTCCGATTTATATCTGACAGATAGGAAGGAAACTATGGCAATTTTGAAAAAGATACCCACACCCTCTCCATATTTGCAAATTAGGCCTCCCTTGATCATGTTGATGTTCGTGGAACGCATGGGCATCTTGCTAGTACTACACGATAATATATAGAACATTGGTCATAATTTGGGCTAATGTGTGGCTTTTGCTGCTCAGGTCTAAATACTTGTCATAATGTAGGGGGCGGGGCACTATACTATGTGTGATAAACATGGTGTACACGTATGGAACATGGTTTAGATTATGAATATATAGTTAGTACATCAAATGTACTATTATTTGGAATCAACATCAAGTGTATTCAAAAAATAGAATTCGAGTTCATGTAGTACACATAGTTCATATCTATCTCTATAGTAATCATGTGGTGTGTTATTAAGGTAATACATGAATGATGGTTGAAGTTGGCAACAATCATGATTGTAGATTCTTATTGAAATAGAGAAACGATTTCAAATTCAGTTCGAATTGCAGCAGTAGTATAGACATTTGGAATGCACTAAAATGTTGGTATGAGTAGGTTACATGCATTATACAGCAAGCGAAGAATTTTAATTGGACATAACATGGATTCATACTCCCTCCTTCCATCTATATAGGGCTAATGCGTTTTCTAAGACCGCCTTTGACTATTGACAAGATTAATAGTACATGACATGCACAATGTGAAAATTATATCATTGAAAGAACCTTTCACAGACGAATTTAACGGTGTGCTTTGTGTAAGTTGCATGTCATATACTATTGCTCTAATATTTGGTCAAAGTTAGCATCGAAAAACGCATTAGGCCCTATATAGATGGAAGGAGGGAGTAGCTTTGAATAGCATTTTTATAGTAAAACGGGGCAAGACTCTCTCTTTGTGTGGTGTGAATAGTTTTATTTTTTCGTTTCCTTTTTGGTTGAGGGAAGTGCGAATTGATTTGGTACGTACAAGTACAATATTACACGTTAGGCTTGTCCCTAAAATTCAACCCGCACCTTGTTATATCCCGAAAATTCAGATATCGTGCTCCCAAAACTGGCGCCTTCACAACCCGCGCCTTGCTATCTCGAAATTACAACGCGCGCGAAAACTCCCTCCAGCTGCCAAATCCCGACAGGCGAAATCCCCCTTCTAACCCTGAGCCGAAAGGGCCGCTAGTTCAAATCGGTGGGGGGTACTTTTGTAACACACCCTACATTTTGGACAAGCGCGTCCCTAAGTCATGGTTCACCCCCTCCCATCGCCTCTTTTTTGCCATACGAAATCCCAGGCCGCCACAACCTCTCCGCTCCAGCCGCGAAACCCCACCCTCCTCCGTCTGCCACCTCACCGCTGCCCAGCCGGAGCCTCTTCCCTGACGACGTCGTCCACCGCAACAGCTCGACGTCCCTCGTCCACCTCTCCGGATAAGGATCCGTCGTCCATCTCGTCGTCCCACCGGTTCCGCCGCCCCGTCCTCCACCTGCAAGGAGCTACTCTAACGATCGCCTCGTCTATCACGACTGCTCCATCCCTACAGCGTCGCCTTAACCTGCTCAACCGGAACCGCAACATCCTCACCGACTCCTTGGACGAAGCCGAGGCCTACTCGGCGCCACAAAAGAGGTTGTACACTCATCGCATCGCACCTTCTCCTTAACTCGACCTCCCGGCGCCGACGGTGCTGATGACCCACAAGTATAGGGGATATATCGTAGTCCTTTCGATAAGTAAGAGTGTCGAACCCAACGAGGAGCAGAAGGAAATGATAAGCGGTTTTCAGCAAGGTATTCTCTACAAGTATTGAAATAAGTGGTAACAGATAGTTTTGTGATAGGATAATTTGTAACGAGCAACAAGTAACAAAAGTAAATAAAGTGCAGCAAGGTGGCCCAATCCTTTTTGTAGCAAAGGACAAGCCTGGACAAACTCTTATAATAGGAAAAGCGCTCCCGAGGACACATGGGAATATCGTCAAGCTAATTTTCATCACGTTCATATGATTCGCGTTCGGTACTTTGATAATTTGATATGTGGGTGGACCGGTGCTTGGGTGCTGTTCTTACTTGAACAAACATCCCACTTATGATTAACCTCTATTGCAAGCATCCGCAACTACAACAAAAGTATTAAGGTAAACCTAACCATAGCATGAAACATAGGGATCCAATCATCCCCTTACGAATCAACGCATAAACTAGGGTTTAAGCTTCTGTCACTCTAGCAACCCATCATCTACTTATTACTTCCCAATGCCTTCCTCTAGGCCCAAATAATGGTGAAATGTTATGTAGTCAATGTTCACATAACACCACTAGAGGATAGACAACATACATCTCATCAAAATATCGAACGAATACCAAATTCACATGACTACTAATAGCAAGACTTCTCCCATGTTCTCAGGAACAAACGTAACTACTCACAAAGCATATTCATGTTCATAATCAGAGGGGTATTAATATGCATATAGGATCTGAACATATGATCTTCCACCAAATAAACCAACTAGCATCAACTACAAGGAGTAATCAACACTACTAGCAACCTACTAGTACCAATCCCGGACTTGGAGACAAGAATTGGATACAAGAGATGAACTAGGGGTTTGAGAGGAGATGGTGCTGGTGAAGATGTTGATGGAGATTGCCCTCTCCCGATGAGAGGAGCGTTGGTGATGACGGTGGCGATGATTTCCCCCTCCCGGAGGGAAGTGTCCCCGGCAGAACAGCTCTGCCGGAGCCCTACATTGGTTCCGCCAAGGTTCCGCCTCATGGCGGCGGAGTTTCGTCCCGAAAGGTTGCTTATGATTTTTTCCTCGACGAAAGACCTCATATAGCAGAAGATGGGCATCGGAGGGCCACCAGGGGGCCCACGAGGTAGGGGGCGCGCCCAGGGGGGTAGGGCACGCCCCCTACCCTCGTGGCCAGGTGGGGCCCCCTCTGGTGAACTTCTTCCACTGGATATTTTTTATTATTTCCCAAAATGACTTTCGAGGAGTTTTAGGACTTTTGGAGTTGTGCAGAATAGGTCTCTAATATTTGCTCCTTTTCCACCCTGAATTCCATTCTTGGCATTCTCCCTCCTTATGTAAACCTTGTGAAATAAGAGAGAATAGGCATAAGTATTGTGACATAACGTGTAATAACAACCCATAGTGCAATAAATATCGATATAAAAGCATGATGCAAAATGGACGTATCAACTCCCCCAAGCATAGACCTCGCTTGTCCTCAAGCAAAAGCCGATAACGATAAATATGTCCCCATGTTTAGAGGTAGAGGCGTCGATAAAAAACAAAATACGGACATGAAGGCATCATGATCCTTCTCATAACAACTACATATATAGATATTATCATATGATTTCTTATGTTCAAGTAATAATCCATTCACAATGCAGAATACGAATCATAAACTTTATTGAAAACCAAAAATCTATAATCTCAGTCATTGAAGCAATTGCAATTTATCATAACATCAGAAAGAGTCTATGTCAGAGCTTAATAGCAAGTCCACATACTCAACTATCATTTAGTCTTTCATAACTGCTAACACTCACGGGATACTTGTGTTTACGGAGTTTTAATCGGACACAGAGAAAGATAGGGGCTTATAGTTTCGCCTCCCAACCTTTACCTCAAGGGTAATGTCAACAATAATAACTCATGTTCCCCTACATCCAATTAGATATATCAATCAGGATCTTTCCAACACACTGTGCTTGCCAAAGGATAAAATGTAAAAAGGAAAGGTGAAGATAACCATGACTCTTGCATAAGGTAGATGATAATAATAAAAGATAGGCCCTTGCAGAGGGAAGCAGAGGTTGCCGTGCGCTTTTATGGTTGGATGCACAAAATCTTAATGCGAAAGAACGTCACTTTATATTGCCACTTGTGATATGAACCTTTATTATGCAATCCGTCGCTTTTATTTCTTCCACATCACAAGATCGTATAAAGCTTATTTCTCCCACACCAATCAATCATACATATTTAGAGAGCAATTTTTATTGCTTTGCACCGATGACAACTTACTTGAAGGATCTTACTCAATCCATGGGTAGATATGGTGGACTCTCATGGCAAAACTGGTTTAAGGGTTTTTGGAAGCACAAGTAGTATCTCTACTTGGTGCTGAGAATTTGGCTAGCACGAGGGGGAAAGGCAAGCTCAACATGTTGGGAGATCCATGACAATATACTTTATCTCAGATATAAGAAAACATAACCTATTACGTTGTCTTCCTTGTCCAACATCAACTCTTTAGCATGTCATATTTTAATGAGTGCTCACAATCATAAAAGATGTCCATAATAGTATATCTATATGTGAAACCTCTATTTCCTTATTACTTCCTATTAATTGCAACGATGACCAAAACTATGTTTGCCAACTCCCAACAACTTTCAATCATCATACCCTTTCTATGTGAAGTCATTACTCTCAATAAGATAAATATGAACTCTTTGTTTCTTTTTATTCCTTTTCTCTTTTCTTTTATTCACTCATGATCATGGCAAAATAATTAAGCCCTTGACTCAACACTAATCTTTATTATATAGCTCACGGACTCGATTACATAGAGAGATCATAAAGCAAAAACTCAAAAACTAGATCATGTCATAAACTTTATTCTACTAGATCAAGATACTACTAATAGGATCGAACTAAGAAAAACGGTAAAGATAGGAGATGTGATTGTGATACGATACCGGGGCACCTCCCCCAAGCTTGGCAGTTGCCAAGGGGAGTGCCCATACCCACGTGATTACGTCTCCTTCTTTATTATTGGTGAAATATTCTTGGCGATGATGCCCTTTAGGATACGATTCTCCTCCTCGAGCTTATTGACCTGCTTCTTGAGGTCCATTATTTCCTTGCGAAGCTTTCCTGTAACAGCTAAAGCTCCTTGCACCCAAAGGTGTTGCATAGCTGCGGGAGAACAAGTGACACTCCTCTTCATATTTTCATAAGAAAGAAATATAACAAACCGAGTTTGGAATAGATGAGCTCTGTACTTCCCCCATCGTGAACCCAGCTCGGAAGCGAGAAGTGACCTCTTGATCCTCCATGGCATCTACCCTCATCAAGTCAGCCTCCATCTCTTCCCCCGTTGTTGGCCCAAAGTGGTCAGCGTCGCTGTTTGCCCTTGGTTCAGATGCCGGATGAGACACCCGACTCTCCCCGACTGACTCTTGAGAAGACATCTTACTCTAATCTCCAGTAGCTACAACTCGAAACAAAAACAGAGGGTATTTGCGTGATACGGTAGTCAAAACCTTCGGGAGAATATATAATGAATTTTTACCGACCAAAATACGTATCTCGCAAGAAAACGGAGTCCGGAAGGCACACGAGGTGCCCACGAGGTAGGGGGGCGCGCCCAGGGGGGTAGGGCGCGCCCTCCACCCTCGTGGGGCCCTCGTGTCCTTCCCGGACTGCTACTTATTTTTCTATTTTTCTAAATATTCCAAAACGGAGAAATATTTCCTTAAAAATTGTTTTGGAGTCGGTTTACTTACCGTACCACATACCTACTCCTTTTCGGAGTCTGAAACGTTCCGGAAAGTGTCCCTTACGTATTCCTCCGGGGTTACAGTTTCAATAACATTGGTTTCAACATTTATAGGATTACCTGAGATATAGTGTTTGATTCTTTGACCGTTTACCACCTTCGGATTTCTGCCTCCGAAATTATTGATTTTTATGGAACCGGAATGATAGACCTCCTCAATAACGTAAGGGCCTTCCCATTTAGATAGAAGTTTTCCTGCAAAAAATCGTAAACGAGAGTTGTATAGCAATACATAATCACCTACATTAAACTCGCGCTTTTGTATCCTTTTGTCATGCCATCTTTTAACTTTTTCTTTAAACAACTTGGCATTTTCATAAGCTTGGGTTCTCCATTCATCAAGTGAGCTAATATCAAATAACCTCTTCTCACCAGCAAGTTTGAAATCATAGTTGAGCTCTTTAATAGCCCAATAAGCCTTATGCTCTAGTTCGAGAGGTAAGTGACATGCTTTTCCATAAACCATTTTATACAGAGACATACCCATAGGATTTTTATATGCAGTTCTATAGGCCCATAATGCATCATCAAGTTTCTTGGACCAATTCTTTCTAGACCTATTGGCAGTCTTTTGCAAAATTAATTTGAGTTCTCTATTACTCAATTCTACTTGACCACTAGACTGTGGGTGATAAGGATGCAATTCTATGATTAACATCATACTTAGCAAGCATTTTCGAAAGCACCATGAATAAAATGTGAACCACCATCGGTCATTAAATATCTAGGGACTCCAAACCTCGGAAAATAACTTCTTTAAGCATTTTAATAGAAGTGTTATGATCAGCACTACTAGTTGGAATAGCTTCTACCCACTTAGTAACGTAATCAACAGCAACTAAAATATGTTTATATCAATTAGAGGAAGGAAAAGGTCCCATATAATCAAAGCCCCAAACGTCAAATGGTTCAATAACAAGTGAATAGTTCATAGGCATTTCTTGACGTCTACTAACATTACCGATTCATTGACATTCATCACAAGATAAGACAAACTTACGGGCATCCTTGAAGAGAGTAGGCCAATAAAAACCAGATTGCAATACCTTATGTGCAGTTCTATCTCCAGCGTGGTGTCCTCCATAAGCTTCGGAGTGACACTTGCGTAGGATCTATTCCTGTTCATGCTCAGGTACACAACATCTAATAACACCATCTACTCCTTCTTTATAAAAACTTTTTATTTTGCTGGTATGTGAAACTAGGTGGTATAAATTTAGCAACAATGTAATTAGCATAATCAGCATACCATGGAGTACTACGAGAAGTATTTATGACATTTAGTTGCTCATCAGGAAAGCTATCATCAATAGGTAGTGGGTCATCAAGAACATTTTCTAACCTAGACAAGTTGTCTGCAACGGGGTTCTTAGCTCCCTTTCTATCAACAATATGCAAATCAAATTCCTGTAGCAAGAGAACCCATCTAATAAGTCTAGGTTTAGCATCTTTCTTTTCCATCAGGTATTTAATAGCAGCATGATCAGCGTGAATAGTTACTTTAGAATCAACAATATAAGGTCTGAACTTATCACATGCTAATACAACTGCTGAGAATTCTTTTTCAGTAGTAGCATAGTTTCTTTGAGCACTGTCTAAGGTTTTACTAGCATAATGGATAACATTTAATTTCTTATCAACTCTTTGCCCTAGAACAGCACCTACAACATAATCACTAGGATCACACATAATTTCAAAGGGTAAATTCTAATCAGGTGATTGAACAATAGGTGCAGAGATCAATGCTTTCTTAAGTATTTCAAATGCTTCTACACAATCATCATCAAAGACATATGGTATATCTTTTTGTAATAAATTAGTCAGAGGCCGAGATATTTTTGAGAAGTCCTTAATGAACCTCCTATAAAATCCTGCGTGACCAAGGAAACTTCTTATACCTTTGATGTCCTTGGGACATGGCATCTTTTCAATAGCATCAACCTTGGCTTTATCAACTTCAATACCTCTTTCAGAAACTTTATCCCCCAAGACAATACCTTAATTAACCATAAAGTGGAACTTTCCCCAATTCAAGACAAGATTAGTTTCTTCACATCTCTGCAAAACTCGATCAAGATTGCTCAAGCAATCATCAGAAGAGGATCCATAGACGGACAAGTCGTCCATGAAAACCTCACAAATCTTTTCACAAAAGTCAGAGAATATAGCCATCATGCATCTTTGAAAGGTAGCAGGTGCATTACATAAACCAAAAGGCATAAGTCTATAAGCAAAAGTACCAAAAGGGCATGTAAAAGTAGTCTTTGATTCATCCTTAGCCGACACAGGTATTTGAGAGAAACCAGAATAACCATCTAGGAAGCAATAATGTGTATGTTTGCATAATCTTTCTAGCATTTGATCAATAAAAGGTAAAGGGTAATGATCTTTCTTAGTAGCTTTATTTAATTTGCAAAAATCAATTACCATCCTATAACCTATAATAATTCTTTGCGGAATCAATTCATCTTTATCATTGGGAACAACAGTAACACCTCCCTTCTTAGGGACACAATGAACAGGACTTACCCACTGACTATCAACAACGGGATAAATTATACCTGCCTCCATAAGCTTTAGTATTTATTTTCTTACCACTTCTTTCATCTTAGGATTCAACCTTCGTTGATGATCACGAACCGGTTTGGCATCTTCTTCCAAATTTATTTTATGTTGACATAGAGTGGGACTAATGCCCTTAAGATCATCAAGAGTATATCCAATAGCAGACCTGGCTTCTTCTTGAGTTTTCAATATTCTCTCTTCTTCATGCTCAAAGGTTAGCACTAATAATAACAGGATATATTTTCTTTTCATCAAGATAAGCATATTTAAGATTATCAGGCAACGGTTTAAGCTCAAACACGGGGTCACCCTTGGGTGGAGGAGGATCCCCTAGGATTTCAACAGGAAAATTATGTTTCAGAATAGGTTCCTGTTTAAAGAATACTTCATCTATTTCCCTTCTTTCATTCATAAACATATCATTTTCATGGTCTAACAAATATTGTTCTAAAGGATCACTAGGAGGTACGGCAATTGAAGCAAGACCAATAATTTCATCCTTACTAGGCAATTCTTCTTCACGGTGTTGTCTACTAAATTTAGAGAAATTAAACTCATGAATCATATCATCCAAGCCAATAGTAACAACATTCTTTTCGCAATCAATCTTAGCATTAACAGTGTTCAAGAAGGGTCTACCAAATATAATGGGACAAAAGCTATCTTGTGGAGAACTGAGAACAAGAAAATCAGCAGGATATTTAGTTTTCCCACACAAGACTTCAACATCTCTAACAATTCCCACTGCTGATATAGTATCTCTATTGGCAAGTTTAATTGTGACATCAATATCTTCTAACTCAGCATGTGCAATTTCATGCTTAATGTAACATCCCAAATTTTCAATTTGGAATGTTATACATAGATCATCACTTGCATATCATATTTTATTGCATTTTGGCTTGATCCTAACTCAAGGACCCACGGAGAGAGTTGGAGATTTCGTTATTTTCATATTTGAGTTTTCCCAAATTCTGAAAATAGGATCATTTGATTTTATTTATTTTATCTTCAATTATTTCTACTATTAAAATATGAGAGAGGGAATAAAATGACTTTCCCAAAATAAAGGAATATTGAAGATTTAATAAAAATAATCAAATAAGCTTTTATTTAGAGTTTTTCGCTATTTTATTTGAATTTAGGAAAAATGCGCGTTTTTCAAAATTGCATTTAGGCCCCAAATAAATGTTCATCTTGTCCAGCTTGATTTTAGAAGCCGGAGAAAATTTATTTCGGGATTTTTGGAGTCTGTTTAGTATTTATTTCGTTAGTTTTCTGCGCGTAATTAATTAAAAAAACTGAACCGACCTACGGGCCGTGTTAGGCCCGGACTCCTCCGGGGGAGGCGTTTAAATAGCGCCGGGCGACCCACCCCAGCCGCCGCCTTCGCCCAACCAGCAGCGCCGCCGCCCAGACCCGCCGCCGCCATCGCCCACCGCCGCCGCCGAGGTTGACCCGCTGCCGGTTTTTTTTAAACCGTTCGGTTTTCGCCGGTTTTGTTCGTTTTTTTAGATCCTTTTTTTTATTAGATCGGTTTTTTCCGGTTTAGGCTATTTAGCGAGTGTTCGCTCGTTCGTTCGTTTTAACAAACGCGTTCATCATTTAGATCCAGATAACGAAAGTTCGTTCGTTAAGCTGTTCGTCGTTTTTCTTTTTCTCGGATTTATTTCGCGATTTTTCTGATCGTGATTTCTGATCCGATTTTCGATCTAGTATAACTTTTAGCTCGTTTATCGGAATCAGGCGATTCAAGCGCCTAGAGTTTCATCTCGAAACCCTCTTTCCGAATAATCAACTCAAACCAGTTTTTGCTACTATAAAATTTGACTTAGGTCCAGATTAGTAAAACGAAGCCTGTTTCTTTTGCAGTTTGATTTTCGTTGCTTCGTTCGATTTGATTCTTTTTGCAAACCGGAGTTCTTAAGTTGAACTTTCTGGTTAGATCTTCTATTTGAGTTTTACCTGTGCATTAGATGAGTACTTATTGTGTGTTTGTTTGTTTGCGATAGAGTACCCGGAGTGCGCCGCTTGCTACTTTGAATCGCTAGGTTTCGCGGATCATCAGCAAGGCAAGTAACACTTTGATCATATCCCTTTTCATACCCAGTTTTTATGCATTAGATCAATCCTCAAATATTGCATGATTAGGATCTAATTAAATTGTGGGTTTTGGGAAGTAGATGAGGTAGTACCTATTACCTGTTTTATTATCAAACCCTTGGGAGTTACTTCTACGGTTGCTTATTATGCCATGCTATGCTAGTAGACGTGGATTGGGTGAGTGTATCCATGACAGATGTGAGATTGTTAATTAATGGTTTATCTAAGGTGGCAACTTTAACACACATCTGGGTGGATTGAGGTACCTGGGTATTCCAGGATTGCCTGTTTTTCTTTATGGACCACCACCCAGGCTCAAAGGGATCATGAGATTATTCATGCTAGAAACTTCCGTGTGCAGCCACAAGCTACGATGGGCTCTAGCATAGTTAACTAAGTCGTGTGAACTCTTACAGTGGTAGACTAGCAGATGTAGGGGATGTAGGTTGGTACGGTCTACCCGTTCGTAAGGTGCTAGCGCTTCTAAAAGACTATGTCTCGCATCCGTTTCTCAAACACCAGGCAGTGCGAGAATCCCAACGGAGGAGATCGAGTCTTGTGGGGAAAGGTGCACAAACCTCTGCGGAGTGTATCAAACTAATCATGGTTAGGTGTGTCCCCGGTTATGGACATCTTGAGTATCTAGTACTTGGATTATCATGTGAATCTCATCATGTTACTCTAATTAATATTGTTGGGTTTTTAATGTTGATGTTTAATTGGGATTGAGAATGCTGTCAACCATTCTCAATGTTTAACAACCACCATGTTAGTTAAATAAAATTTATTCCTTTGCAGTAGGGAAAAATTGGCTTTACACAAAACTGTAACCATAGAGCTTTCCACCAGCCATACATGCATGTAGTATAGCATTACTCTTTCATATTGCTCTCTATGTGTTACATTGCCAGCATATTCCACGTGCTGACCCGTTTTTGGGCTGCAACATTCATGTTGCAGACTTTTCAGACGACGAGTAAGGTGCCTTAGGTCGTGGTTCTATACTCAGTGATGCCGTTGGAGTTGATGGACTCGCTTATCTTCCAAGCCTTCCGCTGTTATCGTTATTAGATGGCCTTAAGCCATATTTATTGTAATAAGTTCTCTTTTGAGACATTCGATGTAATAAGTGTGTGATTGCTACTCTGTTATAAATCCTTCAAGCATCTTGCGTGTCAAGACATTCTTGATCTAGGGATGACATTGATGCACAGAGATCAGACTGTTTGATGTCTGGTCGCTACAAGATGGTATCAGAGCACACACTGACTGTAGGACATGACCACTAAGCTAAAGCCCTAGATCACTACTCTTTCTTCTCATTTCTGACTCCTCATCTTTTCTATTCTTTTAGGATGGCGGATGCAAGGAGCAAGTTCACACAACCGGATGAAGATACACCCTTTGGATGCCACTTGAAGGAAGTCACTAGATACCTGAACATCGGAGTACCAAGCTTCACCGGGACCTACAACGCCACTTTACCCGAAGAGGAGCGCTGGATGATTCAAGTTCAAGTTCCAGGAAGGACGTTTGCACCAGTCACGAAGACCATAGAGTTTTCCTTTGATGCACCTACCTGGAGTCTAGGAAAGAGCATGGCAGCCCACATCACCATGGGACGTATTGGAGAAGTTTACCGCAATGATCTCAAGGATACAATCTACCAGATTTGTGGGCGCAGAGATGAGCAATGGGAGATGATCAGCACCAGGAGGGATAGATCAATCGCAGCTTACATCCAAGAGTTAAACCAGCACATCCGACGTCAGGAGAACCAGATGTGCACAGGTATGGAGGATCTGCAGAAGGCCTTGACCAAGATCAAGGAGCTAGAAGAAGAACTCAAGGCTACACGTGAAGATTACATGGAAGAAATTGAAGTGCTAGTGGAGAAGAATGACCACTTAACCAGGAAGCTCGGAGTTTTCATGGGAGATCCTGCACCAGGAGGAAATGACGACGATTCCACTTGCCCGAATAAATATATCATCGTCGACGACACCGACTCAGATCCCGACAACAGCGATGATGACTATGTTGATGAAGCTGGAGCGGATATCATGGAGTCTTCATCGGAGCGGTTTTTCTAGTTGACCGCCATAACAGTAGTAGAATTTCTCCCATTGTATTTAGTTTAGTTCAAGCACTTTTGTAACGATAGTTAGACCGTTGTATGCCCTTGTTTGAATTGATTGGAGTGATATTGATTGCTTTTGTATCATGTGCATATGGGTAGTGTTTTCTCACTAGACCTCATTCTATTCTATTTTCTCATCTTCTCTAACACCCTCAGATGCCTCCGAGACGCGACACCGGATTTGTTTTCCCACCGGAGATCACTCAGTTGATTCAGCAGCAGAATGCTTTGATTCAAACACTGGTACAGAACCAAGGCAACAACAACAACAACAACAACAACAACAACAACAACAACAACAACAACAACAATCCACCACCACCACCACCTGTTGACCATTTGACTCATTTCTTGAGGCTAAATCCGCCGGTGTTTTCCAGTAGCACCGAGTCGATTGTTGCAGATGATTGGCTCCGCAAGGTTGGAAGGGAGATGGCCAATGCAGGATGCACAGATGTGGAGAGAGTGCGTTTTGCCGCACATCAGCTTGATGGACCCGCAACATCATGGTGGGAGAACTACACAACCACACACCCTATTGACACAGTCACATGGGATCAGTTTAAGCAAGCTTTCCGTACCGCACACGTTTCAGCCGGAGCTATGGCCATGAAGAAGCGTGAGTTTCGCAACTTACGCCAAGGAGGACGCACTGTAAGCCAGTATGTGGAGGACTTTAGTAAGTTAGCACGTTATGCCCCAGATGGCGTTGCTATAGATGCAGCTAAGCAGGAGAAGTTTTTGGAAGGACTGAATGATGAGCTGAGCATGCAGTTGATGGTAGCCATTTTCAATAACTACCAGGAGTTGGTAGATCGTGCTCTTATGATTTAAGGGAAGCAGCAACAGATTGACAACCGCAATAGGAAGTATGGTCAGGGGAAGTACAATTGTGGAGCTCAGCAGAAGCTACGCTTTACCCCGAAACCGGGAGGAAAATTTCAGCATACCCATGGAGGAGGTAGCTCGCACAATAATAATGGTTCCAAGAATGGAAACGGGAATGGAGGAAGCAATGGACAAAACCGCACCAACCCGTCAACCCCAGCCAAGAGAGACCTGAGCCAAGTCACTTGCTTTAAGTGTCGGAAGATGGACATTATGCAAATGAATGTCACGAAGCCCGAATGGAAATGGCAATGGAAGCTCGGGGAAGAAGCGAACCCTTTCAACAGGGGAGAGGTGAACCACGTTGCCGTGGAGGAGGTTGAAGCTCAGCCAGATGCAGTAATAGGTAAGTTTTTGGTTAAGACATTTACTGCAATCGTTCTTTTTGATACTGGTGCATCACATTCATACATATCAAGGGGATTTGTGGATAAGTATAAATTGCCAAACCAAGCCCTTAGGTCACCCATTTTAGTAACCTCGCCTGGAGCAGAATATATGGCTAGTCTATGGTGTGATCGATTACCATTAAGGATTGGTAACTACGTGTTTCCCTTGGACCTAATAGTTTTGGAATCGCAAGGATTGGATGTGATATTAGGCATGGATTGGTTATGAAAGTATGGAGGGAACATTGATTGCGCCAGTAAGTCGATTTTGCTTACCACCCCAGAAGGAAGAAGAATCAAGTATGTGTCACGGCATGAGCCGAGGAGGACAAAAGTAAATTCCTTATCAGGAGTTGTGCAGGAGGAAGTACCAGTGGTGAAGGATTACCCGGACGTATTTCCAGAAGAGTTGCCAGGCATGCCACCGGATAGAGACATTGAGTTTTTGATTGAGCTGTTGCCAGGCACAGGGCCGATATCTAAGAGACCGTACCGGATGCCCGCACAAGATTCAGAAGAAATTAAAAAGCAGATTAAGGAGTTACTGGATAAAGGTTTTATTCGCCCAAGTTCTTCGCCTTGGGGATCGCCAGTACTTCTAGTGGAGAAGAAGGATGGATCATTGAGAATGGATGTTGATTATCAAGGATTGAATGAAGTGACCATTAAGAATAAGTACCCATTGCCGATGATCAATGACTTGTTTGACCAATTGCTAGGAGCTAAGGTATTTTCCAAGATCGATTTGCGATCAGGATACCATCAGTTAAAGATTCGAGAGTAGGATATACCTAAGACGGCTTTTACCACCAGGTACGGGCTGTATGAGTACACCGTTATGTCATTTGGTCTGACTAACGCACCTGCCTATTTCATGAACATGATGAACAAGATGTTTATGGAGTTTTTGGATAAGTTCGTCGTAGTGTTCATTGATGATATTTTGGTCTACTCCAAGAATGAAGAAGAGCATAAGGAGCATTTGCGTTTAGTACTTGAGAAGCTCAGAGAACATCAGCTGTATGCCAAGTTCAGCAAATGTGAGTTTTGGTTGAAGGAAGTAGGATTTCTCGGACACTTTATATCCGGAGAAGGAATAGCAGTATATCCCACCAAAGTTGTCACTGTGATAAACTGGGAAGCACCAACAACTGTTGGAGAGATCCGGAGTTTTCTTGGACTGGCAGGATACTACCGGAGATTCATTGAGAATTTCTCGAAGATTGCGAAGCCTATGACCGAGTTATTAAAGAAGGATACCAAGTTCAATTGGACTGAGGAATGTGAGGCTAGTTTCCAAGAGTTGAAGAAACGATTGGTTACATCACCAGTGTTGATTCTGCCAGATCAGCGCAAGGATTATGAGGTGTATTGCGACGCTTCACGTCGAGGACTTGGAGTAGTGCTTATGCAGGAGGGAAGAGTTGTTTCGCATGCTTCACGATAGCTTAAGCCCCATGAGTTGAATTATGCTACACATGATTTGGAGTTAGCAGCCGTAGTTCACGCATTGAAGACTTGGAGACATTGTAACGCCCCGGATTCGTTGCGCCAGGTGTCTGCCAGTTATTCGCCGTCGTTGCCATGTCATGTGCTTGCGTGTTGCACTTTGCCATGTCATCATCTGCATTTCATATCATGTCATCATGTGCATTTCATTTTGCATACGTGTTCGTCTCATGCATCCGAGCATTTTCCCCGTTGTCCGTTTTGCAATCCGGCACTCCTATGTTCCCCGGCGCCCTCTTTTACCTCTTTTCGTGTGCGGGTGTTAAACGGTCTCGGAATGGACCGAGGTTTGTCAAGCGGCCTTGGTATAGCACCGTGAACCGTCTGTCAAGTTTCGTGCCATTTGGAGGTCGTTTGGTACTCAGCAGTTAACAGGGTAACCGCGAAAGCCTCTTTTGTTTGCAGCCCAACACCCCTTCCAAAGTGGCCCAAAACCCATCTAACTCCCCTCCATGCTCTCGGTCGTTCGATCACGATCGCGTGGCCGAAAACCGCACCTCATTTGGACACTCCTAGCTCCCTCTACCTATATATTGCCCTCTCCCCCGAGATTTCGCGGTCCAAACCCCCCCAAACCCTAAAAATCGTCCTCCGCCGCGCCGGACATGTCCGTCCGCGCCGGACGAAACGGCGCCGCCCCCGCAGCCAACCCGCGTTCGCCACGTGGCAGCCGCCGCCGCCAGCGCCCGTCGGCACGTCCTGCCCAGCAGCTGGCCCTTGGCCCAGCAGCCCCAGCGGCGCCGCCCGCCGCTGCTGCCTCGCGCCGCCCTGCGAAACCGTCGGCGCCCGGCCGCGCCGCCAGCGCTTCGCGCCTCCGCCGTCGCCCGCACCTCCGCTCCGCCTCGCCGCCTCCGGCCACCGCCCTGCCGTGCGCCTCCGCCTCGGCGCGCCCACCCGCAGCGGCGTCCGCCCCGCCGGTCTCTCATGGATCCGCCGCGCGCCCTCGGCCGGCGTCCCCGTCCGGCGGCTGCCTCCATGGAGCACGCGCCCCGAACCCCCTCCGTCGAGCTCGCCGGCCGTCTCCGACGTCGCCCCGGTCAGATCCGGGCAGGAGCGCCCGGATCCGCCCCGTCTCCGTCCCGTTTCAGCCTCCCCGGCCCCGTCTCCGACGAACCTCGATTCGCGTGCACGTAGGGTTGACTTCTTCCCCCCCCCGATTTTCCTCCAAGTCATTTTCTGTGTTATTTTCATGCATTTTCATCATGCCATAACTCTGTCATCGTTGCTCCGTTTCGTGCGTGTAACATGTCAAATTGTTCGTCTCGATGAGTAGTTCATTTCATCTCACTGCATCATTTTCATTTGAGCTCATCTTAATGCCCGAAATGCTGTTAGAAGAGTGCTATGTGATGTTAGTTTCAGATTCTTATCAGAACATGCACTTTTGTCATTTTTGCCATGATTGATGTGTGCACCCTATGAACTTGAGTCCTACATGTGTTTTGTAATATGCCATGCCATCTCTAAAGGGGTGTATGCCATGTATTTTTTTGATCTCTGTGGTGACTAGCACAAGCATGCGAACTAGGCTTCATGATGTTGCTGATTTCAGCCCTGTTTTGCTGATATTTTTATGCCATGTTAACTTGATGCTACAGAGAGATCCATGCTTATTTTGAGATACTTCAGTAAGGATGTTTTGTTCTACATGTCTTGATCTATCCATCCATGCCCTTGTTTGCAATTATGGAGTACCATAGCTTGAGTCAATCGAGCTCTACTTTTGCTATAAAATGTTTCCTGGCAGATTGTTTACATGTTATTCAATTTTGCCAAGGTTGTTGTAGTTGATCCGTGTATGCTATGATGTTGTTCTTGCCATGTATAGCTTCTATGCCATGTCTTCTTACTGTGAGTTGCCTTGCCATGCCATTTGTTGCTCTGTGGTGAGTGGTTCAAGCTCACCAACATGCCTACTCATTGTTGTTCCTGCCATGTATGAATCTGTCATATAACTTGCCATGTTTACATGGGTGCCATCATATTTTCTGATCCTTTTTGGCTTATGGTCAGTAAGGGACTTTTGTTCTATGCAATTAGTAGATTCATGCCATGCCTTTGTTTGCCATGTTAAGTTCCTGTAACATGTTGGTTGATAGCTCTAAACATTGCAACCTGATGTTATTTCTGCTAAAGTCTGAAACTGTTATTATATGCAACCTTGCCATGTCATTTTGAGCATGTTCTAGTGATTTCTGGAGTTAGCTCAATGTTCATGTTTTGTCATGCTTTACCTGTACATCATGTCCATGCCTTCTGTTTTCATATTGAGGTGCTGTAGTATATTGTTTTGATGCTTGCAATATGCCTAGTTGCTGTTATGGACAGATTGTTGTTATGACTTGTATAGAGTGTATGTGTTGAACCGTTGCTCCGTTTTGAGTGTGCTCTATATGAAACTTGCTTGATTTTGCATGTAGGTTCATATTATCATGTTGTATCCTTGTTTTGAGGTGTTTGCTTGATGTTTGTATGCATCTTGCATCTATGCCATGTTTAACTTGTTTTGCTCATATCTTCTAGGCCGTAGCTCCGAATCTAATGAACTTTATATGTAACTTGACTAGAATTTCGTGTAGATCATTGTGGTGCATATTAACTTGCTGTTTAACAACTTGAACATAAGGTTTATTCAGATCTGGACCAATTTTGAAATTTGCATATGAGGACTCACCGGAGTTGTTATATGTTGTTTCCGGCCTCATTTAAACTTGCTTTTATGTGTTGCTCTTGTATGCATCATCCCTTGCCATTAGTAGCTTCATGTAGCTTTGTCATGCATCATGCTTGATGTGCATCATGCCTTGTTCATGTCTGGTGTGTTTATCTTGTTGTGTGCTTCTTCTTGTTAGTTCATGTTTCGTTGCGATCGTGAGGATTCGTTCGTCTACGCTTGGTTCGGCTTCATCCGTTCGTCTTCTTCATGGACTCGTTCTTCTTCCTTGCGGGATTTCAGACAAGATGACCGCTACCCTGGATCTCACTACTATCATTGCTATGCTAGTTGCTTCGTTCTATCGCTTTGCTGCGCTACCTATCACTTGTTCCTCAAGCCATCCCAAATTGCCATGTCAGCCTCTAACCTTTTGCACCCTTCCTAGCAAACCATTGTTTGGCTATGTTACCGCTTTGCTCAGCCCTCTTATAGCGTTGTTAGTTGCAGGTGAAGATGAAGTTTGTTCCTTGTTGGAACATGGAGATGTTGTTCCTTGTTGGAACATGTTTACTTGTTGGGATATCACAATATATCTTATTTAATTAATGCATCTATATACTTGGTAAAGGGTGGAAGGCTCGGCCCTATGCCTGGTGTTTTGTTCCACTCTTGCCGCCCTAGTTTCCGTCATATCGGTATTATGTTCCCGGATTTTGCATCCCTAACGCGGTCGGGTGATTTATGGGACCCCCTTGACAGTTCGCTTTGAATAAGATTCCTCCAGCAAGGCCCAACATTGGTTTTACCATTTGCCTCACCTAGCCCTTTTTCCCTTGGGTTTCCGGAGCCCAAGGGTCATCTTTATTTTACCCCCGGGCGGTGCTCCTCAGTGTTGGTCCAAACTAGAGCACCGTCTTGGGACCATTCCTTGGCAACTTGGGTTACGTCGGTTCTCAGACGCTTCGCTCATCCGGTGTGCCACGAGACCGAGATATGTGCAGCTCCTATCAGGATTTGTCGGCACATCCGGCGGCTTTGCTGGTCTTGTTTTATTCTTGTCGAAATGTCTTGTGGCCGGATTCGAGACTGATCGGGTCTTCCGGGAGAAGGAATATCCTTCGTTGATCGCGAGAGCTTATCATGGGCTAAGTTGGGACACCCCTGCAGGGTATAAACTTTCGAGAGCCGTGCCCGCGGTTATGTGGCAGATGGGAATTTGTTAATATCCGGTTGTAGTAAACTTGAAGCAAACTCTTCTAAAATACACCAACCGTGTGCGTAACCGTGAGTGTCTCTTTTCGGGGTTGATCGAGAGGAGAACACGGTTTATGGGTTATGTATGACGTAAGTAGGAGTTCAGGATCACTTCTTGATCATTACTAGTTGACGACCGTTCGTTTGTTTCTCTTCTCGCTCTCATTTGCGTATGTTAGCCACCATATATGCTTAGCCGCTGCTGCAACCTCACCACTTTACCCCTTCCTTTCCCTTTAAGCTTTGCTAGTCTTGATACCCATGGTAATGGGATTGCTGAGTCCTCGTGGCTCACGGATTACTACACCACCAGTTGCAGGTACAGGTTTCGCGATGATCATGACGCGAGAGCGATGCTTGCTTGTCTTGAGTTCTTCTTCTGCTTCTTCGATCAGGGGATAGGTTCCAGGTCGGCAGCCTGGGCTAGCAGGGTGGATGTCGTTTGAGTTTCTGTTTATGTTTCATGCGTAGTCGGATGTTGATCTTGTATATGATGTTGATGTATTCTTGTGGCATTTGAGCCTTGTGTATGTATCCCCATCTATTATGTAATGTTGATGTAATGATATCCACCTTGCAAAAGCGTTTCAATATCGGGTCTATCCTTGGTGGGACCTTGAGTTCCTTTTGGATAGGGTCGCATATTGGGCGTGTTCAAGTTGGTATTAGAGCCTCGATCGACCTTAGGAGCCCCTTGATTGATCGTGTAGTTTGGCGCAGTTGAGTCTAGAAGAAAACTGTTTTCTGAGTCTAGTTATATCGGAGAGTAGGAATTCTTTTTACTCCTCGGCCCCTTCGTCGCTCTGGTGAGGAATCTTGACGTAGGTGTTTCCAATTACTCCTCTTCCCCTTAAAAAAATTTCTTTAGGATCACGCAGTTGGTTTTCCGATCGTTGTTCCGCAGCTCTTTTTATCCGGTGCATTTCTCGTCAAGTCGACTCGAGCCTCTTCATCTTTGCAAGTTCAATCCTCAGTTGTTTTTCTTTTCCCACCCGCCCTCCCTGTTCTTCTTCTCGGAACCGGAGTCCGTAATCGAGTATCCATCCTACTCGTGCGAAGTCTTTGCTTTCTATCCTCATTGTTCTCAACCGGTGTTTTCTCTTAAAGATATTCGTCGATTTCCCCTTCCAAGATGATTTTGTTTTCCCGCCCTCCCACCCTTTTCTTCCCGGAGTTTGCCTCTCTCCCGACCATCTATTTCATTCGTACGGAGTCTCTTCAGTCTTCCCTCAAACATTTCAACCGGTGAATTCTCTTTTGTTTGAGATTCTTCATCCCTTTCTTTTTCCGGTGCACTCAAATCAAGTTTTTTCGGGTTAATCATATTCTTTTCCTTCGAAGTGTTTTCCCTGTTTGTTCGCCTCTCGCCAGTTTATCATTCCGGAGTTCGGAGGACATCTCAGGAGATTCGCCTGTGTTCGAATTAATTCGAGGTTATCACCTCATTCTAATATTTTCAATTGTTCCGGTGCATCATCTATCTGTTCATCATCCTTTTCCAACGGTGTTTTCTTTTAGTGGGCCCTAACCCACATGTCTTTTCCCAGGATCTTACCTGACTCTTCTAATTTCCCCGGAGTTATTCTCAATTCTTTTCAAGTGTGACGTAAGAGTGGATCACATCAGTCAGATGCCTTTCCAAGATCAATTTCAAATCATTTCATTGTTGGCTCAACCTCTTTGCTTTTCATTCTACCGGAGTACCTCAGTTATTTTGGTGGTGTTTCTCGTCATCATTTGAAGACCGAAGAAGAGTTTTTCCTCTCAATCTTGTCTGTTCTCTCGAATATTCGTGATTCTAGCTTCGTATCATCCTCTCGATTTATTTCAGTTGTCAGATATTCTTTTCTTACCCATCCGGAGTATTTCAGGAGTTGCTTTTCTGTTCCGATCATCCGGAGGACATCTTTTCGGAACATCTCTCCATTCTAAGTTTTTCAAATTCATTCTCCAATTATTCCATATTCGTTCCCCTTCGTTTGTCTCAATATTCTTCCGGAGCTTCGTTCAAGTGTTCTTTAATCAGCTCATGATCTCTTTGTTCTCTTGCATTTTAATTCCCTCAAATATCTTCGTGCTTGCTCTAATTCTTCCCGGTGATTCATCCTCTTTCGTAAGTCATTTTCGAATTCTTATGGTGGTTCGTTCAAGATTCTTTTCCTTGATTATCACTTTAATCCATTCCTTTTCCAATTCTACCGGTGGTTCATGAAGACTTTCTCAAGTTTTGTGCCGTCACTTCTCAATTCTTTTTCAAGAAGGATAAGTAGTATGCAAAATCCATTGCTTGTCATCAATTTAATTTGATGAAGTATAAGCATGCAATAAATCGTATTCTTATGTCATCCAAGTGAGTAATCCCTTTCTTCGGAGTTTGTTCTTGTTGAATAAATTCTAGTTCCAAGTGTTTTCATCTTTTCTTTTCCGGAGTTCAATTTTCCTCGGCCATTTCATCGGAACCTCCATCTAAATCACCGCAAGGCTTTAGTCTTATTCTTTTCATCCTTCAATTTTATCTCACCATCCTTTTGTCACCGGAGTTCTTCATGGTGGTTCGTCATGATTTAATTCATTCTTCAAGAGTTCATCAAGATTCTTGTTGGAGGAATTCAAGTATCTTTTCATCTCGCATCTCGAAGTGCAATTAATTCTCCATATTCTTTTGAAGTGGAGTTTTGCATTTCTTCGTTCTTCTCTGCTATCCAATCATTTCCGTTTGTGGTTGGTTATCACCTCATAATTTCTGAGATGTTATCTATAAGTCCACAACAAGCTTATTCTTTTGTTGTTGAATTTCCAACAACTCCGTTCAATCCTTTCTTGTAAGGTTGCTTTCAATTTCATTCGTGGCATAAGTTGTCATATTCTTATCCGTTCTTTTCATTCAACTTTGTCAATTCCTTCCGGAGGGTTTTTGTGTCATGTCTTCATCAAGTATCATTCCATCCTTTCAGTCTTATTCGTTTTTATCTCGTTCTAACCGGTGTTGTTTCATAGTCTATCTGATTCTGTGAGCTTTCGATTCTTGTCATTCGAGTGCTCTCGATTCTTTGCTTGTTCTCTGGAGTTCTTGTTTCTCCTCATCCTTTTTCCCTTCCGTCTCGGTCCTAAGATCTCGGGACGAGATCTCTTGTTAGTGGAGGAGTGTTGTAACGCCCCGGATTCGTTGCGCCAGGTGTCTGCCAGTTATTCGCCGTCGTTGCCATGTCATGTGCTTGCGTGTTGCACTTTGCCATGTCATCATCTGCATTTCATATCATGTCATCATGTGCATTTCATTTTGCATACGTGTTCGTCTCATGCATCCGAGCATTTTCCCCGTTGTCCGTTTTGCAATCCGGCACTCCTATGTTCCCCGGCGCCCTCTTTTACCTCTTTTCGTGTGCGGGTGTTAAACGGTCTCGGAATGGACCGAGGTTTTTCAAGCAGCCTTGGTATAGCACCGGTAGACCGCCTGTCAAGTTTCGTGCCATTTGGAGGTCGTTTGGTACTCCAACGGTTAACCGGGTAACCGTGAAAGCCTCTTTTGTTTGCAGCCCAACACCCCTTCCAAAGTGGCCCAAAACCCATCTAACTCCCCTCCATGCTCTCGGTCGTTCGATCACGATCGCGTGGCCGAAAACCGCACCTCATTTGGACTCTCCTAGCTCCCTCTACCTATATATTGCCCTCTCCCCCGAGATTTCGCGGTCCAAACCCCCCCAAACCCTAAAAATCGTCCTCCGCCGCGCCGGACATGTCCGTCGCGCCCGGACGAACGGCGCGCCTCCCAGCCAACCTGCGTTCGCCACGTGGCAGCCGCCGCCGCGCGCCGCCGGCCGTTGACCCGCAGGCTGGCCACATGGCTGCTGCGCTGGCTGCTGCCCTCGCGCCACCCAGCGGAAGCTTCGGCGGCCCGGCCATGCGCCGCGCTCGCGCCTCCGCCGTCGCCCGCACCTCCGCTCCGCTTCGCCGCCTCCGCCACCGCCTGCCAGGCGCCTCCGCCTCGGCGTACCCCACCAGCGTCCGCCCCGCCGTCTCCAGCGGATCCGCCGCGCGCGCCCCTCCGGCGGCGTCCCGAATCGGCGGCCGCCTCCATGGAGCACGCGCCCGAGCCCCCTCCGTCGAGCTCGCCGGCCGTCTCCGGCGTCGCCCCGGTCAGATCCGGGCAGGAGCGCCCGGATCCGCCCCGTCTCCGTCCCGTTTCGGCCTCCCCGGCCCCGTCTCCGACGAACCTCGGTTCGCGTGCCCGCAGGGTTGACTTCTTCCCCGATTTTCCTCTTAAGTCATTTTCGTGTTATTTTCATGCATTTTCATCATGCCATAACTCTGTCATTGTTGCTCCGTTTTGTGCGTGTAATATGTCAAATTGTTCGCCTCGATGAGTAGATCATTTCATCTCATTGCATCATTTTCATTTGAGCTCATCTTGATGCCCGAAATGCTGTTAGAAGAGTGCTATGTGATGTTAGTTTCAGATTCTTATCAGAACATGTACTTTTGTCATTTTTTCCATGATTGATGTGTGCACCCTATGAACTTGAGTCCTACATGTGTTTTGTAATATGCCATGCCATCTTTACAGGGGTGTATGCCATGTATTTTTGTGATCTCTGTGGTGACGAGCACAAGCATGCGAACTAGGCTTCATGATGTTGCTGATTTCAGCCCTGTTCTGCTGATATTTTTATGCCATGTTAACTTGATGCTACAGAGAGATCCATGCTTATTTTGAGATACTTCAGTAAGGATGTTTTGTTCTACATGTCTTGCTCTATCCATCCACGCCCTCGTTTGCAATTATGGAGTACCATAGCTTGAGTCAATCGAGCTCTACTTTTCCTATAAAATGTTTCCTGGCAGATTGTTTACATGTTATTCAATTTTGCCAAGGTTGTTGTAGTTGATCCGTGTATGCTATGATGTTGTTCTTGCCATGTATAGCTTCTATGCCATGACTTCTTACTGTGAGTTGCCTTGCCATGCCATTTATTGCTTTGTGGTGAGTGGTTCAAGCTCACCAACATGCCTACTCATTGTTGTTCCTGCCATGTATGAATCTGTCATATAACTTGCCATGTTTACATGGGTGCCATCATATTTTCTGATCCTTTTTGGCTTATGGTCATTAAGGGGCTTTTGTTCTATGCAATTAGTAGATTCATGCCATGCCTTTGTTTGCCATGTTAAGTTCCTGTAACATGTTGTTTGATAGCTATAAACATTGCAACCTGATGTTATTTCTGCTAAAGTCTGAAACTGTTATTATTTGCAACATTGCCATGTCATTTTGAGCATGTTCTAGTGATTTCTGGAGTTAGCTCAGTGTTCATGTTTTGTCATGCTTTACCTGTACATCATGTCCATGCCTTTTGTTTTCATATTGAGATGCTGTAGCATATTATTTTGATGCTTGCAATATGCCTAGTTGCTGTTATGGACAGATTGTTGTTATGACTTGTATAGAGTGTATGTGTTGAACCGTTGCTCCGTTTTGAGTGTGCTCTATATGAAACTTGCTTGATTTTGCATGTAGCTTCATATTATCATGTTGTATCCTTGTTTTGAGGTGTTTGCTTGATGTTTGTATGCATCTTGCATCTATGCCATGTTTAACTTGTTTTCCTCATATCTTCTAGGCCGTAGCTCCGAATCTAATGAACTTTATATGTAACTTGACTAGAATTTCGTGTAGATCATCGTGGTGCATCTTAACTTGCTGTTTAACAACTTGAACATAAGGTTTATTCAGATCTGGACCAATTTCGAAATTTGCATATGAGGACTTACCGGAGTTGTTATATGTTATTTCCGGCCTAATTTAAACTTGCTTTGATGTGTTGCTCTTGTATGCATCATCCCTTGCCATGAGTAGCTTCATGTAGCTTTGTCATGCATCATGCTTGATGTGCATCATGCCTTGTTCATGTGTGGTGTATTTATCTTGTTGTGTGCTTCTTCTTGTTAGTTCCTGTTTCGTTGCGATCGTGAGGATTCGTTCGTCTACGCTTGGTTCGGCTTCATCCATTCGTCTTCTTCATGGACTCGTTCTTCTTCCTTGCGGGATTTCAGGCAAGATGACCGCTACCCTGGATCTCACTACTATCATTGCTATGCTAGTTGCTTCGTTCTATCGCTTTGCTGCGCTACCTATCACTTGTTCCTCAAGCCATCCCAAATTGCCATGTCAGCCTCTAACCTTTTGCACCCTTCCTAGCAAACCGTTCTTTGGCTATGTTACCGCTTTGCTCAGCCCTCTTATAGCGTTGTTAGTTGCAGGTGAAGATGAAGTTTGTTCCTTGTTGGAACATGGAGATGTTGTTCCTTGTTGGAACATGTTTACTTGTTGGGATATCACAATATATCTTATTTAATTAATGCATCTATATACTTGGTAAAGGGTGGAAGGCTCGGCCCTATGCCGGTGTTTTGTTCCACTCTTGCCGCCTAGTTTCCGTCATATCGGTATTATGTTCCCGGATTTTGCGTCCCTAACGCGGTCGGGTGATTTATGGGACCCCTTGACAGTTCGCTTTGAATAAGACTCCTCTAGCAAGGCCCAACATTGGTTTTACCATTTGCCTCACCTAGCCCTTTTTCCTTGGGTTTCCGGAGCCCAAGGGTCATCTTTATTTTACCCCCGGGCGGTGCTCCTCGAAAGTGTTGGTCCAAACTAGAGCACCGTCAGGACCATTCCTTGGCAACTTGGGTTACGTCGGTTCTGACGCTTCGCTCATCCGGTGTGCCACGAGACCGAGATATGTGCAGCTCCTATCAGGATTTGTCGGCACATCCGGCGGCTTTGCTGGTCTTGTTTTATTCTTGTCGAAATGTCTTGTAGCCGGATTCCGAGACTGATCGGGTCTTCCGGGAGAAGGAATATCCTTCGTTGATCGCGAGAGCTTATCATGGGCTAAGTTGGGACACCCCTGCAGGGTATAAACTTTCGAGAGCCGTGCCCGCGGTTATGTGGCAGATGGGAATTTGTTAATATCCGGTTGTAGTAAACTTGAAGCAAACTCTTCTAAAATACACCAACCGTGTGCGTAACCGTGAGTGTCTCTTTTCGGGGTTGATCGAGAGGAGAACACGGTTTATGGGTTATGTCTGACGTAAGTAGGAGTTCAGGATCACTTCTTGATCATTACTAGTTGACGACCGTTCCTTTGTTTCTCTTCTCGCTCTCATTTGTGTATGTTAGCCACCATATATGCTTAGCCGCTGCTGCAACCTCACCACTTTACCCCTTCCTTTCCCTTTAAGCTTTGCTAGTCTTGATACCCATGGTAATGGGATTCTTTGAGTCCTCGTGGCTCATGATTACTACACCACCGATTGCAGTGTACAGGTTTGCGATGATCATGACGCGAGAGCGATGCTTGCTTGCCTTGAGTTCTTCTTACGCTTCTTCGATCGGGGATAGGTTCGGTCGGCAGCACTGGGCTAGCGTGGTGGATGTCGTTTGAGTTTTGTTTATGTTTCATCCGTAGTCGGATGTTGATCTTGTATATGATGTTGATGTATTCTTGTGGCATTTGAGCCTTGTGTATGTATCCCCATCTATTATGTAATGTTGATGTAATGATATCCACCTTGCAGAAGCGTTTCAATATGCGGGTCTATCCTTGGTGGGACCTTCGAGTTCCTTTTGGATAGGGTCGCATATTGGGCGTGACAGACATTTTCTCATTGGAAACCACTGTGAGGTGTACACGGATCACAAGAGTTTGAAGTACATCTTCACGCAGAAGGAGTTGAATCTCAGGCAAAGGAGATGGTTGGAGCTCATAAAGGATTATGATATGAGATTGCATTATCACCCCGGAAAGGCTAACGTAGTAGCAGATGCGTTGAGCCGCAAGAGCCATGTCAACACACTAATGACCGGAGGGTTACCAAAAGAGTTAGCCGAGGAATTTCGAGAGCTATGTTATGAGATAGTTCCGAGAGGCTATGTAGCGGCATTTGAGATACAGTCTACGTTGATGGATAAGATCAGAGAAGCTCAGAAGACTGATAAGGAGATTGCCCCTATTAAGGAGAAAATGAGCAAGGGAAAAGCTAAGGGATTTCGTGAGGATGAGCACGATACCCTATGGTTTGAGGACTGCGTTTATGTGCCTAGTGATCCGGAGATCAGGAAGTTGATTTTGTAAGAGGCCCATGATTCGCCGTACTCGATTCACCCAGGAAATACCAAGATGTATTTGGATTTGAAAGACACATTCTGGTGGACCAGAATGAAGGATATTGCGGAGTATGTAGCAGTTTGTGATGTATGTCAGAGAGTGAAGGCAGAGCATCAGAAGCCAGCTGGATTGTTACAGCCATTGCCGATACCCGAATGGAAGTGGGAAAAGTTAGGCATGGATTTTATCACTGGATTGCCCAGGACTCATTCAGGCTATGACTCGATTTGCGTTGTAGTCGATCGTTTGACGAAGGTAGCTCATTTCATCCCAGTAAAGACTACCTACATCAGTGCCAAGTTGGCTAAGATATACATGACCAGGATCATATGTCTGCATGGAGTTCCGAGGAGTATCGTATCAGATAGAGGAACCCAGTTCACCTCAAAGTTTTGGAATCAGTTGCACGAAACTTTGGGAACCAGGCTAGAGTTTAGTACAGCTTTTCATCTGCAGACAGATGGACAGACCGAGAGAGTCAATCAGATTTTGGAGGATATGCAGAGAGCATGTGCATTGGATTATGGATCAAGTTGGGATGACAACTTTCCATATGCGGAGTTTTCTTATAACAACAGCTATCAAACCAGTTTGAAGAGGGCCCCTTTCGAACCCTTGTACGTAAGGAGGTGCAGAACCCCGTTGTTGTGGGATGAAGTTGGAGACCGCCAGTTGTTTGGACCAGATTTGATTAAGGAGTCTGAACAAAAGGTGAAGTTGATTCGCGATAGGCTCAAGGTAGCCCAATCTAGGCAGAAGAGCTATGCGGATTCTAAACGTAAGGAGACAGTCTACGAAGTCGGAGATAGAGTCTATCTTCGAGTATCCCCACTTCGAGGAGTTAAGCGCTTTGGAGTTAAAGGAAAGTTAGCGCCACATTTTGTGGGGCCATACAGAGTTTTGGAGCGCATGGGAGAAGTTGCTTACAAGTTGGAATTGCCCGAAGGATTGTCAGGAGTTCACGACGTGTTCCACGTTTCCCAGTTGAAGAAGTGCCACGCAGAGATGGCTGATATACCTCTGAGGGATACTGTGCCGCTGGAAGCTATTCAGTTGGGTAATGATTTGACTTACGAGGAGAAACCAGTCAAGATTCTAGAGTATGCCAGCAGAGTCACCCGCAGCAAGGTTATTAAGTTTTGCAAAGTTCAGTGGAGCCACCACACCGAGGATGAAGCCACCTGGGAGCGAGAGGAAGATCTGCTGAAGGACCACCCTCATCTATTTTCTAGCCAACCCAAATCTCGAGGGCGAGATTCATCTTAAGGGGGGTAGGTTTGTAACATCCCAAATTTTCAATTTGGAATGTTATACATAGATCATCACCTGCATATCATATTTTATTGCATTTTGGCTTGATCCTAGAAATTTCACGCAACTCAAGGACCCACAGAGAGAGTTGGAGATTTCGTTATTTTCATGTTTGAGTTTTCTCAAATTCTGAAAATAGGATCATTCGATTTTATTTATTTTATCTTCAATTATTTCTATTATTAAAATATGAGAGAGGGAATAAAATGACTTTTCCAAAATAAAGGAATATTGAAGATTTAATTAAAAATCAAATGAGCTTTTATTTGGAGTTTTTCGCTATTTTATTTGAATTTAGGAAAAATGCTGTTTTTCAAAATTGCATTTAGGCCCCCAAATAAATGTTCATCTTGTCCGGCTTGATTTTAGAAGCCGGGGAAAATTTATTTCGGGATTTTTGGAGTCCGTTTAGAATTTCTTTTGTTAGTTTTTCTGCGCGTAATTTATTTAAAAAAACGGAACCGACCTACGGGCCGTGTTAGGCCGAACTCCTCGGGAGGCCTTTAAATAGCGCCAGGCGACCCAGCCAGCCGCCGCCTCAAATTTCCGCCGCCTTGCTTGCTTCGCCGCATCGCCCACCGCCGCATTGCCGCCATTGTTGCCTTGCTGTCCGAGAGTCAAGCCCGCCGCCGAGGTTGACCCGCTGCCGGTTTTTTTTAAAAACCGTTCAGTTTTTTAGATCCGTTTTTTATTAGATCGGTTTTTTTCCGGTTTAGGTTATTTAGCGAGCGTTCGCTCGTTCGTTCGTTCGTTTTAACGAACGCGTTCATTGTTTAGATCCAGATAACGAACGTTCGTTCGTTAAGCTGTTCGTCGTTTTTCTTTTTCTCGGATTTATTTTGCGATTTTTCTGATCGCGATTTCTGATCCGATTTTCGATCTAGTATAACTTTTTGCTCGTTTATCGGAATCAGGCGATTCAAGTGCCTAGAGTTTCGTCTTGAAAGCCTCTTTCCGAATAATCAACTCAAACCAGTTTTTGCTACTATAAAATTTGACTTAGGTCCATATTAGTAAAACGAAGCCTGTTTCTTTCGCAGTTTGATTTTCGTTGCTTCGTTCGATTTGATTCTTTTTGCAAATCGGAGTTCTGAAGTTGAAATTTCTGGTTACATCTTTTAGTTGAGTTTTACCTGTGCATTAGATGAGTACTTATCGTGTGTTTGTTTGTTTGCGATAGAGTACCCGGAGTGCGCCGCTTGCTACTTTGAATCGCTAGGTTTCGCGGATCATCAGCAAGGCAAGTAACACTTTGATCATATCCCTTTTCATACCCAATTTTTATGCATTAGATCAATACTCAAACATTGCATGATTAGGATCTAATTAAATTGTGGGTTTTGGGAAGTAGATGAGGTAGTACCTATTACCTGTTTTATTATCAAACAGGAGTTACTTCTACGTTTGCTTATTATGCCATGCTATGCTAGTAGACGTGGATTGGGTGAGTGTATCCATGACAGATGTGAGATTGTTAATTAATGGTTTATCTAAGGTGGCAACTTTAACACACATCTGGGTGGATTGAGGTACCTGGGTATTCCAGGATTGCCTGTTTTTCTTTATGGACCGCCACCCAGGCTCAAAGGGATCATGAGATTATTCATGCTAGAAACTTCCATGTGCAGCCACAAACTACTATGGGCTCTAGCATAGTTGACAAAGTCATGCGAACTCTTACAGCGGTAGACTAGCAGATGTAGGGGATGTAGGTTGGTACGGTCTACCCGTTCGTAAGGTGCTAGCGCTTCTGAAAGACTATGTCTCGGTCATCCGTTTCTCAAACACTAGGCAATGCGAGAATCCCAATGGAGGAGATCAAGTCTTGTGGGGAAACGTGCACAAACCTCTGCAGAGTGTATCAAACTAATCATGGTTAGCCGTGTCCCCGGTTATGGACATCTTGAGTATCTAGTACTTGAATTATCATGTGAATCTCATCATGTTACTCTAATTAATATTGTTGGGTTTTTAATGTTGATGTTTAATTGGGATTGAGAATGCTATCAACCATTCTCAATGTTTATCAACCACCATGTTAGTTAAATAAAATTTATTCCTTTGCAGTAGGGAAAAATTGGCTTTACGCAAAACTGTAACCATAGAGCTTTCCACCAGCCATATATGCATGTAGTATAGCATTACTCTTTCATATTGCTCTCTATGTGTTACATTGCCAACATATTCCATGTGCTGGCCCGTTTTGGGCTGCAACGCTCATGTTCAGACTTTTCGAACGACAGTAAGGTGCCTTAGGTCGTGGTTCTATACTCATGATGCCGTTGGAGTTGATGGACTCGCTTATCTTCCAAGCCTTCCGCTGTTATCGTTATTATATGGCCTTAAGCCATATTTATTGTAATAAGTTCTCTTTTGAGACATTCGATATAATAAGTGTGTGATTGCTACTCTGTTATAAATCCTTCGAGTATTGTGCGTGTCAGCATTACTGATCCAGGGATGACACTGATGCACAGAGATCAGACTGTTTGAGGTCTGGTCGCTACACTTAATTTCATTATACAAGTCATAAGGTATAACACTAGCACTAGCACCCATATCACATAAGTCATGATAACAATGATCTCCTATTTTGACAGAAATAACAGGCACGCCTACCACAGGTCTATGTTTATCTTTAGCACAGAGTTTGGCAATTCTAGCAGTTTTATCGCAGAATTGAAGAACATGCCCATCAATATTATCAGCCAAGAGATCTTTAACAATAGCAATATTAGGTTCAACTTTAACTTGCTTAGGAGGTGTATAAGTTCTAATATTACTTTTACGAACAACAGTTGAAGCTTTAGCATGGTCCTTTATTCTAACAGGAAAGGGTGGTTTCTCAACATAAGAAGTAGGAACAACAGGATCATTATAAGTGACAATCTTTTCTTCAACTTTAGAAGGTGCAACTACTTTTACTTCTATGGGAGGATGATATTTAAACCACTTCTCCTTGGGGAGATCAACATAAGTAGCAAAAGATTCATAGAAAGAAGCTACTATCTCAGAGTCAAGTCCATGTTTAGTGCTAAACTTACGGAAAAACATCGGTATCCATAAAACACTTAACACAATCAAACTTAGGTGTCATACCTGACTCCTTACCTTCGTCGAGATCCCAATCTTCAGAGTTGCGTTTAATCCTATCCAATAAATTCCATCTGAATTCAATAGTCTTCATCATAAAAGAGCCAGCACAAGAAATATCGAGCATGGTGCGATTGTTTTCAGAAAGCCGAGCATAAAGATTTTGAATAATTGTTTCTCTTGGGAGCTCATGATTGGGGCATGAATACAACACTGATTTAAGCCTCCCCCAAGCTTGAGCGATGCTTTCTCCTTCGCGAGGCCAAAAATTATATATATAATTGCGATCACGATGAACAAGATGCATAGGATAATACTTTTGATGTAATTCCAATTTCAATCTTCTATAGTTCCATGAACTCGTATCATCACATAGCCTATACTATGTCAGTGCATCTCCCTTCAAAGATAAAGGGAAGACCTTCTTCTTAACAACATCATCGGGTATACCTGCAAGCTTAAATAGTCCACAAACTTCATCCACATATATTAGGTGCTCATCAGGATGCTTTGTTCCATCTCCTACAAAAGGATTAGCTAGCAGTTTTTCCATCATACCCGAAGGAAATTCAAAGGGAACATTTTCATATTCATTTTCAGTAGGTTCATTAGGTTGAGGAGCAACTCTTTGCTCTACTGGTTGGGGTGAAGATACCCCGAACAAGCCCCTCAGAGGATTACTTTCCATAGTAACAAGTGACCGTAATTTCAGCATACTATATAAATTTTTTCTTACCAAATTCCACCTACCAAACACGCTTCACTCCCCGACAACGGCGCTAGAAAAGAGTCTTGATGACCCACAAATATAGGGGATCTATCTAGTCCTTTCGATATGTAAGAGTGTCGAACCCAACAAGGAGCAGAAGGAAATGATAAGCGGTTTTCAGCAAGGTATTCTCTGCAAATACTGAAATAAGTGGTAACAGATAGTTTTGTGATAGGATAATTTGTAACGAGCAACAAGTAACAAAAGTAAATAAAGGGCAGCAAGGTGGCCCAATCCTTTTTGTAGCAAAGGACAAGCCTGGACAAACTCTTATAATAGGGAAAGCGCTCCCGAGGACACATGGGAATATCGTCAAGCTAATTTTCATCACGTTCATATGATTCGCGTTCAGTACTTTGATAATTTGATATGTGGGTGGACCGATGCTTGGGTGCTGTTCTTACTTGAACAAACATCCCACTTATGATTAACCTCTATTGCAAGCATCCGCGGCTACGACAAAAGTATTAAGGTATACCTAACCATAGCATGAAACATATGGATCCAAATCAGCCCCTTACGAAGCAACGCATAAACTAGGGTTTAAGCTTCTGTCACTCTAGCAACCCATCATCTACTTATTACTTCCCAATGCCTTCCTCTAGGCCCAAATAATGGTGAAGTGTTATGTAGTCGACGCTCACATAACACCACTAGAGGATAGACAACATACATCTCATCAAAATATCGAATCTAATACCAAATTCACATGACTACTAATAGCAAGACTTCTCCCATGTCCTCAGGAACAAACGTAACTACTCACAAAGCATATTCATGTTCACAATCAGATGGGTATTAATATGCATATAGGATCTGAACATATGATCTTCCACCAAATAAACCAACTAGCATCAACTACAAGGAGTAATCAACACTACTAGCAACCTACTAGTACCAATCCCGGACTTGGAGACAAGAATACAAGAGATGAACTAGGGTTTTGAGAGGAGATGGTGCTGGTGAAGATGTTGATGGAGATTGACCTCTCCTGATGAGAGGAGCGTTGGTGATGACGGTGGCGATGATTTCCCCCTCCCGGAGGGAAGTGTCCCCGGCAGAACAGCTCTGCCGGAGCCCTAGATTGGTTCCACCAAGGTTCCGCCTCGTGGCGCATGGAGTTTCATTCCAAAGGTTGCTTATGATTTTTTCCTCGATGAAAGACCTCATATAGCAGAAGATGGGCATCGGAGGGCCACCTGGGGCCCACGAGGTAGGGGCGCGCCCAGGGGGGCGCGCCCCACCCTCGTGGCTGTGTGGGCCCCTCCGTGAACTTCTTCCGCTGGATATTTTTATTATTTCCCAAAATGACTTTCGTGGAGTTTCGTGGACTTTTGGAGTTGTGCGAATAGGTCTCTAATATTTGCTCCTTTTACACCCATAATTCCATTGCGGCGTTCTCCTCCTTATGTAAACTTTGTAAAATAAGAGAGAATAGGCATAAGTATTGTGACATAACGTGTAATAACAGCCCATAGTGCAATAAATATCGATATAAAAGGATGATGCAAAATGGACGTATCAGGTGCTCCATCCCGCACCCCCCATGGAGCGGCTACCTTGAAGCCGGCGCCGCAGGCGACATCTCCATGGCGGCTCTCCCCATGTAAGGCCCCTTGGGCGGCGTCCATACCAGCCGGATCTCGCTGATCTGCTCGGTTCTCGCTTCGCCTTCGCCGCTCGCTGCTGCTACTGCTCTCGCCGCCGCAAGACTATCGCTGCTGCTCTCCCTCGCTTCGTGCTCTTGGTCTACTCCGATTTAGCTACGCTTGATCGGTGAATCGACTTTTGGGTCATCGATTTTGGGGTGGGGGGGCTCGCCGAGTTAAGGAAGAACCACCCGCAGCGGGGACGGGGGCTCGCTGGAGAGGTACCCTACAATCTATCTTAGGGTTCAGGGTGGGGGCGGGGGGCCTAGAGGGCTCGCCGAGGCAGCGGCAGACCGTCGGCGGGGAGTTGTTTCGGGGCGGCGAGGCGGCATTGGGGCCGGCGGTTCGGCCGGTGGTTCCTGGCGGCTCAGGGGGGTGCAGGTTGAAGATGAACTACAGGCCCTCCCTAAACTACATGTCAAGTGCCTCTCTGCTACTGTTGCGTTCAGGGCCGACAAGAATATTCAGATTCATGAAGAAATTTCAGTTTCGACAGTTAAGTTTAGAGTCAATAGTTTTTACCTCATCTGTTGTAGTCAGGTGGTTTTTGGTGATGTAAATTTTACATCTATGTTACATCATCTATTGGAGATGCTATTAGAATTCCACTTGAGATTGATGATGTATGTCTTGTGCTGCTTCAGCCTTGACGTCTTACGGCTTAACGGAGCTGCTCCAACGACGTAGCGATCCATCACTGTGAGCAGTGCCTCGGACGCCGTTCTGATTCCTCGATCTTCCTCCGCAGCTCGACAACCACCTCTGCCTCAACTGCTTTGGCGACCAACACAATGATCTTTGAGGTATACTGCCACTGCAAAGAGGTTGTACACTTGTTGCATCACTTATTACTATACATTCATGTCGATCCATTAGGGCTATTTTGGTTCAACGGAAAAAAATAGCAATAGGGAATTTTCCAATGGCACTCTACTATTCAATTATTCATGCCTTTTGTTGAAAGGAATGAAGCAAAACATCCACCTGGACCTACTTTTCAAAATCCTATGCATGAAAACAAGACCAAGTGCATTAGTGGCAGAATAACATTCTAACTGTACACGCTTTCATATGGTTTCACTTTATTTTGGCCATGTTTCTTTGCATTCCTCTGCTCTTCCATTCCTGTAAACCAAACACCCATGTTGACAGAAATCCTATGTTTACAAATGCTCTGTTTACCATGTGCAATCCTATCCTATTCCGGTGTTTTTCCTATCCCTGCATTTTTAGAATCATGCAAGCCAAATGAGCCCTTACAGAATTACTTCAGTTATAGGTAGGTGTTGAAGGGAACTTTGTGTGGTTTGTCCTGCTCCTGCCGCGACGTTGTCCACCTCACCTGAGCTGCTCCATCGATAGAAACAACCACCAAACCAGACATCACGACTCCTGACCGTCTTTCGCCGCCTCAGATCTCCTTCCCTGCCGCCGGCACCCACTAATGTCTACTACGCAACCTTCTTCTTGTAGACGTTGTTGGGCCTGCAAGTGCACAGGTTTGTAGGACAGTAGCAAATTTCCCTCAAGTGGATGACCTAAGGTTTATCAATCCGTGGGAGGCGTAGGATGAAGATGGTCTCTCTCAAACAACCCTGCAACCAAATAACAAAGAGTCTCTTGTGTCCCCAACACACCCAATACAATGGTAATTTGTATAGGTGCACTAGTTCGGCGAAGAGATGGTGATACAAGTGCAATATGGATGGTAGATAAAGGTTTTTGTAATCTGAAATAATAAAAACAGCAAGGTAACTAGTGATAAAAGTGGGCGTAAACGATATTGCAATGATAGGAAACAATGCCTAGGGTTCATACTTTCACTAGTGCAAGTTATCTCAACAATAATAACATAGATAGATCATATAACAAGCCCTCAACATGCAACAAAGAGTCACTCCAAAGCCAATAATAGTGGAGAACAAACGTAGAGATTATGGTAGGGTACGAAACCACCTCAAAGCTATTCTTTCGGATCAATCTATAAAAGAGTTCGTACTAGAATAACACCTTAAGACACAAATCAACCAAAACCCTAATGTCACCTAGATACTCCATTGTCACCTCAAGTATCCGTGGGCATGATTATACGATATGCATCACACAATCTCAGATTCATCCAACCAACACAAAGTACTTCAAAGAGTGCCCCAAAGTTTCTACCGGAGAGTCAAGAACGTGTGCCAACCCCTATGCATAGGTTCATGGGCGGAACCCGCAAGTTGGTCACTATCGGTGTCAAAACCGGCGGATCTCGGGTAGGGGGTCCCGAACTGTGCGTCTAGGCGGATGGTAACAGGAGACAAGGGACACGATGTTTTTACCCAGGTTCGGGCCCTCTCGATGGAGGTAAAACCCTACTACTGCTTGATTAATATTGATGATATGGGTAGTACAAGAGTGGATCTACCACGAGATCAGAGAGGCTAAACCCTAGAAGCTAGCCTATGGTATGATTGTTGTTCGTCCGACGGACTAAAACCCTCCGGTTTATATAGTCACCGGATAGGGTTAGGGTTACACAGAGTCGGTTACAACGGTAGGAGATCTACATATCCGTATCGCCAAGCTTGCCTTCCACGCCAAGGAAAGTCACATCCGACACGGACGAAGTCTTCAATCTTGTATCTTCATAGTCCAGAGTCCGCCAACGGCGATAGTTCGCTATCCGGACACCCCTAATCCAGACTCCTCAAGAGTCCCTCGAACCAGGCTTAAATGACGCATTTAATCCGCGCGCATATTGTCTTCGGCATTGCAAGGCGGGTTCCTCCTCGAATACTTCATAGAAGATTTTGAACACAAGGATAGTGTCCGCTCGCAAAACAAGTTCCACATACCACCGAGAGAGAATAACCTTTGCAGATATGTCGACGATTCTCGGGCGTGACATCACACCATGGCCAGGCCTTTATACGAATCTCTTTTACTGTCCCACCTCAGCGCGTTTAGCGAGGCGGTTTCTTCGGCACGTCTTATTAGAGCGGAGATCATGCCCCCCTTATTCCGGGATCCTCATCAATACGCTGCGTGGGTAACCCGATCGTGCCCGTTGGCACGCCTCCATCGGCGAGTCCCGAACGGTCACGGGAGGGCTCTTGGTATTCAACCTCTTTATAACGAGACCAAGGCCCGCTCCTTTCTTTCAAACTCAATCGAATCCGCCCCTCGCCTCGAGTTCCAACACCCAAAGCTCCAGATTTAGGCACTTCGGACCTTCAACTATGTCCGGCTCCGACCTGCACGGCCGGTGGATGTCTTCCTCCGTCACGGAAGAATATGTGCTAAAGCTGAGAGACGCCAGGTATCTAACCGACGAAATTTCGCATAGGCTGCCTACCCAAGGACAGGTTATTCCCACTCCCGAGCCTGGTGAGAGCGTGGTGTTCGTGTCTCACTTCCTTCGGGGTTTAGGCTTCCCGACGGACCCCTTCGTGAGGCGGCTCATGTTTTATTATGGGCTGGAATTCCATGACTTGATCCGAGTCCATCCTCCACATCTCGCTGCTCATTGTCGTATGAAGCCTTCCTCCGCATTACCCCTCACTTGGATTGTGGCTCAAGACCTTCAAAGTGGAGCCAAGATGATCAAGGGCATCAGCAGAGTCGGAGGGGCTGTTATAAGCAAGAATGCTTGACGCCCATGGCCCGAGGGCTCTTTTCAAGAGGAGCTCAATTTATGGCAACAGAGTGGTTTTATATCACCGCTCCCAGGGGCACCAAATGGGCGCCGCCACCTGCCTTCCGCTCGGGTCCTCCACTGCGGCGGGCGTCATGGGCCAATAAAGGGCTCGACTAGGGACCGTCTAAGGACGTACCTCTGTTGCAGGGATGTATTCGAGACCTCCTAGAGAGAGAGATCAATCTGGTCGTAGTAGCGCAGGTCATGCTGATTCGTCGCACCTTGCCCTGCAAACGTCGCCCCCTCCGCCCGTGAGAGTTTAATCCGGAGGGACCACGAGCTCTCCAACATTTTATGGGCGCAACGCCCGTGGAGATGTACCAACTGTTCTTCGGATCACAAGCAATGTGTCCGGACTTAACCGAGGACGCAGGTCTGAGCTGCAATCGCCCGGATACTCAAGTAAGTAGTCCTGTACCCGGACATGCTATCCGCATATTTATCATAAACTTGCCCTTAAAAGAGCTATCCTTTAAACATGAGTGGATAGCAAAAGCAAAACTGATCAGGTGTCCGGCCCCCCTCCCTGAGACCACGCCGGATCTCAGATAACCAAGATGCTAGAGGCTGTACCTTTTGAAGAAGGCGAAGGGGGAACAAGGAACTACTACCTCCGTGAAGGAGGCTATCAAGAAAGGGGATCGAGAATCCTCCCTCCAAGGGAGAATAGGACCGCTTCAAGATCCGGAGACCAAAGCCTTGAAGCGGGGAAGAAATCTTCGCAGAGGGTCCCACGGCGGGAGATGCCCCGACGCACTATTTCCCAAGGAGATCAGCCCTCCAATGAGCCGTAAGTAAAGGGGCGTTTAAAAGAGAGACATCCTGTTTTGTTTCAAGGTAACCGAAAGTTTACCTTGTAGTTCGGATCTCAGCCCTTCGCAGCAAAGCTCGTCTTCAGGGGATCTTGGTCCGGAGATGATGGAGAGCGAAACGCCTCCGCCTGCCGTACCGTTATGCGAGGCGGATGACCCTGAGGTGTCGCCGCGAGGGCTTCTCCGAATCTGGCGGGGCTGAAGGCGCTTTATGTCCCTCAAAGCCCTCGTGTCCGCCTTGAAAAAGGCCACCGGACGAGTCCGGTACCAACGGGTGTCTGGTCGGAGGAGTGAAGGATCTGCTCGGGCGAGCGTCTATCTCGGAAGACCACCGTACGTTAATGGGTACGGTGATTGAAAGGATTTCATCTGCTGAGAGCGGATTGCATGAAGCCGTCGTAAGTTTATCGACGGGTTTTGAGGTACATAAAATGATGTACCTTCGGCGTTTTGCATATAAAATGCGCCTGTATAGATAGTAGCCTCGAGACTTGGTGCGCTGTCAAATGACGGCGCGCCGAGGATCATAACCCCAGGTATAATATGCGCTCTTCCTATGTAGGTGGCGAAGCGTCCGGTGGCTAGCCGGGCTGATGAATTTGCCGAACTGAAGCGGCAACTTGACGTGGCGGATGCGGACATCACGCTTGTTAATAAGCGGCTTGACGAGTCACAAGGTATGCAACTTCTCCGCGGACACCTCGTAAGGGAGCTTGACGCCCATGCCTTACAACATGTATGCTTAATGCAGATGGTGCCGCTGCTATGGAGAACCTTCGGGCGGAGCTCGCCCGAGCCAAGGAGCAAGCCAGAAAAAGTGATGCGGCTGCCTTAAAGGCGGCCGCAGAGCTAAAAGCCGAACAGGATGCTCACTGCCGAAGCAAGAAAGAAATGGCCGAGATGGCCGTGAAATTGAAGAATGCTACTGACCATTGCGAGCTTCTTGAAAAAGAAGAACGAGCGGAACAAGAGGACCTGAAAAAGGCAGCCACCGAGGCCAAGGATACTCGCTCTACGATGAGAGCTATGAAGGAGGAGCTACGTCAGGCTGGAGATATTGCGGCTGGAAAGCCCTTTCTGATGCGGAGGAAATTCACGGATCCTAAGTACGCTCAATTGGTCCGGCTGTGGGGTGCGGAGGATGCTTATCTGGACTTGGCGGCGAGTGCCGCAGACGCGGCCGAACACTTCCGAGGTCAAAAGGATCACGGAATGGAAGAGCTTTTTTGGTCGCAGTTCCATAGTCCGGAGCGTCCACTTTCATTAACCGATCGTTTGGCCGAATGGGCTGAGCTGAATAGGTTGTCCGGAGTTGCCATGAAGGCTGTCGTGACTCATTTGTGGCCGAACAGGCCCGAGCCGAAGAGTTATTTTGGCTTGGTGCAACAGTTCCTTGGTGCGGTGCCGCATATCTATGCAATGAAGCGGTCAGCATGCATAGAGGGTGCGCGGATGGCTCTTGCCCTTGTGAAGACATCTTGGGCGGAGATGAAGGCCACCGACGTTGCATCCCAAGATTGGACGAAGTTTAGTACCGCCGAGCACTATTTTGAGGAAGTCTGCAGGCGCTCGCTTAATAGAGACGCAGATGCTCAAGGATATTATGTTTTAATGACATGTATGATTTGTGAAAACAATGTTTCAATATAATATAAGATCTTTTTATACTTGTGTGTTCAAGTATTAAAACACCTCTGTCTTGCCGTTGATGTATATGTGTATATAACCTGAAAGATGGCAGTCTTCGGCTTCAGCCCCCACGCACATAATGCGGGGTGTTTGCAAAAGGCGATTTTCACACTTAATCCAACGTCTTGGTTCTGTAAAGGAAGTGATAGCGTAGCAAACTAGGCAACCGGACTATAATGCTTTATCACTTTCACTTAGCCATAGGAGTTCGATGGTGGGGCTACTATATAGCCCCTAGCGGCACCGCGCTCTCCCGAATTCGGGGCGCGTATGTGCCTGACCGGGAAACGGTCCTTCGTTAATGCGGGGGAATTCTAAACATTCCGGTGGGTCATCGAGTGGTTGACCAGTCTCACGCTATATCATGACAGTCAGTTTTCGGCTTTCTCTACTGAGGTGCTCACCTGGCCGAACCGGGGCACAATCGCAGTAGTTCTCCTGGTGCCGCGTTAGCCGATAGAACGGAACGTAAGGCAGCAAAACACAGGAGCCGGGCAAACCCAACATTTGACCAAAGACATGATTCGGAGCTGATGCATATAAGGCCTAACTCGAGACGCCGAACACTCCCTAAGGTATTCGGTCTTTATGAAAACGGGCAGAATAATGCCCTAAGCCCCCGTGTCCGTGCACGCATAAAAATTCTGGTGTGGCCGATGCCAAACGTCAGCCTCCTCCTCGGTTATAGCAAGAAACCGGGGGATGTGTATCAACAAGAGATAGTAAAAAAGGTTTACGCAGGGTCTTAATCTAAAAAGAATCCTTGCAACGGGTCCCTACTGCACGTCTGCGCCTATGTCTCCATTGTGCCGTATCCTGGACGGGTGTAGCATGGTGTTCATCTGTAAAAGAGAAGAACTTAGTTGAAAAGAAAAAAGGATCGTGTGAAAAATGTACTTTATATTAAATAAACAGAGTACGGTTCGAAAAGTGAATAAAATTGAGCTTTATTTTCTCTTGTTGTACATGCGTGCAGCCCCTTTTACGAGGGTATGCCGCTAGTAGGCGTTTATATGTTTACGCCGGACTCGTCTAGCCATGTCTGGGGTCCGAATGACCTATTCAGGTTCTTTGATTAGCGGAGCCGGATTAGTGTGGGGCTGTCAAGGCAGTCTCACGTTCTTCCGTGCTCGAGTAACACTTGGTACTCCTTTTAATGAGATGATGCGCGTGGACCGGCATTTTAAGTGTAAGAGATGCATAATGCGGTATTGCGCTCAAGCGGAAAGCTTCACGTCCCAAAGAGTGCTTGATAGCTACTTTCGAATGGGGCGATATGGAAGGTTAACTTTTCGCGGCGGAAGTTGTTGGATGAGCCGAACACAACTTCTAGCAGTAGGGAGCCCGTACAATGGGCATATAGGCCTGGCATGACCCCTTTGAAGGAGGTGTTGCTATGGCGAATTTTGGTTGGGTCTATCCCCATTTTGCGGATTGTGTCCTGATATAGTAGGTTTAGATCGCTACCTCCGTCCATTAGGACTTGTGTAAATTGGAGTCCGTCGATTATAGGATCTAATATCAAGGCAGTCCATCCTGCGTTCCGGATACTTCCGGAATAGTCTTGATGATCGAAGGTGATTGGTTTTGACAACCAACGTTGGGACTCTGCTGGGATAGACCGTGTGGCGCATGTTTCTATGGGCGCCGCTCTGTTTTTCCCTTTTGTCACTTGAAGTGAGCTCACTGTTTTGACTTCTTGTGGGAAATTCTTTTGTTTTCCGATGCTCTGCTTGTGGGGTTCGTCATCGTCCTCGCTTGGTGTGTCGAGCCCCTTGTGTTAGGCATTGAGTTTGCCGGACTGCTTGAAGACCCAACAATCTCTGTGGGTATGGTTTGCAGGCTTCCCAGGAGTACTGTGGATTTGGCATATTTTGTCCAAGATTTTGTTTAGGTTGGATAGCTCGTCGCTGTTATCCTTGAGGGGCAGTTTTTTATGATTCTGCCTGGAGCTTCTGAATCCGGCATTGACTGCCGTGCTCTTCGGGCTGTTTCCCTTTGTCCCGCGTTGGTCCTTGCTGCATCGTGGTTTTCCATTTCCATCCCTGACTTCGGATGTACTTGGGTCGCTGGTACTGCATCTTGCCAGCCAACTATCCTCTCCCGCGCAAAAGCGGGTCATGAGGCTTGTTAATGCAGCCATTGTTCTCGGCTTCTCCTGGCCGAGGTGTCTGGCGAGCCATTCGTCTCACACGTTGTGTTTGAAAGCTGCTAAGGCTTCGGCGTCCGGACAGTCGACTATTTGGTTCTTTTGGTGAGGAACCTGTTCGAATTGCGGGCTGACTCTCCGGGTTGTTGAGTTATGTGACTTAAATCGTCTGCATCCGGAGGGCGACATAAGTCCCTTGAAAATTTGCTCAAAAGCATCCTCGAGCTCTTCCCAACTTCCAATGGTATTTTCAGGGAGGCTTTTGAGCCAATGCGGGCTGGCCCTTTGAGCTTGAGGGGTATATATTTTATGGCGTGGAGATCATCTCCTCTAGCCATGTGTATGTGGAGGATGTAATCCTCAATCCGCACTCAGATGTCTGTTGTTCCGTCAGATGCCTCTCTCATTTACGGGTTTGAACCCGCTGGGAATTCGTGATCCAGCACCTCATCGGTGAAACGGGGGCTGTGCGGCACCCCTATATTTGGGTGTGCCGTGATGTTCGGATATTTGGCGGTTGCATTGCTTGGAAGAGCTTGCTTTTCGCCCATAGATGGACCTAATCTGGGCCATCCTTTTGATCTGAATCCTTATGCGGATCGCGTCGGCTTGTGTGCGGCGCCGCTTGCCGCTCCATGTTTGCCATGTGGTCGTCTATCCGACCGGCGGCCCCTTTGTTCTTTGATTGCGGGGCTCACGGCCTCCTCATCAATTCGGGCAGTAGTTTGTGCTTGGGTAGCTCTTTGTTTGGCGATCGTCGCCGTATTTCTCTCGCGGTGTTGAGTACTTTGCTCCATCTGATTCTGAGTACATCTTCCGCTGTTTTGAGCTTCCGCTTCGCTTTTTCAGCTACGCACAGTGGCGACGAGCCTTTGTGGAGGTTCTTCTGCTCCAACAACTTGTCCGGCGTGAGATCGTCCGGACGTTATCTTCGCCGGGACGGGTTGTTTATCCAAGTTGTCCTGTTCGGACGGTTGCTCGATAGCATGTTCGCCGCCCACCGGTTCGCCCTGCTCTATGGCTGGGTCTGTGTGGCTGCCCTCTTTGTCGAGGCGGGACTTGGTGCGGCGTTTACGCTGCCGTTTTGACTGCCGAGGGATTTATCCTTCATAGCGTCCCGTTGTTCCTCGTCGTCACTTCCTTTAGGTGTATCCACCATGTATACATCGTGGGATGAGGTGGCTGTCCAAGATCCTATAGGTGCTGGTTCATGGCTGTCTCCTACATCGTCGTCCATACCGTCGATGTCTTCGAGTCGAAATCGAGCACGCCGCTTAAGCTTTCGGCGGTGGCTACAAAGTGGGTGGTGGGTGGGCGTTGAATTTCTTCGTCGTCGCATCTCAACCTTCCCGACCGTAGTCCGCCAGGCTCTTCGATAAAGAGAGAGACTTTAGTGAATTCAGGATGTCGCCAAAGGGCGAAGTGCTGAAAGATGTCCGCGGCAGTGAACTCCATAACCGCGCCCAATTGATTCAATTGGCAGGGGCACGGAGGGTTCGAGTCCGGAGAGGAGTCCGCACCTTGGAGTCACGGTCTTCGCAAGGACATGGATGGAGTTCGCTCAATCGCCGTAGAGATCGTAGCCCCCGAGGCGGTGTCCAGCCACTCGTACTTGATCGGCGGAGTCGGCTCCGAGCTAAGGGTCGGAGCGGACGCTGGTGCGGCCTCCAGGGCACTGTTCGGCGGCAGAGCTAGATCGTGCCCATCGAGACAGTGCGGCGCGCTTGGCTGTGGCTTGAATCCGTCAAAGATCAAGTCTCCGCGGATGTCGGCCGTGTAGTTCAAACTCCCAAATCTGACCTGATGGCCAGGGGCGTAGCTTTCGATCTGCTCCAGATGACCAAGTGAATTGGCCCGCAGTGCAAAGCCGCCGAATACTAAGATCTGTCCGAGGAGAAAAGTCTCACCCTAGACCACGTCGTTGTTGATGATCGAAGGAGCCATCGGGCCTAAGGATGACGCACGGAGGAACTCTCAATGAAAGCACCAATGTCGGTGTCAAAACCGGCGGATCTCGGGTAGGGGGTCCCGAACTGTGCGTCTAGGCAGATGGTAACAGGAGACAAGGGACACGATGTTTTTACCCAGGTTCGGGCCCTCTCGATGGAGGTAAAACCCTACTCCCGCTTGATTAATATTGATGATATGGGTAGTACAAGAGTGGATCTACCACGAGATCAGAGAGGCTAAACCCTAGAAGTTAGCCTATGGTATGATTGTTGTTCGTCCTACGGACTAAAACCCTCCGGTTTATATAGACACCGAATAGGGTTAGGGTTACAGAGAGTCAGTTACAACGGTAGGAGATCTACATATCCATATCGCCAAGCTTGCCTTCCACGCCAAGGAAAGTCCCATCCGAACACGGGACGAAGTCTTCAATCTTGTATCTTCATAGTCCAGGAGTCCGGCCAACGGCGATAGTTCGGCTATCCGGACACCCCCTAATCCAGGACTCCCTCAGTCACCAAAACATACATCAAGTGGCACATGATATCCCATTGTCACCACAGATAAACACGGCAAGACATACATCAAGTGTTCTCATAAAAGACTCAATCCGATAAGATAACTTCAAAGGGGAAACTCAATTCATCACAAGAGAGTAGAGGGGGAGAAACATCATAAGATCCAACTACAATAGCAAAGCTCGGGATACATCAAGATCGTGCCATAGAGGGAACACGAGAGAGAACACGAGAGAGAGAGAGAGAGAGAGAGAGAGAGAGATCAAACACATAGCTACTGGTACATACCCTCAGCCCCGAGGGTGAACTACTCCCTCCTCGTCATGGAGAGCGCCGGGATGATGAAGATGGCCACGGTGAGGATTCCCCCTCCGATGTGGTGCCGAACGGGCTCCGAGAGGTTTTGGTGGTTACAGAGGCTTGCGGCGGAACTCCCGATCTACCTTGATATTCGACGTTTTTAGGGTACGAGGGAATATATAGGCGAAAGAAGTCGGTCGGGGGGTGCTCGAGGGGTCCACGAGACGGGCATACTGGGGCGCCTCTATCTCCCGGCTCCTCGAGGATCTTCTGACTTGATCTCTAAGCCTCCAGGATGATATTCTTCCAAAAAATCACGTTGCCGAAGGTTTCGTTCTGTTTGGACTCCGTTTGATATTCCTTTCCTCGAAATACTGAAACATGCAATAAAACAGCAATATGGGCTGGGACTCCGGTTAATAGGTTAGTCCCAAAAGTAATATAGAAGTGTATAATAAAGCCCATAATCATTCAAAACACATAGTAATATAGCATGGAACAATAAAAAATTATAGATACGTTGGAGACGTATCAAGCATCCCCAAGCTTAATTCCTGCTCGTCCTCGAGTAGGTAAATGATAAAAACAGAATTTTTGATGTGGAATGCTACCTAGCATGATTCTCAAAGTAATTTTCTTTATTGTGGCATGAATGGTCAGATTCAAATGATTCAAAATAAAAGTTCATATTGATAAAAGAAACAGTAAGACTTCAAGCATACTAATCAAAGTAATCATGTCTTCTCAAAATAGCATGGCAAAAGAAAGTTCACCCATACATAATCATATAGTTAGGCTATGCTTCATTTTCGTCACACAAAGATGTTCCCAACTTCTATACCCCCGATGACAAGCCAAGCAATTGTTTCATACTTAAATAATCTCAAACTTTTTCAACCTTCACGCAATACATGAGCGTGAGCTATGGATATAGCACTATGGGTGGAATAGAATATGATGATGGGGATTGTGTGGAGAAGACAAAAAAGGAGAACGTCTCACATTGACGAGGATAATCAATGGGCTATGGAGATTCCCATCAATTGATGTCAACATGAGGAGTAGGGATTGCCATGCAACGGATGCACTAGAGCTATAAATGAATGCTCAACAAAAGAGAACTAGTGGGTGTGCATCCAACTTGCTTACTCACGAAGACCTAGGGCATTTGAGGAAGCCCATCGTAGGAATATACAAGCCAAGTTCTATAATGAAAAACTCCCACTAGTATGAAAAAGACAACTTATCAGACTCACTCTATGAAAAACATGGTGCTACTTTGAAGCATGATATACGAGACTCACTACATGAAGAACAAGGTGCTACTTTGAAGCAAAGTGTGGAAAAAGAGATAGTAACATTGCCCTTTTTTTGGGCCTTTCTTTTTTCTTTTTGGCCTTTCTCTTTTTTTTGATTGGGCAATGCTCTAATAATGATGATCATCACACTTCTATTGATTACAACATAAGGATTACAACTCGAAACTAGAACAAGATATGACTCTATATGAATGCCTCTGGCGGTGTACCGGGATGGTGCAATGAAACAAGAGACATGTATGAAAAATAATGCATGGTGGCTTTGCCACAAATACGATGTCAACTACATGATCATGCAATGGCAATATGACAAAAGTAAATTATGTCATGATGATGATGAACGGAATGGTGGAAAGTTGTATGGCAATATATCTCGGAATGGCTATGGAAATGCCATAATAGGTAGGTATGGTGGCTGTTTTGAGGAAGATATAGGGAGGTTTATGTGTGATAGAGCGTATCGTATCACGGGGTTTGGATGCACCGGCGAAGTTTGCACCAACTCTCAAGGTGAGAAAAGGCAATGCACGGTACCGAAGAGGCTAGCAAAGGCGGAAAGGTAAAAGTGCGTATAATACATGGACTCAACATTAGTCAAAAGAACTCATATAATTATTGCAAAATTTAGAATTCATCAAAAATCAAGTACTACACGCATGCTCCTAGGGGGATAGATTGGTAGGAAAAGACCATCGCTCGTCCCCGACCGCCACTCATAAGGATGCACAAGCCAGGTACACTTCATGTTTCGAATTTGTTACACAACTTTAACCATACGTGTATGCTACGGGACTTGCTAACTTCAACACAAGCATTCTTTAAATTCATAATCACCCAACTAGCATGACTTTAATATCACTACCTCCATATCTCAAAACAATTATCAAGTATCAAATTGATCATAGCATCCAATTCACTTCCTATGATAGTTTTCGTTCAAATTACCATGCTGTTTAAGACTCTCAAAATAATATAAGTGAAGCATGAGAGTTCATTAATTTCTACAAAATAAATCCACCGCCGTGCTCTAAAAGATATAAGTGAAGTACTAGAGCAAATGACAAACTACTCCGAAAGATACAAGTGAAGATCAATGAGTAGTCGAATAATTATACAACTATGTGAAGACTCTCCCATTTAATAATTTCAGATCTTGGTATTTTATTCAAACAGCGAGAAAATCTAAAAAAATGACATGACGCTCCAAGCAAAACACATATCATGTGGTGAATAAAAATATAGCTCCAAGTAAAGTTACCGATGAACGAAGACGAAAGAGGGGATGCCTTCCGGGGCATCCCCAAGCTTAGTCTCTTGGTTATCCTTGAATATTACCTTGGGGTGCCTTGGGCATCCCCAAGCTTAGGCTCTTTCCACTCCTTATTCCATAGTCCATCGAATCTTTACCCAAAACTTGAAAACTTCACAACACAAAACTTAACAGAAAACTCGTGAGCTCCGTTAGCGAAAGAAAACAAAACACCACTTCAAGGTACTGTAATGAACTCATTATTTATTTATATTTGTGTTAAACCTACTGTATTCCAACTTCTATATGGTTTATAAACTATTTTACTAGCCACAGATTCATCAAAATAAGCAAACAACACAATGAAAACAGAATCTGTCAAAAATAGAACAGTCTGTAGTAATCTGTAACTAACGCAAACTTATAGAACTCGAAAAATTCTAAATTAAATTGGTGGAACTGAGTAATTTGTCTAGTAATCATCTGAAAAAAGAATCAATTAAATATCACTCTCCAGTAAAAAGTTGAAGCTAATCTCGTGAGCGCTAAAGTTTCTGTTTTTTACAGCATGATCATAAAGACTTCACCCAAGTCTTCCCAAAGGTTCTACTTGGTACAAACACTAATTAAAACATAAAACCACATCTAAACATAAGCTAGATGGATTATTTATTACTAAACAGAACCAAAAATCAAGAAACTAAAATAAAATTGGGTTGCCTCCCAACAACGCTAACGTTTAATGCCCCTAGCTAGGCATGATGATTTCAATGATGCTCACATAAGAGATAAGAATTGAAACATAAAGAGAGCATCATGAAGAATATGACTATCACATAACCCACTTCCTATGCATAGGGATTTTGTGAGCAAACAACTTATGGGAACAATAATCAACAAGCATAGGAAGACAAAACAAGCATAACTTCAAAATTTTAAGCACATAGAGAGGAAACTTGATATTATTGCAATTCCTACAAGCATATGTTCCTCCCTCATAATAATTTTCAGTAGCATCATGAATGAATTCAACAATATAACCAGCACCTAAATCATTCTTTTCATGATCTACAAGCATAGAAAATTTACTACTCTCCATATAAGCAAAATTCTTCTCATTCGGAATAGTGGAAGTATCATAAGAGACTTGAACACTAAAAATTGTTTCCACATTAAAAGAGTGATGTTAAGAAAAAGAGTAATCATAATCATGACAAGATTTGTAAATATAATCATCACTACTTTTTATAGCATAAGTTTTATCACAATAATCATCATAAGTAGCAACTTCGTTCTAATCATAATCGATTGAAACCTCTCCCAAGATAGTGGAATCACTAAATAAAGTTGACACTCTTCCAAATCCACTTTCATATTCATCACAATAAAATTAAACATCCTCCAAAATAGTGGGATCACTACTTCCTAAAGTTGACACTCTTCCGAACCCACTTTCATCAATATAATCATCATAGGTAGGAGGCATGCTATCATCATAACAACTTTGCATATCAAAACTTGGGATGCTAAAAATATCATCTTCACTAAACTTAGCATCCCCAAGCTTGGGACTAACATTAATTCAGCAAATATATTCTCAAATATTTCATTCTCATCAAACATAGCTTCCCCAAGCTTGGGCCCTTCCATATCACAAGCATAATTACTCTCATCATTAAAAATATGGATAGCACCAATAGTAAAGCAATTATCATCATCACAATTAGTAGGGGCAACATCATTTGGGAGGGATACCTTTCTACCTTTGTTGCTCCTTCTTTTCTTTTTCTTCTTCACATTATGTGTAGGTTCAACCTTCCTCTTTGATCTCCCTATTGATGAGATTTGTTGAATAGAAAGCTCCTCCTCGTTACCTGATTCATCATAAGAAATAATAGGAGGAGATTGGGAAGTCTCTTCCCTTTCATTAGTATTCTCATCATCTTCTATTTGCTTTATTTTCTTTATGTAATTGGCAATATAAGGATTTTCAATGCAATTCTCCACACAAAACATATAAATATCCTCTAGATCAAAATCAAGAAATCTATCAAGATTAAATTTTGGAATACCCTCAGTTATACGTTTCATTTCTTCATACCCCAAAAGAAGACTAAGCTCTTTATGATGCCCAAGGGTAATCAAGCTATCACAATTTTTGGACATGATTCGATCATAAAACAATTTGCATTGGATATTTAAATGACCACGTTCATTGCAAAGTTCACAAGGAGAGTGGAAAATATTGAATCTTCTAGCACACTCATCAAGACTTTCTTGCAAACCTTTAGTTTTTAAATACTTATGGCTCTTGCAATATCTATTTTCTCTATTTGGTGTGTCCATGCAAATCCAATCTACTCCACAAAAATCAACATGCTTATAGGAGACATTTTCATCATAACTAGTGCAATCATCATTAGTACTATGGATATTCAAAGAGTTCATACTAACAACATTGCAATCATGCTCATCATTCAAAGATTTAGTACCAATCATTTTAATGCATTCTTCTTCTAGCACTTGAGCACAATTTTATTTTCCATCATACTCACGAAAAATATTAAAAAGACGAAGTGTACGAGACAAACTTAACTCCATTTTTTTGTAGTTTTCTTTTATAAACTAAACTAGTAATAAAACAAGAAACAAAAAGATTCGATTGCAAGATCTAAATATATACCTTCAAGCACTCACCTCCCCGGCAACGGCGCCAGAAACTGCTTGATGTCTACTACGCAACCTTCTTCTTGTAGACATTGTTGGGCCTGCAAGTGCACATGTTTGTAGGACAGTAGCAAATTTCCCTCAAGTGGATGACCTAAGGTTTATCAATCCGTGGGAGGCGTAGGATGAAGATGGTCTCTCTCAAACAACCCTGCAACCAAATAACAAAGATCTCTTGTGTCCCCAACACACCCAATACAATGGTAATTTGTATAGGTGCACTAGTTCGGCGAAGAGATGGTGATATAAGTGCAATATGGATGGTAGATAAAGGTTTTTGTAATCTGAAATAATAAAAACAGCAAGGTAACTAATGATAAAAGTGGGCGTAAACGGTATTGCAATGATAGGAAACAAGGCCTAGGGTTCATACTTTCACTAGTGCAAGTTCTCTCAACAATAATAACATAGATAGATCATATAACAAGCCCTCAACATGCAACAAAGAGTCACTCCAAAGCCACTAATAGCGGAGAACAAACGTAGAGATTATGGTAGGGTACGAAACCACCTCAAAGCTATTCTTTCGGATCAATCTATAAAAGAGTTCGTACTAGAATAACACCTTAAGACACAAATCAACCAAAACCCTAATGTCACCTAGATACTCCATTGTCACCTCAAGTGTCCGTGGGCATGATTATACGATATGCATCACACAATCTCAGATTCATCCAACCAACACAAAGTACTTCAAAGAGTGCCCCAAAGTTTCTACCGGAGAGTCAAGAACGTGTGCCAACCCCTATGCATAGGTTCATGGGCGGAACCCGCAAGTTGGTCACCAAAACGTACATCAAGTGGCACATGATATCCCATTGTCACCACAGATAAACACGACAAGACATACATCAAGTGTTCTCATAAAAGATTCAATCCGATAAGATAACTTCAAAGGGGAAACTCAATTCATCACAAGAGAGTAGAAGGGGAGAAACATCATAAGATCCAACTACAATAGCAAAGCTCGGGATACATCAAGATCGTGCCATAGAGGGAACACGAGAGAGAACACGAGAGAGAGAGAGAGAGAGAGAGAGAGAGAGAGAGATCAAACACATAGCTACTGGTACATACCCTCAGCCCCGAGGGTGAACTACTCCCTCCTTGTCATGGAGAGCGCCGGGATGATGAAGATGGCCACTGGTGATGGATTCCCCCTCTGGCAGGGTGCCGGAACGGGCTCCCGAGAGGTTTTTGGTGGTTACAGAGGCTTGCGGCGGCGGAACTCCTGATCTATCTTGATATTCGATGTTTTTAGGGTACGAGGGAATATATAGGCGAAAGAAGTCGGTCGGGGGGTGCTCGAGGGTCCACGAGACAGGGGGCATACTGTAGGGGGCGCCTCATCTCTGGGCTCCTCGAGGATCTTCTGACTTGATCTCCAAGCCTCCAGGATGATATTCTTCCAAAAAATCACGTTGCCGAAGGTTTCGTTCCGTTTGGACTCCGTTTGATATTCCTTTCCTTGGAATACTGAAACAGGCAATAAAACAGCAATATGGGTTGGGACTCCGGTTAATAGGTTAGTCCTAAAAGTAATATAAAAGTGCATAATAAAGCCCATAATCATTCAAAACACATAGTAATATAGCATGGAACAATAAAAAATTATAGATACGTTGGAGATGTATCACCCACCGCAACGGCATCACCATCATCGAATCAGCAAATGAACCTGAGGAGTACACGGGTCCACAAGAGAGGTCGCACTCTTTTGTTTCTGCTTATGTTATGCATTGCTTAAAATTGCCTGCTACTATATCGTCCTGTTCACCTCTTGGACTCCAAGTCAGGTCCAAATTAATGTTCAAACTTGAGTTCTAAATTAGTTGTGGGGCATATATCGAGGAAACAATGAATAGTATCTCTGTCTAATATCTGGTTCACCTAGGGTATCCATATGTTGTTCATCTTGGGTGGGAAACAAATAGTAAAGAAATCATCATCTGTATTTTTATTAAACCAAAGCAATCATCAGCCTGCTATCATTATTTTTGGATCCATCCACTGGTTGTTACCATCACTCTAAATCTTTGCATGCTCTCCTTACATAATCTCACCATATTCTTTTCGTATGCATGTCAAATATTGTACACAGTCATGCTGAACATGTAGAGAAAAAGAGAAGAGTTTTGTGCGGCAATACAATGTCATGCAAACATCGCTCCATGGTGGGTTCAATGGCAAACCCTCCCCACCCCTCTCCAGATTGTAATCCAGAGGAAGATATTTGTTCTGAGGCGGATTCAGACGCCGTTGACCACTCCTATTTACCCCTAAGGTGTTTGCTCTACCTTGGCATGATGATGTTAGTCATATCATGCATATGTTGCCTTGTAGTGCCTACTTTTGACATCATATATGTCATCTGCTTAGTTTAGACATGGTCTGTAATGCCACCTGCTTAGTTTCTATATCATATATGGGAATTATGCGTCTCATGTCTTTAGCCAGCCATAATATATGTGATATGTGCAATGCCATCCTGTTTAACCGGGCATCATATATTTGAATGATATCTTGCCCATCCTTTTCTTCATTACATTTCCATTTGTCGACAATGTTTGTACATTAAACTACTCTTCCCGTGAATCAGCCATTTGGGTGGGAGATTGAAAATCTGGAGTGAAAACAAGGCCTTGAGAGCGCATGTGCTACCTGTCAAAGCAGATCTCTTGTTGGGTCCCGATAGCTCCTCGAGATGGATTGAGAGATGATGACCAGTCCTATTCCCCACCGAGGTGTATGCTCTAACTTGGCATAGTTATACTGCTCATATCAAGCATACGGTGTCTTGCATTGCATAGTTTAGACATCATATACACAATATTCAACACCATGTTCTTAGTTCAGACATCATATCTAATGCCCTCTGTTTAGCATATAAATCACATATGTGAATTAAATGATGCGATCCTGATTACTTAGATAACATGTAGGTGAATTATGCCATGCGGTCCTGTTTAATTATTCATCATATCTTTGAATTATGTTATGCTATGCTATCCAGTTTAGATAGACATCATATATGTGAAATTATGTCATGCTATCCGTTTTAGTTAAACAATATACATGTCAACTATTTCATGCCCTCTTTTTTCCACACTATCTATTGCATCTGTCTCTCATACAATGTCTGTACATTCAACTATGTTTCCTGTTCATCGGCCATTTGAATTGGAGCAAGTGATGCCAGTATCTAGCGAACTAAAAACACGGTCTTTAAATAAAACAGTGCTACCTCTAGGTGGAGATAGCACCCCGGTTGTACATGCACGAGAACCAGCCCTACCACACATAACCCAAACTCTCAAAGATTGTACCCCTACTACGATGGACAGAGAACCAACTTCACCCAATCTAACCCCAACCCCAGCAGATAGTAACCCAGTTCCTGTTGACACAGCACCATCTCCACCACAGAGCTCCCAAACAAGAGCAGTTAGTAAGGCAGCTCCAGTGCCCAAAGGGCCAGTACTACCACGGCGAACCCCAACTCCACCAGTTAGTATGCCTATTCCTGTGGAGGAAGCACAACCAGCTAGTCGTAGTTTAGCATCTATCGCATTTGATGTTGTTAAATCGTATGTGCGTATCTTCCCATCTTGGAAATATTATATCAAGATGAAGGAAAATGCGATTCAGGTGTTTGTCCAGGAGTTATGTGTAAGTAATGTTATTCATGGCAATTACTTTGCTTTGTCCCATACATCCTACCTCCATGATGATTACAATACAGCAAATTTTCCCATTTTTCTCTATAGAGAAGGACCGATTAGGAAACTCAGGATGATGTAACCTGTGCTAATACCTCTGCTATCTTCAAGAATGCTTGGTGGCGATGGCGGAATTACTCAAGAAAACGTACTTCACCGGCAAAGAAACTCATCAAATTCCTTACATTCTCCCCGAGACACATTTATCGGACGATGATCGGGAACGCTTTGTTCATCATGGTCCCGAACCAAGAATGTGGTAAGGTCTATGAGCTCATTTTCTATTTTTAAGTACTATATCCTTACATCTTCTCGTACTGCTCATGTAGAACAAGTGCCTAAACCTGAAGAATAATTGTTCTAATTTAAGATTCCATTGCTATCATAGTTCAAAAAAGCGCTAGGCGTTAATTGTGCGTTTTGCCACCGCCTTGCGCTTTACTGACCAAAGCACATGCTTATGCGCAGTTATGCACAGATTAAGCGTAGTTATGCGCAATGCGTTTTGCCAATGCCTAGAGCCTAGTCGCGCTTAAGCGCTCGCTTAGACGCGCCTTTTTTAACTATGATTGCTATCGTGCATACTGCTTTGCTCCTGTATCACTGTATTTACTCATACAAACTTATTTTTAAATTAAAGGATCCAATCGAAACTCCAATGGCACAGAGGTATGTTCACGCATATTTTGTATAACAGGCTTGCTCTTATCAATAGCTCTGTTGATTTCAATCTCAATTGTGTATACAGTTGACTTCTCATATCATGCACATTACTAGCATCACAACAGAGACAATAGTGTTGTTGTACATGTAGACCCGTGGTACCCATCTGAAATCTTGTTGTGCCATGTAGTTTCCCATGCTTTGTATTCTTTCACTGCCGCTTTGTCTTGAACTGATATGATTTGAACCGTGTCTATATTTTGATTTGGCAAGACAATGCAATGACCATAGGGCATAGATATATGTTTGTTTGATGCTTTTATTATGTACTACTACTTGGCAATAGAAGACTTGGTAGTTTAATCCTGTCCACCTTACTAATGAACTGGTTCATCGAAATGAGTTTCATATACTAGTACATGCTAAACCTATTATGTGTCTGCTTGTTTCTTCTTTTAGAATGCTGACAGAATATTGGGGAAGAGTGCCTTATTAAGCAATGGTAAAGGAAGTAATGTAGATAAGGTTCATGATAGTGACACATCCTTGTTGGTCTCCAACAAAGCTAATAAAATAGCTAAGGAAGACTATCTCGAAGACAGTGAGACAACCCCAAAGTCCTGTCTTGGTTTAGTGTTCGAGTTACTGGCCACTACCGCTTGCACAAGCTATTCAAACTCACTGCCTGAATCAGTTCAGTTTCTTGAATCTCAACTACAAGCTGAAAGACATTGATTAGCTGTGCTGCGACAAGAAGCGGAAGGACCGCGGAAGTACCTGGAGCATTCAGATGCATAAGCTTGCTAAGCTTATTGCCAGCATGGTGGATACCCAGGATAACATTTCTTGAGCTCTTCTGAAGTTGTTTCAGTTATGCTCTTGTTTTGCTGCCGCGTTTATTTGCACTGGTGGCCAATTTTGACGGCCAGTGTATGTAATATGCTGCTTTGTTCCCTATATTTGCATCGGTGGCTAACTTTGATCCCAATGGATGTAATATGTAATAGCGGTAATAGGCTAGCATTAATTGCTTGCTTATTTATTTCCTTATTGTCTTGTTTAGTTGTTTGCTTGTAGTCACTGCAGTTCTTTTTCTGTGTTTTTCTAGTGGCCACAATAAACTTTTTTTTGGAAACTAGGACAAAATAATCATGGCAACACACGGACTGTTGTAACCATGGGCCTCCTGCGGGCCGTATGATCCATGGGCCTTCTACGGGCCGTAGGATCCATTGGCCTTCTATACGGGCCGTAGGATCCATGGGCCTTCTACGGGCCGTACAATCCATGGGCCTTTTACGGGCCGTAGGATCCATGGGCCTTCTACGGGGCGTATCATCATTTTGCCAATCATGGGCCATACTATTCGTGGACAATAACATGCCGTTAATAGGCCATATTTGATAACTCTATGAAAACAGCCCAACGGGTTTTTTTGACATGAAAACGGCCCAATGTATTAACGAACCACCAACGGGCCGACTATAACCACGGGCTGAATTTGGCCCACAAGCAGAAAATGACAGTAACGGGCCGTAATTAAACGAATGCTAGAAATGAGCCCAAGAATAAATGGGCCCTGAGAAGGCCGAAAGATAACATGGGCTGGAAACGGCCCAATGGAATAATGGGTCGTTAATGGGTATAAAATGATACATTGTTCATTACGGGCCAGTTTTACCACGGGCCGTTAAGGGGCCGAGGGTTACTAAGGGCCTCATATGGGCTGAAAGACGTCATGAGCCATACATGGGCTGGAAGTTAAAACGGGCTGGAATTATATTGGACGGCCCAGATGACGCTACTGGGCCTAATTTGGATAGGTTGTAAACGGGCCTTGGGTTAGCGAACTGTAAATGGGCTATATGCGAACAAGCCGTTAACAGGCTTGCCGTGGGCTGGCCCGCAACCTTTTGACCAAGTCAAACGGGCCGGCCTTTTCACAGGAATGGGCCTCTGTTGGGCCGTGCCACGTGTCGATGTATCATAGGCGATTTGGATCCAATGAGTGGATGGCATCTGTGCCAACGCGGAGCTGACACGTGTTTCCGTCAGCCAATCAAAATTTTACACGTGGAAAATCCCCATTGGTCCGGGCTATTAACGGGTTATCAGATCCAAAACCGGACCCGATAGCTTAACGGCGTTCCTTTACGGTGGATGCCACATGTCGGTCACCCTTGGCGAAAGCACTTCTATGACACGCGATTTATCGTCATGGAAGTGGACACTTCCATGATGATAATTTTGGTAATGTCATGGAACACTTCTACGACATCACAGGTATGACTATCTTGATTCTGTCATAAATTTGTCATGGATGTACATGCATGACAGAAAACGTGACCTACTGTGACAAACACATATCATCACGGAAGTGTATTTTTGTTGTAGTGATGGCTATGTCAAAAGAACTCGATGGCAATAGATCAAATCGGCGGGGCCGAGTTTGACTTTAGGTTTGGGACATATGTGAAAATTAGAAAATGGTTGAGGGCTTTGGAGCATATCACTAAGCACTTTGAGCAAGCAAGCCATAAAGCAACACCTCATCCCCTTTTAATAGTATTTTCTTTTGCTACGGACTCAATGTGATCTTGGATCACTAAAATGAAAATGTAGAGTCTTGAGCTCTTGCCAATCTTTGTCCTTAGCATCTTGAAGGGGTTCCACATCCTTCTTGTCCATGCCACGCCTTTGTTGAACTCTATGAAATATACTAGATAAAAGTATTAGTCCAACAAGAGATATGTTGACATTAATTACCAAAACCTCCCAGGGAGCACTTGTGCTTTCACCCTTCTTACTCCTTATTCCTTCATCCATCGTAAAATCACCCAAAACTTGAAATTTTGAATCACACAAAACTCAACAAAACCTTCGTAAGATCCGTTAGTATAAGAAAACAAATCACTACTATAAGTACTGTAGCAAACCAATTCATATTTTATTTTTGCATTATATCTACTGTATTCCAACTTTTCTATGGCAAAAACTCATCAAAGAAAACCATAGAGTCATCAAAACAAGCACACAACGCAAAGAAAACAGAATCTGTCAAAAACAGAACAATATGTAGCAATCTAGATATTTCGAATACTTCTGTAACTCCAAAAATTCTGAAAACTTAGGACCACGTGAACAATTTGTATATTAATCTTCTGCAAAAAGAATCAACTCAAAAGCGCTCTTCTGTTAAAAAGGATAATTATTTTCGTGAGCACAAAAGTTTCTGTTTTTCAGCAAGATCACATCTACTATCACCCAACATGATCCTAAAGGATTTGCTTGGCACAAACACTAATTAAAACAAAAAAAAACACAGTCATAACAGTAGCATAATTGTGCAAACACTCAAGAACAGAAAGCAAAAGACAATAAATTTTATTCATTGGGTTGCCTCCCAACAAGCGCTATTGTTTCACGCCCCTAGCTAGGCATAAAGCAAGGATCTACGTTTTGTTGTCCTTTTCCTTAATTTCCTTAGAGGTGTTTTTGTCATGAGGTTTTGTAAAGATGACATAAAACATATTATCCATAGAAACTTTAGCACTATTAAGTTGTCCATCATCATAACCCCTTTGATTTCCGGCAACGATTCAAGAGTAATGTTGATTAACATTATTGAAAACCTGTTGGATTACATCTAAAATGGGGACTTCCTTTTTAAGATTATCATCAAAGATTTGATTATCCCCAAGCAAATGTCTTAACGCATAATCACTATTGTAAAGAATTTCATCTATCACGGGCTTTTCACAATTCATAGCATAAAAGTCAAAGATTTCCCTAGCTTCCCGTATTATGTAGTCAAATTCATTCATGAGAACGAGAGCGGCCAACTTTTTATCCTTAGGATTCTTTATAACGGGAAGCTAAAAAAACAATCTTTGCAAAGTAGGATGAGTACGGATAAATTTACTTTCAAGTTTCAGAACTAGTGCTGAAATAGCTTCCAAATAAGATCTAGTCCTTCTAAGGATAGGAGCATCATCAAGACTTAAATTTCCAACACAACTGGAAAATTCTTGGATACATTCTTTTCCAATAATATTCCCTTGACCCAAGATAAAAGTTTTAGCATCCAGATTGCCCGTACCTCCACTCTTAGGAGTTAGGCTATCATCTGTTGCCGCCATACCAAAATCACTCATGATTGCAAGCAAAAGTTAGATCAGACGAGAAAAGGCGAACGAAAAAGAGGGTGAATAAAACGACAAATTTTTGTGAAGTACGGGAGAGGAAAAAGAGAGGCAAATGGCAAATAATGTAAATTGTGAGGAGATGAGATTTGTGATTAGGAACCTGGTAGACGTTGATGACGTCTCCCCGGCAACGGCGCCAGAAATTTCTTTTGATGCCTGCTAGAACTACGTCGGTATTTCCCCAAAGAGGAAGGGATGATGCAGCACAGCGACGGTAGGTATTTCCCTCAGTGATGAGACCAAGGTTAACGAACCAGTAGGAGAACCAAGTAACACTACGCAAACAGCACCTGCACACAAATAACAAATACTCTCAACCCGACGTGTTAGAGGGTTTGTCAATCCCTTTCGGGTAACGGCGCCAGAAATTGGCACGTGCACGGGAGAGAGTTGTAATAAATTGATAGATTGAATGCCGAATAAAATAAAGTGCAGCAAAGTATTTTTGTATTTTTAGTTTAATAGATATGAAAATAAAAGAAAAGGAAAATAGATTGCAACGGCAAATATAATAAAGAAGAGACCCGGGGGCCGTAGATTTCACTGGTGGCTTCTCTCGAGAAAAATAGCAAACGGTGGGCGAACAAATTACTGTTGGGCAATTGATAGAACTTCAAATAATCATGACGATATCCAGGCAATGATCATTATATAGGCATCACGTCCAATATTAGTAGACCGACTCCTGCCTGCATCTACTACTATTACTCCACACATCGACCGCTATCCAGCATGCATCTAGTGTATTAAGTTCAAGGAGAAAAGGAGTAATGCAATAAGAACGATGACATGATGTAGACAAGATCTATTTATGTAGAAATAGACCACGTCTTGTTATCCTTAACAGCAACGATACATACGTGTCGTTCCCCTTTCTCTCACTGGGATCAAGCACCATAAGATCAAACTCATTACAAAGCACCTCTTCCCATTGCAAGATAGATAGATCAAGTTGGCCAAACAAAACCCAAATATCAGAAAAGAAGTACGAGGCTATAAGAAATCATGCTTATAAGAGATCAAAGAAGACTCAAATAACTTTCATGGATAAAAAGATAGATCTAATCATAAACTCAAAGTTCATCGGATCCCAACAAACACACCATAAAAAGAGTTACATCATATGGATCTCCAAGAGACCATTGTATTGAGAATCAAACGAGAGAGAGGCAGCCATCTAGCTACTAACTACGGACCCGTAGGTCTACAAAGAACTACTCACGCAACATCGGAGAGGCGCCAATGGACATGATGAACCCCTTCGTGACTAGATTGGATCTGGTGTTTCTGGAACTTGCGGCGGCTGGAATTGATTTTCATCGACTCCCCTAGGGTTTATGGAATATTGGGGTATTTATAGAGCAAAGAGGCGGTTCAGGGGGCACCCGAGGTAGGCACAACCCACCTGGGCGCACCTGGCCTCCAGGCGCGCCCTGGTGGGTTGTGCTCCCCTCGAAGCACCCCCCAGGTGCTTCTCCGGCCCACTGGATATCTTCTGGTCCAAAACAATCCACAAAAAGTTTTGCTCCATTCAGACTCCGTTTGGTATTGATTTCCTGCGATGTAAAAAACATGCAGAAAAAACTGGCACTTGGCACTATGTCAATAGGTTAGTACCAAGAATGATATAAAATCATTTTAAAACATCCAAGAATGATAATATAACAACATGGAACAATAAAAAATTATAGATACCTTGGAGACGTATCAGTGATGCCTGCATTCTCAGCCAAATAGTAGAAATCATCATAAATCCAGGCCACCTATAAGAATGCATCACACGGCCGAATCTGCAATTGTACAATTGGTTTTTTTCTAGTGCTTTATTTATTGCAAATTTTTGCTGCTGAGGTGACCTTGTTCTTGAGCTTGCATGTCAAATTTATATGGTCCAAAGTAGTTTTGATGCATGATATAGCTTCTAGACACTTGTAGGAGTAGTTGCTATCAATTTTGTTGAGTTTGGTTGACTTTTATTTTGAGTCACTAAAAATTTCAGAAATTTTCAGAGGAAGAAAATGATGAGGACATTGTTGAGAGGCTCCTCGAGATCTTGATAACCCACAAGTATAGGGGATCGCAACAGTTTTCGAGGATAGAGTATTCAACCCAAATTTATTGATTCGACACAAGGTGTCGTGGTTTTGTCACGGCAGATGTCCTAAGGAAAGGACAAGGGACGCAGAGAGTTTATACTGGTTCAGCCCCTTGCGGTGAAGGTAAAAGCCTAATCCAGTTGTTGTGGAATTGCTAGGGTTTCGATGACCAGGGAGCTAATACGCTTTTCCTGAGTCTCGAGTTGTTGTTTGTCCTCTTGAACCGCCACCGGGTCGTCCCCTTATATACACGGATTGACGCCCGTCGGTTTACAGAATCCCGAGGCCGGCTCAGAAACGTGTCCGGGTCGGTATCTGCTCTTTCTATCTTACAACACAAGTTTACATACGCATACCGGTTTATGTCTACAGGCCATGAACCGGCTTTGGGCCCTGGGCCTTCATAAAGCGTCTCCGTATTGTCTTCATGGGCTTCAGGTATAGTGAACCACTATGGGGTTAACCCGGCCTCTCCTGGCCGGTTTACGCCCAGTATTAATATCCCCAACATTAGGCCCAGATTGATTTGAACTAGTTCATGTCAATCCTCAATACTTAAGAAAATTTCTTCTTCAGCACCTTCACATAGTCTTGTAAATTGCCGTGACGTCACCTTCCAGAACCATGATAAATCGCCATGACGTCATCTGTTATTAAAAACTTCGTATAACCCACCTTCATTAATGGGCCTCCGACAATCGAGGCAACAGAGCTGTCACATATACCATTTTTTCGGGCTCCTCGATTCCCGCGCCTGCCTTTTATCCATTCACCTTATAAATAAGGCCGAGGGGTCCCTTTCACTTTTCCCCCTTGTGCCTCTTAGTGTCATCTTCTTCCTCGCGCCGACCAACCTTCAAGCTCTGCCGCCACCGCCGTCCTTCGCCTCTGCCTCAACGACGGCCGCTGCATCGACCTGACTGTATTAGAGAAACCCGGTGATCCTCCGATGCTTCCTCAGGACCAGTAAGTTCCTTCTTTCCTCACTCCAGATCCACCATTAGGGTTCGGTGTTCTTCATAGTTCTTCAAAGTTCTTGAAGCTGTTCTTCCTTGTTCCTCTTCAGTAATACCAATGGCTAGTTAGGTCTGATTTCTCCAGCGCCCTTGTAGTTTAAACTCCTTTTTTTCCTTGTTAGGGCATAAAAATCATCTGAACTTGCTGAACTCTTCAAATGCTTGAACTAGGTTAGAATATATTTTGATTTTCCAACGCATGGTAGATCTGAAATTACCATGTCTCGCCGTGAAACTTGTTTTTCCTTCACTTACGCACCTTTAGACATATATCTTCAATACCAGATTAGGTGGTTTAACCTCATAGAAAAATGATGACCCAGTAGATACCATTAGTCCCCTGTTGAACCGCCAATGCATTCGTCATTGTACTGTCTCCGTTGTCAGACTCTGGTTTACCAATAACAAACCCCGGTTTAACAATATGCTTACATACTTGTACCGCTTTATAGTTGTTCGCTTTGTATCTTAAACCGGCAATAATCATGTTTCAGCTTCTCATTGCAATGGCCAAGCAAGTCTATGAATGCAAATGGGTTCCTTCCCGGGTCACGGAAGATCAGTTAAACATATGCGTCACAACGGGCGCTTTGGGCAAGAAAGATGTCATCCACTGGAGGGCCCCTGGCCCGGAAAATCCTTCTACACCCAAGGATGGAGAGGTAGTCGTTTTTGTTGACCATCTGGGCCGAGGCTTTAGCCCTCCCGGTTCTAAATTCTTCCGAGATGTGCTGGCTAGTTTTCAAATTTTCCCTCAGGACATCGGTCCAAATTCTGTAACCAACATCTGCCACTTCCAAGTCTTCTGTCAAGCTTATCTACAAGAGGAACCTACAGTTGAACTGTTTAGGGATTTCTTTCACTTAAACCATCGCACAGAGTTCACGGATGGACCCAATACTGAATTGGGCGGAATGGCGGTTCAGAAAAGGAAGGAAGTCACCTTCCCTCATCCCAAGCTCCACAGTCACCCCAAAGAGTGGAACCAAACCTGGTTTTATTGCAAGGATACATCTCCAACTGATGAAAACCCTCTGCCGGGTTACCGCCCTGAACGACTTAGCAACACGCATCCGTTTCCTCAGAGGTTAACAACAAAGGAAAGAGCCATCTATGCCCCACAGCCGTCAAAGCTTAGAGCCTTTATGGCAAACGGTTTAACATGTGTTGATTTTGCTCGTTGTTGGATCGGCTGGAGCTTCCTACCCTAAAGCCGGCGCCCCGGCTTGATGTGTGAATACACAGGGAGTTTGACCGACCCTCAACGGCACATTAATATTCAAATGACAGAGGCTGAAATTACTGAGGCTGTCAAGAAAATGTTGAATGAACCGGAGGCCGTCTGCAGCCAAACCGGACTAAGTCCTTTTTGTACCTTCAACAAACCGCCATCTGTAAGAAATATATAACCTCCTTATCGTAAGTTACTTCTTTCAAAATATTCTCTGAAAGTTTGCCTGATTTTGACAGGGTGATGATCCATTCTGGAATAAAAAACCACAAGATAAACCAGCAAAACCGCAAGACAAACCGGCCAAGCCAGTTCGCCCAAAGACCAAGGTTGTTAAAAAAACCTGCCAAGAAAAGGACCACCGCATCCTCCGAGCCAAATGCTGATGATGATGTGGGTAAGCCGGAATCGGAGGTAGAACTTGACTCTCTTGGTTCATTTTTCGTACACCTCATTGACAATGATTATTATCAGGATGACGCTGAAGGCAGTCACGCTGATGATGTAGAGGTAATCATTCTTTCCTCCAATTCAGATCCTCTGCCAATATCAAAAATCCGTCGAGCAAACCGGAAAGTAAAATTTTCTCACCCCCTTGCTTACTTGGACCCAAACTTCCTTTTGAAGACGCAGCAGCACGAGGCTTGCTGCACAACCCGGCACAGTGGCCAGGTAGTTACCTCCGCCGGTTTACCAAACACTCCGATTCGGAAACACCGATCAGAGGTCTCTTATCCCCTTGACACTTCATGCCCCAAAGCGGGTTGTTTCCGTCAGCCTCTTAACCCGTCTGATTCAAATTATCAGGGTACTTCCCACTCATCTTCTGGCGAGTCATCGGCCACAAAGCTTCCACCCCTCAAAATAGTTCTTGGGTGAGCTATACACTTGTTTTTATCCTTGATGTGTTATTTTTATATACTACACTGATCCTCATGTTCATTTTTCTCAGCCCAAGCCCAGACCCAGCAAGAAGGCTCGGTTGAATAAACCGGCTGATGATAACGTGGCTGTTGAACCGGAAAAAACTCCAGATCTTGAAGATACCGATGCTGACGCCATGCTTAATGATCCACCGCCTCAAGACCATGACTTGTTTACTGAACAAGTAGAAATTGATACTACAAGCCACGCTGACAAACCGACCAGACCGGTCCGTCCTGATGACAGATCGTCCAGTCCAGCTAAGGCTACCGACAAACCGCCAACTCCCGTGAAAGCTTCTGATGATAAAGAGGATGATGTCATGATTACAGGCACTGGCCATACCACTCCTGGGAATCCTGTTACTTTATCAAAGCATACTGCCAAGGACGAGCTCTCTTCTATTGGCAAAGGCAAATGGAATGCCGATTTATCAAGCTACACCCATCTCAATGCTCAAGATATTCACTCTGGCTTCTTGAACCGTCTGTACACCAGTCGTGATTATGAAGCCGGTTTAGTAAATCTGATGAAGGAGCGATATGAGGTAACCATACGACTATGTCTCTTATGTCCATTTTCAAATATCAACTCCAGTAGCTCCCAAGTGACGGTTTATGGTACCAATCTAAACCGGGACTTAGTAATAACTTGATACTTGCAAAACTACATGTTTTTCACTGGTGTAGCCCCCAAGTGACGGTTTAACTTTATAAAGATGAACCGGGACAGTTGAAGAATTCCCATATCAGCAGTTATGAGCAAACACACATTAGCCCCCAAGTGCCAAGATTAATACTTGTATTGTGCTTGGGACTTGTAGAAATTTCTGATAAGGAGCAAATATGCATTAGCCCCCAAGTATCAAGGGCATAACTTGTTATGTGCTTGGTACTTCAAATATATACTGTCAACTCATTATATATATGTTTCTTTATAGGCTGAGCTGAGCAACAAGGAAGCTCAAACCGCTGATCTGCAAGAGAACATCAAGTCTCAACAAGCCGAAACCGCCAAGGCAAAGGATGAGCTGACTAGCGCTTTAGCCGCTATGGAAAAGCTAAAGGAGAGTTTCAACAAAGAGCGTGCAGATTGGAACACGGAAAAATCCGCTTTACAGAAAAGAGCCGAAGACGCAGAAGCAGCTCTTAAACCTATGGTAGGTGAGCTGACTGGCGTAAAGCGGCAGATACATGCCATGACTACTGCTGTGTTCAGTAAGTATCCTTGCCTTATACTTTCAACATATCTTTCCATGTGTTGCTGTTTTACTGATGTTTGTAACAATACAGGAACTCGCATTAGTCATCTGGGCTCTGATGTACAGAAGAAGCTAAAAGCTGCCTACACGCTGATAGAGCAATTCTATACCGGCGCGCAACGAATCATCTGCACCGCTTCTCACAATAAGCCGCCCCGACGTTAATCAAGGATACCTTAGCCAGGCTATCTATGTTGCCTGCCCGGGTAGAAGAGCTAAAGAGATCTACTGCAAGGGCTGGCGCTTTGACTGCACTAACCCGGGCAAAAGCATGGGTGCCTGATCTTGATCCGGCAGGCGTCATTAAAGGCTACCCGAGCTTAAAAGAAGACGGATCAGAATTTTGCACTGATGATCTCCGTGCTATAAACCGGGAAGTTTGTCCACTGGCTTGTCAACTTGCTGAAGAAGCTGATCTGTCATTTTACCAGGCGAGTTATGACACCAATAACAAACGGGTTGCTGCATCGACTCCTGAGGCTCAAAACCTGATCCCTCCAATCCGTAAGCACACTTATGCCCCTGATATTGAACCGTCCACCCTTATAAGCGATGAAGTTGTGTTCCAAGCATTAACTGGGATCGACTGGACAACTATTGACTTCCAGGCGCTAGGTAGAGACGAAGAGGATGAATCGGTGCAAGATGATCTACAGCCGTCAGGTCAAGCTGGTGACCAACCATAATCCGGAGGCCGGTTTAGTCTTCCACGTGCTGCAACATGTATTTGAGAAAACAGTTATCCTTTTGGGCACTGAAACGCCTTGTAATAGGCTAGTTAAAACACTTGGTATGTTATGCCTTCGTGCATATTTATCTGCAACTGATGCTTGCTAATCCGCCATGCTTAAGATATGAGGTTCATAATCCATAGCAATTTACTCAAGCTATCCCTGCAGATAAAAAGCTTAAAGCGCCCTGGCGGTTTACCACCGGGCAGGTCATAATGCCCAAATATATATATATATATATATATATATATATATATATATATATATATATATATATATATATATATATATATATATATATATATAACCAAGGTTTATAGCCAAAGTTATAAAAATATAAGCAAATATGGAAATACGTGATACCTGTGACCTTGAGTCATAATGTTGGCTGACCAACTTTGTAGTGAGGGTAACAACCCTAATCCGGAGCATTAGTAACTCCTGTTATATGATGCCGGTTTACAATAAAACCGTTCCGGGTTGTGATAAACACCGGTTTATTCAATACTGGTGACTTTGAGTCGAAACCAGACCGGGCTGATAGTCTCCAGATTATAACTTGATCATGTACTGACAACTTGGAGTTGACAGCCTAACCGGGTCGATGAATACCGGTTTAAAAACATCACAAATGTTGTCAAAAGAGAGAAAAAATTAGCAAAAAGCAAATAAAAACCCTTGTAGTCGAGGCTTTTCACGGGCTGCCAGGCCCCAAATTCGAGGCCTTTCATGGACTGCCAGTCCACTGAGTTAAACCATTTTTGCAAAGCCTTTTAAGATGGTCCTCAATCCTTAACCAAACATCATTTTAACTTGACAAGTTCAGGGTCTTATTAGAGTAACTTGTCAAAGTTCGATGGGTCGTACCAGGTTTACCTGGGCGGAGTGAGTTACTTAAAGAGGCAGGCTAACCCGGGGTTTTAGGTGTATACACCAGGCTTCCAAGCCATGGCTTGATAGCCTATTACAAGTGTAGATTCTTTGTTCATTTTGACAACAAAGAATCCCCAATTTACATTTTGAGCTGTGCTCAGCCGGTGCCTATGTTTGAATTGTTGTTTTGCAACACTCTCTTTGGCCCCGGATTGATTTGGCTTTGAGCCGACCAAGAGGTGTGACTATGGTTCGGATACGACCAAGCCCCCAAGTGATGTTGTGGCATTGCGCCGATCAAGAGGTGTAGCTATGGTTCGGATATGACCAAGCCCCCAAGTGATGTTGTATAAAGCTTTGATAAGCTGAATCAAGGGGTAAACCGGACACTCTTTATAAAGAGAAGCTCCATGTAACCACACATGATGTAAGAAAAACAACATATACCCCGCTTTAACTGCGGTTCCGGTTTATTATATTGGTCATAATATATACATTGTCATAACTATGTACATAAGAAGAGCCCATGGCTCAAGTATAGTAGGGCCGAAGATGAGCGATATTCCACGGCCGATGGGTCTCCTCCTTCGATTTACGTGAGTCTTTGTGCTCTCGAACATCGATTAGGTAGTATGATCCGTTATGCAGATTCTTGCTGACCACAAAGGATCCTTTCCAAGGGGGGGGGGATAGCTTATGCATATCCGTCTGATCCTGGATGAGTCGGAGCAGCATATCACCTTCTTGAAAGGTTCTGGTTCTAACCCGGTGGCTGTGATAACGACGCAGATCTTGCTGATAAATCGCCGAACGGGTTGCTGCCATGTCGCGCTCCTCATCTAACAGGTCGAGAGCTTCCTGCCATGCCTTCTCATTGTCAGCTTCGACATATGCCGCTACACCGGGTGAGTCATGACGGATGTCACTAGGAAGAACCGCCTCCGCACCATAAACCATGAAAAAAGGCGTGTATCCCGTCGATCTGTTGGGTGTGGTATTGATGCTCCATAACACAGACCCGGCGTCCGTTGCAAAGGAACCATAAGCCGGGGTTTAATGCCTCTCAAGATCTCTTGATTGGCCCTCTCCGCTTGACCATTGGACTGGGGGTGAGCCACTGATGATACGTCAAGCCGGATGTGCTCACGTTGACAGAACTCCTTCATGGCACCCTTTGACAGATTGGTACCGTTATCTGTTATAATGCTGTGTGGAAAACCAAACCGGAAGATCACCTTTTTGATGAATTGAACAGCCGTAGCTGCATCACACTTACTGACTGGCTCTGCCTCCACCCACTTCGTGAACTTATCAACCGCCACCAAAAGGTGGGTCTTCTTATCCTTGGATCTCTTGAAGGGCCCAACCATATCTAGCCCCCAAGTTGCAAACGGCCAAGTGATTGGAATCATCCTCAATTCTTGAGCCGGTACATGAGCGCTGCTACGTCTTGAGCTTGCGTTGGTTTTCCCCGAAGAGGAGAGGATGATGCAGCACATTAGCGTAAGTATTTCCCTCAGTTTTTGAGAACCAAGGTATCAGTCCAGTAGGAGGCCACGCACAAGTCCCTCGTACCTGCACAAAATGATAGCTACTCGCAACCAACGCGATTAGGGGTTGTCAATCCCTTCACGGTCACTTACGAGATTGAGATCTGATAGAGATAATATTTTTGGTATTTTTGGTATAAAGATGCAAAGTGGAAAGTAAAAAGCAAAGAAAAAACAAAGCAAGTATAAAAGTGATGGAGATTGATATGATGAGAATAGACCCGGGGGCCATAGGTTTCACTAGTGGCTTCTCTCAAGAGCATAAATATTCTACGGTGGGTGAACAAATTGTTGTTGAGCAATTGACAGAATTGAGCATAGTTATGAGTATATCTAGGTATGATTATGTATATAGGCATCACGTCCGAGACAAGTAGACCGAAACGATTCTGCATCTACTACTATTACTCCACTCATCAACCGCTATCCAGCATGCATCTAGAGTATTTAAGTAAAAACAGAGTAACGCCTTAAGCAAGATGACATGATGTAGAGGAATAAATTCATCCAATATGATAAATACCCCATCTTGTTATCCTCGATGGCAACAATACAATACGTGCCTTGCAACCCTTTTTGTCACTGGGTAAGGACACCGCAAGATTGAACCCAAAGCAATGCACTTCCCCCATTGCAAGAACTACCAATCTAGTTGGCCAAACCAAACGGATAATTCGAAGAGACTTGCAAAGATAACTCAATCATACATAAAAGAATTCAGAGAAGATTCAAATATTATTCATAGATAAGCTGGATCATAAACCCACAATTCATCGATCTCAACAAACACACCGCAAAAAGAAGATTACATCGGATAGATCTCCACGAGAGAGGGGGAGAACATTGTATTGAGATCCAAAAAGAGAGAAGAAGCCATCTAGCTACTAGCTATGGACACGAAGGTCTGAAGTAAACTACTCACACTTCACCGGAGAGGCTATGGTGTTGATGTAGAAGCCCTCTGTGGTGGATGCCCCCTCCGGCGGAGCTCCGAAACAGGCCCCAAGATGGGATCTCGTGGATACAGGAAGTTGCGGCGGTGGAATTAGGTTTTTGGCTCCTATTCTGATCGTTTGGGGGTACGTAGGTATATATAGGAGGAAGGAGTACGTCGGTGGAGCATCAGGGGTGCCACGAGGCAGGGGGCGCGCCCCCACCCTCGTGACCGCCTCCGATGTTCCTTGGCGTAGGGTCCAAGTCTCCTGGATCACGTTCGGTGAGAAAATCACGTTTCCGAAGGTTTCATTCCGTTTGGACTCCGTTTGATATTATGTTTCTTTGAAACACTAAAAAAGGCAAAAAAACAGCAATTCTGGGCTGGGCCTCCGGTTAATAGGTTAGTCCCAAAAGTAATATAAAAGTGGAAAATAAAGCCCATTATAGTCCAAAACAATAGATAAAGTAGCATGGAGCAATCAAAAATTATAGATACGTTGGTGACGTATCAGGCATCCCCAAGCTTAATTCCTGCTCGTCCTCGAGTAGGTAAATGATAAAAAGAGAATTTTTGATGCGGAGTGATACTTTGGCATAATTTCGATGTAAATCTTCTTAACCATGGTATGAATATTCAGATCCGAAAGATTCAATACAAAAGTTCATATTGAGATAAAAATAATAATACTTCAAGCATACTAACTAAGCAACTATTTCTTCTCAAAATAACATGGCCAAAGAAAGTCATCCCAACAAAATCATATAATCTGGCTATGCTCCATCTTCCCCACGCAAAGTATTTAAATCATGCACAACCCCGATGACAAGCCAAGCAATTGTTTAATACTTTAACATTTTCAAAACTTTTTCAATCTTCACGCAATACATGAGCATGAGCCATGGATATAGCACTATATGTGGAATAGAATGGTGGTTGTGGAGAAAAAAAAGAGAGGGAAGATAGTCTCACATCAACTAGGCGTATCGACGTGCTATGGAGATGCCCATCAATAGATATCAATGTGAATGAGTAGGGATTGCCATGCAACGGATGCACTAGAGCTATAAGTATATGAAAGCTCAACAAAAGAAACGAAGTGGGTGTGCATCCAACTCGCTTGCTCACGAAGTCCTAGGGCATTTGAGGAAGCCCATCATTGGAATATACAAGCCAAGTTATATAATAAAAAATTCCCACTAGTATATGAAAGTGACAAAATGACAGACTCTCTATCATGAAGATCATGGTGCTACTTTGAATCACAAGTCTGGTAAAAGGATAGTAACATTGTCCCTTCTCTCTTTTTCTCTCATTTTTTTATTTGGGCCTTTTCTCTTTTTTTATGGCCTATTCTTTTTTTTCGTTCGGAGTCTCATCCCGACTTGTGGGGGAATCATAGTCTCCATCATCCTTTCCTCACCTGGGACAATGCTCTAATAATGATGATCATCACACTTTTATTTTTCTTACAACTCAACAATTACAACTCGTTACTTAGAACAAAATATGACTCTATATGAATGCCTCCGGCGGTGTACCGAGATATGCAATGAAACATGAGTGACATGTATGAAAGAATTATGAACGGTGGCTTTGCCACAAACACGATGTCAACTACATGATCATGCTAGCAATATGACAATGATGGAGCGTGTCATAATAAACGGAATGGTGGAAAGTTGCATGGCAATATATCTCGGAATGGCTATGGAAATGCCATGATAGGTAGGTATGGTGGCTGTTTTGAGGAAGGTATATGGTGGGTGTATGATACCGCTAAAGGGTGCGGTATTAGAGAGGCTAGCAATAGTGGAAGGATGGGAAAAAGTGCGTATAATCCATGGACTCAACATTAGTCATAAAGAACTCATATACTTTTTGCAAAAATCTAGAAGTTATCAAAGCAAAGTATTACGCTCATGCTCCTAGGGGGATAGATTGGTAGGAAAAGACCATCGCTCGTCCCCGACCGCCACTCATAAGAAAGACAATCAATAAATAAATCATGCTCCGAGTTTATCACATAACGGTTCACCATACGTGCATGCTACGGGAATCACAAACTTCAACACAAGTATTCTTTGAATTCACAACTACTCAACTAGCATGACTCTAATATCATCATCTTCATATCTCAAAACATTTATCAAGCATCAAACTTATCTTAGTATTCAACACACTCGAAAGAAAGTTTCACATATCTTGAATACCAAGTATATTAACGTTAAGCAAATTACCATGCTATTAACGACTCTCAAAATAATCTAAGTGAAGCATGAGAGATCAAGTTTATTTAAAACAAATCCACCACCGTGCTCTAAAAGATCTAAGTGAAGCACTAGAGCAAAAATTATCACGCTCAAAAAGATGTAAGTGAAGCACTATGAGCAAAACTATCAAGCTCAAAAGATATAAGTGAATCACCTAGAGTATTCTATCAAATTCCAATTCATGTATGGCTCTCTCAAAAGGAGTGTACAACAAGGATGATTGTGGTAAACTAACAAGCAAAGACGAAAAATTACAAGACGCTCCAAGCAAAACACATATCATGTGGTGAATAAAAATATAGCTCCAAGTAAATTACCGATGGAAGTGGACGAAAGAGGGGATGCCTTCCGGGGCATCCCCAAGCTTTGAATTTTTGGTGTCCTTGGATTATCTTGGGGGTTCCATGGGCATCCCCAAGCTTAGGCTCTTGCCACTCATTGTTCCATAATCCATCAAAAGAATTCACCCAAAACTTGAAAACTTCACAACACAAAACTCAATAGAAATCTCGTGAGCTCCGTTAGAGAAAGAAAACAAAAGACTACTTTAACGTACTGTAATGAACTCATTCTTTATTTGTATTGGTGTTAAACCTATTGTATTCCAACTTCTCTATGGATCATAAACTATTTTACTAGCCATAGATTCATCAAAATAAGCAAACAACACACGCAAAACAGAATCTGTCAAAAACAGAACAGTCTGTAGTAATCTGTAACTAACCCAAACTTCTGGAACTCAAACAATTCTACAAAAATTAGAAGACCTGGAAAATTTGTTTATTGATCAGCAGCAATTAGAATCAGTATTTTATCATGTTCTGGTGATTTTTAACAATTCGGTCACTGAGCGCAATGTTTATGGAAATTACAGCAAGATCAAATAACTATCATCCAAGAAGATCCAATAGGTTTAACTTGGCACAAACACTAATTAAAAGATAAAACCACATCTAAAAAGAGGCTACATGGATTATTTATTCCTAAACAGAAGCAAAAACAAAACAAAAAACTAAAAATAAAATTGGGTTGCCTCCCAACAAGCGCTATCGTTTAACGCCCCTAGCTAGGCATAAAAACAAGGATAGATTTAGATATTGCCATCTTTGGCATTCGGAGAGGAGGATCTCCTTTCAATGGCATTCATTCTTCTATTTAAGTTAAGCACATGTCCATTAATGGAAGAAGTATGATTAAGCACGTTACAGAAATTTTCCTCTAAACTAGACTTCATCTCTTTAATAATTTCATTTTGATAAAAGCACAAGAGAGTAGTTGATTCAACCTTATCATTCATGGGGTGCCCAAATATAGTTTTCATTCTTTCATAGGTATCTATAGCATCCCCTTAAAGAAAACCTTCTTCAAAGATGGAATCTAAAACTTGTTTGAAGGAAGCGGGCAAGCCAACATAAAAACTTTTTAAGTAAATTTCAATTTGATATTGTGGCACACACACTACCAAAAAAAGACACATCCGTGACATTTTGGGCCGAACGAATTTTTTTTCTGTCATACATATGACACTTCTATGACAATAATTGTGACAAAACCCGGTATCATCATAGATGTGGTGGGCTCCTACTTCTATGACAAAAAATCATGACAGAAAATGGGCTTTTCATCCTGGGCGGGCCGGAGACACAGCTGCATGACATTCTTTGGGCCGTCCATGACGGAAAAAACCGTGGTAGAAGCGAGGGGGAGGAAAATTTCGGGGAGTTGCCATTACGGTGGGAGGTCGGGGCCGAAAGCGATGTCTGCTTTCTCAGACGACGCTGCTGGTGTGTGTGCGGCGTTGGCTCTAATCAAGCCGAAGCGAGGCGTTGGGCTCTAACTGAACCCGGCGACAGCATTGCGAGCTACGCGTTATCGAACCCGAGCGATCGATCGATGGTCGTTAGCTGAACCCGATGGAGCGATTCTTCGCCATCGCTGCTAACTAAAGCCGATCGATGCTGCCTCTGGGATGAACAGTGAGCGTTGCGGGGGGGGGGGGTTGGATGAACAGTGAGCGGTGGTGTTGCCTCTGGATGAACAGGAACCCGTGGTGTGGAGGGCTGGATGAACGAGAGAGCGGTGGAGGGGTGGCCGTGGTGGGGTGGTTGAACAGACCCGTGGTGTGGAGGGCTGGATGAACAGTAGACGGTGGAGGGGTGCCCGTGGAGGGGTGGTTGAACAGTAGCCGGTGGAGTAGCGTGCGGTGGAGGCTGTATGAATAGGAGCCCGTGGAGGTGGAGGAGGTCGACGGTGGAGATGAACAGATCCCATGGAGTCCTGCTTGTGGTACGCCACACCCCTCCCCTGCTTTTGACGGTAGCGCTCCAACAACAAGTCCGTTTTGTCCGTTTTGCGGCACGCCACACCCTCCCGATCAACAGACCCTGCTTCGACCGTAGGAGGTCCGTTTCTCCGCTTTTTGCGGCACGCCACACCCTCCCGATCAACAGGACCCCTATTTCGACCGTAGGAGGTCTGTTTCTCCATTTTGCGGCACGCCAGCCCTCCCGATCAACAGACCCGTTCAACGCGTGGCGGTCGAACACAAGGCCGCTTTCTCCGCCAGCGCGTACGCTGAGGCCTCGCTTCCATCGCTGTTCGTCCAAGCCTCCCGGTGAACACGACCACGCATTCCGCTCCGACCCAGCCGGTTTGCTCCCATGAACACGACGATGACGCTGTTTCTCTGTTCGACCCAGCCATGTACGTATGCACGATAGGTGTTAGAGACCCGCCGTATGTAATGCGTGCGGGTCGTATTTTCTTTCTTGCACCCTCACCGCCAGACGTGCGTGTACATGCTACGCGGCGCGCCTCTACTACGACACACGCGCGCGCTCTACATCCAATAGTATATATGTACGCATATCGTTCGCGACCTGAATGACAACGCCACGCACGCTTCGACCGGTGGGTCCCGACCGTCATGCACTTCCTTGCGTGCGAAGATGTAGCTGGTGGGTCCCAGCAGTCGTGGGGCGTAATCGCTTTGGTTTAATTTTTTTGCCAGACGCACTTCCTTGCGTGCGAAGATGTAGCTGGTGGGTCCCAGCAATGTGGGAGCGAATCGTTTTTTTTTGCGGACGCACTTCCTTGCGCGAAGGTGTAGCTAGTGGGTCCCAGCGATGGGGAAACATTTTTTCGCGAAATATGGTGGCCCGTCCGGTGGGTCCCTCGCTGTCGTGGAGGAATAATTATTTTGCACGTAATAAGGAGGCACTTCCTTGCTGCGCGCCGTGGACCTAGCTGTCAGCCTCTCCACGTATAGTCCACGTCCGATGGAAGCCGTTCCTTGACCACGTTGACCATGCTGCACCGAGAGCATCAGGGCGGTGGACGACGGCGAGGCCTAGGAAGGGGACGACGCGGAGCCGGGGAAGATGCGGCAGTGGATGCCCACACGTAGAGGAGTACGAGGGTTCACTGGTTCGCTGCGGTGTGAGGCTGCCGTCGCCGCAGAATAACAGGGGGTGTGGGTGAGTAGAGGGATGGCCTGGCCAGCGGTGGGAGTAGTAGGGGGCGGTGAGGCCTCCGCCGCATCGGAGCCGGCCACGGGAGGCGGGAGCACGAGGCACGATCGGCGCTGGTTTGGGCGGCTGGAGCAAGAAGACCAAAGGTTGAAGAAGCACTACGGCCGTTGGATGGACATTGTACGGTCCTTTGGAGCTAGAATCGCATATTGACTAAGTTGACAAAGCCCTTCGCCCCCCGTCAACTTAGTAGGCCCACAAGTCAGCCTGCCACTATACTGGGTCCCAGCTAACAGGGGGAGTATTCATTTTTTTGTGCGTAATAAGGAGGCACTTCCTTGCGTGCGAAGGTATAGCTGGTGGGTCCGAGCTGTCAGCGGCGGTAACGTTTTTTTCGCGAAATAATGAGGCCCTTTCGGTGGGTCCCTGATGTCTGGTGGACGAATCATTATTTTGCGCGTAATAAGGAGGCATTTCCTTGCGTGTGGCCGTGGACCCAGCTGTTGGCCTCTCTACGTACAGTCCACTTCAGATGCATGTCGGTTGTTGACCACGTTGACCAGGCCACGCCGAGAGCACCAGGGCGGTGGACGACGGCGAGGCCTAGGAAGGGAATGACACGGAGGCAGGGAAGACTCAGCAGTTGTTTCCCACGCAGAGGGGAGTACGACTGAACAAGGGTTTACTGGTTCGTCTGCCGTCACCGGAGAATAACAGCAGGTGTGGGTGAGTAGAGGGATGGCTAGGCAAGCGATGGGAGTACGGTGGGGCCGTGAGGCCTGCGTGGCAGCACAGCCGGCCGTGGGGAGGAGGGAGTAGGCAGTCCCGCCAGTGCTTGTTTGAGCGGCTGGAGCAGGAAGAGCAAAGATTGAAGAAGCACGACGGCCGTTGGATGGACATCCAACCGTCACTGCTTGTGTGTCAACCTTTTTTTTAGGAAAGCCTCAAATCTGTGGAAAACAGCATACAACCCATCTGCCATTATTTCTAATAATTTACAGCCCATTTTCTAATTCTTAAGGTTTTTTTTGGAGCCCATATTCTTTTTGTTAGCATTACAGCCCATATTGTGGCCACGGTTAAAAAATTATCTGAAATTTTGCATATTTCAAAAGGTCCGAACTTTTTAATCCCGAAATTTCGACTCACATTCAAACTGATTTTAAAAATAAATGTATATCAATATAAAATCCAACAAATTCTCCACGCATAAAAATTATTGTAATTTAAAATCTTGAAATGAAAAAAAATATTTGAAACTAATTGCCGGTTTGATGTGTTTTAAAAATGTACAGCCCATTTCTCATTACTGATGGGCCATTTTTCGGCCAGCCGAATGAAAAGCTCTCCTCGTCTTAAAATATTTGCAGTCCAACAGGCCTGACAAAGCGACTTAATTAAATCACAAAAAAACTGGGCTGTGGCCATGGACCCAGCTGTCAGCCTCTCCACGTACAGTACTCTTCCGATGGAAGTCGTTCCTTGACCACGTTGACCATGCCGCGCGGAGAGCACCACGGCGGTGGACAACGACGAGGCCTAGGAAGGGGACGACGCGGAGCCGGGGAAGACGCGGCAGTGGAAGCCCGCGCGGAGAGGAGTACGAGGGTTCACTGGTTCGGCTGCGGTGTGAGGCTGCCGTCACCGCAGGGCCTGGCCAGCGGTGGGAATAGTAGGGGGAGGTGAGGCCTCCACGGTAGCACAGCCGTCCACGGGAGGCAGGAGCATGCGGCACGACCGGTGCTGCTTTGTGCGACTGGAGCAAGAAGACCAGAGGTTGAAGAAGCACTACGGCCGTTGGATGGACATCATACGGTCACTGGAGCTAGAATCGTTCATATTGACTAAGTTGACAAAGCCCTTCGGCCCCGTTAACTTAGTAGGCCCACAAGACAGCCTCCCACCAAGGTGGGTCCCAGCTAGTCGGGGGAGTATTCATTTTTTTGTGCGTAATAAGGAGGCACTTTCGGTGGGTCCGAGCTGACAGTGGGGGGACATTTTTTTTGTGAAATACGGTGGCCCGTCCGGTGGGTCCCAGCAGTCAGGGGGAAACGATTTATTTTGCAAAATACTTGTGGCCCGTCCGGTGGGTCCCCGCTATCAGGTGGAGGAATAATTATTTTTGCGTAATAAGGAGGCACTTCCTTGCGGCTGCCGTGGACCCAGCTGTCAGCCTCTCCACGTACAGTACTCTTCCGATGGAAGTCGGTCGTTGACCATATTGACCATGTCGCGCCGAGAGCACCACGGCGGTGGACGACGGCGAGGCCTAGGAAGGGGACGATGTAGAGCCGGGCCACGGGAGGCAGGAGCAGGCGGTAGCACAGCCGCCACGGAGGGAGGAGCAAAGCGGCACGACCGGCGCTGCTTTGGGGTATTTGGAGCAAGAAGACCAGAGGTTGAAGAAGCCGTATGGCCGTTGGATGGACATCATACGGTCACTGGAGTATTGACTAAGTTGACAAAGCCCTCCGTCCCCGTCAACTTAGTAGGCCCACAAGTCAGCCCAACAATATGGTGGGTCCCAGCTAGCAGGGGGTATTCTTTTTTTTGGCGTAATAAGGAGGCACTTCCTTGTGGGCGAAGATATAGCTGGTGGGTCCGACCTGTCAGCGGGGGGAACGTTTTTTTCGCGAAATACAGAGGCCCTTCCTGTGGGTCCTAGCTGTCAGGTGGAGGAATCATTATTTTGCGCGTAATAAGGAGGCATTTCCTTGCGTGCGGCCGTGGACCCAACTGTCAGCCTCTCCACGTGCAGTCCACTTCCGATGGATGTCTTTCATTGACCACGTTGACCAGGTCGCGCCGAGAGCACCAGGGAGGTGGACAACGGCGAGGCCTAGGAAGGGAACGACACGGGGCCAGGGAATACTCGGCAGTTGTTTCCCACGCGGAGGAGTACGAGGGTTTACTGGTTCGCCTGCCGTCGCCGGAGAATAACAATAGGTGTGGGTGAGTAGAGGGATGGCTAGGCCAGCGATGGGAGTACGGTGGGGCTGTGAGGCCTGCGCGGCAGCATAACCAGCCGCGGGAGGAGGGAGCAGGCAGTCCCGCCGGCGCTTGTTTGAGCGGCTGGAGCATGAAGAGTAGAGATTGAAGAAGCACGACAGCCGTTGGATGGATATCCAACAGTCACTGCTCTCGTGTGTTGACTAAGTTGACAGGGCATTGCGTGTACGTCAACCTTTTTTTTATGAAAGCATACGCGTCAACCTGTAGTAGGCGCACAAGTCAGCCTCAAATCTGTGGAAAACAGCATATAACCCATCTGCCATTATTTCTAATAATGTACAGCTCATTTGCTAATTCTTAAGATTTTTTTTGGGAGCCCATCTTCTTTTTGTTAGCATTACACCCCATATTGTGGCCACGATTAAAAAGTATACGAAATTTTGCATATTTCGGTGCGGTCAATTGTTTTTAATCCAGAAATATCGATTCACATTCGAACTAGTTTGAAAAATAATTTATATAAATATAAAATCAAAATAATTGTCCACGCATAAAAATCTATGGAATTTAAGATCTTGTAATAAAAAAATAAAACTAATTCCCGGTTTGTTGTCTTTTTAAAAATGTACAGGCCATTTCTGGGCAAACCGAATGAAACTCTCCTCGTCTTGAAACATTTGCAGCCCAGCATGGCCGAGAAAGCAAGTAGGCCTTGTTTGGGTATTTCTTTAAAAAAATAGAACTGGACTAGCCATTTTCAGCAAGAAAAAAACACAACTGGGCTCATGATGTGGTAAACATAAATAAAACCCTGGCTAGATGGGCCACAGCCCCGTTGTTACCCTGATCCGTCGCTAAAACTAGAATAAATAACAACTGCTTGTTCCTCATTCTCTCAAAAAAAACTGCTTGTTCCTCAAAAAAAACTGCGCGACTTGCTAGGTCCCTGGCGTCAGCCGCTCGTAGTGTAATTCTCTCGTTTATTGACTACGTTGACGATGGCATGAGCCCTAGATGTCCAACCATTAGGAGGAACCATATTTTTGGGCTTGTACTATAGAGGCACTTGCTTGCGTACTGCCATGACGCTGGTGGGTCCCTACTGTCATCCTCTCCACGTACAGTCATCTCCTTGTTCCTCTCGGTTGTTGACGACGTTGACAACGCAAGAGGGCGGCACACCACGCACGGCGAGCGAACCAAGGCCGCAAGGCGGAGGACGACAGTGAGGCCTCGGACGGAACAAACAGGAGCCGTTGAAGATGCGTCGGTCCAGTCGCAGGCGGAGGGGAGTATGAGGGTTGACTGGTGGGGGTGGTGGGGGCTAGTCACTTGGCTTCTGTAATGCACAGTGAGCTCAAGCAGCCGGCGTGAGTGATGTTATTTCCCTTGGTTGTGATTTGTTACAATATTTCACTCTAAATTAAATGAATGGCAAGCCATTTGCCTTGTTTCAAGGAAAATATGACACCATCCTGGCCGAGTTGAAAAGGGCAGGAACATCTAACTCCAGCTTACAAACTGTACAAAAGCACGAGGGTTGATTGTTCATCAGGTTTACAAAAAACCCAGATTGAAAAGGGCAACAACATCTAACTCCAAAGACTGTTTTCAGCAGTCATAGTCAAATGGATCGGTCAGTCCATAGAATGAACATCCGGATCGTAAAATTTATCGGATTATGACCATAATATGTTGTAAATAGAAGCCCGACACGCTCGTAAGCTCTTTTGCCCACCTGAAACTCCTTTTTTGCTCTTCGACATACCCATCCGTCAAAACCATGCTGCTGATAAACTTAAGCCCGATGGACAATAGTAACCTCAGATTCAGCAGAAGAATGTGACAAATCTTGTGTTTGCATGGTTGGCTACATATTGTTCTAGCGTTATTGTCTTCAATCGAATCTCATGAGAAGTGAGAAAATCCCGATGCTTACGAATCCACCGATTGGTTATAACTTTCTTACCCCGTCCTGTTGCCTAAATAGACATGAAAATTGAAAACAGTTAAGGTCTAAAAAAAGAGTGTCGAAAGAGCAACAGCTGAACGGTTAATTCTAGTACACTATATGTGGGCTTCCAATGTGCGTGAAATTGTCACCTTTATATACAACTTCTCCAGACATGGAAAGCATTGCATCAAGCCAATAATCTTGTTCAGATCAAAACTATTCATTTGGATATATAAGATCTTGACAGAATCTAGCACCATGATAGGCCATCCATGGAGAAACTCTTCATTGAGCATAGAACATAATATTAGTACAAAAATGTGTACTCCAAGATGATATATAAATTATGCGCATAAATTTAAAATGCAGCATACGGTTACAAGTGTAGATGATAATATAAAGTACCTGAAGAACTGTGGAGCCAAACACCATATTGAAATGAGCACAGAGATCATGTATTACACCCAAGGTCTCCAGGTTTAGGCGCAGAGAGGACGGTTATTTGCAACGGTGAATAACTAGAATCAAGGATCAACCTTTGAAGTGAAGGGCATCTTGATGATGAGCTGCCTTCCGTCAAAAGAAAATCCAATTCTTACAAGGTTAGGCGATTTTATTTGGAGACAACCGATTCTAATCTGTAAAAACAGCACCAAGCACTCCAGCAGGCAACTGGAGTGGATGATGTTGTGCAATGAGGCCTCCGATATACTGAACCCGCACAAGTGAAAGTTTCTTGAGAAATGGGAGTCGAAGGTTTAGTACCAGATTGTCTGAAGGTAGCACAGCGCAAAGGTGGCGGTGTGGAGAGAGGAGGAAAACCGCGAGATGGACATCGGTGCCGAGGCACAAGTTCATGGCGCTCAGATGTGGTATGTGATTTCCAGGGGAATAGTAGAACTCAAGCAGCTGTAGTTCTGTGAATTCAGGGGATTTCAGCCAGGCGTCCACCGTGCAGGGCATGGTATGCTTGCTCAGGTAGCATGACAGGATGCAGAGGCTTTGAATGGAGCCCTGGTGGGAGGAGATGATGGCTCTGGGGATTTTAAAATCATTGAAGAGAGATAGCTGATGACAGTCGAGATTAAGGGGCACGGCGCGCCATAGAGGGAGCCACCGAATTGAGAGGACTTGGGTGCGGCAGCAATCCTTGGTGGGGAGAAGCGAGATGATCTCCCCAAGGATGGCGTCCGGGAGATCGCTGATGCGGTCCACCTGAGATTCTACGGGTTCCTGGGATCCGGTGGGGGCGGGATTGCCGCTTCTCCCCGTGCTGCCGGGTGCGGTATCTACAACAGGCGTCACCGCTGGTGGGAGCCTCATCTTCTTGGCGCTGGGGTCAGCCGACTCCATTTTCCTCGAGGGCGTCGCGTCGCGCTCACGGATTTGAGCAGAGTAATGAATGACGAGCCTAGTTGTAGTGCGAGCGAAGAAGAAGGGGAGCTGGGGGTTTTCTGTAGGAGTGAGGAAGAAGGGGAGTTGGGGTTTTCTGTAGGAGTGTGGTGAGGAATTTGGGGGTACGAGTGGAGCGAGCTGACATGAGGTGGGTGGGAGCGAGGAGGAAGGAGAGCACCCAGTTTTTTTGTGGGGGAGGGGGGAGGTGTGCTGGGTGTGGGTAGCGCCTTTTGAATTGATTTTACTATTACTAGTGTGGATTGGCTGTTTTGTCTTGGGCCAAGAGAAACAATTACTACTAGTACATACAGCTACCCAGAAAAACAATTACTACTAGTACAGTGGAGACACTCTACCGCTTCTGGCTCCTCCTAGGTCACTGAAACGTCTCCCTCTACTGAATGCCGTTATACTTTTGTTCCACGACATGCGGGCCATGCAGCGCGCGGGCCCAAATGCCATCCACCAAATTAGCAGGCAGATGCACGGAGAGTCACCCCGTCAGAAGGCGGCAAGAACGAGCCGTCAGATCACAAAACCCCACCTCCCCGCAGTCTAAGTTTGACGGATGAAGCAACCATCATTTCACTCCTCGCTGAATCCCTTCTCCTCACCGCCTTCAAGAAAAGGTAACACTCGATCCGCCATCGTTCTTCTCTCCCAACGAAGGGAAGGTAAGTGGATCCGTGATGTTGGTATATTTTCGCTCGAGAGAAAAAAGAACTTTTGCAAAGCAAGAATCGATCCTCACTCTCTTTTTGTTTCATTGTCATTGCGATTGTGTTTTCCTTTCAAGTGGTCTCCTAGTATTCGCTCGGTTTCATGATGGACCAAGGAGAACCAGCAAAGATCTGCCGATATTGGAGCAGACGCGGAGGCTGATCCCCACGAGACATAGAGCTCCAAGAAGATGGAGGCAGCCATCGAGCCGACCCCAGATACGCCACGGCCACTATCGAGATGGTCAACACCCCGCTTGAGGTTACAGCCCCGTGGCACCGCTGAGCAGTTTTCCCCTTCGAGGATGTGTCCCCCCGCCGAGCTGCCCAAGGTGATTTCCTTCTTTGCCGATCTCGATTGTGGTTTTTCATCTAAGTATGTGGTGATTTTTTAGAAAAGGAAGTATGTGGTGATTAATAATGCAAAATTTTATTAGCTTCGATGCCATGCTATACATAGTGGTTTAAATAACTTGTGGTTCTTATATCGAAAAGTAATTCAGAATTTGTTTCGCTTCAATTAGAGCCCCGATGCGCATAAGGATTGTGTGGTTGTGCATGTCACTCGCTATGAGGCGGACGACCTGAATATACGCCTTTGGGAAAACGGAGTTCTTAGGCTGTTGGATCCTCGGAAGCCATTTGCGGTTATACCAATGAAGAGTTGTATTCCAGCCTCACCGTTGTCAGCGTGTTGTCCAGGTGTCTTCAAGCACAAGAAGTTCAAAGCTACTCCTTCGCTTGTGAGGCATACTGTTTTGTCAAGCTTACGCAGAAGATGACGTGGCATGCCTCCACAAACAAGTTTATCGCTGGCAAGGCCACAAGGTTGTCTTCATGAAGGTTCACAGGATTGAGCTGCTGCGGACGCCCTCGATGATGTTCATGGCAAGGTCCGCCTTGTGTCCAGCCCAAATTAGATCGAGGCATGAAATAGTTTCCCCAGCTAGTGTTTAATAGTAGTTTGATTGTGTCTAATTATCCGAACCTTGCCTATTATCGACCCCTCCGGGGCTAGTGCTCTATTTGAATCCGCCTATGGGAACTGCTGCTACTTTTGTGTGCCCGTGAATCATGTGAGAACCATCGAATTGTTGCCAAATAGATGCGCCCTCACTAGTTTTTTCATGAATATGGCATGGTAAGACATAAGTTGTCACGGTTTATCATACGAGCAGTGTGTGTTTTGATGAAATAGAGCACTCGTTCAAGAACCGTGCGCTGATGTATACATAAGTACTTGTAAACACTGTTGGTGCTACCCCACTTGTAAGCAGTTGTGTAAAACACGACACATTGGCTCAGCTCGCTTCAACACTAGGCTATCGACCAGCTAACAATCAACAATCTGCTGTCTGACATATAAGCAACTACTATGTATCTTATTACAGTGGTTCATGCAGTTAATTGAGGCCACAATGTAATAAATTCCAAACGTTCACACGCTACTCCAGCGCTCATGCGGAGCACTCACAATTAAACTCGTCTTCATAAAAATCTTGAAAAGCATAAGTTAAGCAATTTTATACATCTCAATGATTCATAGAACATAACAAACATATACTAGTTCACAGCAAAAGACAAAGTTGTGAGAAGGTTTACAAATCAGGAAAAAACAAGCAAGGCTTCTCTCGAGCAAAGATTCTCCCGGCAGCTTAAATTTCCGGAGTTCACTCTGATTTTTTCTTGTTGCCACCATTCAGGGTTAGGTTCTCTCATTCCGAATAACCAGTTATAATTGTGGTCTCATGGAATGCTGAACTAAACCATGCAAAGGTATCGACCAGCTGAAATGCTTGTGCATTCCACTAAATTTAAGCACCGCTATTTGCAGAAATAAGCAGACCACAATGCCTCTTGTCCGCAAGACCTGTCCAAAAACCACCGTGCAGCCATGCCAGCTAGTCCTCGGTCCATGGATGAAATGGTAGAAAGTGCATTCCGGACTAGGATGCGGTTGTTTTCGTCGTCCCTCTGACCGCAATCAGGAAGTAAAGCGCATTTAATCAGCTTCTTTTAGATTGCGTTGGTCATTCTACCTTAGTTACTACCAATGTAGGGATACCTTGAAGACGGGAGGTTAGACGACGGCAATGAGGGATAGCCATCTCATTTTGCGCAGTTGTACTAAAACTGAGGTGTGTGCTTTTGATTGCGCGGATAGAAACGATACGGAGATGTACATCCCAAACGATATGGAGACAGACATCCCTGTTTGCGCAAATACTGAAATACGGTTATTTAAACAAGGACACATATTACTACTTTCCCCGCTTCCTCTTAGAACCAAGTCCTAGATTCATGCTACAGCTTTCCCACTTTCTTCCTTGTTTGAACCAACGCTTTGAGTTCACTCAGATGAACTAGCTTTACTTCTAATAATAGTAGAAGTCTAGGTGGCTTTGTAACATGACGGAAGTAGAAAAGGATCCACACAAAGGGGGAAGAGCTGGGGCAGAGAGCAAGGCAGGTTTGAAGGAATATATACCGAGGGTCGCGGCATGTGGCAAAGACGGCATCGGAGGCCGATCTTGGCCACAATACCGCAGGGAGGAAGAAGGGTCGAGGCCCTCCCGAGCCGGGCGCTCTCGGAGAGAACGGCACGGCCGCCGATCGGGACGCTGCTGGCAGCCGTTGGTCTCCCCTCGCCCGACGACAGCGTGAACGATGCACCTACACCCCTGCCCCGGTCGAGGTTGTCCGACCGGATTTGTGACCAGCCGTGAGCTGAGAGAGAGAGTGTGGCCACCTATGTCTTGCTTAGATCTGGAGAGCATGAGAGAGTGCACGAGAGGAACCCTAGTAAAGCAAGCGCTAAGGCTCCTCGCTTATATATAGTGGAGTGATTTTGTTGTACCGGCTTCAAAAAATGCGCCCCACGTGTACCATGAGTGGGTGTGAGAGAACTAGTGCGTGCGTGCACCGCTTCTTCGTGAGAGTACAATATATACTATGCCCAAAGAACGTTCGCCGCAAGAGTAATAGTATAAGTGTGTGACGTGTGAGCTAAAATAAAATGTGTGCGCTGTCTTTTGTTTTTTAGAAGTTCTGAGGGTGGGTGTGAAGAGCACATATGTGCGTGACGTCTACCTGCAGATAGAGGATGGGTGCGACGTGCAAGTCTGCGAGAGGACTCGGAGAGTCGTGACTCGTGAGGGTGCGTAGCGTGAGAGAGAGGGGGCACGATCAATGCAATGCATGTGTCCGTAAATCATTATCCGACAAACGCTTGCCACAAGCCTTTTCCCGATGAACGCCAGAAGAACCGTTAGATCGGCATCCAACAAAGGTCGGTTTTGCCATGTCATTTAATGTAACAGCCACCTCCTACACACAAATCTTCCACGTGAGTGTTAGCAACTGCCGATGCTCCTCCGTTCAAATGCAGTGCATATAGCTTTATTGAAAATTAGAACCTCGCAAACTTTTACCGAGTTTTGTGTACCAAATTGCACATGTAGAATACCTCGTATATATCATTTCATTCATCTTCGATAGGTAACTATAAAGATGGGTGAGGAGTCTACAAAGAAAGACCATCGATCACCCGCAGCAATTTCAACCATCCTTTAGTGTCGAGGAATATCATAGGAACTCTATATGATATGATTTTTATAGGATTTTTTCCTTTAGAGCCAATTGGTTCATAGGAATAGATTCATATACTCTACATTTCAAAGGAAATAAACATGATATCATTTCTATAGCTTTAGAGCCACTTGGTTCATATGAATGGATTCCTATACTCCCTTAATTTCAAAGGAAAATAAACATTAGCGATATTCAATAGAAAAGTTCCTATGATATGAACCAAATTACATCTCTTTACTAATCCTCCTCATAGGAATTGAGATACATGTCATCTCTAGATTCAATAGAAAAGTTCCTATGATGTGAACCAAATGACATCTCTTTTCCAATCCCTACTCATAGGAATTGAGATGCTCCATGTCATCTCTTTCCCTACAACTTCCATGTATGCATCTTCTATTCCTAAATAGATAGTACAACCCACTAGTAGCTTTTTTCCAAAACATGCAACTATGGCACAAGAACTATATAGTGTGCCAATAACTTTGAAAGATGGTCGCTGGATGAAGCTAACCCGACAAAGGCAGTAGATGGGAAAATCCGAGCACTCTCGGCCGTTGGATATCATCAACATTCCACCAGATCTGCCACATGTACAATTTAGAAGACTCCATGGTTGAACTTAAGCATAATGCACAAACCTCAAAACACAAGCACTTCTCCTTTGTTCTAGAATCTTCAGATCATAATTGATTATTTTTTCTAAATGAATTGCCATTATTTGTTTTTTACTTTATGATTTACAATGCACAACCCCATGAATCTTAACATTTTTATAAAACTAATTGATTTTGAATGAGATGAACTATAAGAACTAAACGAACATCTACATCATGCATATATGACTCAAAGCTTTACATGCTATAGTGTGTATTTATTCATAATTTGGTTTGAAATCTCATGCTCAATACATGTGTACCTTACTAGTTTTGAGTAGAGTAGCAAATTTCACGCTGCCCCGAGTATATCAAAATGCAGGCCCATGCATCATTGCCTTTTGGTCGAACCCACGTCCACAATTTTTGTACGCTATATCTCCACCGTCCCGAACCCAAAATGTTGCCTCGCTCCCGTAAAACCAAGCGCCCACACATATTTAAGGCGTCGACTCGAACCCGTTTACTACGACGTGGCCCCGCACGCCGTAGTACTCCTACAAACCCTACCGCCGCACTCATCATCGGTTTTCTTCAAGAGGACGAGGGAGAAGCCGATTTGTAGTGGAGGCGCTTTAAAAAAAGGATCTGTAGTGGAGACCCCTACCCTAGGGTGCCATAGGTAGCTGCCACGCATCACTGTTTTCTCTTTTGTTTATGCTCTTGCGCGTTAGAGTGAAATGATGGTTGCTTCGTCCGTCCAGCTTAATGCGGGAAAGGTGGGGCTTTGTGATTTGACCCCTCATCGCCATTTTCTACTATCATGGGCGCTACGACCGGGTGCCTCCAATTCCAACCGCTGTTCAACTGTAATTTGGTGCATCGCACGTGGAACAAGACGGTGGATGAGCCACATGTCCGCCAAAGGGGTCATGTTAAGTGTGTCGCCATTTCGGTAAGCGGATCGACCCGCTTGAGTTGTTACGCCAACACGACAGAGCAGCCTACCACTTGGTTTTGCTCCTTGGTGAATCCCGACTATATTGATCTAAAAAGATACGTGCTGAACTACCCTCTCCGTCTTGGTTTTTTATTTGTAGGTGTCTCGGTTTATAGGGCCTGCACGTAGTTCTAGGTCATCCATTTGACTAACTAAATACGAGTTATTATGTCACAAAAAGTATATCATTGGATTCTTATTGGTTGATATGTGAAGAAACAAGAAACGAGGTAGAAGTTAATGCACCGCGCCTTAGTATTGTGGGATTATTTGGTTTTCGTAAGATTATGTGCGTTTGGTTGCAAGGGTGGTCATGAATGGGTTGGGATCATTCATAAAATAGACATGTTTGGTTATAAAGCACATGAATGGTTCGAGTCAAAAAAAGAGAATATGCCTTGAAGATGCTGAACCATTCCACCCAACCAAATCGGTCGAATCAAATGGCCACCCTTTGCATGCATGACTATGTGAGCATGACTGGTGGTCCCGTCTTAAATAATTAGCTCATCTCTTATATTCAGCCAAACACATGAATTGAATGGTTCAATCCCAAAAAATTTGAATGGTCCCAATCCATTCATACGATACCTTCAACCAAACGCATCCGACGGAGGGAGTAGTTGTATTTAAAAGTCGAGGGCGGGCTTTTCTGCTGGTAGGCGGGCAGTTCCGCCTAGTCGGTTCGACAGAGACACGAGAAGACGAGGGAGTAGGCTGCTGCAAACGTAGGGATGTGTGATTTGACAACAAGGTACTGCTGGACAGGTGGGGCCCCATGATTTGACTTGCCATTATCATTTTAATCATGCAAGGCCACGACCGGCGTGAGTCTCCGATTCCTGACCACCTCCATCATGTGTGCCTCTCCCAATGCTCCACCATGTAGTAGTAGAGGCTGGCTCTTGCATGAGAGCCACTTCTCCACTTTTTCCTTGCCTCTCTTTCCTCCACATATGCAAAAATGCCATGTAAAGCGCACTATTGTACTTACTTGCTCCTACAGGTGCTTAAGCTTGCCACATAGGCATAAAGTCTGATGTGGAAAGTTAATCAAGAAGAGAGAGACTAGTTTGGTGACCCAAGGAAGAAACGGTGCTAAGCGCATGTACCTAGGAGAAGAGACAATTTTGAGTCTATAGCTAATTAAATGAAGCAAACTTAGCAACACCATTTCATTGGAAGAGGTCACTCCTTGGCAAATGCAATAAATACTAGTACTCCATGTGTCCCATTATATAAGAACGTTTTTGACACTACACTAGCTAGTGTCAAAAACGTTCTTATATTATGGGACGGAGGGAGTACGAAGAAAGAGATAGAGAGGAGTAAAAAAATACACTTATAGCCAACCTTGTTGTAGTATGAGTGACTAAGTGATGACTATGTATGACATGCCAACATCAGATAGCCTAACACACCGTGTTAAATCTCCAAGGGCGCGACCACGCGAGCGACGCGACGGTCGTGGTAGGCGCGACCATGATACGGGCTGCTGGCAGCCCTTGGATCTGAGATCAAATGGTCACATGCTAAGTTGTTGAAAATTTTAAGAATAACCCTCCAGGATAGGATATTCACCCATAGGTCTAGAATCACGCCATGCAACCGTTCGATCTCAGATCCAAGGGCTCTCGGAAGCCCGTATCATGGGAGAATGGAAAGCCACTACCCTGCCGTTCACACGCTGGCAGTTCGCTCCTACTCTTTCCCGCACGTCCTTTAATACTACGGTGGTTCGCTCCTAGTTGTCCCGTCCATTCACATTACGGCAGTTCCTCTAATCCTAAACCTCCTCCCAAATCCATGGCGTCCCAAATCTCCCCGATCGGCGGTGATTACAAGGTTAGAACCATCACCGGCGATGAGTTCGACGTCATCTACACCTGTACTTCCGCGACGGTGAAAGGATGCCTTTCTCGCTTCAGACGCATGTTCGAAAACTCACATGATGAGTGAGTCGCTGGGCTAGATGTTGAGTACACCACAGTCGTGGGACGAGAGAAGGATCTAAAGGACGAAGAGAGGAAGAAGCCCGCCGTGATCCAGGTTTGCGTACATAACGTTTGCTTGGTCTACCACATATGCCATGCCGACGTTGAGTGCCAGGATTTTAAGAACTTCCTCGAGGACAAAACAGTCAAATTCACATCAGAGACTTTAAGAACGACAAAGAAGTCCTGCGCCGGATAGGCCTCGTTGTAGGCAACCCTTCGACCTCCGTAAGAATCGGCTGGTGCCCTCTCGTCAGCCCTCACGCTGACCGGCAGAGCCATGGTTCATCCTTCATACCGCAAACCGGAGAAACCTCATTACACATTTCATCGCCATGCATGGCAGCGGAATGTACTAGATATAGACCACATCCACTACGCTGCAATGGATGGCTACCTTTGTTTCAATATCTACAAGGGTTGGATGAAGAGCAACGCCAAGTTGGCGGTTCAAGCAAAGAAGTATCGCCAAGAGGAAGAGGGACAAGGACGAAGTCGAGGACGTGGACGAGGACTCCGAGTAAGGTGGCGTGTCATTGCTCATGGCGGTTCTAAACTTCTAATGCAAAGGTTCACCGGATTAGTTGCATAGTTTAATTTCAGGTGTGCTTAGTTTAATTTGAGGGTGTGTTGTGTTGAGCCCCAAGAGAACTATGTTATGTTTCTTCTCGTTATTTTAACTCTTCAAGATGTACATACTAGTACTAGTATTTCTTTAATAGAATTTAGCACCCCAATTAACCACGTACTAGCTTTTTTAATAGTACTATATGAATAATTTGGCGACGAGCGCTCTCTATATGTACCACCTATTTTTAAAATTTCAATTTTTGCTCCATGGCGCAATCCATCGATAGTGGAGTACTACTGTACAAAAGTATACATTTTTTAAAAGGCTAGCGTACTGTTCATCACATATAGTAAACCGATCCGGAGGAAGTATAGTAAAAATGAGGTGATTTTACCCAGCGATCGGCGGGGGAGCATGGCCTGTCATGCGGTCCCACGTGTCATGATGTACCAAGGCGATGCGCATGTCCCTCTTGAGGCAAAAGCAATACTAGTACGTGGTTTGAGATGATGTCAAACCGAAGTGTGAATTAATGGTTGCTTCGTCCGTCTGGGAAGGTGCGGCATTGTGATTTGACGTCTCATTGCTCATTACTAACACTGGGCGGACGAGTGGGGTGCGCCCCCCGCTGTTCTGCACTGTTATTTGGTGCTTGACACGTCGACCGGTTGCTATATGTCCCACATGTCGGTGACAGAAGTACAGAATTCATGAAAGGGAGCGCCGACGGAGGAGTATACTACAGAATTCATGAAAGGGAGCAACTTAGTTTTGGAAAATCTGTTTTACGGAGTACGCACCCACTAGGGTTTATAGGGCTCATCTAAAAACATTCGCTTTTCCGCTTGATAAGTCTCAATTCTAGTACTATACTAGTAGTAGTACCATTACATGTTGGATTTCGAGGTGCGTTAGATCACCCGACGCAAGCAGTGTCAAGAGGAAACTAACCAATGCATGTACAAGTTCATGGAAATTTAGTGGTCATTCATGCATTTGTTCTAATTAATGCCTCGGTAAACATAACTTCTTGAGAAAAACGAGTGTACTGTGCAAACTACTTAAATTAATTCACCACTCACCGCTCACCTTGGTTGGAGAGATTTTGAAATTGAGCCATAAACTGGAAAGGAGGGAGTAGTAACTTTTGTCTCGATTACTATTTGTGGCCTTGTATAGATGCAAAATGTATTTTTTATAGTGGCCTTTTATAAGTAAATAGAGGGAGTACTAACCAAAGTACGTAGTAGGGACGAGGAGTAAATGGAGGGTGTAGTAAAATTTTCTCCTCGTGTCATGAGCCACCACGCTGCAGGCGTAGGAGCGGGCGAAGGCGCAAGAGTACTCCAGCTTAACCTCATCCCGCAAGCCACCACGCCGTGCGGGGGAGACGGCGACTAAGCAAGTTTCTCCTCGCTCATGAAGTTGACGGGACACATCAAAAGTACTCCAAAGTGTATAGAGCCTTGCCTCTAAGGTAGGCCCCACATGGTTTGCCTCTTTTTTTAATTTAACATAACGCGTCAAGTTGCAATTTGTTTGTTCACCCGTGGTAGACTATCCTCCCTCCACCAAGTGGAAAACCAGCACACGTGCCAAATTACCACGTGGGCTGCCTTTTTCGTACAGAAATGAGCTCCACCGTGTACCCGCGCGGGTGTGGTTGGGAAAGAGACTGGAGTACGTGCGCCGTGCGTGCACCTCTTCTCTTCAGGCACGCCCCCACCCACGTGGGTGTGTGTGAGAGATACAAACCTAGACATAATGCGCCGCCCATCCCCATGCCTCCGCCCAGTCCCACCACCAGCCACCACCACGGCACCACGCCCCACCTCCTCACCTTATTTCTCATATTTCTCCCTCCATTTTTATATACAAGGGGCCACTATCAAAATTACAATTTGCAGATATACAAGGCCACTAACACTAATCGATGCAATATTAATGGTGTTTGCCTCGTGGTACTAGCAAAGGAGGACATTAATTATCCCTTGCATGCATGTGGGAGTTTGTAAAAAAATGCATCTTGATGTTCCGTGCAATGCACGGGCATCTTGCTAGTCCATGAAAACAACACATGGCAAAATTCCACGGCGAACGAGGGATTTGAATCTGTTGGGAGGGGCTGTTTGGATCTTGCCCGGGGTAGCCAAAATATTGGCGACCCTTTTGTCCACCGGTGCCTTTGCCACCGATGAACGAGGAACGGCTCGGGTGCTCATGCTGTCATGCATCCTCCAGCGCGCACGTTGGAGATGAGCTCGCACGAGCTGTGTTTTTTTGTCCCACAACGCCGCCCGAGCCGCCCGCAGACCGACCGGCGACCCGCAAATTACGCCATCCAACCATAGTCGCACACATTATGACAGCAACTCAACCAACCGGACGAAATTCACGCAAACACGTAGACAAACTGATACTCATTCACGCAACCACCGGAGTATTTCATATAAACAACGACGGAAATCATATAAAATACCGGATTTTCACACAAACATGATGGATTTCATTACATTCAAATGAACTACGCGGTGCTAGTTTCGACAACACAGTATATAATACATGGCCTAAATGGTCGCCGCCGATCGATTTGTGTTCCTCATGTCCGCAAAGACGATCACCGGACTGCTGGGAGCCCCGGAGGTATATGCTTCAGCGCAAAGGACGGCTCGCTTCCCCACTACCCAACTGATATCATTGGCTGGTGCCGAAGATGATGGTGGCCGGCACCGGTTCGAGTTCATCACCAGCCACTACTTCGCCATGGCCGGCACCGCTCGAGTTCATCCTAACATTGACCTCTTCCGTGGAGCCCATGCGGGTCGACGAAGGTCCTCGCAACAAAAGGATCCGCAAGACACCTGTTGTGTACGCCGCGCCGCCTCGCGGTGGCCTTCATGGGACCCAAGCGGCGGCGGCCTCCCGTGTTCTACTTCTCCTCGATGATGGCGGCGACGCGAGGCGCTGCCACCGACTTGTCGCTCTCCGCGACACCCGCTTCGCCGCTGCTTGCATGGCGCGCCGCCGCATGGGAGTCTCAGCCACGTAAACGGAGACGCGGTACGAGGTGGCGGCGTGGACGGCATCAACGATGCTCGTGGCGCCGCTTCCTCATCGAGCTGGCTCGAGCGGCGAAGTTGTTGAACCGCTACCGCTTGGGGCGGCAATCGCTCCGCCGGGTGAGGGGAGGGAGGTGGTTCAGCGAGCTGCATAGCTCAGATCCGCGGGCTACCCAGCCGGCTTGCATGCGGAATAACTACTCTTCAGAAGCCATTGTAAGAGTGGACAAAATGGTGGAGGAGATAGGGAGCGGTGGAGGTGTGCGATTCTTGGCGGCGTTTGGCCTCGCTTAAATAGGAGATTAAATAGACGGCGGACGGAGGAGCTCGCCGACGTTGCGCTTAACACCGCCCGGTCATGAACGGACGGTGTCCGAGTGGGTTTCTCGGCTTCCACACGGGCGAGTTTCATGGAGGCGTTTGAATGCGGCACGGAGGCGTGTTCAGCCGGGCGTGCCGCGAGTGGCGCCCTCGACTCTGACCTAGGACATCGCACCGTTCTTCCACTCATGTGTGGGCTCTTTGGGTGCATGGCATGCATGTCAGTGACCCAATGCAGGCAGCGCACAGCAGAGGAACCTTTGGTGGGCCAGGGCGGTCAGAAGCGGGCATTTCATAAACCAATGATTGTTCATTGAGTGTGACGTCATCTTTTTCATGTAGTTAAGCGTGTGTCTTGCGTCGTGTGCTGTGTGCATGCAGGCGTGCGAGTGTTGCGTGCGTGCAAGGGTGCGTTTCAGTGTTGCATGCATGGGTGTGTACGTGCAAGGGTGCGTTTCAGTGTCGCATGCATGGGTGTGTATGTGCAAGGGTGTGTGTCAGTGTTGCACGCCTACATGCGCGGCGTGTCTTATGCGTGCACGCGTACGCGCGGGTGAGGCTACACGCCACCGACTAACTTTTTCATCTCCGTAATTAGATTTTCCAGCCGCTGGATACGTAAATCAAGGGCCTCCAGCTTATCATCAAACCCACCTTCGAGCCGCCAACCACCACCGCCGAACCGCCCGCCCGCCGCCGCGGCCGCCCACCTCCCCAAACCACTCCCCACCTCCGTCCGCCGCCCGACGCTCGAGAGTGGGCCAGCATATATGATCTTGAGATTTTACGAAGTCACCATAGGTGCCTCAGAGTCGAGTGGAACGCCTCCTCCCACTAAACGTACATCGCCGAAAATACTGAAATTAACGCAAGATAAATGTGAGCACCGGACTTTAACCTTGGTGGGCTCGAGAAACCACTGTCCTCTAACCATCCAACCACATGTTGGTTAGCACGACAAAATGTATGTGGTGACCGTGATGAGCTTATTTCAAGTCCAAAGGACTATATCGTGCTTTCGCTTCAAATACAATGACCGTAAGTGTCGCCAACAAAATACGGAGCACGATCAAATGCAAAGTCCGCGCTGTCATCAACAAATATGGAGACGATCATGAGCTAGATACCGCTGTACTATCGTATATGCTTATTTTCTTAGTGGCCGATTGCATGTGTGGTGTGGTGGGCACATCATTTCTAATTGTGGTGGGTCAACATGAAGACTCATGGGTCGGTTCCATCCTGCACCACATATAGATTGGACCGAGACGTGTTATACGGAGACCCATGTGGAGGACTCTCGCACAACACGGTTACCAGAGTCATGGAGGACTCTATCCCCACCGGTGATAAGCCGACTATATATGATTTGTAACCCTAGGCCCTTAGTATGTTATACAAGCTTAGGGGATAGTTCGTCGATAGTATATATACACACACGCACAATGCTCGGTATTCACGTGTACTTTGTACACACCCCTAACACTAATATACAGCACTCAGAGTAGGCTCTTTCTTCAACTGCAAGGGTCCGATCCGAACTAGGGTAAAACTTTGCCTCAGATACCATCCAGCCTAACAACCAGGGATATCTCACCAATGATATGATGAAATCATATCTCGCCAACTACTATTAGAGAGGTGTGTCGGGGGCAATAAAAGTAGAGAGGCCTAAAGATAATGTGCGCAAGGGAGACACGAGGCACATATATGTGCGATAGAGGGCTAGTAGAGACCGTGCATGTGTATATATGCATGTGAGAGAAATAGTGTTTTCCAATTGAGATTAGTGAAAAGAGTGGTACATAGTAGTCAGAAAGAGAGATAGAGAAACAGAGAGAGCATGTGCGTGAGACACCCCGACACCCTGAGAGAGATTGTGAGCATGTGTGAAAGAGAAATGCCGATGCATATAAAGTGTGTGCACTTATGCGTTAGATAGAGAGATATCTATGTGTAAAAGGCGGTTCTATGCATTAAATTAAAATATAAATGGCATTATTATTTTTGGATGAGATCATGAATTCTGCAAAATTGCGTATGGACGAAAATCGGTCTATCAGACACCCATACTCTATTGAATTCTAGCATGTGCATGTGTTTATTTCATATTATCGATCCATAGAGTGAGAGCGGTTTGAAATACAGGAAATGGATGCTTTTGCAATTCATATATAAACATTAATTAGTGCACTCCATGTTGTTAGTGTGAAGCACTTTATACATTTGTCACTTGCATGGATACATTCCAAATTGCTAGCTACGAATAAAATACATGTCTAATTCAACATAAAGGGGGTTTCGAAGATTCGAATTCATAGGAAGTGCATTCATCTATTTGAACCCGAGATAATGGCATTTGTAAATCAGATGTAAAAGGGGGCATCAATCTTTGTTGTGAGTTTGAACATGGTATATATATTCATACGCATATCTAACTTTTTTTGCAAACAAGGAGATTATACCGAACCATGCATGAACTGAGGTAAGTTGCATATTTTTAATATATACTGTGTACAATGTATATTAAAATGTACCCTTCCATTCCAAAATAATCGTAGCTTTAGGATTTTCAAGAGTAAAGATTTGTGAAGTTTGACAAATCCTGAAAGTTCAATTCAAGAGAACCGAAAACGTTAATGCTTTCGCTCCCAAATATTGAACGGCGCCAAATAGGCCTCTAGTCACCCAAAACCGCTGAGACTAATGTTTTGGTGGTAGGAAATCACCGTCCCGACTCCGCCCATGTAGCCTATCGCCCGATGTCCAAAGGTCTAAACCGGGTAGGTTTGTAACTTCACCAAGACGCCAGCCTCAACCGCCTCGAGAAGCATTCATATGCCGTGGGCGCCTAAACACCCATGCGCCGGCCAAATCTATCCCACCCACATTTGGGACACCTAACATGACTGTCTCTACCCCAACCCGCAATATGTCCGAATTTTAGATGGGGCAAAGTTTGTAACTTTCCCAAATTTCAAACAAGCGCCTCAAACCAAACATTGTTCCCCTTAGTTCCCCGCCAGCCCGCCTCCCTCTCGCTTTCCCCATTCATACTCCGTGGGCGCGAAAACGCCTCTCCACCAGCCGCAAACCCCAACCTCCTCCGTCCTCCACCCCATAGCGCCAATCCACCGCCACCTCCTCCATCACGCCGAGCCGGTACCTCGACGTCGCCGTCCAACGCAACCGCAACCGCAACGCCTCAAGGACTTAGCAGTGAAGCCGAGGCAGAGCTGTTTCCACGACGCCGACGCCGACGCGCGCCGCACTGTAACCACTCCGACCACGCCGCCCCACGCCTCACCGCTGCGGCTCCACTGCCGCAACCGCCCACCGCACCGGAGCTGTTCCCGCCACGCCATCGCTCGCCACCTCGGATCTGCTTCCCGCCGCCGATGCACGGCCACCGCACCACACTCAACAACTTGGCCATGGGTTCGCCCAAGGCTGCACTGTCCTCCACAACTTCTAGTTTTCGGCGAACAACAAGATCGTCCGAAAAACAGAAGGAGGACACAAGATCGCCAGCAGAAAGAGGTACTCCTCTTCCCTTATTCGTGCAAATCTTACGCTCCGCCACACCGTATTCATCCCACTAAAGAAACTAGTTGAGCGTTTCATCGCATCTTCTTCGTGATACTAAATGCACAAGGTTTCTCCCTTTACTATTTCACCTTTGCTAGAGGTCAGTAGCCCGCCTGCATTTCAATTCAGGGTCAGTCGAACCACAATTAAAAGATGCAGCACCCGCTTAGGAGCGCAGAGCACCTAGTCCGCCTGTTCCCCGGGGAAGCGGAGCATCGGTGTCTATCATAGGGGTGTGGGGCGCAGGAGCTGCTTGCGCCCGATCTGGAGGTCGGCGGGGCTTGAATGGATGACCAGGGGGCGGTGCCAAGCACGGCGGTGCGATGAGGTCGAGGGGAGGGCGCAGGCAGGGGAGGAATACTAGGCCGGTGGTCGCTCGCATTTCGAGGAAGATCGTCAACACTGACTGGCTGGAGGTAGATGAAGGCGATCTCCCCGTTCTTTGTACATCGGACGGTGCAGAAAAAATGGACTGACCTATTTGCTTTCAGTCGACTGTTATTTTCATAGAATCCTGTAGTAATTGAGTGTGCCATGCATGTTGTAGAGCTATCATATGTCTCCCTTTCATTTATTTCTCACTGACCTGCTATCTGCTACCTTTTCACTGTACTAATTGTGCACACACTTCACCCATACTCACACTATTGTTTTTTATGCATGGGTATTTCAGACTCGACGCGGTGTTGATGAATGCGTAAAAGAAAAGATAGAAGTCGCCCAAAGGTAATTCAAGATAAGCAATAAGCGCTTCAACGCCTAATGGCTGCAGTGTTAGCAGCTTGGAGACAAGAAAAGTAGCTCTGCAGCTTGATGATCTCAATTGCCACACACAACCATCCTGTGTTCTTGCTTTAACTTGGCTGTCAAATGTGGTTGCATGTTGCATATGGTGTCTAGCTTGTATTGCTTCCAATTTGGTTAAATTGCATCTTCTTACTTTACACATTATACCTTTGATAATGACATGCCTTCCTGTTTTTGATACATACTACATATGTCTATTAACCATGTTCGTGACATCAAACTAATGCTCTTTTGTATCCCTCGTCAATCACTTATGATGAGACAACACCCGGTGGGTTTGTGAGACGCCCTACTGCTTAAAGAGTGCAAGGTCATCCTCCCACATGATTCTCAAGAAACAAAGCAAGGCTAAATGAAGATAGTCAACGAGCTCTCTAGTTGATCACCGCAATTCCCCACACCACCATCGCAGGTGCTTGCTCTTACTTGGCAAAGTGATATGTGGTTGCATGTTGCATATGGTGTCTACCTTGTAATGCTTCTAATTAGGTAAATTGCATCCGCTTAGTTAACACATTATACCCGTGAATATGACATGCCTTCCTGTTTTTGGTACATACTACGCCTTTCTATTAACCATGTTCTTACATCAAACTACTTCTCTTGTGTATCCCTCATCAATGCTCCTAATTTGTTAAATTGCATCTCCTTAGCTTACACATTATACATGTGAATATGACACGCCTTCCTGTTTTTGGTACATACTACATCCGCCTATCACATTATGTTCTTACATCAAACCATCGTTTTGTGTATCCTGCGCCTATCGCTTATGATGAGACACCACGCGTGGGTTAATATGAGATGCAATACTCTTATAAAGAATGCAATTTCATCCTCTCCACATGATTCTCAAGAAACAGCAAGCCTAAATGAAGATATTGAATGTTGCTCTGTACCTGAAGACAACACTTCCCCTACACCACCATCACAGGTGCTTGCTCCAACTCAGAAGTGATATGTGGTTGCATGTTGCATACGGTGTCTAGCTTGTAATGCTTCTAATTAGGTAAATTGCATCTGCTTAGTTTACACACTATACCTGTGAATATGACATGCCTTCCTATTTTTGGTACACACTACATCTATGTGTTAACCTTGTTCTTACATGAAACTACCTCTCTTTTGTATCCTGCATCAATTACTTACGATGAGTCACCTTTATTCATTGCATATTGCATATTATTTCTAGCCTGTTGCCATGTATTGCTTCTAATTTGGTCAAATACATTTGTTAGGGCACCCTTTTAATTTGGCAGAGTGATATAGGTTTCATCTTTCATTTGGTTTCTAGCTTGCATCTATTCTAACAAGTTCAAGCACCTTGTGCTTAGTTTACACTTTATACATCATACATGTCAATATGTCACGCCGTCCCGTTTTTCATACATATTCCATCCTCCTATCATGCAGCTGCCTTACATGAAAGTAGTGTTCACAAGATCATGCATCAATAAGTTCTCAAGAGCAAATTTTATTCATTTTTCTTGTGGGTTTGACTTGACAAGGCAAAATCAAGAAAGAGGAAGGAAAAGAGTAAGGAAGGCGATGATGGTGGTCCTCTCAGAAGAACGTAAACGGAGCATCTGCACTCAATTCTCCTTGTACTAATAGTGCACTACATGGTCCAAGTCTCCGCCTCCCTACTCCACCATCCAAGGTGCTTGCTCTAACTTGGCAATGTGATATCTGGTTGCATGTTGCATATGGTGTCTAGCTCAGATTGCTCCTAATTAGTGTAAACTGCATCTGCTTAGCTTACACATGATACATGTGAATATGACACGCTTTCCTGTTTTTGGTACATACTATATCTGTTCTATCACACCATGTTCTTACATGAAACTACTCTTCTTGTGTATCCCGTGATCACCACTTATGATGGGACACCTTTTGTTGGCAGTGTGATATTGGTTTGCATCTTGAATATGATTTCTAGCATGTATTGCTTCTAGTTTGATGAACGCCACCTATGACGAGACAGTTTTAACTTGGCAGAGTGATATTGATTGCACCTTCCATATGGTGTCTTGCGTTGTTTCTAATTTGTTGAAGTGCCTTCGCTTAGTTACCACATCATAGGTGTGAATATGTTGCCTTCCATTTTTTCGCATATATTCCATCCTCATATCATGACTTTGCCTTTCATCGAGTAGTGTTCACAAGATCATGCATGAATGAGTTCAAGAGCTAATGATATTCCTTTTCTTGTCGGTATGACCTCACAATGCAAAATCAATAAAGCTGAAGGAAATTGGTAAGGCATTGGATGATGGTGGTCCTTCCGAGCAACTAAAACGGAGGTTCTCTACATATTCTACTCCGCCATCCTCCCAACAAGATTCGCAAGACAACGCAAAGCTAGACAGTCAACGAGCTATGTAGATGATGAGCACATCTCCCTACTCCACCATCACAGTGTGCTTGCTCTAACTTGGCACTATTATATGTGGTTCCATGTTATGATGATGTCTAGCTTGTATTGCATCTACGTAGCTTACAACTTATACCGCAATGATCACTTACCCATAAGACACATTTAACTTGGGACTGTGATGTAGGTTGCATCTTGCATTGTCTTCTAGCTTGTACCGCTTCTAATTTCTTGAAATGGCACTTACGACGAGACACTTTTTACCCGATAGAGTGATATTGGTTGCATGTTCATATGGTGCCTAGCTTTCATTTCTTCTAATTTTGTTGAAATGCCTTCCGCTTACATCGTTTTTTTCATACATATTCCATCCTCCTATCATACGTGTGAATATGAAACGCTGTCTTTTTTGTATATATTCCATCCTCCCGTGCTTGCCTTACATCAAAGTAGTGTTCGTCTCAGATCATGCATCAACCAGTTATGCAGAGCTAATTTTATTCATCTTCTTGTGGTTTTGACTTCATAAGGCAATATCGTAAAATAGGAAGGAAAAGAGTGTTAGGGATGTTGGTGGTACTCCGCACCGACGCAAACAGAGACTCTCTAGATTTGCCATCGCTATCGCTAATGAAGTTGAAGTCCCAAGTCTACATGATGAGTTCATCTCCGTGACTCCACCATCGCAGTGCTTGCTCTAAGTTGACAAAGGTGATAATTGGTTTCATGTTGCATATGTTGTCTAGCCTGTATTTCTTCTATTTTGATTAAATTGCACCTGCTGAGTTTATACGTTATACATGTGCATATGACATGGCTTTTTGTGTCTAGAATACACTGCATCTATCTATCATACCATGTTCTTACATCAAAGTACTCCTATTGTGTATCCCGCATCAGTAACTCATGATTGGACGCTTTTAACATGGCAGTTTGATAGTGGTTGCATCTGTTGATTTCTATGTTGTACTGCTTCTAATTTTTCGAATTGCCACTTATGACAAGACACTTTTAACTTGGCAGAGTAATATTGGTTGCATCTTTCATATGGTGTCTAGCTTGCATTACTTCTATTTTCTTGAAAATCCTTCTGCTTAGTTTGCACATCGTAGCTGTGAATATGTCATGCCGTCCTGTTTTTCTTACATATTCCATCCTTATATGGTTTTCTTACATCAAAGTATTGCTTGTCCAGATCATGCATCAATGAGTTCAAGAGTGATTTTATTCTTTTGTGTTGTGGGTACAGCTTGACATGGCAAAGTCAAAAAGAGCAAGGAAAATAATATAGTAGGGAGGTGTTACTCGTCGGGTGAAATGGAAAAGGCTCGCCGTCGAGATTCTGCTGGTACTTATAGTGCAAGAGAAGGTCCAAGTCCACCGCTAAATCTACAAACACAAGATCACCGCTCCACCAGCTGCAGATCCGCTTCAACTATACCAGAATCTCAACCGTTACTCATTCGCTTGTTCGAACGGCCAGTTCCCAAGATGCCTTCACACCTAACACTACTTTCAAGCAATTGCTGACACAACAGACTTGGCAAGATCAGATGAACCTCATGAGCATCAACACCAAGACGGTACCTGACCGAGTCAAGTTGCAGTTGCATGCTCCTTTATATGTACTCTCACAGTTTGATGTACACTAACACTTTCCATATTCGTTGTTGAACTAGCACCACGGCGCAAGAGGAAACAGACATCAGGGATAATGCTTGACATATTAACAAAATCTAAAGGAGGAAGAATGGAGATCCATTTTGAGGCAGGTTTAAAAATGCCACGTGATGCTACACAGTCAGCCAAGTTAGTATCAGAGGCAACCGTTGCCGTTAGGTGTCATGCGCGTATCCTCCCAATGTGGATCCAGTACAGGAATGAGAAAGACAATACCCAGCTTTAACACCTTCCTTGACCATTTATCCGTAAGTAATGTTATTCATCGAATTAGTAATATTGTCTTGCTCGTCCCATACTTTCTAGCTTCCTCCTAATAAGATTCACATTCTTTTTCAATGATGAGGTTCAAGTTGATCCGAGAGATGATGCAACTAAACAAGCATGCACTCATGTTTTTCACCGCTTTCATGACAAAGATCGGTACCACCTTAGAAAATCTCACTTTGAAGGCAAGGCTAACAATGAAATCGCCCAAACATCTCCAGTGGAATATATTACAGATGAAGACCGACAGCCCTCGTTAAACACCGGTCCGATCCAAAGTATCGTAGGCTATATGTATTTGATCGACCACATATTGAACTTGTATTTATGTATGTGCCTTACAAGTGTATCTTCTTCTAGGCTAACTGCTTGAAGAACAAAACCAACCGTTCTAAAGTGAAATTCCAACAGACAACAGGATCTCGTAGCTATATTGCACACTGCGAGGCTCTTGTAAATAGCTGCTACTTCCTTCCTTTTTTTGGGCCATATTATCGTATCTATATTGACTTGTTCCAAATACAGCGGAAAGCCCGTGCGGACCAAAAAGAACCTGAACCGAATGCAGTGCAAATCTTCAAGGATTGCCACACCAGCAAGATGAAGGGCATGAGCACACCAGTTCAAGCCGCTATTGTAAGTCCTTACTCTTCCTGCCTCGAACTGATTGGTAATGTGATGTGTTCATTTAACTACTTGGTTTGCAGCCAATGTCAGTTACTCTGTTCACTTTTATACACAGTTGTCTTAACGCATCATTTCAACTTACATGGTTTAAAAGAGATGAAGGATATTCTTTTGGTCTTGATCTGTAATCTAGTTGTTATGTTCACGTGCGCACGCAATGATAAAATAGCCTGTTTGTTTTATATCCGTTTGCCCATGATATGAATGATGTCATATTATGTTCATCCTACTTTAAACCATGTCACTTTATCCTTAGATGTCAACGAATGTGAGGAAATAGACAATACAATAGGCATGCTACATGGACATATGTTCCAAAAGTGATTTTATTATGTAGTTGGCACTACAATACATGCTAATGTATTACAGTAGTTCACCAAAATAAGTTATGTATAAACGCTTAACCTACTTTGTTTGTTTTTGTCTCATTAGTAACTCATCGTACACTAATCTACAAGTTCAAACTTTCAGAAGCTATGGAAAAATGATTGAACAGCCACAACCACCGAAGGTGACGAGGCTACTGCAGCACAATGTCACCTCTTGCTGCAGTTAAGGCCAAGATCTCTCCACTAACAAAGGCAAAAAGCACCTTCCTGCGTAATTCGGGTTGGTTGTCAAGGTAACCTCGCCCAAATCGCCATCGAACAAAATCTTTCCTGCTAGAGAGTGATATATCGTGCTCCGCACACAAGTCCAATCCCTAATGGGCGTTGTTTCGAAACAAGAATAGTGGTTGAGAAATGCCGCCAAGATATGAATGGTTTTGAAACCAGACTATCGACATTCGCTTCATTGTTGAAGAGCAATGGCGGAAAAAGGTGGAGATCGTGGTTGCTCCATCGATTCTACACCAAACATTAGCACTCGTGTCAAATGATATGTGCTTCTATACATCCGATGGTGCTTTTATCCGAAAGATCAGAAACTTTATGCCAACAGGCCTTTTGTTGTATGATTGGAATTTATTTTGTTGTGATACAACATTTATGATGCTGCCACAGGCTGTAGTAATTATGACGCTATTTTTGTATAGTGTAGGTTTATCTTAGTAATGTATTCGGATGAAAGCTTCATAGGAGCCCAACATGCCAACATTCGTCGGGCCCATTCCAATTGGGCTAAAAATGAATACGGGCTGAAATTGGCATGTAGCCCACTAAAAATATTTGGGCTTAAATTAGCATAAGCTTTCAAATTTTTCTGGTAGGCATGTGCCCATAGTGGGCCTTTAACAGGCCTAAACATAATTTGGGCCCTCAGTAAAAGTAGGCCCTTTACAGGTGTAAATATGTCGAGCCCATAAAAACATGGGCCTTTAATAGACCAAAAGTGAGATTGGGCCCTAATTGTGCCAAATAACCCACTGGACTTAGCAGGCCGAAATGGTGGCCCATTTACCATGCGGATATTTGACAGGCCGAAATTCAGACGGGCCGTAAATGCGCCGACCTAATACACGGGCCTTTAACATGCCGGAACTTCGATCGGGCTAGATTATCGTCATTCTTATATGGGCCGTTAATGGGCCCGATATGACGTTGGGCCACATATGGCCCATGGTTTACGTCCGGCGTTAATGGGCCGAAAATGACAACAGGCCGAAAGTGGGCCAAATCTATAGTGGGCCTCTAACAGGCTGAATGACGACATGGTGAATATGACCCAAATCCTTCACGGTCGCTTATGGGCGAAAGTTTTGATGGCTTGTAAATGGGCCCAAATGAAGCCGGACCTTTAACAGGCCGGAAATACACCGGGCCGTAATTCGGCCCAATTACTTAGCGGACTGTTAACGGGCCAGAAGTGACCATGGGCCGCATTGATGACAAGTTTAGACCAGGCCGTTGACGGGCCGATTTGACAGAGAATGTTGGGCCTTTAGCTGGGTCGGCCCATTATGGTCTGCAGAATCTTGTGGGTTTTAGTGGGCCGCCCATTGTGGTCCACCAAATCTTGTGGGCCTTTAGTCGGGCCGCCCGTTATGGTCTGCTAAATTTTGTGGGGTTTTAGTCGGGCCGCCCATTATGGTCCGCTAAATCTTATGGGCCTTCGGTTGGGCCGGCCCATTTAAACTTTGTGGGCCACTTTTGGGCCGGTCCACGTGTCAACATATCATAGGCCCATCTCGACTGTTGGGTGAGTGACACCTGTGCCAACGCGGAGTTGACACGTGGATCCGTCAGCCAATGAGAATTTTACACATGGAAAATCGGCATTGGTCGTGGCTGTTAACGGGTTATCGGATCCAAAATCTGACCCGATAGCTTAACGGCGTTCTGTTACAGTGGATGCCACGTGTCGGTCACCCTTGACAAAAGCACTTCTGTGAAGCGGGATTTATCGTCATGGAAGTGGACACTTCCGTGATGATAATTTTGTTAATGTCATGGAACACTTCTACGACAGCACAGGTATGACTATCTTGACTCTGTCATAAATTTGTCATGGATGAACATGCATGACAAAAAATGCGACCTACTGTGACAAACACGTATCATCACAGAAGTGTATTTTTTTGTAGTGATAGCTAGCCCGAATCCTAAGTAACCTATCATAAGCATCTTTTAAAGACTCATCAAGTAAATAGCGAAAAATTCCAGAGTCATCCTCATCAAAATTATTCAGGCTCTCATTAGTGACCCCAGTGGGTCTTTCTATAGCATCATTATTTATGAGCTTAGAGAGGATAGAGGGGTTACCCAAGGCACTAGAGTTCGGGAGAAAACCCGTAGTTCTTTTTGATTCGGCCATGGCAACGGGAAGGAAAACGGAAAAGAGAGGAGGAGATTGGGAAAGAGAGGGCGAATAAAACGGCAAGGGTGAAGTGGGGAGAGGAAAACGAGAGGAAAATGGCAAATAATGTAATGCGAGAGATAGGGATTGTGATGGGTACTTGGTATGTTGACTTTTATGTAGACTCCCGCAACGGCGCCAGAAATCCTTCTTGCTACGCCTTGAGCTTATGCTGGTTTTCCCAAGAGGAGAGGATGATGCAGACAAGAGCGTAAATATTTCCCCGCTTTTGAGAACCAAGGTATCAATCCAAGAGGAGGCCACGACAAGTCCCTCGTGACTCTGCACAAAACGATAGCTACCGCAACCAACGCGATTAGGGGTTGTCAATCCTTCACGATCACTTACTTAGAGTGAGATCTGATAGAGATAATATTTTGGTATTTTTGGTATAAAGATGAAAAGTGAAAAGTAAAAAGCAAAGTAAAAACAAAGCAAGTATAAAAGTGATGGAGATTGATATGATGAGAATAGAACCGGGGGCCATAGGTTTCACTAGTGGCTTCTCTCAAGAGCATAAATATTCTACGGTGGGTGAACAAATTACTGTTGAGAAATTGACAGAATTGAGCATAGTTGAGTATATCTAGGTATGATCATGTATATAGGAATCACGTCCGAGACAAGTAGACCGAAACGATTCTGCATCTACTACTATTACTCCACTCATCGACCGCTATCCAGCATGCATCTAGAGTATTTAAGTTAAAAATAGAGTAATGTCTTAAGCAAGATGACATGATGTAGAGGAATAAATTCATGCAATATGATAAATACCCCATCTTGTTATCCTCGATGGCAACAATACAATACGTGCCTTGCTACCCTTTCTGTCACTGGGTAACGACACCACAAGATTGAACCCAAAGCCATGCACTTCTCCCATTGCAAGAACTACCAATCTAGTTGGCCAAACCAAACAGATAATTCAAAGAGACATGCAAAGATAACTCAATCATACATAAAAGAATTCAGAGAAGATTCAAATATTATTCATAGATAAGCTGGATTATAAACCCACAATTCATCGGTCTCAACAAACACACCGCAAAAAGAAGATTACATCGAATAGATCTCCACGAGAGAGGGGGAGAACATTGTATTGAGATCCAAAAGAGAGAAGAAGCCATCTAGCTACTAGCTATGGACCAAGGTCTGAAGTAAACTACTCACACTTCATCGGAGAGGCTATGGTGTTGATGTAGAAGCCCTCTGTGGTGGATGCCCTCCGCGGAGCTCCTAACAGGCCCTAAGATGGGATCTCATGGATACAGGAAGTTGCGGCGGTGGAATTAGGTTTTGGCCCTGTTCTAACCGCTTGGGGGCGTGAGGTATATATAGGAGGAAGGAGTACGCCGGTGGAGCATCGGGGGCCACGAGGCAGGGGCGCGCCCTAGGGGTTGCCCCACCTCGTGACCGCCTCCCGGCGTTCCTTGGCGAGGTTCCAAGTCTCCGGATCACGCTCGTGAGAAAATCACGCTCAAGGTTTCATTCCGTTTTGACTCTGCTTGATATTCTGTTTCTTCAAACACTAAAAAGGCAAAAAAACAGCAATTCGGGCTGGGCCTCCTGTTAATAGGTTAGTCCCAAAAGTAATATAAAAGTGGAAAATAAAGCCCATTATAGTCCAAAACAATAGATAAAGTAGCATGGAGCAATCAAAAATTATAGATACGTTGGAGACGTATCAAGCGCGTCGTGAGAATTTTTGACATCCATCACACCTTTTGACCAAGTCCTCGGCATCAGCATGAGCTGTTAACCAACAAAAACCGTGACAAAACGCCTTGGCCACCAGAGATTTTGAACCGGCGTGGTGACCACAATCTCCTTCGTGGATCTCACGCAAAATTTCACGGCCTTCTTCAGGAGACACACAGCGTTGAAACGCCCTTGTCACACTGCAATGATGTAGCTCTCCATTGATAATAGTCATGGACTTGGACCGCCGGATTATCTGCCTGGCCAAAGTTTCATCCTCTGGTAACTCGCCCCGGTTCATATACGCCAAATATGGAACCGTCCAATCCGGAATAACATGAAGAGCCGCCACCAACTGAGCTTCCGGATCAGGATTAGCCAAATCCTCTTCACCAGGGAGATTGACGGACGGATTATGCAGCACATCCAGGAAGACATTAGGTGGAACCGGTTTATGTTGGGAACCCAGGTGGCTTAAAGCGTCCGCCGCTTCATTCTTCCGCCGGTCCACATGATCCACCTGATAACCTTTGAAGTGACCTGCAACAATATCCACCTCACGACGATATGCCGCCATGAGTGGGTCCTTGGAGTCCCAAGTGTCGGACACTTGTTGAGCCACCAGGTCCGAGTCACCGAAGCACTTAACTCGGCTTAAGTTCATCTCCTTAGCCATCCGAAGACCATGGAGTAAGGCCTCATATTCGGCTGCATTGTCAAGGGAACATTAAACGGAGAACATAACAAAACTTATCACCTCGTGGGGAAGTTAATACGACTCCAGCCCCCGAGCCCTCCAATTGCTGGACCCATCAAAATGAATAGTCCAATAAGTATGATCCGCTTCTTCCGGGCGCTTGTAGTTCTGTCCAATCATTGATGAAATCCACAAGTGCCTGAGATTTGATCGCCGTTCGGGGTATGTATTTCAATCCGTGAGGCCCGAGTGCGATAGCCCACTTAGCAATCCGGCCAGTTGCTTCCCTGTTCTGCATTATATCCCCCAAAGGAGCAGAGCTGGCCACCGTGATGGGATGACCTTGAAAATATTGCTTAAGCTTCCTGCTTGCCATGAAAACTCCATACACCAACTTCTGCCAATGCGGGTACCTCTGCTTGGACTCAATAAGTACCTCACTGATATAGTAAACCGGCCGTTGAACCGGATATTCCTTTCCGGCCTCCTTGCGCTCCACCACAATAGCCACGCTAACAGCCCGGGCGTTAGCTGCCACATATAGCAACAATGGCTCTTTGTTAACCAGAGCAGCGACAACCGGCGGATTAGCCAGCTGCCGCTTTAAGTCCTCAAATGCTTCATTAGCGGCGTCACTCCAGATGAAGTTATCTGTTTTCTTCCGCATCTGATATAAAGGGATGGCCTTCTCACCAAGGCGACTGATAAACCGGCTCAACGCGGCAATCCGGCCTGCCAGGCATTGAACATCATTGATACACTTCGGTTTGGCCAAAGAGGTGATGGCTTTGATCCTTTCGGGATTAGCTTCAATGCCCCTGTTAGACACCAAAAAGCCCAAGAGCTTGCCTGCCGGTACACCAAAAATGCACTTGGCCGGCTTAAGCATCATTTTATAAACCCAGAGGTTATCAAAGGTCTCATTCAAGTCATTAATCAATGTCTCCTTCTTCCTTGATTTCACCACAATATCATCTACATATGCATGAACATTGCGGCCGATCTGATCATGAAGACAATTCTGCACACACCGCTGGTAAGTCGCCTGGGCACTCTTGAGCCCAAAGGGCATAGATACATAGCAGAAGGCTCCAAAGGGAGTTATGAAGGTTGTCTTCTCCTGGTCCTTAACTGCCATTTTAATCTGATGGTAACCAGAATATGCATCCAGAAAGCTCAAACGCTCGCAACCTACCGTAGCATCAATGATTTGATCAATACGAGGGAGGGCAAAAGGATCTACTGGGCAAGCCTTGTTGAGATCTGTATAGTCCACACACATATGCCAAGTGCCATTCTTCTTGAGCACCAGCACCGGATTAGCCAACCACTCAGGATGAAACACTTCGATGATAAACCCAGCCGCCAAGAGCCTGGCAACTTCTTCTCCAATAGCCTTGCGTCTTTCTTCATTGAACCAGCGAAGAAATTGCTTGACCGGCTTATACTTGGGATCAACATTGAAAGTGTGCTCAGCGAGTTCTCTCGGTACACCTGGCATGTCAGAGGGCTTCCACGCAAAGAAGTCCCGATTCTCACGGATGAACTCGATGAGCGTGCTTTCCTATTTCGGATCCAAGTTAGCGTTGATGCTAAACTGTTGGACGAATCGCCAGGCACGAAATCAACAAGCTTAGTCTCATCAGCCAATTTAAACTTCAGAGCCGGATCATGCTCTATAGTTGGTTTTTTCAATGAAGTCATATCTACCGGGTCAACATTGTCTTTGTAAAACTTCAACTCTTCTATTGCACAAACCGACTCAGCGTAAGCCGCATCACCTTCTTCACACTCCAAAGCGATCTTGTGGCTCCCATGCACTGTTATAGTTCCCTTGTGACCCGGCATCTTGAGCTGCAGGTAGACATAACAAGGCCGTGCCATAAACTTAGCATAAGCCGGTCGTCCAAACAGGGCATGATACGGGCTTTTGATTTTCACCACTTAAAAGGTCAATGTTTCTGATCTCGAGTCATGCTCATCTCTGAAAGCCACCTCCAGAGCTATTTTACCAACAGGATATGCCGATTTACCAGGCACCACACCATGGAACACCGTATTGGACGGTTTAAGATTTTTGTCTGTTAACCCCATGCGACGGAAAGTTTCGTAATAAAGGATATTGATACTACTCCCCCCATCCATGAGTACCTTAGTGAACTTATAACCTCCCACCTGAGGCGCCACCACCAATGCCAGATGACCCGGATTGTCAACCTGGGGTGGATGATCCTCTCTACTCCACACGATCGGCTTCTCAGACCAGCGCAAGTAACGGGGCACCGCCGGTTCAGCGGAGTTCACTGCCCTCTTATGAAGCTTCTGATCGGGCTTGCACAAGCTAGTGGTGAAGACATGATACTGCCCACTATTCAACTGCTTTGGGTTGCTCTGATAACCCGACTGCTGTTGTTGCTGCTGATTGCCCTGATGATTATAACCACCTTGGTTGCCCTGATTGCCTTCATTGTTATGTCCACCTTGATTACCGTGGAAGCCTGAACGGAATTACCTCCACCATAACCCGGCCCATGAGATCTGGGGCCTGAACCGCCACCCGGTCCATGATCATACCGAAAGAGATCAGAATTTTTGAACTCCTGCATGATATAACAATCCTTCCAGAGGTGCGTGGACGGTGTCTCATTCGTTCCGTGTTTTGGGCAAGGCTGGTTCAACAGATAAGACAGGTGGTCCGGGTTAGGACTTGGCCCTCCACCGCGATGGGGCGGTTTACCCTTACGCCGCTGACCCTTATCCTTCGCGTTGGTATTAGCCACAAAATCCAGGCTGGCATCCGCTTTACGCTTACCGCCGTTTCCATGACCCGTCGGGTTATGTTGCTGCCCCTTGGCGTTGCTGCTCTTCTTTCCCTTCCCTGTCTTATCATCATCAGACTCGGGATCCTTGGTACTATCAGAGTCAGCATACTTCACCAGAGCGGCCATGAGAGTCCCCATGTCATTGCAGTGACGTTTGAGCCGTCCCAACTTCAACTTCAGAGGTGCAAACCGGCAATTGCCTTCCAATGTCAAAACCGTTATATCAGCGTTGATGCGGTCTGAAGAATGCAAAATCTCCGAGACTCGGCGCACCCAATGGGTTGTTGATTCTCCTTCCTCCTGGACACAGGCAGCTAAGTCCACAATTGACATGGGCTGCTTGCATGTATCCTTGAAATTTTGGATAAACCAGGCCCTCAACTCGGCCCATGACCCGATGGAGTTAGCTGGCAAGTTTTTCAACGAACTACGAGTCGTTCCTTCTAACATCATGGTGAAGTACTTAGCGCATGCCGCTTCATCCACATCCAACATCTCCATTGCCATCTCATAGCTTTCGACCCACGACTCAGGGGATAAATGGGCGATGTAATTCGGCACTTTACGCGGGCCTTTGAAATCCTTTGGCAGACGCACGTTGCGCAGCGCTGGGACGAGACACGGTACTCCCAAAGAGCTGGAAGTAACTCCTGGCTCCACTGATGTGGTTGGGCGAACCAGAGTAAGATGGCGGGCCTCGTGCTGTGCTGCTAACTCGGCCTCTCGACGAGCTCGAGCGCGATCCACCACATCCTGAGCATCACCGCCACCACCCGCCGGGTTATGGCCATGGGGCGGATCGCGGTTCCGCGCATTGCTTGACACGGTCAGTTCATCCATACTCCTGTTGTAGCTCCTGCTTGGGCGGGAGTAGAATGGATCCTCTCGCGACTATACGAATAAGCCTGCCGCTGAACCAACACCGTCTGAAGAATATCCCTAGCCCGTCGCGTCTCGACTGCCACCGGAGACTCGCCTTCGATTGGGAGGGCCGCCAGCCGTGAAGCGGCAGCGAGAATGTTGTCCATTGGGTTAGAATAATGACCCGGTGGTGTTGGGATATGCTGTGTCACAACGTTGTTCTGGTGAGGCGGATCACCAAATGTGGCTGAACCGGCGCCCCCGCTCCCGGTGCCTCCGCCCAGTTTACCACCGGCGGATTACTAGTCCCTGCACCTGGGGTATTAAAGAGGTTCCTAGCTTCATAAACCGGCGGCAGGTGAGATCGGTACCTCCTCTTCAGGACATTGCTCGACGCACTCTGATCCAGCATAAGCCGGTAAGCCTGCGCATCCAATGCGGCCCATTCCGCAGCCATCCTGGTATCTTCAGTTGCCAAGTCAGCTTTGGCCTGGGTGATCTGATCTTTCACCTTCGCGATTTCCGCATTATGTGCATCTTGATCCGCCGGATTAACCTCCGCCATCAGCGTTGCCAAAGCGTCAAATAAATCAGACAAAACCCGAGCAGGTGGTCGCACAGGGCCTCCTGCCCCAGCCGTTGTTGCTGCTGCTGATCCGTAAATCATCGCCGCTGCGGTCGAAGAGTGGAGCATTGGTTGCGTACTAGCCATGAAGATCGCAACCCGGTTTGGCAGATCAAAGGGGTCCGGAATACTGTCGCTGTCGGAACAGCCCCCAATCCGGCCATCTTGCAACTGATATAACAACTCGGTCTCTCCGGTCGATGACTCGTCACCGGAATAAACGACGGTTTCACCACCAGATTCCGATCTATCCTCAGATTCCCCTCCGTGGATGACTCCCACGAAGGCACGCTTCATGACAGGCTTAACCTGGGCAGATCTCGCACGCTGAGCCGTTTCGACGAGGTTGGTGCAGATGTCCGGCTGTCGGTGGGAACGACATCTATGGGATCACAAGAATCCCTACTACGGTCGCGGGTCGCGGGGTCGCGAGAAGAGCGGATCAAACAGATAGCACACGGTTTCCTTATCCAGGTTCGGGCCGCGAGGATGCGTAAAACCCTACTCCTGCTTTGGTGGTTTGTTTATCCGTGTTCTTGAACTAGCAATGGGGCATGAGGAGCTCCAAAGCCAATCCTCCTCCCGGTCGCCTTTGGGCCTCCTTTTATAGGGAAAGGGGTTGCCACAAAGGGCACACAGGAGGTGGAAAGGTACTGATGATGCGAGTTTATCCTCGCATTACATGACAAGGCGCCTTTAATGTGTCTTGCTTAGGTGTCCTTGCTTTATTGGGGACGGGAGAGCCCTGTCTCGTCTCGCCGCTCCCTTTCGTGTCAACACGCACTGCCAGCGGTGCCAGCGGTGCCATGTAGGCGTGCAGCAGCTGAGGTGGCGCAGTGGTGGGTCTCCATGAAGATCCGCTAGCCGCCACGCAGGTGCCTGCCCAACTGGTTGGGTCGGCAGCTGCATGCGAACGGTGGTGAAGGTTTGATTGGCGTGGGCTCGATGGTGGCCCTACGGGTGTTCTTGGCAAGGGCCTCGCCGTAGCCCCGGCAAGGTCTTGCGGGGCCCGGCAAGGGTCTTGCCGTGGCGCCTGCTGTCATCCCCGGCAAGGCTCTTGCCGGGGGCCTTGTGGTCCTCCTTGGCTTTGATCTCGCCAAGGGTCGTCATCTTCTATAGTGTGTCTTCACAAAGATCTGCATGCCACCACGGGATGTCTCTCGAATCCTTGCCCCATGGGGCAAAGTGGACTCAAGGGTGATTCGCTCCGTGGGTGTGGGGGCGAGCTGCCACGGCAAGGGTCTTGCGGGTTTGCTAAAACCGCCTCCCGGCAAGGATCTTGCCGGGGGAGTCCGCTTCGTCCCCTTTGCTCTTTGTGGTCTTGGTCTTGGCGTCGTTCTGCTCCTTTCTAGCTTCGGCCTTACCTTGGCTCACCTCCCTTGCCTTGCTCAGTGCGGTGGTGCCTGCAGCTTAGACTTCCCGTGCATAGTTATAGGGGTACAAAAAGTGTACCCCTCTTTTTGTACACCGGCAGGAGCCCCCGGGCCTGGGCCACACGTAAGCGCAATCGCGTCGTTGGACTAGGCCCAAAAACGGTGCGCGGGCAGGCGGGGTAGTTTTTACCGTGGTAAGTTTCCTCGCGCATTGCGCTTCCCACGCCTCCCGCGCGTGGCTCGGCGTGGGGAGGCGTGCGTGACGTGGGCGGCATGCGTGGGGCTGAGCTCTGCGCACATGCGTCACGTCGTAGTAAAGGGGGGCGGTTCGTGCCTTCCCCATAAACGGAGGGAGGCGTGGAGGCGCGGCCCATTTACTGAACGGGGCCGAGGCGTGGTCTTCAAGGCATCCACTCCCCACGATCACGGGGTGGGGAGAGGTCGCCTCACCCGTCACCTTGGTCCCGCACGCCTGCCACGTGGTTCTCATGCGCGCTTGGGGTGGCGAACGGTGGAGGCGGGAAACCGGCCGTCGCTGGCTGGGGCAGCGGGTTGGTCCCAGTTCCCTGCGCCTTCCGCGTCTTGATTGGCTGAGCGGGGCAGCCGAGCCCCCACCACGTTCCTTTATAAAGATCGGGAGGGGGGATGGCGTCCCGCATTCTTCCATCTCCTCCTTCCTTGACTCTGCTCCCCCTCCATCCGCCATAGAGAGGGAATCCTAGCCCTTCAACGGTGGCGGCGAGGGTCGCCGCCGACAACGCGTCCTTCCTTCTCCTGCACCTGCGGTGGCAGCCAGCCACCGCAGGGAAGGGGAGGGGCGAGGCCGTGGGCGAGGCTGAGGCGCCGGGAAGAGGAGGACGGGAGGCGCGGCCGTCTCGCCTCCAAGAGTTCCTCCCCATGGAGGGCCATGTTGGGTATGACCCTTGCGAGTTCTTCGTCAGAGGGCTGCCTGCCTCTCGCCGTCGCCTCGCCTCCCGACTCCATTCGCGGGAGATGGAGTTGGATCCGCCGGAGTCATTGCGGCTGCACATGAGGGGCTATGGGATCAGCGGTACGCGAGTTCACGTCAACTTCCCAGCCCCTCATGTGATGTATCTTCGTCGGGGATGGAAGACGTTCGCCCATATCCACCGCTTGACGGAGGGGCTCACTCTCCATTTCAAGCTGATGGAGGGCGGCCTCCTCTCCGTCAAGGTCTTCGGGCTCTTCGAGACCCGGGCAAGGTGATGCGTGGAGAGCTCTTCTGATAGCGAAGACCCCTCCTCAGGCGGGAGTGGCGAGGAGGACAGCGGCAAGATGACGGGTCCGACTAGGTGTCGGGCGCCGCTCCGTGCGGCACTGGCGACCCCATCATCCGTGTCGCCGGCTCCCTGAACTTCTCGGGGTCGTCTCCTTGGGCGGCTGGCGTCGGGAGGCTGCGGAAGAGGAAGTGGGCGGGCGGCAAGGCCGTCAAATCGGAGTACGCGGGCACCGATGCCTTCGACGTGTGCTGACGTCCTGCCGCCTCGTCTTCGAGCTCTGCTTCCGGCGCCGCCATCACCATCCAGCCTTCGGACGGCCACTGAGATGTTCTCTTGGTGTCTCCTGCCACCCGTAGCTCGCCTAGGCGCCCCTTCTGCCCTTTTCGCCTCGTTGACCTGCCACCTGAGGAGAGGGGTTACGGGCACCTTATTTCTTTTTAGCTTGTAAGCCTTTGGGCCTTGACTGAATTTAAAACATGTAATCCCATCATTCATGTTTTTCATTCCCCATGGGTTGTACCTGAGTGGAATGTTTTAATGAAAAAGGATGCTTGCGGGTCATTTGTTTATGGTAGAACCCACGACAAGGAGTAAATCCTTGATATCTCTAAGATAAACATTTCCTTGCCCGACAACAACCTTTGCCGTCTTCCCACTTCGCCGACCTTTCTCACGCTTTTGGCGGAGGCAGGGATGAGGTGGGTTCGGGCTCCTCGTTTCGTCCTTTTGCTGCCGCGACTGCGACCAAACCTGGCCCCAGGAACGAGCCCTAGGGCCTAGAATTTTAGGGGAGCACGGTAGCTTTTAGGAAAAAAACGAGGTTTCACATACCTTAGTCCATAAGGGAATGCATGATAAGGGATGAAGAACTTATCTGAAGTTGTAGCCCCGGCAACTCTGGTTTGCCGTGGGTGAATCTCAGCATTTTGCGGACCCAAAGAATCTTGGCTTGTTGGGGTCTAGATCTTGATCTGTCCCTCTTCTCTTTCCGTCCTCAAGTGATCCGGCAAGGATATCTGTGAGCCCTGCGAACCAAAGAAGACAAAAGAACGGCAAGGGATACACACTCGACCTCTAAGCTAGGGGTTAGTGGCGCTAAGCACTATCAACCCTAACCAAGGACGAGACTCGACCTAGCATGCATGCTATAACTTAGGCGCCAGCGGCTTCATTTATTTATGCTCGTGGTCTACGCTGGCTTTGTACAAAGGGTTACATGCATCATCGGCAATGCTTGTATAAAGGTGGCTTGTCGGGGCCCGGCAAGCCGCACCACGGTAAAACTTATGAAGATGCTCAATGTTCCAGTGAGTTACTCACCGAACGGCATCTTCGGTCTCTGTAGGATCGCGCCGGGCCTGGTGACTCAGATTACCCGATAAGGGCCTTCCCACTTTGGCGCCAACTTGTTGGAATTCTTGGCCGATTGAACGCGCCGAACGACAAGGTCGCCTTCCTCAAGGCCGGGCATGAACCTTGCGGCTATGGTAGCGGCGCAAGGCTTTACGGTAGCGTGCTGCTCTCACACCGCTACCAAGATGATCTTCCTCAAGGAGCATTGCGTCATCTTGCCGCAGTTGTTCTTGCTCAAGCTTCGTCATAGCGAGCACTCGAGGTGAACCATATATGAGTTCAGTGGGAGAATCTGCTTCCGCCCGTATACTAGGGCAAAGGTGTCCGGCCGGTGGCTCGATTTGGCGTCGTCTGATCGACCAAAGAACCGCCGGCAACTCATCAACCCAGTGCCTTCCACTCTTGTGCAGCCTGTCAAAGGTCTTGGTCCTTAAGCCTCGCAGTACTTCAGCATTTGCTCTCTCAGCTTGACCATTGCTTCGTGGTGAGCAACGGAAGCGAAACAGACTTTCTTTGCCGAGGTCTTGGGTATATTGCATGAAGGTGCGGCTTGTAGAACTGTGTGCCGTTGTCGGTGATAACCTGTTGGATACGCCAAAACGGCACACTAGTCCCTTGAAGAACTTGACGGCCGATCGAGCTGTGACCTTCCTCATCGCCTCCACCTCCGGCCACTTTGTGAACTTGTCGATTGCAACGCATAAGTACTCAAAGCCTCCGACAGCGATGGGGAAAGGGCCCAAGATGTCGAGCCCTGCACCGAGAAGGGCCGAGAGAGGAATGGTTTGAAGGGCTTGAGCTGGCTGATGAAGCTTCTTTGAATGGAACCGACACGCTTCACACACGGTGACTAGTGTCGCCGCATCTCGAGAGCGGTGGGCGGAAGAAGCTCTGCCGAAATGCCTTGCCGGCAAGGGCCCTTGACCCAATGTGGGATCCACATATGCCTCCGTGTATCTCCGCCAACAGCTCCAGTCCTTCCTCTCGAGGGATACACTTCAATTTCACACCGTTCGGCCTCTTTCTGTACAGGACGCCATCGATTTAACTGGTACATGGTAGAGCGACGGCTACTTTTTCCGCTTCTTCCTGCTCCTCGTGAAGTTCCCTGCTTGGAGGAATCAGACGGTATGTTGTGCCCACGCTTAGAGCCTCGGGGCTCGGCGCCGAGGACTAAAGGCATTTCCTCCGCTATAGGAGCGGCTGTCTCGACGGCAAGAGGTTGACGCCCGCCGAGCTGGGCCGCACCGTGGCGGGCTCGAGATCCGGCAACATCCTTGCCGGCGGCTCCGGGAGCTCGGGGAAAGTACTTGCGGGCCCTGATTTCTCCTCTTGTTACGCTCGTTGATGTATCAACGGATGGCTGAGTTAATCGAAGCACAAAGGTACCTGGTTCCCATTGTAGCTTGAGGGCAGCGTGTTTTGACAGTAATCGGCGATATCGTTCTCCGCCGGGAACGTGTTCAGCTCAGATACCGTCAAACGCTTCTTCCATCTTTCTCACTTCATCGACGTAGGCCTTCATCAACGGGCTCTGGTAATCCTTGTTGACTTGCTTGACGACAAGCTATGAGTCTCCCCTGACGATGAGTTTCTTGATTCCGAGGTCCGCCGCGATCCTAAGACCGCAAGCAGCCCTTCGTATTTCTGCCATATTTTTGTTGACACCTCCACGGGAAGTGCATCCGATCACGTGATTTGAGGTGCTCTCCGGGCGCGACAAGCAAGACGCCAGCCCTGGCGCCTTGCAAGGAGAAAGCTCCATCAAAGTACATGATCCAATCACAACTTGCCTCCTTGCCGGGGAGAGCAGTCTCTTGGGCTTCTTCGTCAGGCGTTGCGGTCCATTCCGCAATGAACTCCTCTAGGACTCGGCTCAATCGTCAAGTACTTCCAAACTTGAGGCCAAAGCTGGACAGCTCCAAAGGCTAATTCCACAATTCTTCCCGTTGCATCCAGATTGTGCAATATCCGTTGCGAGAGGGAGGCGAGTGACGACAAGTGATCTCGCAGCTCGGAAGTAGTGACGCAGCTTCCTCGAGGCCATAAGAAGTCCGAAGAGCAGTTTCTACACGCCGAGTACTTTTGATCTAGCCCTCGCAGAGGGAACTAACAAAGTAGACCGGGTGCTGCATCATTTTCTTCTTTGGCGGTACTTCAACCGGCTGTGTCGCCTCTGCATTGGTGGTGTCGGGCTCTACCGCTGCCATTACCTCGTCGTCAACTCTCTCTGCGCCACTAGTGCGGCATCGACCACCGGTCCGCTGCCGCCTGTATAGCAACAACGGCTCTCGTGGCCTAGGCGCAACTAGTATTGGCGCGGAGAAGAGGTACTTCTTCAAACCTTGCAATGCTGCTTCGGCTTCTGGCGTCCACTCCATCGGGCCCGCCTTTTTCAGGATCTTGAAAAAGCGAAGGGCGCGCTCGGCAGACCTGGAAATGAACCTACCCATGGCAGCGACGCAACCAGATAGCCGACGCACATCCTTGATTCGCTTGGGTGCTTCAATCTGCTCTATAGCTTTGATTTTGTCCGGATTGGCCTCTATCCCACGCTGTGACACCAAGAACCCGAGAAGCTTGCCGGACGGAATGTCAAAGACGCACTTCTCTGGGTTCAGCTTGAGATTGATTTTGCGCAGGTTTGCGAATTTTTCTTGCAAATCTGGTATGAGGGTTGCCCTGTCCTTGGTTTTGACCACTATGTCATCCATATAAGCTTCCATATTTCTATGGAGCTGGGGTTCAAAACCAATCTGGACCGCCTTGTAACGTCGAACCAGCACTCTTCAACCCGGAAGGCATCCGCATGAAACAATACGCACCGCATGGGGTGATGAATGCTGTTTTCTTCGCCTTCTCTTGTCATGAAGATCTGGTGGTAGCCGGAGTAGGCGCCGAGGAATGACAACAGATCACACCTAGCCGTGGAGTCAACAATCTGGTCGATGCGCCGCAACGGAAGGGGTCTTTAGGGCAAGCCTTATTGATATCTCGTAATCAATACACATTTTCCACTTCCCATTTGCCTTGCGCGACTACGATCGGATTGGCCAACCACGCTGGATGGAGCTCCTCTTACCAAACCCGCCGCTTCCAGCTTCAATCTCTTACGTGATGAACTCTTGTCGTTCCAAAGCTTGCTTTTCGACCTTCCGCTGACGGGCCGCGATGAGGGCAGACATAAGGTGGTGCTCAATCACCTCCACAGGAACACCGGGATGTCGGAAGCTTGCCATGCAAACACATCGACATTCACCCGCAGGAAGATGACGAGCGCCTTCCTATTTGTCATCAAGGGTGGAGCTTATGGTAAAGCTCCTCCGTGCCGCCCTCATTGATGTAAACCTTCTTGGTTCCCGGCGGTATGGCCTGGGCTTCTTGTCGCCGGTGGAGCTCTCGCACGTCCTCAACGGCAGCGCTTACACCAAGAGGTGCGCTTGCCGGAGTGGGTGTCCGAGGTCTCACCGTCTTCTTCTTCTTCTTCCCTCCCGGTCCCGGTGGCAGGAGCAAGCACCCTAGTGGCGGCAGCTGCTGCAACCGCTGTCTGGTATAGTTGGTCGGCGCAAATAAGCGCATCTTTCTTATCGGAGGGATGGTGATGATCGCCACAGTCCCGCATCTTCGTGGTGTTGTAGGCGTAGTGTGACGCCGCCATGAACTTGGCTGGCCTGGCTAAGGATCCCGCTAGGGCAAGGGATCTTGGCAACATCAAACACGCATCCTCTTCGCCCCGTAGTTCGTGTCGCCCAAAAGTCACGTGCAGCGTGACCTTTCCCTTGGGTTGGCTTCTCCCGGTTGACCCACGAACGCGCCTGTCTCTTCGAGGTCTCCATCAGGAATCTGCAGTTTCTCGATCACGGCAGGTGAGATCAAGTTCAGACCGGCCCCGCCATCGACTAGCATCTTCGTCACCTTGAGGTTGTGTATTGTTGGTGAAACCAACAATGGCAAGCACCCGACCGTGGTAGTACAATCAGGGTGATCCTCAGTGTCAAAAATGATAGGTGTGCTGGACCACTTCAGCGACCTTTGGGCATCAAACGACGGCTCTGTCGCTGTAATCTCTCGCGCCCACTGTTTAAGCCGGCGGTGAGAAGTATGCAGCGAGGCGCCGCCGTCGACGCACATGGCCTCTGTAGCTTTCTGAAACTCTTGGTCGCCGGATTCGTCGTCCTCTTCGTGATTGTCGTCTTCGGCTTTACATCACGGCCCCCGGCGGCCTCTCCGGTTGTTTATCCTGCCGCGACGGCCCTTTGGCCGCCACGCTTCTTGCCGGACCCCTCAAGATCGTCTGGGCCCTTCTCCTTGTCCGCCTCTCATACTCAGCCTCTCGCTTTCAACGAGGAGCTCAACTGTCGGCAGTCTTGGAGAGCATGGCCTTTGGTGTGATGGATCTTGCAGATCGCTTGTCGGAGTTTCTCGGCTTCTCGGTAGCCGCCAAGGCCCGCAGCGACACATCCGCAACTTCCTTGCCGGGTCATCTGCCTTGGTTTTCTTGGTGGAGCCGGCATCATCAGATCCTCGACGGCAAGCATGGCTTTACCTTTGCGCTTCTGTTGCGGCGCCGCCTTTCTTCGCCGGGGTGGCAATATCCTCATCCGAGGAGTCGGTTTCACGCCGCATCTTCGCCGGGTACTTCCTTCCCTCTTCAGCTCGGGCACATCGCCGCAAGAACATAGAGTTCTGCTACATCTTTCACCTTGTTCATTGCCGCTCTTCGCAAGATCTTGCGGTTATGCACGCTCGATGGAACGCTACCGATGATGGCGGCAGGTGAACATCGGGGATATTGTATCGTATCCGCTGAACCTCTATATATACTTGCGGAGACTCTCGCCCCTTACGGGAATGACGCAGGTCGCTTGTTTGGCCATGGGCTTGGTGGCCTCCAAGAAAGGCGCCACGAACTCATGGCAAAATCCCACCAGAGGAAATAGATTCTACCGCAAGTGCATCAACCATGACATGGCGTTGGGTTTAAGAGCCAACGGAAAGTAATTCGCAGCACCTTATCGTCGCGGGCTCCGCAGCTTGCATCGCGATGGTGTAGATGCCGAGAACTCGGATGGGTGGGTCTTGCCGCTGTACTTTTCGCCACGCCGGGTTTGAAGGTGCGGTGAGTGGGCCATCGAACTGCCACACTCACGGGTAAAGCCGGACAGCCTACCTCATAAGGTAGGCCTCTGTGGCTCTCCGGTCTTTGGGTGGCTCACAGCAGGCCCGCTCGCTTGTCGATTGGCGCGCGCTCCGCCGGCGCCGATAGTGGTTCGGCGTCTTCATGCTCTCGCTCTCAAGAACTTGGCGCTGGTCACAGTGGGCCTTGGTCGGACGATGCTATGGAGATTTCGTCGCCCGTAATGTCGCGATGGGCTGGCGTCCGCGGTACCGGGCGAGGAGGAGGCGAGTGCACCGTGGTCGCGGCGCCGCCGGCTTTCCTGCCACTGGTGCGTGGGACTCCGTCGGAGCGTCGACCCGGGGGCTCCACCAGACTCGGTTCGTCTTTGTTGGCCACCGCAACAAGGCTACGGATAGTGGCTCTCCATTCGTCGAGTTTCCCCGTAGTGGGAGGAAAAGTGAGGAGCAACTGCGCGCGCGCCAGGGCTTCTGCTGGCGTTGGTGGCAGCGAAACCTTCACGGATCGCGATGCGCTTCGACTTCTGACCATGTCAGAAGGAGCTCTATCACGACCCCGCGGTCGCATGCCATCTTCACCAGCGCCTCGGCGAGCGGGCAGGTCTTCTAAATCCCGGGAGTGGCGCTCGGGGCTCTTTCCGCAGCGACGCCCGGGGTCCTCGGCGTGATTACGCCATTAAATCGCAAGGCCGCTTGAGAGGAGCGCACCGTCGGCGCCGCGCGGGAGTCTTGAAGCCCTTGCGCCGCTTTCGGGCGGGCGGCAGCGATCTTGAAGGCCCGCGCCACCCGCGGAGGGCCTGGCTCCGTCTTTTGATTTGGCGGCGGCGGCCCATTATCAGCGCACGAACATCGCGCGCCCCAAACTTCAGCTGCCGGACGGTGTTGGTGTTCGCGAATGGCGCCGGGTCCTTTTCGCGACCGTCCGCTGCTCGCCAGCGTCCGGACGGATGTCCGCTTCCGACGGGCCAACCGCCACCGCTATCTTCTTCTTGGGCGCCATGACGATGAAGAAGCGTTGAACTAACTGCTAGAGCCGATTTCACAATCGCGCTTCTACGGGCGCGCCAAAGATGTCGGTGGAACGACACCTATGGGATCACAAGAATCCCTACTACGGTCGCGGGGCGGGGGGTCGCAAGAAGAGCGGATCAAACAGATAGCACACGGTTTCCTTATCCAGGTTCGGGCTGCGAGGATGCGTAAAATCCTACTCCTGCTTTGGTGGTTTGTTTATCGTGTTCTTGAACTAGCAATGGGGCGGAGGAGCTCCAAAAGCCGAATCCTCCTCCTGGTCGCCTTTGGGCCTCCTTTTATAGGGAAAGGGGTTGCCACAAGGGCACAGGAGGTGGAAAGGGTAATGCTGATGATGCGAAGTTTATCCTCGCATTACATGACAAGGCGCCTTTAATGCATCTTGCTTAGGTGTCCTTGCTTTATCGGGGACGGGGGAGAGCCCTGTCTCGTCCGTCGCCGCTCCGTTTTGTGTCGACACACGCCCTGGCCAGCGATGCCCACGGTGCCATGTAGGCAGGCAGGCAGCTGAGGTGGCGCAGTGGTGGGTCTCCACGAAGATCCGCTAGCCGCCACGTAGGTGCCTGCCCAACTGGTTGGGTCGGCAGCTGCATGCGAACGGTGGTGAAGGTTTGATTGGCGTGGGCCTGATGGTGGCCCTACGGGTGTTCTTGGCAAGGGCCTCGCCGTAGCCCCGGCAAGGGTCTTGCCGGGGCCCTGGCAAGGGTCTTGCCATGGCGCCTGCTATAATCTCCGGCAAGGCTCTTGCCGGGGGCCTTGTGGTCCTCCTTGGCTGGGATCCCGCCAAGGGTCGTCATCTTCTATAGTGTGTATCTGATCTTGAATGTCTTCACAAAGATCTGCATGCCACCACGGGATGTCTCCTCAATCCTTGCCCCATGGGGGCAGTGGACTCAAGGGTGATTCGCCCATAGGTGTGGGGCGAGCTGCCACGGCAAGGGTCTTGCGGGTTTGTTGAACCGCCTCCCGGCAAGGATCTTGCCGGGAGTCCGCTTTCCCTTTTCTCTTTGTGGTCTTGGTCTTGGCGCTGCTCTGCTCCTTTCGAGCTTGGCCTTACCTTGGCTCACCTCCCTTGCCTTGCTCGGGCGGTGGTGCCCATGGCTCAGATCGCCTGCAGACATTATAGGGGTACAAAAGTGTACCCCTCTCTTTTGTACACCGACACCAGCTCGGGGCCCGGTTCGCCGATCTTGCCAATGAAAACATGTATGCCGCCAAGGGGACCCGGTACCCGTACTCGACTGAGCCGGCCTCGGGGCCCCAGCCTGCATCATCGATGTAGAGCTTGCCGCGATGACTCTTGGTCACCCGGACCACAGCGTAGCCCTTGAGTCCTTCGAAGCTGCCCTCTAAGAACTCGAAACCATCGTGCGATAGCCCCACGGTGGGCGCCAACTGTCGTGGTTTTCTCACAGCAGATGTCCTAAGGAAAGGACTTAGTCGTGGAGCCATCGCGCGGGTTAGCTTAAAGGGGCTAAACAGACAAGGGACGCGGAGAGTTTATACTAGTTCGGCCCCTTGCGGTGAAGGTAAAATCCTAATCCAGTTGTTGTGGAATTGCTAGGGTTTGGATGACCAGGGAGCGAATACGCTTTTCCTGAGTCTCGAGTTGTTGTCTGTCCTCTTGAACCGCCGCCGGGTCATCCCCTTATATACACGGGTTGACGCCCGTCGGTTTACAGAATCCCGAGGCCGGCTCATAAACGTGTCCGGCTCAGTATCTGCTCTTTCTATCTTACAACACAAGTTTACATACCCAAACCGGTTTATGTCTACAGGCCTTGAACCGGCTTTGGGCCCTGGGCCTTCATAAAGCATCATCGTCTTGTCTTCATGGGCTTCAGGTACAGTGAACCACTATGGGGTTAACCCGGCCTCTCCTGGCCGGTTTACGCCCAGTAGTAATATCCCCAACACAAGGGGAGCCAAAGAATATTCTCAAGTATTAGAAGCTGAGTTGTCAATCCAACCACACCTGAAAGACTTAATATCTGCAGCAAGTATTTAGTAGCAAAGTTATATGGAAGTAATGGTAATGGTGGCAAAAGTAACAGTAGTAGTTTCATAGCAATTGTAACAGTAGTAGCGGAAAAGTAATGAAGCAAAGATCAATATGTGAAAAGCTCGTAGGCAATGGATCAATGATAGATAATTATGTCGGATGGCATTCATCATGCAACGGTTATAACATAGGGTGACACAGAACTAGCTCCAATTCATCAATATAATGTAGGCATGTATTCCGTATATAGTCATACATGCTTATGGAAAAGAACTTGCATGATATCATTTGTCCTACCCTCCTGTGGCAGTGGGGTCCTATTGGAAACTAAGGGATATTAATGCCTCCTTTTAATAGAGTACCGAACTAAAGCATTAGCACTTAGTGAATGCATGAACTCCTCAAACTACAGTCATCATCGGGAGTGGTCCCTACTATTGTCACTCCGGGGTTGCCGGATCATAACACGTAGTAGGTGACTATTGACTTGCAAGATAGGATCAAGAACACAAATATATTCATGAAAACATAATAGGTTCAGATCTGAAATCATGGCACTTGGGCCCTAGTGACAAGCATTAGGCATATCAAAGTTATAGCAACATCAATCTTAGAACATAGTGGATACTAGGGATCAAATCCTAACAAAACTAACTCGATTACATGGTAAATCTCATCCAACCATCACGGTCTAGCAAGCCTACGATGAGGTTACTCATGCATGGCGGTGAGCATCATGAAATTGGTGATGGAGGATGGTTGATGTTGACGATGGCGAAGGATTCCCCTCTCCGGAGCCCCGAACAGACTCTATATCTGCCCTCCCGAGGAAGAACAGGGCTTGGCGGCGGCTCCGTATCGTAAAACGCGATGAATCCTTCTCTCTGATTTTTTTCTCCCCGAACGTGAATATATGGAGTTGGAGTTGAGGTCGGTGGAGGTCCAGGGGGCCCACAAGGACGGATGGCGCGCCCCAGGGGGGTGGGCGGGCCATCCACCCTTGTGGCCAGGGTGTGGCCCCCCTTCACTTGATTCTTTCACCGATATTTTTTATTAATTCCAGAAATCATCTCCGTGAAGTTTCAGGTCATTTTGTGAACTTTTATTTCTGCACAAAAATAACACCATGGCAATTCTGCTGAAAACAGCGTCAGTCCGGGTTAGTTCCATTCAAATCATGCAAGTTAGAGTCCAAAACAAGGGCAAAAGAGTTTGGAAAAGTAGATACGACGGAGACGTATCAGCACACAGGGTTAAGAGCTAGCAGAGGAAGGGGGAAGAAATGCAGTGTGCGCCGGATCATGGCGACTACGGTGTATAGTGGTTGTGGCGTCGTGTCCGACATGACGAGCATGGAGTCATGGGCGAGCGACCCCGTCGGCAGCACGGCGAGCGACACCGTCGGTGAACTAGTTGCGGCGCTCGCGCAAAGACAGTCGCAGAGGAGGAGAATGCAGTGCTCGCGCCATGGTATCGTCAGTGCAGTGGACGAGAGAGGAGGCCGAGATGATCGGCGCCGGAAACAACCCCAGTGTAGTAGGGCGAGATAGAGGAGGCCAAGATGATCAACCCCGTCGGCGGCGCGGCGAACTGTAGTGTGCACAGAGGCAAAGGAGACAAGAAAGCAGTGTGCACGCCATTGCAGCGTCAGTGCAGTAGAAGGACGACAGAGAGTAGGCCGAGATGAGGGACGTCGGAAACGACTCCAGTGTAGTAGGACGTGGGCAAGGAGATCAAGGGGAAGGGCTTCGGCGTCGAGAGGGACGAATAGGAGGTCTCTGAGCAGAGGACAGAGGAGCTCGGCATGGCGGCGTCAGTGCAGTAGACTGTTGTTCAAAGAGAGATGAAGCTACAATCGTCGAAACCAAAAACTTACAACATGAATGTTGTGAGAAACTGCGAAATTAGGCTGTTGGTCAAAGGAAATTTCAAATGATCGATCGGGCGCGATGAATCTGACAAAATTTGTCCAGAATAGCTCCAAACGGGAACACGAAATTAAGAACTTATGGCCGACGAAACTACGAACCGATCGCCTGAATGGAACCGTAGCATCGAGGTGCATCTTTTTCGTGTAGAGCCTACCTCGAATCAAAGCACCGTTGTGTATATCAGAGGGACAAGGAAGAGAGGAGATTAGATAGAAGCTTACTACCCTCCCGTCTCCACTCGTGCAAGGGCCCGCTCGCTTGCGCTCGCCTCGGCCTGGCTTGCAAGAAACTGCTGATCTGAGCGTTTCCAGCGAGTCAGGCCCAGAGGTGCTTTAAGTTTCGTGTTATGCAGGCCCAACAGTGTATACGGGCAACCAAACAGGCTGGATTCTTCCCACGCGGGCTTGGTCGAGGTGTATGCAGGCAACCAAACACGTCCTTGAAGAACTCTCTGGGGCGGCAAGGAGCATAAGTCCTGAAATGTCCATGATACCAAGGTTTGGATGGATGGAGGGATACTGACAGTTTTTGGGTTGGTCCGGGGCATCAGACATGTATGTGGCAGCTGTCCGGACGCCCGCAAATCCGCTCCTAGTTTGTGTCCAATTTACAGGATTTCAAACGTCATCCATTAACCGACGTGTTGGATGGCAAATCACGTCGGATATATGCTGGCATTTTGAGAGTCCGTGTTGAAGATGCCCATGTGTGAGTGCCACCATCTAGTGCTAGAGTCTGTATTGGAGATGCCACCATCTAGTGCTCCAGTCTCTCAGTCAAGCTTCAGTCAAGAGTTAGTGCTCTTTAGAGCATGGTTAATAGTATAGCCAGCTGCTGGCTATAAGCCAGTGCCATGTCATTTACAGCCCATCTTATAGCTAACATGTACAATAGTAGATTAAAAGAATGTACTACTTTTTTATTATGTGACCCACCTTTCATTCTCACAAAGTGCCTTTTGTAGGGATAAGGCCTAGTCTTTATTGATCAAAGTCCACAATGAGTGGGATTTTGTTTACATCATGTGGTTGGCCAAACCACACATGATGCCCCGGGGCTAAATTTAAAGCGTTCTAGCTAACTTATGAGCTTCCCTATTACATTCACGACCTTCATGAATAAAACTACAAGAAAAATTGATAGAACGAAGTTTGATCTCATTGATGATTGCGCCATGCTTTCCCTGCGAACCTCTATTGATGTCCTGGACTACCCCTTTAGCATCTGAAGATATGACAAAATGCTGCAAAAGGAGGTCATCCGCAAAGCAGAGTGCCTCCCGGCAAGCCAAAGCTTCCAGCGTCATCGGGTCATCTACGCCTTGCACCACCAGTGCGCAGCTGCCTAGATAGTTTCCCCCTGAGTCACGACAAACCACCGCTACCGGACCACCCCTGTCTGTCCTCACAGTTGCATCAACATGGACCTTAGCATGGTTTGCAGGTGGGGCTCGTGGTCGGGTGCTCCTGATTCTTTCCATATGAATCCTTGGCGCCCCTTCCGGTTTGCTTTCCTTTAATTGTTCAAGCTCACCAATGAACCTTGTTGTGAAAGAGTACAATGATTGTGGGCTCTGGAAGATTCCTTCATGGATGGATTTTCTTCTGGACGTCCAGATTGCCCATAACGTGACTGCCAGTTTGACAAACAGGACATGTGGTAACGTCTCCATCTGTGCAAACAACCAGTTTTTTGCGTTGGGTTCCAAATTTGCCACAAGTGACTGCCCAATCTCATTCTCTTCTAAAGCCCAAACACACTTGGATGTAGTGCACTCAAGTAGGGAGTGGCGCCATGAATCCGGAGAACCACATAATCCACATGTCGAGGAGTTAAACATATGTCGATTAGACCGAACATCTTCAGTCGGCAGGGATTGTTTTGAGAGCCGCCACAGGAACATGCGAATTTTCCCGGGAACTTGGGTCCTCCAAAGTGTTTTCCATTCTTTCTCTTCCCCTCTAGTGCCTGACGAGCCTGCTTGACCTTCCAGCCAGGCTTCCCGGCGCTGCCTCGTCGCCACAAGCATATTGTATGCCGATCTCACGCTAAAAAGACCATTTTTCTCAAAATGCCAAGCCCAGAAATCTGATATGTTTCGGGTGCAAAGGGGTATGCTGGTTATTACTTTGGCATCAAAAGGCAAGAAAACTTGCCGGATCCTCTGAATTTCCCATGTGACTGTCGTTGCATCAATGATTTCTGAGACGAACTATGGGGGGTTCGCTGTCAAGCAGCCATAAGGGCGAAGCATCTCACTTCGTGGGAGCCAATTATCTGTCAATATTCTGGTGCTTTCTCCATTGCCTATTATCTTAATGATTCCCTGCTTTAGTGTGTCTCGGCCTTCTATTAAAGATCTCCATATTTGGCTCGGGTGGGATCCCAAGGTAGCTTCAAGAATTGTCGAGTCAGGGTAGTATACAGCTTTCAAAATGCGAGCACTCAAAGATTCCAGGTTTTGAAGTGAGCGCCATGCTTGCCTAGCTAGCATAGCAAGATTGAAAAGCTCAAAATCCTTAAAACCCAAACCTCCCATGCTTCTTGGTTGTGTCATATCCTTCCAAGATACCCAATGTGGTTTGCGTTTTCCTTCCTTGCTTCCCCACCAAAACTTCCTTATGAGTATATTCAGTTTTCCACACAAACCCCTAGGCAGTTTGAAACATGACATGGAGTAGACTGGCACCGCTTGTGCAGCCGCTTTAACCAAAACCTCTTTCCCAGCAGTGGAGAGTGATTTTCAATCCATCCTTGGATCCTACTCCATAAACGATCCTTTAAATACTTGAACGCACTGTTCTTTGAGGAGCCAATGTCAGAAGGCATCCCCAAATATTTTTCATTCAAAGTTTCATTTGGAACATTCAGCATTGCCTTTATCTCATTGCAAATCGATTATGGAATCCCTTTGCTGAAAAAGATGGATGATTTTGCATAATTTATTCACTGGCCAGAAGCTTGACAGTAAGTATCCAATACCTGGTTTACCTCTGTGGCACCCATACTATTCGCCTTGAAGAACAGCAGGCAGTCATCTGCAAATAATAAGTGGTTAACCGGCGGCGCTGAGGCTGCCACTTGAAGCCCACTTAGGTTTGATGACTGACTTCTTGATTTTAGGAGGCACGAAAGGCCCTCTACTGCTAACAAGAACAAGTATGGAGACAGTGGGTCCCCTTGTCGGATTCCTGGAGATGGTTTGAACTCCTCAAGTTTCTTTCCATTGAACAAAACCGAAAAATTTACTGAACTCACCATATTCATGACAGTGTCTACCCACTTTGTGGTGAAGCCCAGTTTGAGCATTATGGCCTGCAGATAAGGCCACTCAACCTTGTCATACGCCTTCATCATGTCAAGTTTTAAAGCACCGGACTAATGCTTCTTAGCCTTGTTGCGTTTCATGAAGTGGAGACATTCATATGCTGTGATGATATTATCTGTGATGAGTCTGCCAGGCACAAAAGCAGATTGCTCCTCCAAAATTATCTCCGACAAAACTTGCTTCAGACGATTAGATATCACCTTTGAAGCTATCTTATATAAAACATTGCATAGACTTATTGGGCGAAATTGAGACAGAAGTGTGGGGGCTTTTACCTTGGGTATAAGAACCAGGGTTGTTTTATTTAAACACTCTGCCGTCTCCGTCCCTTCCACTATCCTCGGGACTACCCTTGTTACCTCTTCACCACACACATCCCAGTGGCGCTGAAAAAAATGAGCTGGAAACCCATCGGGGCCTGGAGCTTTTATTGGAAACATCTGGAACAACGCCGTTTTTACTTCTTCCTGGCTGTACGGGGCATTCAGCAAATCATTCATGGCCGCGTGACCTTTGTTGGGACAGTATCCAATACTTGCTCCATATTCTGGACCCCCTCCGAAGTGTATAAAGCTTTGTAGAAATCATTTGCCAGAACTTCCATCTCCTCCCTCTTATCTGTCATGTTTCCATCCGGGCGTTGTAATTGTTTGATCTGATTCTTTCTTCATCTCCTACTAGCTCGAAGGTGAAAAAAGTACGTGTTTTTGTCTCCATGAACCAACCAGTCTAGCCTAGCTCACTGACGCCATAAAATTTCCTCCCGGTGGAACAACTCCACAAGCCGATCAGATATTTTAATCTCCGCATGCGACGGTCCCGTACGACCTGGGATCAAGTGCAAAGTTTCCAGTTCATTTTTTAAACGTTGGATCTCTCCTCGTACACTGCCAAAGTGTTGTTTGTCCCGGTCAGTCAGGTCGCCCGCCAGACGCTGCATCTTTGCATGCAGATCATCGGCAGAGTACCCCGCCGTCGCTGTCCAGCTAGCCCCCACCAGCGCCTGTAGCTCAGGATCTCTCTCCCACATTAATTCATATTTAAAGCTTCGAGGGACCCGTTTGCATGCAGCATGCACGTCGGCTAGGTTCAGTTGTATAGGAATGTGATCAGATGAGGCATCCGACTTATGAATTAGTTCTGATCTCGGAAACGCTAGCGACCACTCCTGGTTTACCACACATCTATCCAACCGGACCCTTGTAAATGTCCCTCCAGCCACTTTCTTTTCGAAAGTCCAGCTCGTGCCCGAATAACCGATATCAGACAGTCCGCAAGTATCAAGAGCATATCTAAAAGCATCCATTTGTGCTTGACTTCCGTTACCCACTCCATCGTGTCCGTGGGCATGTAGTACCTCATTAAAATCACCAAGAACAACCCATGGTGTATTGCCAGTGCCCACTAGGCCTCTTAACATGTCCCAAGTCTTGTATCTCTCCGGCACCTGAGCCTCACCATACACAAAGGTTATCCGTACCTGTGATTCAACCATCTCATGAACTAGTAAATCAATGTGATACTTCGAGTACCCAATAACTTCAACTTTTATTTCATCATTCCAAAAGATACCAAGACCACCACTCCTACCCGAACTGTTTACAGCAAAACTTTTATTAAAACCTAATGAGTCTACCAAATTCTCCACTCTCGAACCCTCTATTTGAGTTTCCAAAATACAAAGGATAGAGGGGGCAAATTGCCTCGCTAGGTCGCGAAGCTCCCGAACTGTCGTGGCTTTGCCGATTCCGCGGCAGTTCCAACAGAGGAGACTCATTGGGCTAGGCGCGACCCCCCTTAGAGGCCCGCCAAACACGCATCATTGTTTTTGTTCTTGTCCTTTCCCTTCTCTGCCGACACCGTGGCTGTCTTGTTTCTTTTTGGCTCCTGCTTTGCTGATGGGCTCTCGGGCACCACCGGGGCGATCAAGGCTAGCTGATTATCATTTGACATCTGCCCTGAAGAAACTGGGAGTTGCGCCACTGGTGCGGCAGCTAGTCCGCACCTCTTTTTCTGTTTCCATCTGCCTCGACCATCAGAGTATCAGCGGAGTTCAGATCCCTGTCCTGTTCCTCCCAATCTTCCTGATCCCGCCGCTGACCGCGTCCAGGACCCCTACCAAAGCGACCTCTTCCTCTGTTTCCACCGGTACCACGGCCTCTCCCCGCTCCAAGGCCCGTGCCAGCGCCCCTGAACCAATCTGCACGTAGGTTCTTGAAAACCAGGGCTGAAGGTGCATGCACACCATCGCCGCATTCCTTATGCAGATGTCCAAGCATACCGCATACAGCATACCAGTCAGGCAGTCTTTCGTATTTGACTACGAATATTTCCCTTCTATTCTTGATCACCAAAGAGACTGCGTTCTTCAAGGGCTTGGTAACATCTATCTTTACCCTAACCTGGAAATTTTTTCCCTCGAAAGATTTCTGCTCTGCAAAGATGAACTCGCCCACCGTTGAAGCCAAAGATTTAATCAGATGGAAATACAGATCTGGCAGATCATGGATCTGAACCCATAACTCAATTTTATCCAATTTGATAGATGATGGCCTGGTGTACCCATCGTATGGTTCAATCACCACAGCTTTGCCCTTGAACGCCCAGGGTCCGTCTTCCATCACTCTTTCCCAATCCCCAAGGCACGAGAATCGGAGAGTGTAGAGGTTATCTTCAAGCGGTCGAAAATTTACCTCCTGCGCTAGATCCCATGCAACCCTCATATTCCTATAGAACCAATACTGTGAATAAGATTTTGGTGTATGGACACGCGCGATCGCCATCCACCTTGCAGCCTCTTCCGGGATGTCGCCGTCTTCCACCGCCACATCCTGCAGGTCGTCCTCTTTGAGCCCTAGCTCTTTCATCATCCTATCTGTCTCGTTCATGGCCTCTTCCGAAGCCGATGCCGAGCTCGCCATCCGATCTCTTGCCCGTGAGACTTCAGTTCCGCAGGCGGGATAACCCTAGCCTCGCTCGCCCGGAGCAGTTCCTGGCGAGAGTCTATCGACCCCCGTCACGACTACGGCCGGAGAGGGCAGGGGATTGAGTTTCTCCATGAGTCGCCAAAGACGCCGTCGGGAGGAGCGAAACCCTCATAAAGTGCCTAGGAGCACGTGCTAGAGCTGACTCTTCACGAAGAGCCCGCTTACCTTCTCTCTCTCTTCTTTCCTCCAATAAATGTAAATATCTTGGTTTATTCCTTATACCCATCGACTCAATTTCTATTATACTTGCTCTTGGCACATATTTGTCTCCAAAGGCGGTGGTTTTTTCCTCATCTTAGCAAATTACAAAGCTAAATAAATACACAAAACGAGATGCACCGTCACTATTACACGACTGACTGACGTATAGCCGGCAGGTCCGCTCTGAATCCATGGATTCATTCACAGCCAGCTATCCGGGAGTCCGATGTTCTGGAACCTAAAGGACGAGCCCTTGCCCCCCTTGCCGGCCGCGATCTCCGGCCCGTCGCCATCGATCTCCTCGTCGTCGCCTTCGGACGACAGCATGAGCAGCGGCCCCGGCGCCGGCGGGGGCAGGGCGAGGACGCCCTCATCCCACGTGAGGAAGTGCAGCGTGATGGGGCGAAGCGCATGGCGGTGCAGCGAAAGCTTCTGGCTCAGCGACACGGTGTCGTAGCACCTGACGTCGCCGGCGGTGGAGACCATCCACGGCAGCACCTTCTCCCCTCCCACCCTCGACACCACCAGCAGCCTGCCCGCCCGCCTCGCCGCCCGGTGCAGCTCGAGCAGCCCGGACCGCGTCGACGCCACGCCCGGCGTGCTCTCGTCCGCCACCGACGACACGTAGATGAACCCCTCCTCGGTCCGGCTGATGGCGAAGCCGAGCCTGGTGTCCCCCTGCCGCAGCGCGATCTCCACCGCCATCTCGCCGCCGGGGCCCGACGGCGCGTACCACAGCCGCACCGCGCGCACCACGCCGATGTCCACGCCGTGGTAGTCCTCGAACCCGTACAGGCTGACGTTGGACATGTTGGCCAGGTCGGACAGGGAGCCCATGTTCACCGTGGACACCGCCGTCTCGCCGGAGATCTTGGTGAGCAGCGCCTCCGTCTGGACGCTGGCGAGCTCGACGGGGACGCCGGAGGCGCGGGACGAGGCGAGCCAGGCGTCGGCGCGGGCGAGGGTGTCGTCGAGCGTGTTGTAGCGGGTGTGGGTGCCGTCCGTGGCCTTGGGCAGCAGCAGCAGCGACAGGAACCGGCTCGACTCCGGCACCGGCAGCAGCTCCTTCATCTTCTTCTCCCACGGGAACGTCTCGTACGCCGACGCGATCTTCCAGTCCCGCAGTGCCGCCAGCATCTTGTCGTTCTTGGAACCTTCAGTTCACGTCATCAAATCTTTCCTAAGTTAATCTAATTTGCACTCGAATTTACTTTCATCTCATGTGAGAATGTTTCACCAAAAGTAAATTGGATCCAAACGCTCAACTATTGCACAGCGTTAATGTGACAGAAGAATGTGGGGTGACAGATAGAACCAGCTGCTAAAATGGATCCAGAATTAAACCGCAATATTTATATCTAACAAACGATCAATAATAGTTTACTGGAGCAGATGCAATGTTGGCATTTGGTTCTTTGGCCTTCACAAGTGATCTGTCAAACAACCATATGCTTGCAAGTAGCACTTTAATTTAAAATTCTGAGCTGCAAACGTTGCAACAAGCATGAGAGATCGTGCCGACGTGTTGGAGATCTGCGAGGGTTCGTATAAACAAAATCATGTTGACCGAAATATATTTGTGTTGGGCAAGGGAACCTTTTGTCATGTCCCCCGCCCTCACTGGTTTTGCAGAGGACAGCAAGACCTTCAGTGATCTCTTCAGTTGCAAATTTTTGCGAGAGCTATAAAGTAGGAAGGATTTTGGTTTATGACCCAACGTCCAGTGATTGCCATTGATCATTTCTTGGCTCCTCCTTGTTTTCAAGTGGAGAAGGAGAGCCTCAAGCCCTCAACTAGTCACTGGAAATTATTACAATGATAAAAAATCGTAGCCACGTTGGAATGATGCCAGTACGTTATATTCCTAAGCATGGAGGTGCCATGACGAAATTTCATAGTTCAATGAAAGAATTAGGCCAGTGAAACATTAACAAAAATCAGGAGAGCCCTGCAGTCAGCATATACTTCCAGGGCCAGGAAAAACCGACCAAAAATTCCAACGATATTTTTTTCCCCTATAATTCTCAATCAGCTGAGATTCTCTTAATTCTTAGTCGGTGCCAAGAACTGTCGATAAATCGTTCAGATCCATGCAATATTTAACATTTCTTAAATTTCAAGAAAAAATACTACATTTTTCTTGTATCTTGTACTAGATAAACAAACTATTTTGAGACGGTCGATATTTTATACTCCTCCATTAAAAATAAGTGTCATTGTTTTATAGTTTAAATTTGAATACCCCCAAGCCAGATTAGCTAGTAGCCGTAGTTTATTTGCAGTGGTTTGTTGTGTTGTGCCCCTAGCGGGACTTATTTTATACCTTGTTGCACTCTTTACTTTCATTTGAACCTTGAATAATTGTTGTTGTCAGATGTTGGTTCGGTTGCTTTATACTATAAAGCGGGGGAGAACCCTTTTTCGTCGTAGTTCAGATTTGAACTAAAACAACGACACTTATTTTGGAACGGAGAAAGTAGATCTTTATGAAACAATATGTAACGGCGTAGAAAGAAAATGGGACAATACTTTTTTTTGCACCACAATACTATTCCTTTTTTGGCACCGAAAAGATGAACAATCAGTAACTATTTACATTCAAATTTATAAAACTATGGATTCTCAATCGATCAAGACATAAATTGTTGTTCCATCAATAGAGAAAGAAAAAAGTTCATTTTACTGCCCTGAATAAACTTGGTGGTTCACATAACCCCCCGATCATTTTTTCTGTTCTTTTAACCCCCTGATCTATCCTATACAGTTCAGAGAAGGCCTTAAGTGGGTTTGCTTAGGTGGTTTGCTGATGTGGACGAGGTCAAAGTGGTATTTGACTAGTGGACCCCCTTGTCAAGCAAACCCATCACCAACGCGTCGCTCTCGCCGGCGCTTCCCTACCCAAGCCCGCCTCCGCTGCCACTCAACCTCGCCAGCACGCTGCTGCCGTTGTGCCCACCTGCTATAGCAGTCCCGAATCTCCTTGCCAAGTCGCTCTTGAAAACAGAGGAGGCGGAGGCATTGCAGCGGCGACACTTGCCAGCGAACGACGGCCTTCTCATCTTTGTTGACCACGCGGGGCTCGTCCGGAGTTCCACAGCGCCACACGCCGCTGGACATGGTTGGCAGGGGCACGACTACGATGACCAAATCTTGAGCGCGGACGGGATAGAAGGTAAGGGAAGCAGTTCAGCGTGCCGCACGGGCGATGGGAAGCTCCTCCTACTGTCGCGACCATGCCCAGCTGGGGTACCTGCCACACCATGCGCACTGGCCTAGCGCGCTCGGCAAGGGCAAGAGCAACGCCTGTGCCTTTCATGGACGGAGGGCGGCCGTGGGCGGCGAGGTCGAAGTCAACGCCACGGCTCGCAAATCTTTGCTCCCGGGGCGGCTATGGTCTCAAGACGCTTGAGGAGCACCATGGTGCTTTCGAAGGCGGGAGGAGAAGGGGTTCATTGGAGGAAGAGATCTACGTGGCGGCGGCCGATGCCGAGTCGGGGAAGAATACATGGGCGATGGCGACTCACAAGAGCCGGACAAATTCCTTTACCAGAATTTATAGCAGAGCAAGGCGAGGATCTAGGACAAGGCTTCACGGTGAGCAGGAGGTGTTGGCCGCCCTGACGAAGAACTACAGCGGGCACAAGAGCTCAGCCGCGCCGGGAGAGGTCTTCGGGACGCGCGGCTCCAAATGGACGGGACTGTTAGCTTCATGGGAGCACCACGGTGCTTGGGAAGCAGAGGAGGGGAAGCGGGGGTCACCGGAGGAAGAGATCGAGGCGGTAGAGGTCAATACCAGAGGCAGGGAAGAAGACATGGTGACTGACAATTCACGGTGACCGGACAAGTTCTGTGCTAGGAGTGTATAGCGGAGCGAGGTGACACCCTTGGACAAAGTAGCAAGCAGATGAGGAGGTGTTGGCCGCGCGGGCGACGAACGATAGTGCCATCGGCGTGAACTGAGCGTCGGGGTGCACTTGCTGGTCAAATACCGCTTTTGACTTTGTCCACGTCAGCACTCAATCGGGCAAAACCACCCAGGGACGGCTTTTGACCGGTATGGAATTGTTGAGGGGGTTAAGGGAGTGGAAATAAAGATCAGGTGTTACGTGAACAGCTAACTTTTTTCAGGGTAGTAAAATGGACTTTTTTCATAGAGAAAACATGATTCGTGTTGAGATACTTTTGATCTTACCATTCGGCATGAGCTGTGAGCTATCTCAAAAACAATGGGAAAAAAAGAGATACTTTCGATTTTGCATTAGCGTTTGCTAAAAAGAAAAGATGTTGCATTAGTGAAATGAGTTGTGTACACTTTTACCCGGATGCTGCGCAGAAGGCCAAGCAAAATGCAGAAGGGAAGGGAGCTCAACGAGATTTGTTTCACCTTCAGCGTCGAGCTCGACGCTCTCGCGGCTGGACCGGTCGCCCACGTCGTCGCCTCGGGCGACACGCCTCCCCGACGACGTCCGCCCGCTGCCCGAGCCAGACCCCCTGGACGCGGACGGGCTCAGCTCCGGCTCCTCCCCGGCCGCCTGCTGGGCCGGGGAGTCGCCGCGCTTGAAGGCCGACTTGAGCAGCTTCTGCATCTTGCCGCCGTTGTTCCTGCCGGTCGGCGCCGGCGAGAGGGCGGCGTCGCTGGGCATGGTTCCTCCCGGCGGTGGCGCGCGATGGAAGAAGAGGCAGCGCTACGTCTGGTACAGAGCTAACGACGCGATATGGGATCACGGGGTTGGTTCCATGCGCGCACGACTTAACATCCCTTCGTCTCGGTACGATTGGCCGCCGCAGCCACTGGCCATTTTTGTATGCTGGGAGGAGGCTCCGGCGCAGGAACCGAAACCAGAACCCGGACATGCCAGGGGAAAATCCAAATGAATTCTCCGGCAAGGCGTCATTGGTTCACCAGGATTTTCTTATTTGATTTGTAGGGTTTGAGATCTGGTTATTTTTTCCCGTGGTCCACTATGCACGCAGTTGTTGATTTAAAAAGGAAAAATGTTCGCCGAATCGCTAACCTCTTCGGAAAAGTTCATATGTGGTTGTTGTTGTTTATGCGGTGTATCAAATGTACTTTCCTTTTGATTTCTGTGGTTTTGAATCCACGCAAATCAAGAGAGCATACCGCAAGTATCCTGCATTTTTCGAATTCATGCGAATCAAAGAGGTTGTGACATGTGGCTTTGGAGCGTCGAATATTTTCAACCGGCAATCATTCTCAGTTTCTCACCTCTCCAAAAACAGAGACATTTTGTTTGTGTTTTTCATTTTTTTTATTTGATGCACTGTAAAATTACCGGCTCCTTATTTTTTGTCAATGCTAACATTTTCTTACATTCGAATCTATAGGATTAACTAGATCCTTGTTTGATGCACTAATATAATTTGAAACTCCTCCTGTTGGGTCAAATGCTGACATATGTTCGAATCTGCTAGGGGATTAAATAGATCTTTGACATGCTGCCCTTAACAAGGATTATTTTGTGTATTATACCTGACTACTCTTGAAAGTCAGAAACCAGGAAGAAGGATAACACGTTGACCAGGAGGATTCAATCTAAGCCAGCAGAGCACTGCACGTAGAATCCATGAATATCATGGGCATTGCATCTGGAAACTACTAGTACAATAATTAAGATGATGCATTTGTTGGCAGAAAATGATGCAGATGCCGCAGTAACCAGAAATAATCGACAGGTAATTTGCTAAAATTATTAATATAAAATCTCATATTCAAATGCAAGGCTATAAAATGACTAATTCAAATGGAGTTCATAGAATATAAACCAGATTTAAACAAAATTTTAGAAAGCACGCCCAATTCATATCAAATATCAGTTTTGATCTACTCCCTCCGTCTGGAAATACTTGTCAGAAAAATGCATAAAAATGAATGTATCTAGAACTAAAATATATCTAGATACATCCATTCCTCCGACGAGTATTTCCCGACGGAGGGAGTATTTGCCAGTGTGGAAACTAGAACCTGTTACTCTCCCAATTTTATAAAGTACTCCCTCCGTCCCATAATGTAAAACGTTTTTTGCCACTAGTGTAGTGTCAAAAAACGTCTTACATTATGGGACAGAGGGAGTACCTTTTTCCAGAAAATAATACTAGTAATGAGAAATCTCAGTTTCAGGAGGGACCAGCACAGCTCATGTTTTTGTAATGTTGAGATTAGAGAAACGATGAATTCTGGCGCCAGAATTCTGCACAGCTAAGCTGCCTTGGGATCTCCAGACAAAGAACTTGCTTTGATGTTCAAGCCCAAGAACACTTGCTTTGACCTCCCTGATTGTGCCCAAAAACATTTCCTTGGTTTGTGTGTATCGCTTCGGTATCAAGTTTGCATTGCACAAAGAAAAGCAAAAAAAAATCCTCTGGTTATCTGGTTTGGCAAGCTGAACCATCTCTGATCTCAGTCATTTTGCACCACAGATTGTTTCATTTGCATAGAGAAAAAAAAAAAGCAAAGTAGAGGGAAGTGGACAACCAAATGAATTACCTTTAGTCGGACTCGTAGGCGATCCGTTCTTGAGCTTAGGCACGCTCTTCGATCGCTTCAGCTTCCAATCCATGCCGACCTGGATTCAACTTCTGGGAGAAGAATCTGAACTCAGGGGTCCTGTGCCCCCACTTATGAACGAACAGCCATTTTTAGCTATGATCCTATAGATGATCACAAAAGGGTTTACGCTGTAACAACAGACATGCCTTTTGGGTTGTAGAAGCCTCCCCTCAACTGATGAAATTTCTCTGGCAGTTCCTTAGTCTGTCGAAGTATTGGTGCATCTGATTTTACCAAGAATGATAGGCGCCACAAAGTGCCAGTTTTTCTTGTTCCAGTGCTGATCTTATTCCTAGAAGCTGCCAAGAGCAAAGTGTCATTTCTTCCAATGCAATTGGCTTGTCTTTTCCTAAAGCTTGGAGCTTCTACGGTGTTCCATTTTCCGACATAATGTCGCTGTAAGATTGTCATTCAATAAAAATATGTTTGCAGAATTTGTTATTTCGCAATGATTCAAGAACAATGATGGAGACAGGATGGTGCACAAAACTGTTCCATACTATCACAGGCTATCTGATGTAGGAGTGTTCAACCGGCACAGAGAAATTTACATACTTAGCAAACGGAGATATAATTATCTCAAAAAGAGATCAGGGAAGAGCCATTTCCGAACCAAATGAGGTCTGCCAGCCATTCAATGAGGAAGGTGGTCTTCATTTCTCTTGTGTAAAAATTTGACGCCCAATTTGGAAGCTTTTGAAACAAGACAACTGCAGTCACTGGATTTGGAACAAACCATCCACACCGTGCATGAATACCCCTAATTTCAAGTGTTGCTCCAACCAGTGATACGATACTGATAATACCAATATGTTACGAACAGTATCACCGGTATCTGCGTTTGATATTGGAAACGTAAGGCAGATGGGACTGAATATTGCAATGCTGTATCAAGCAGTGTCATTGGCCTTAGGGAATTGGAAGTGTTGAATTGTTCTGCACTCCTCAAGGAAACACACCTAAAGAATGAGCAACCAGTGTCCTCAAGGAAATACTATATTCGATTGTAAAGTGCAGCAGTAGTATGAATTATGAAGTTACCTAGGATTTTGCCTTGGAATTGCAGACCGATGCAAGATCCCTCATGGTAATGATGGAATCACTGAATATTCCTCTCTCCTTTTGTAAACTATAGCTAATTTAAATCATTCTTTAGTTTGGGGTCAGGAAAAGCTGGAAGTAATTCTGGAATAAATATGGATGTTTTTTGGTTTTATTTTACTGCTTGCTGTATGATTTGGTTCAAACAATAATTTAGTTTAGGTGCATTTCGATAGAGTCGCGCAAAACGGCATGTCAAACACAAAAGAAGAAAGATATAAACGAACGAACAAAAATGAGCTATGGATCGTCAGTCCTCGAATTTTTGATAACTCAAACGTGACTTTTGAAAACATTTCAAGATAAAATAGCATATGTTAACTGAATACAATACCATTTTTCTACTTCGATGTTAATAGATCTTTAATGTGTTATTAGTACTTTGTAGTCTTCTTATGTCTTGCTCTTCTATTTGAGAGGGAGAGGGAGCCTAGCTCCACTAGTTGGGAGAATGGATGTACAAACCCAACACCTGTGTTCAAATCCTCACGGAGGCGAATTTAGGTTCCTATTTATTCTTGATGACCAGGCTTTTCTGGTACTCACAGATGGTTGTGTTCATCCCTAGTTGATGCAGAGGTCGGGGAAGTGAGATGGCGGATCCGGGTGAAAACCCTGCTTGTTGCCGAGGCCGGCGATGGTGGCGTTTTCTGCGTCGTCCCCTTCTTGAAGGCATCGTCGTGGAGAAACTCCAGACCCCTATCCACCAAAGGAAACACTAGATCGGTTGATCGGATGACGGCGGCACTCTTGTGCACTATCCCTCCTGGGGGCGTCATTCTTGGAGGTATGCATAGGCTCGAGGGACCAGTGGACGTCATCTGCGGTGGAGCGGCGTTCCATATGACGCATCGACGATGTGGACTCTCGGCGGCGTGGCGCAGCAGAGCCTCGGCGACGGATGTGTGATGATGGACACGCGTAGGGAGGAGGTGTTGTCTGGCGCCGTGGTGGCGTCGACAGCAGGCCTGGCAAGGTCAATGTGTCAGTATTTACTCTGAAGATGGATCGATGGAAGACGGCGGCGACGACCTATGAGAGTGCGTTGCACCGGTTCGTGCCCCAAACCTAGTATGTGGCTTGGTTGGGGTCTCCAGCTTTAGATGTTAGGCTTAGATGAGAGGTTTGGGTATTTGGCTCACACTTTCTGCACCACTTCATCAATGGATAGGAGTAACGACAAATGTTGCCAAGATGGCGGCTTCAAACATACTGTTGTATTACTTTTAAGGTCTTTGTGAATAATTAATAAAGTGGCTGAATGCATCTCCTAGATGCAGAGGCCGGGGGTCATCCTCCTTTTCTAAAAAAATTGCTCTCCTATTTGAGAGTGATTTTATTTCGAAGATGCACTCAAAGTTGTTGTATTTATTGAACACAATAAAATAAGCTATTTTGTTCTCATTGTTAAACGGAGTCTCATCTTTGTAACTCGGTGCTGAAGTCAACAGTGAACTCAGTGTGTTTGGGGTTGGGGGGCGCAAAAGTATATTCTTGCATCCATATTTAAGAAACCTACTTTGAAAGATCCACTTGTAACTTTGGAATGAACCCCACACTGGATTTTGCGGGCCTCGAAGATCAATCGGCAACCGGACAGAAACAAGGGGCTGTACTTGGACAATGCCCCGGGCCATGTTGGCACTAGATAAATACTCCCTCCGTCCGGAAATATTTGTCATCAAAATGAATAAAAGGGGATGTATCTAGATGTATTTTAGTTCTAGATACACCCCTTTTTGTCCATTTTGATGACAAGTTTTTTCGGACGGAGGGAGTAGAAGCTTCTCTTAATTTGCTTCCCGACATACGAGGAAGGCTCATCAGGTAAGACACGATGATGCTAAACAGGTATAGGAACATGACAGTTTCTGAATTCTGAAGAAATTTCACTTCAACCTGCATGCGACGTGCAATGGGTTTCACTTCAGGTTGAAGTGAAATTTTTGTAGGCCCTCTTTACCTTATGGTTTGTGAAAATAAGGTTTTGCATTTTCCTCGCCTGTTGCTGAATACAGTGTGCCCAACTGCCCAAGGCTGGACTGTTCCTCTTTTTTCTTTTCCCTTTTTTTCTTATGAAAACAGGCGCAGCGCGCTAGTAGTATTTATTGCCAAAAAGGGCCCTGTTAATTTATCTCCAAAACGAAAACGAAACTAATAAACCTGCAATGTCTGCATGAAAAAAACAATGCACAACATCCTAAATAAACCTGCAATGTTCAGCGGAACAATAATAGTATTGGCAGCCTGGCATTATTCATCCTAGGGAATTCTGGGCCATATTATAAGGCAAAGCTTGGCAAACCAGGATGTGCCATTTGGGATGAACTCATACAACATCAAGGCAGGATCGGCGACGGGTAGGGGGGAGGGGCGGAAGGCAGACTCTCTTTTTTTAGAACGAAGACGCCAGCGGCATCTGACTTTAAATTAATAAAGCCCACATCAGACAACGTACACACAAACATAGTCTTACACGAATGCAACACCCTCAAAAGACAACCGTCCGGGGGAGATCACGGGTTACACGCCTCAAAAGGCCTAACATTGAGCACAGAAGCTCAGGAACCGAAACCAAAAGATGCCTCCACTCCCTAGGAGGCTGGCGCAGGAGCTCTAGCCAAAGCGTAGACTTGTCGGAGTCGGGCGAGGGTTGCAACAGATCAACTATTCATAAAGAGCATCTTCAATAGATGCGAAATTTGATGCCCTAAAACAATTATAGGGGCAGGAGGGAGGTTTTTGGGCACCATGGTTGTTGTTGTTTTAACGGATGATGTAGAATTGGTGTCCAAAATTTTTGGCTTTCCTCCTTTTTACTCCACAATTGCATACATATTGAAAAATAACATGAGATGTTGTTGTATCTTACGATTTAGCCTGGAGCAAAGGATTCGACCTGGCTAATGAAGACGAACATTTGTCCCAGTGGGAAGATTGCGCCGGAGCCGATCTGAGCGTTGATTCGAATTCCCATCGAACCGTGACGATCACCTAGCAGGACTTGCATGGGCCACCACTGTCAGAGCTAAATCTGGCAGATCCCTCGGTAGGGGCTTTAAGCTATGTGTCTAGGGACGATGATAATACGGAGACATAGTTTACCCACGTTCAGACTCTTCAATAAAATAAAACACTATACGTCCCACTTTTGCTTTATTGTGTTGGAGTGTATACAAATTATACAAAGTACATCGCACCTTTACGAGCCGGCGTGGACCAACTTTGACCATCCTTTACCGCAGCCCACACCGTGTAGGACGCGAACAAAACAATAGCCACCGTCGAGGACAAGCCAGCACGGCTCACCTGTTTTCAATGGATGAGCCAACGTCCAAAACCCGTCACCGTTACACTTCACACCTATATAAACCCCCATCAGACTCTGACGGTGATGGCAAGCGCGACATGGCCTAAAGCATTGCTGCCATGGTCACCCGAGAGATCATGTCGTGCCTAGTGTGGCCTCCTCCCGTCCCTTTCCCTAGCAAAAACCGAAGAGGAACATGACGAGAGCGAGCTCTGGGACAGAGTGTGGGAGTATTCCGAGCGGGTCGAGCAGGACCAGCACCGTAAGGACGAGCGGATATATTCCTTGATAATAAAAAACGACAACAAAAAGAAAATGGAGTGAGAACGAACAATGGAGCCAAGGGGCTACCGAAACAGAAATGGTATATGGGCCGACGACGAACATCACACTTCTTGAGGTCGCATGAACATGGCAGGTTGTACATCCTTGTGGGAAGGGAGGGGCCGGAGACGTGGTCAAGCATCGCTAGAGGGAATGGGCAAAGCACCCTCCGGAGTAGGAGTTCCAAAGAGAGCAAGAGGGTTGCTAGTGTGCACGGCATCTGAAGGGCATAAAACAACGAACTTATAAAAAAAACGCAACTACCTTAAAGAAAAGATCGAAACGCCCACGAAGCACCCCGACTCGCACAAGCCGAGCACCGTCCCCGTCCATCGCCTCACGGGCAGCCTCGACGACCGGTTCCGTTGCTCACACCCCGAGCCAGCTCGCACAAACGAAACAACCAAGCGGGAAACAAACAAACGCTACGCCCCGCGCGTACCCAGGCCGGCCAAACGAAACGGCTCGACAGGAGGTGAATGACACACACCCTGAGTCGGGCGCATGCGCGTGCCTTGCTCACGCGAGCGACGCAGCCCCGTAGGGGCGAATGATGCTGACAACCTGGCCCAGGCTCACCGTTCGCGGGCGGTTTAGCGTGCAATGGCTCTGTTTGGATCAATGTGTTAGAGTTAGTTTGGGTTAGTTTGAACTCAACTAACCCAAAAATATCCAAACGGAAGGGTTAGTTTGGGTTAGATGCATCTAACCCACTTCAAAAAACTAACCCACCCAAGAGGTGCTTATTTGGTTTAGTTTTTTTTGGGACCACTAAAAAACATCTTTTTCTCTCGCTCTTTCAGCAGTAGATCCCTCCCCATTTTCTCGAAGCTTCTCGTCCTCTCCCTCCCTCCCTCTCGCACTGTCCCTGAAGACGCCTCGTCGTATCCGCGCTTCATCTAACCCTGCCATCCAAACACCTCTTTGGTTAGAGTTAGTTCAGGGTTAGTACAGGGTTAGAATCTAACCCTAACCTCTAACTGAGTTAGAATATCCAAACAGGGTCAATATGGCACCCACGACAACCCCACAGGAAGGTGGCCCCGGGCGCACCTAAGACCCACCCGAAGGAATAGAAATAGGATCCACAATCATGTCACTGAGTTGTGGATCCCCGAGGAAAACCGGGCGGGGGCAGGGCAGCCACGAAGATGGCGCGACGCGCCCGTGAAACGGACAATGTGGATGTCACTCTAGCGCGGCAAAGCCCAAGGAGGCCGGTACTCACCATCATTTATAGAAGTACTAGTGGCTGGGTCTCGGTTGATCATTGATGGCAAAGAGAGTTTGAAAGCAGCGACAAGTTGAAGTGCAACATATAGATAAATGAATTAGATTATGTAATCAGTTCTGAATACTGTAACTTTGTAACCATGTTTGCAATCAAATTTTCAAAAAGAATGTGAGAATGACCATAAAAATCAGACACCGTACTTGTTTCTCCGTGTCACACTCAGAAATCTCACCCTGCGGTACTCTATCTGTCAATCCTAAATAGGTTTAGGAGTCATCAGGTTTATATTCAGAGAAGAACACCCAATAAGAAATGTTATTTGGAAAATAAAGATTATTTACCACTAGATGCATGATGGGTTTGCACCATTCATTCATATTATGTAAGCAAGCCTTGCTTTGACTTATAACCAAGTTAGGACCCTGAAAAATGACAGCAATGTTGAACTTCCTGATGAGATGATGACAGACAAATTATTTCACATTGAGATGAAGCACCATTTTCCCTTATTGACAAAATGAATAGAAAATGCACACATTGTCAGGGCTGCAGCTATTCTGCCATCTATACACACTCCACAATACAGGCAAATGCAACTAATTTTATTTCTTTTTCTAAGCAGGAGATTAGGTGCGCAGAAGGATGCATGGCACATCATTTATCAAAAGTATTTTTTCTTCGGAAGCCCTTTGCAGAAACCCAAATTATGAACGCTATGTACGAAAGTAACAGCAGGTGCTTGCAAAGAATAGCGGAATGGTGCCTCATGCTGAAATATGCTCGCTGGCATGTATCACTTGCTATAGTAGTGTAGATGGTAGAAAATAAGCATATACTCCCTCCATTCAAAAAAACTTGTCCCCCAAATAGATGTATCTAGCACCAAGTTAGTGCTAGATACATCTATTTGAGAAACAAGCTTGAGACAAGTTTTTCCGGACGAGGGAGTAGTTCATTTCTTCAAAAAAAATTGTTTTCAGACCAACAATTCAATTTTGTTGTAGAAGAATAGTTTGATCTAAAAACACAAAGCATGCTAGGAGCTTACTGAATACGAGGTGATGTATCTAGATGAGGCGGCAACAACCGAAAATAAATGTGGTATGATAGGAGCTTAGTGAATCATTACTGTCGTAATAAAGGAGCTACATAATTCTCATATATAGGTTAGAATGTCACTGAAATAAGATACTCCCTCTGTTCTCAAATATTTGTCTTTCTAGACATTTCAAATGGTTATAATATACGGATGTATGTAGACATATTTTAAAGTGTAGATTCACTCATTTTGCTTCGTATGTAGTCATTTGTTGAAATCTCTAGAAAGACAAATATTTGGGAACGGATGGAGTAGTAGATTACTTACAAGGCAAGTAGATTCAAAGAAAATGTAAGACATTTGACTGAAGCAAACAGGAATCTTCTCCCATGAGATGGATTGATAAATTGCTTAAATTAGAATTATCTTACAGGGAAAGAAGTATGCTTTCTCACAATCATGTACATCCAGACTATGGTTATCAAAAAATTGCAGCCTGTAGTCCAGACTGCAATATAGCAATTCAATCTGCTTACCCTCCTAGAACTAATTATTACACGTACTATTTGCCAGAATAGAGCTCTGTAGGATCAGGAATCAATGTTCTGTAGATGACGGTGTCCTGGACTAGGGGGTGCTCACCACGTCGTCTCCCGATAAGTTGGATTGGGCCGAGGATCCCCATGGCCGTATACTCATGGGCCAGTCCGGACAGTTGCCGCATACAAGGAAGATTTCACAAGACTTGGCGATCAAGACAAGGACTCCTCCCCCACCGGCGTATTCGGCTAGGACTCTTATTATCCTAGGCCTCTGGTGCATTATATAAACCGAGGCCAGACTAGTCGATAGAGAGATACAACAATTATACCATAGGCTAGCTTCTAGGGTTTAGCCTCTCTGATCTCGTGGTAGATCCACTCTTGTACCACTCATATCATCAATATCAATCAAGCAGGAAGTAGGGTATTACCTCCATAGAGAGGGCACGAACCTGGGTAAACATCGTGTCCCCTGTCTCCTGTTACCATCCGCCTTAGACGCACAGTTCGTGACCCCCTACCCGAGATCCGCCGGTTTTGACACCGATATTGGTGCTTTCATTGAGAGTTCCGCTGTGTGTTCGGCAAAAGGTTGATAGCTCGCCTGCAGATCAACTGCGATTTCGGCATCTTCGTCACCAGCTCAACTGGTCACCTTGGTTCGACCAAGGGCTGCGCCCTACCTTCGATCGTCATGTTCGGATGAGGGCCTTCATCAACATCAACTCCGATCTCTATCAAGATCATGGAGGAATCATCCAGGGAGCCCGGGGGCTCAACGTCAACATTGCCCTCGGGCGACCGTACTGTTTTTCTGGGCAGCGGACTTGTGTCCGACGCCACCGCCTCCTCAAGTGTCGTTTTAACGATTGCTTCGGTGGAATTGTGCGGAATTGAGTCTACAACAACCCTGGAAAATTTCGTCGAGTTCGATGGAGGAATCTTCGCAATCTCCGTATACCGGAGCCGCATTGAATCTGGACGAGAATCCGGACGAGTTTAGGGCGTGGTGTCCAGCTTCTAGCTCGGACTTCCTTTGGAAGATCCAACCGTTGATCGGCTGCGGAATTCCTATATCTACCACCCCTCAAAATTTCAGCTCGATCCGACCGTCCAAACTCCAAGAACCTTCTGATTAGTGCATCACTTTTCGGATCTGTTTTCTGCGCGAAAACGAATTCGACCCGAGTTCGTCTTTTTTATGAACGGGATTTAGGACATCCTTTTTGAAGGAAGTTTTGTATGGGGTATTGTGTTTTGTTCCCGAACACATCCCACTAACTTTAAAATCTTTTGAACATGATCTTCAATATCATCTTTGGTGTCAAACCAGTCCGCAATATTGTTTCCACGGCTGCCGACCTGTGCTAGACACGTCGTCACTTTGTTGAGCCGAGCTCAACTTCTTCGGATCATCATCTCGGCAAGCCGAACAAGATTCCGGCATCGCGAAGGATAAATCATCACCAACATCGCCGCCCCATGGATTACACGGAGCGGGCATACCGGCATCGCCGCACGGTCGCTTCATCAAAGCCGGCATCGACCACGCCACGACCTGCATCGGCAGGGCCACACTATTGCTTCTTCAAGCTGGTGTCCATCATGCCGACCTACTTCGACATCTCGGCTGGACCGGGGTCTCCGCCATCTCTTCATCAACCTACTCCGGACACTTCGGCGTCACTAGCCGACCAGCTCCGTCACGTTAGCTGGACCGAGGGCTTTGCCTCGGCAAGCCAACTTTTGCCAGCATTGCCATGCCATCGTTTTATCGCCCATCAGGCAATGGGTGCGCGGATCGAGTCCCAATTTTGGGAATCACCTTCCTTCGGATTGCTACAACAAATAAACCAGGTGCTATTAATCCCAGTATTTTTTGCTTGTTTGGGTTCATTTTTCCCAAGGAATTATTACTCTGGTTTGTCCATCATATATACGCAGGTCTATCAAATGGTGGCCGCATTAACGACGATCGCATGGTGGTTCGATCAGTTTCCGTACATAGTCCGGCGAACGCCGCATCCGGAACTCGGACCGACCTGTGAATTCAGGCTTTGCCACGCCTTTATTGCATTACACCGAGGACCTGCATCAACATTGACTTTGGCGCCAGGTCATATTTCTTTTATTACTCACTTTGCATAAATTATTTATTATGCAACATTTTTTTAATTCTTATTATTACTATTATCTCCGGTTTGCACCATTTTTGTGTGCAGGAAAATGATCCGGGACTTCGGCGACACCTGCCGGTCTGCATTGACCGTGCTATGTCACCACTACAGTGTGTCGAGCTCTCCGCTCCGCCACCTCGGGACCAGCTTGGGGGATGGAACCTTGTCCCGTATCAAGCTCGGACCGCGTCATCAATACCGAATACGTTAACCAGCTATGTCACTTTTATGCTCAAAGCTTTAATTTCTAACTTGTGCTCGGTTCGACCAAGCATTATACTTTTTTGGAAAAATGTTGCTTGTAAAATTTTTTCTTGTCTAAACTTTGTTTGTGACGCATAAATTCAAATACCCAATTCACTTGGGGGCTTCCTTATGAAGCTTTTTCCTCTTGCACATGATTATACTTGTACGGCTTCGTTCCTTGTTCGTGTATTATGCCACAATATGCACCATATTGACTTAAGTGATTTGCAAGCTGGGTTGCCTTGCTCCTGTGTTTACCCCTACGTTCCCGATTGTTCGGCTAGGGAGTAAAGGGAGCACCTCTGCGATTGTCACGATCGGGTCACCCGAGCCGGACCTCAGACTGGGTGAAGTCGAAAGCTAGCGCTCTTACTGTTTTCAATAATGGTCGGCACACAACGGAACTCATGAGTACAAAAAATCTATTGCACAAGTCTCATATTAACAATGAGCACCGAAGAAAGGTATCGGTGGGGGTACTATTTTCTTCGAAGATGCTTCTTACACTTTATCGATAATATAGCATAAGTTCCTGAGCGCTTTGTCATTACAGCCTTATAACCTGATTGCTGGTTATTGGAAACACCGTCGATATTCTCGACAGATGGAGTACATAACACTTTTCGGTCCTTGACCGAAGAGGGAGAAGCCGACGGTCGGTTAAGACGCGTTTAAAGTTCGGTTGAACATAGATATGATATAAGTACTTCGGTACATAGAATCATCCTTTACCCAAGTCACTTGGGGCTCTTATGTTTATTTGAGCCGTTTTATAATAAGTGTTTTTCTTCTTAGTCGTTGCAGAGTCTTTATTATTATTTATCACTCCTTTTCTCGACACGAGTGTGCGGTCACTAGCCGGGGAGCCTAATTTCTCTCTCAAAACCGCTAGAGTTTAGTTTTCTAAACTGGCCTAATGAGAAGTACTCCGCCGGGATGGGAGACTGAAGCCGTGAGGCTGACCCGCTTGAAGTCTTGAGATAGGATGTGTCATGATAAAGCACGACGAAGCATTTTTCTCTAAAGTCCAATTTTGGATTGGCACCGAACACTTGATCTTGTTCGGACGTCATGTTTTCTTGACGTTTTTGGTTTTCCAAGCTTTTGGCACTTTTAAACTATTTGTGTGTTTTAGCACAAGTCTCGCGAGGCAACGCCGGACACCTTTAGAGATTCGCAAAACATTCTCGGATATTGCTATATATGCATCAGTTTCAATTGTGTCTTGGTCAATAGTTGGGTTGCGGCTCGCGCTTGCCTCCTACGTTCCGCTTTGTTCGGCTAGGTGTGCAAAGGGAGAACCACTGCGATTGTGCTTCCAGCTTGCATGGTCAAGCACCTCAGTGGAGAAAACCGAAAACTGACTGTCACAGTAGGTGTAAACTGGTCAGCGATCCGATGACTATATTTAATGACAGGCCATTCATAAAATTGGCCGAAGTGTTTACGGCTTGACCTCGACTATCGCCGAACACTACCGGGGGCTAGTAACTGGCCTCCGAAACTAAATCCTCAATATTTTGCTCTTACATTGGAGCTGAGGTTTCATGATCATGCTTAGCATGACAACCCAAAGAAAGGAACCGATAGCGGGACTATTTTCTTTGGAAGACATTTCTTCTGTTAAACAGTAATATAACATATCTCTCTGCGTACCTTTGTTTATAAAACCGTATGGCCAGATTGCCTTGTTTGTCGTAAATCTTTGCCCTCATAAAGGCTTTATAAAGTAGGATAAACACTCCTGCGATCTTGCCGAGGAGGTTGAAGCCGATGGTCGGTCAACAAAGTTTTGTACAATGCGGATCCGAGCATTAATGACATAAAGTACTTGGATACATTGAGTCATTACACATAATTTGTGATTTTACTATGGATATCAATCCTTAATTCGCCACCGTGCCCGCATTAAGGCTCGGGGTTTGGGCTTCGGGCTTATTATTTACAAATATTAAAGGGCACATCAATCCTCGATCGGTGTTGCCACCGACCGGTGTCTCGGGGCTCTTGCATTGCCTGTTCTATGCAGAAAATTTTAAGTGCAATCAGTTTCGAGGAGATTTTGATCCTCGGGTTGGTCGGCCGCACCCAACCCGAGTCTCGAGGACCGAGCACGCCGCTTTTGTGTCCCGAAGTATTCTGTCGAGTTAGACTTGATCCTCGGGCCGATTTTGCAAATCAACCCGAGTCTCGGCGTCTCATCGATCGGCGGTCTTACGTCATCCTTCAGTGCATCTCGGGTTTTAGACCGATACACACCTTGTGGGCTATGGCTATGTATCTCGGCAGAGAATAAATTGCACCAATAAAAAATATTGACAAAAATCGGCCCACATTCGGGGTGGTGCACCACCTCGGAAGCAGTCCGGCATAAAGCTCGGACGCTAGTGGCTGGCTCCATAGAGGGCATTTCCGACATTAAGCTCGGCTAAACTCCTTCAAACTTCTTTGAACCAAGGTGATTTACGACACCTCAGATACAGTCCGGTGTTGGAGCTCGGATACATAGTCCGGCTTTGGAGCTCGGATACCGTCCGGCGTTGGAGCTCGGATACATAGTCCGGCGATAGAGCTGGGAAGCAGTCCGGCGTTGGTGATTGGGTGCAAAAGATACCTCGAATGCAGTCCAGCGTTAGAGCTCGGACGCAAGAGGACACTGCCTCCCGGGAATAACTTCAAACCCGAGGCGTGGCATAAAAATAACAAGGCATTGATAAAGGCCGTAAACTTAAAGGGGCTCCTCGGATACCCAACGTGTAAACTCTTCGTATGCACTTAGGCGATCCTCAAGATTGAATATGAGAAGATTTGTTGAACCAGGTTTCAAGACCGACGACCGAAGATGAAGAACAGTTCGGAAGAATCGAGGAGCGTCCCCAACTTGAAGACCGGTTCAGGGGGCTACTGACGGTGTCCTGGACTAGGGGGTACTCACCACGTCGTCTCCCGATAAGTTGGATTGGGCCGAGGATCCCCATGGTCAGATACTCATGGGCCAGTCCGGACGGTTGCGCATACAAGGAAGATTCCACAAGACTTGGCGATCAAGACAAGGACTCCTCCCCCACCGGCGTATTCGGCTAGGACTCTTGTTATCCTAGGCCTCTGGTGCATTATATAAACCGAGGCCAGGCTAGTCGATAGAGAGATACAACAATCATACCATAGGCTAGCTTCTAGGGTTTAGCCTCTCTGATCTTGTGGTAGATCCACTCTTGTACTACTCATATCATCAATATCAATCAAGCAGGAAGTAGGGTATTACCTCCATAGAGAGGGCCCGAACCTGGGTAAACATCGTGTCCCCTGTCTCCTGTTACCATCCGCCTTAGACGCACAGTTCGTGACCCCCTACCCGAGATCCGCCGGTTTTGACACCGACAGTAGATGTTGGACATCTGGTCGAAGCCCGACTGATTTGCTCTATTCCTTTGAGAGCTGTTGAACAGTAACATCAGATGGAAGAGTAGCCTCCGGAAGTCACACCTTGCAACTCAAATAGGAACAAAACATTATTCCTGGGATAACTCACAGAAAGAATTTGGAAGAAAAATCAAATTTCCTTTACTCGCTAATTTCGGTATACACAAGAGAACAATTAAACCAATATACTGTATTTTTTCTATTCTTCTTTATCAGGCCTTCATTGGCATGTCTACATGAACCAACAAGAAGCACATATGAAAATGGGCTGCTAGTGTTGTTTGCTAAAGAAATGTTAAGCATGATTCAGGAACAAAATCACCTTTTTAATTGCTCTAAACCTCAATTTTAGAGCGTGGAATAATTGCCCACTCCGCCATGCCCTGCTGCAGTCGGCGAGTCACCTCCTCTCTACCTGCCCCTTGGTGGTTGATTTCAGGGCCACGTTGGGGTTCCAGCCATCTTCCGTGGTCTCTATCCGCAATCTGCCAGATGTCGCTCACCCCTCCATCGACATTCTTCATGTTCTGTTGCTGGTGCATCTGGAGGCATCGCAACGACGTCGTGTTCCTAAGAAAATGGAGGGTATTCATAAGAAAATCGAATTACAGATAGGAAAAGGAACATTGCTACACAGCTTCACAAAAGGAAGACTAAGAAGAATCAACGATATCAAGGAAAGTTATATATTTCTATTCCATGGCAGAGTTCGAAATTTTTAGGCCAACTTCAATTAAGAATGGAAAGACCATGCCACCCACCGAAGCCAGCCATGTGCTGCCCAAATAGACAAATAATTGTGAACCAACATTTTGGAACTACTGACTTGATTATAGCTATCGGCATACTGCTGGGGTGAAAAATGGAAATGATCAATAGCAGACTGGGTAAGCTATCAGCGTACTGCCGGGATGAAAAATGGAAATGATCAACAGCAGACTGGATAAGTACTGTATGGAAAGGCATGCATATAACCTCAATTTCTGAATCTCCATGGGTAGCCCATTATTTTCAAGCCGGGCACCTGTTTTATTCAGATGAAGGACCTTGTACAAAAAAGCATTCCATCACATATATCTGCACAAATCTAAGACCTACACAAACATCAGACATAATTAGTTCAAACAACACTCTGGAATTTGCCTCACCAAATATGCACACAACAAGTATGATTTATCTCCTTGAAAACAAAAATATACGCCTATTTCCTCCGGTTTAGTATAGACCCTCACTATGGAACATGATCAAAAATTCAGATTTTTCATACTGCATGTTCATGCTAAAATCATCCGTTAAGATAATTTATAATTAACTAAACTGCAAAGATAATGTCAAAGTGGCCTCTGAAAAAATGAGTCAGCTAAGGATGGCTCATATGCTAGGACAGTAGTATAAAATGATCTTGTATGGCTGAAGACTGATGTATGGTCTAAACACAGCAAAAAAGTGAGTGAAACAAATCGAAGGCATATCCTCCTCTTTAGTATAGACCCTCACTGTGGAACATGATTAAAAAATCATACTTTGCATACTGCATGTTCATGCTAAATCATCCATTCAGATAATTTGTAATTAACTAAACTATAGCGATAATGTCAAAGTGGCCACCGGCAAGCTTTCGAAAATATGGGTTAGCAAGGATGGTTCATATGCTAGGACAGTAGTATAAAATGATAAGTTAGTAGCGTGGGATCGGGAGGAAGTATATAGCACAGATCTATTAACCTTGATGTATGAAAATTTGATCTGTTTCAGTGGAAGAACCAAACTGTTAGACAAACAAGGGACAATAACAAATCAACAGGACGCGGAGGAATTGATCCCGGGCACCAGTGATCCCGGATGAACAGTAAAATCCGAAAAAATAGTAAAAAAATTCAAAAAAATCTGAACTTTTTTGTCAAGAAACTTTGATGTTTTTTCTACATGCGTGCCAATTTTCGTGATGAAATGACATTTGTGGAGGTGTCAGCAAAAAAACAAAATCATGCTCCAAAAAAACTGTTTTTGGAAGCATTTTGGAGCATCGATTTTGTTTTTTTTTGCTGAGACCTACATGAATGTCATTTTGTCATGAAAATTTGTATGCATGTGAAAAATATATCAATGTTTGTTATCAAAAAAATTCAGATTTTTTTGAACTTTTTAAATATATTTTTGTTTGTACTGTAGCAAAGGGTGCCTGTGAGCTCGAGCTCACAATAGCACTTTTGAAATCAACAATATCCCGCTATAGTTGCGACCCTTGTACCTTATAATGGAAAACCATATCAAATATGTATCCACAGTATGGATAATATCATGTATGATATCCAGCTACAGTGATGGTAATTCTTTCATATCCTTGCCGAGATAGATCCGGAAACACGATTTAAGATCTTGCTTAGGATCTATAGTGTAGATAATATCCTGTATGATATCCAGCCACAATGATGGCAATTCTTTCATATTCTTGTTGAGACAGATCCAGAAACATTAATTAATATCTTGCTTAGGAAACATGTTCCAGTGGCTGGAATGCTCTGACAAGGAAAAACCTAGCAGTATATAAGTAAACTAAAATGGCAGTGCCAAATCAGACAGTACCACGCTAATCAAATATCAGTAGAAACTTGTGAAGAGAAAAAGAACTAACCTCTTCGCCGACATGACACATTGACACTGCACTTCGGCTTTGAAGAGTAATACTCAATAAATTAAGAAAAATCCAGACACTTTACGGTTGATTAACACAGAGAACAAAATGAAACTGCCTCCATTTCCAAGCAGGTATGTGTCATATCTGCGATACACACATGCCAATCATTATACTGGTATTGGAGGAAGTAGCATAGGTCTAGCTAATATTACTTTATCTTAGTAATATTACTTTATCTTAGTTCTTAGATTGTCCTACCATGACATCCCAGGTTCTGTTGAATATGTCTTTTGTACTACATAAATGAGACACTAGCGTACATACGTACATACGGGTTAGAAATTTATGATTTCACACATTGTATAAGGCAAGAAGAAAAGATAGTACAAATCAACACCTACTGGAATGATCAAAGAAGAGGAATACATAAAAGGGAAACATAGAAGAAAGAAGACCGAATTGATCTCCTTTCTTAAACATGATAAGAGCAGTGCTTGCCTACAATTAACCTCACTTTTCAGAAATCTGAAGGTTTTATTGTCCAAATAATTCACTCCATATTATCTCTTGAAGGAAGCCAACTTCAGTCATGAGAAGATGCATGGTTCAGCAAGCCTATCAAACCTCGAAGCTGGACAATAATAGTAGGAAAAATAAGTAAACATGAAAGAACAAATCAGCTCCAGACCTCCAGTATGGGTAAGGCAAGATTATTTAGTAAAACTGAGATATTCATCAATCAAATGCTAATACCCATATGAGAAAACCAGTAGTGTAAGAAATCGGTACATGTTGTACTCCAGCTTAGATTGCACCACACGCCTCCATTAGCTAATTGACCCATGGCGGTGTAGTATCAGGAAAGTGAAGTACATCGAATTTTGTAAGCTACTAAGAGCACATGATAATTTCACATAAAAAAGTAAGATTATGGATTTCTTGAATGTCAACATAGTAATTGGAATTCCAAACGTATGAAGTCTTAATTACTACATAGATTAAAGATATACTCCATCCGTTCCTAAATACAAGTTTCTATAGTGGAATATCTAAAAAGACTTGTATTTGGGAACGGAGGGAGTATATGACAACCATGTAAAAAATTGATGCCATTAAGTATCTTGAAAATCTTTTTAATGCAAAGCATACTACAGATGAGAAGACCATATGCATCAAAGTTAGTGCCACTAGATAGGGGAAGTTGATCTCTTTCAAGGATAACACCCACTGCAAATCAGGGCAAACAAAAAACTGGACAATGCTACAAAAATATGAAATGGATATTTGTCATAGAAATAGAATCCATCATCAGTACTTATAAGCACAATAGCACATCAATGAAATTACGAAAGCACTCCAAAACAAAGCATCACAAATAGAACTATGTTGGAAAGAGGTTTGTCAATATTTTTAGCGGCGCATTTCGCAGCAGACCAGGTCTCGTCGGTCAGCGTCGACGCCCACAACGATAGGCGTGTGACAAAGAGGGAGGGGAAATAGTGCCTCCATCCTCCTAAGAATAATGCTAGCTAAAAATTTGCATGTATGCAAACTAATACCTTGTTACAAAAGCAGAATGACCTGTGTAATGGTGTTTTGGACCCCTAGAGGGCACTATAATGGGTAAGGCGACATAGAAATATCAAAGAACCACATGAGATTCAGAGGCAGGTTGCTATTTTTGTAGTGTGTTTAAACAGAGGTGGTGACATATTGTTTGGAATTTCCAAAACCAACATCATCTAATCAATGTAATTACACTTAAAAATTATTATTTTTAAATCATGGCACATCAGTTTATTCACTCTCTGTGATATCATGCATGTCCTTTAGTTTATTCAGATGATCATGGGCATGGTGTGTTTGGATTAAATAAGCTAACATACGAAATTGTGTACTTGCACAACGTTAGATCACTGAAGAACATCACATCGCAGCAAAATTCTTTGACGAAGTTGATTCAAATGAAGGTACAAATTACCCATTCATGAATCTACTTCACATTGTACAAAAAAATCATGTCCTTCCATATTTTTGGATGGCAGTAAAATTCTTTGACCAACCTGACATCTTGCCTTTTCTCAGGAAGCCTCCTCGTGGATCTCGTCCTCCTCCATTGCAACTATCCATTTGAAAACAATCTGACCAAAGTCAGCTAGATGTACGACGAACTCTATGTAATTGGTTTGATACCACTACCATAACAATGGGTGGATGCCACCGATTTACCTGGCAGAAGTGGATCACGTCCAAGAAGCTAAGTGCCAAAATGAAGGAAGAAGTGTGTCACTTTCTTGGTTGGCACCAGCATGTAAACGCGACACGCACCGCGAGTATGGCGGGTTTGTCCTTCAATCCTGCATTCAAAAACAAAGGAACCCTGATAGTTCGCTGAGTGTTAACGACCATTCCATATAGCACCAATGATTCTCCACCAGATGATTTGCGCTTCACTGCAATCGAATCAACAGAGACCTTTATCTTTTAATCATGTACTCAACTCGATGCCATCTCTTTGGAATTTTGTTTGAGCAAACACAACTACCCATTGGTCAATTATATTATAGAAACAGATATATCATCTCACAGTAAATAAGGAGAAAAGAGAAGATCTACTGACACTACAACAAAAGGCATGGATACTGAAACAATATCCTAAATTTCAATGTCAAACCAACGAAACATACCATTGTCAAGGAGAATGTAAATGTTACTATGTCAACGAAATGAAGCTAGATGCTCAGTTTGTGAATAATTACGAAGATAGCATCATAATTATATAAAGTACACATAATAAATGATGATGTGTCACTTTGAGTAAATGGAAGTTAGAGAGATAAATGAAAGTTCATGAGGCAACTTCTTGATACCCTCCAAATCCACCACTACTGTGATCAACGAAAAGTCATTTTCATCACTAATTCCATCAGAAAAAAATTGAGGCCATTATTCAATAGCGCAAAAGCGTAGTTCCTGATGGATAACTAAAAAAACATTGTTCCTCATGTACTACAAAATTTAGAAAGGAAAAAGATAAATAATATTTGGTATATCGTCATAGTCGTATACCAAAAAGAGACGCGTCACACAGCCACACAAGATTTATTTGTTCTTTTCACTTGCTTTTCCTTGTAGTGGAAATAAACCAAACATATGTTGTCAAAGAAACTGCCAATATCGCCACAATGTCTGATGGCCATGTCAGGATCACATCCTAGATTATTTTCTTCCTATTTTCTTTCACTATTTTATGTGGTAGCTCCATCAGTTCCTTGGTTTGTTCTGTTCAGATAAGTATGCCAGATGATTATCATGAAAAAGGTAGAGCCGTCCAGGTACCCACCTTTATATTTCAGTACAGTGTGAGCTATTTTTTTCCTGCTAATTAAGTGTTTAACTATCATTACTTTTTTCCATATTAAGTTCCATGTGCATTTTACGCAGCATTTATCTTCCGAGAGATCTCTTCAGCTCGAGCAAGCATAACAAGGTTGTGTGTATGACTTCTTATTAGACGTGAAGCTACTTCCTGTTGGGGGTCATGCTGATAAGGTAAACATGCATGTTCATACTAATTACATCAACTTCTAAGCTCTGTCAGTGTAGATGTAACTTAGGATTTTTATAGTTTTATTGGGATTCAGGAACTAAACATAAGAAGTAGGTAAACTCTCACATTGCAGTGTCACAAAGAAATGTCCTTCTAGCCTGAAAGCCCTAACAATTGTGAAAACATAATGAACCTAAATCTCTTCACTCGCTTAGACCTAATTTAAAACCACAGTTGGAACTTGAAGAAACACAATAGCATGTCTTTTGACAGGATTACTGCGCACTACTGCAAATCCGGAACGCTACATCTAAATAATTCTAACCAATAGAGCTACTCTAATCAGACACTAACAGGGAGAGATGGATGGAGGCACATGGAAGAGAAGAGGGGCGAGAGCACCTTGGTCGGGGCCGCCGTGCTTGTCGTCCATGCATGGAGTAGCGCGTGGCCATCACGTGTGATTGCAAGAGCGGTGCAGGACGAGCTAGAGGTCGTGCTTGGTTGCAGCCAGCTCGATGCCTTGACGACGACGACGACCTGCGTGATGAAACCGACCACATCAGAAACGAAAGCAAATCAGACCTCCATGAGTAACAACAATGCAACATCCAAATCGAATTGAATCGAACCAAGGGGAGAAAAGAGGGTCGTGAGAGGACCTTGTTGACAGTCGAGGTATTAACGTTGGAGGGAACAGCCACATCGGGGGCGGCCGATCAACCATCTTTCTTTCATGGATTTCTTCTTACTCTTCCTTTTCCTATGAGCATCACATCACGGATGAGAAAAGGGGAATCAGGAAACAAGCACAAAGATGAACAAGATTAGGCTGCAAAACCTACTGTTGTAACAGGAAGGGTGACACCCGTAAAAACACAGGTGCAGAATACTCATACGTTGAACATTTATATTATCATTGCTCCTACTAGCAACTTGAGCCTCCACCTCATATTATTGCTCCAACTTATTTGGAAGCGCAACCAATAACTGGCCAAGAATGAACGTCATCCCCATATTCTGGTTCCTACATTGCATTGAGACAAATTATCAGAACAAACAATTAATTAACCTAGGCATATTGAATTCTCACCATCCAAAGAACAAGTTTGAGAGATAAAACAATGATTGAGAGAAATTTGTGCCATGTGCTTCCTTTAGCTTTGTCATTAAAACAGAACATAGTCCCACTAAAAATCCATTGGCCCCAGCATTTTCCCTTCTTCCTCACCAGAACATGAACAAGAAAGCACAAGCATCAATGCTCACAAATCTGGACATTATCTACGGTCTAACTATTTGTCCCGACATTCGATCCATACCACAGAGGAGAGGGGCGTGGCGAGCTGTACCTGAGTGGACATGCAGGATTGGCTGCCAGAGAGCGCCGGAGGCATGGTAGCGGTATGGTCGGCTGCTTGCTGGTAGCACCAGAGAAGACGTGGCAGTGGTCATGCTTGCTAGCATGGCAGGCAACCAAGGGGCAAGGGCTCGAACGAACAGATCGGCGGAAGAGCTGCCTCGCACAGCCTCCACCTCCGTCGCATGTCCAGCCTGTCAGGCGACGATCGAGCCACCTCCAGTATCTCCCTGCCTGAGGCCTCTGTCTGCACTACCACCTCCCACATCAATCCGCTGGAGATAGCGATCTCTCGATGTCAAAGAAGGATTAGTAGGCTGATTAATTAGGTGGTTCTTCACATAAGAAGGTGTTGCCTGTTAAGTACAGATATCTCACAGGACCTTGATACTCATAACTCACAAAAATCAAATTAACCTTCATTTGGTGTGTTGCCCAATCAGAAACCCATAATAAAATAGGAAAAGCTCTACACCAACAGACAAAACATTGTGATATGGGACAAAATTCCAACTTATCTTGCAACCAATCACAAAAAAGAAGAAGACAAAAGAAAGAAAAGGATCCTCACCTCATGGTCGCATCCGACCAACTGCAGCACCTCCATCTTTCCCGTCAGTAGGTAGTTGGCTCCCTCGAACGCCTCAGACGCGCTGATGACCAGGTAAGAACACTACAAAATCAACACGTTCAGGACGGGGCAAAACGACAAAAGAATGAGAGGAACCATCACACCTATGCAACTCGCCGCCTTGATCTCGGGCCTCCGTCAGAACCTCGATGCCATCCCCTTCCTCCCCTCCTCAGCAACCATCATGGCGGTCTAGTGGAACGTGAAGACGAGAAGGCTTGGGGGAGAAGCGGATCTGAGGAGGACACCTTGTTCGGTGGCCGACGCCAGAGGAGCAGGGATGGGCGGCGACGCCAACCCTAGCTACGCGCTCGGGTTTGCTTTGTTTGGAAGGGTGACGAGCGTAACGTGTCCAGGTAATGAGCGCCCTTTTCCCTTTTTCTTCCGGCGCGCTTTTCTTTTTTTTCTCCCATCGACACAGTGCCCCTGATGACCTGTCTATCGTGAGAGAGCGCCATTGTTTTTTTTAACATTCAACGGGGGCGATCGCCCACCTGAACATTTTTGTATTTGAAAGTAATAATGAAGCATTACATCACACAACACACCCGCAGAGTGCTAATGGGGGTGGGGGGGAGGGAGAGAGAGAGGGGCTCAAGTACAAACATCCGCGCACCATTGACGCAACGGCGCACAGTCTACGCGGTATGGAGCCCGAACTATCCACAAGAGAAGATGCTTTGTAATCAAACGCCGCAAGTCCACATCCGAGGTACGGATGTTATCGAACACCATCCGGTTCCTGGACTTCCAGACCACCCAGAGGACAGAGCACATCATCGTGCCGAGGAGAGGACGGCTCCAGGAAGGGTGACAAGCAGAGAAGGCGGCCCAAACTCTTTCCGCCGTGCAGTCAACCGGCAAGCGACGACGGTCGAGGATACACGCCCACACCCGACGCAAACGGGGGCATTCCAAGAAGAGGTGCGTGATTGTTTTCGACCGCCCGGGGCAGAAAGGGCAATCGTCATAGTCAAGGAACCCGATTCGATGAAGGAAGGCCCTCGTACGGGTGTTGCCATGCCATAGAATCCAGGCGAACACCTTGACTTTAAGGGGCATGAAGCCGTCCCAGTTTAAGTCGTGCAGGGAGAGCGCCATTGTGGCGACTGTTAATGGGTTTAATAATGAAATTTGATTGGATGAAACATGAATTAGAGTAACTAGTCATCAACCCGTGCATCTGCACGGGCTAGCATTTCTAATATAAATATGACAAAGTTGGTACGAATTACAAATCTTGGACACTATAATATGGATACGTTGTTATGGATTATTTTTATTATATAGGTAAACAACACGGTTACAAAAAAAAGTTGGTGCGTGTTTTATGTATTTGTGACATATAAGATTCAAAAGGCGTGTAGAATGAAGTGCTATATAGTAGCATATATCTTGATACGGGAGCACTATATATTTTATATTAATACCCTTCAAGGATTAGATTTTATATGTGTACAATATTTAAACAGAAGTCCTCCCTCTAGGGCCTGTTGACGCTCTTTTCAAATCATGTATATTATTGCAGCAGTGGAGATCATTGACTAAGGAGGTTGATCGGGATGCCCTAGACCTGCTCATCGTCAAAATTCGGGCTTCGACATCTCTCATCTCCGGACGGGATCCCGTCGTCTAATCCTGGTGGTGTTGTTTGCGGAGTTTAGGTCTCTCTCCTTTCCGGCCTGCGCGCCGTGTATGGCAGTTGCCTGTATCCTTCCTTCTTTGGTTACTCTCAAACTTTTCGCTCCGTGCACTCTGTGCGTTGTCTTGATAGCTGGTTTCACTCCTGTTCGGTTTCCTGTGACGCTGCCATGTGGCTTTATTTATAAAGTCGGGCTCTGGCCTTTTCTCTAAAAAAAATTTAATTTCTTCAAGTTCTGCTTCACTGTAATATATTTTGTTTCAATATACAACAATGTGCATGCACAGTTTTCTATCAACATTTGTGATACTTTGGTAAATTAAAATTTCTTGTCTTAACCAATAGATCTTTAAAAAATCCATTTATGCTTTTCTGATACCTTCAGAGCCATAGATTATTCAGATTTGGAATTCCTGTCGTAACCAATAAATTCTTACATAACATCTGTTGTGATTAACGTCGCTGGCAACTGTGTGATAGATTATTCGGATCTAAGTTGTCCGTACTCAAAATATCTTAAATAACTAATCATGTGTTTATCTTTGTGCGGAATGATACGTCTGGAATATTTTGGTCACTGTAGTAATTCATGTGTTTTAAAGATATTTTAATAGCCACAGTTCTTTCTTACATATAAGCCCAAAATATAGACCTGCATAGACGCAAATAATAAGGATTAGCAATCCGTGCACTTGCGAAGAAGAATGTGAATCCATGTAATTCAATCGCTAGCATGCCATGCAAGTAGTACATCTGTCAAAAGAATAGTATTATCTTAATGCATAAAAATAATAATCAATGCTGCAGATAATTTAGCATCGGGACTAAACTTGCATGTCACCATTACATTGCGCCTGGCAACATTAGATGCAGCTAGCGCCCAGTGGCGTACATGAGTATTTGAGCCGATCGGTACACGCTGTCTCTTCATGAAATTAGTAAAGCAGATCCGTCTTTCCCTTGCAGAAGAACCACATGCTCTCTTTTGTCAGATTGTTTATTGGGATTAGTAAGCAGTATAAATTTTGACTGAATTTAAGTTAAAAAAATTAATTGCAGAGATGTAGGATAGATCTCAATTTTCTTATATCACATGGATGTTCATTGCTTATCAATATTATGGGCAATTCTAATAATTAAAATGTTATGTGCTTACGTTCATTTTTTTGTGTGTACGACACCTATTAATTGTTTTTGCTTGTACACGGTGTATCAAAAAATGATGTAATGGAGTACTCATTATTGAGGGAATTGATCGGCTGCCTCTGTGCTATCTGCACCAACAAAACTTGCGAATGAAAACTGAACCATAATTTAACTTGCCCAATGTGGTCAATCCAAAAAATCGAAACTGCAGTGTGATTTCTTAAAAATAGTTTATTCCTCAAAATAAATAAATAAAAATAGCATCTAACCTACTTCTAATATGATTTCCTACATTCATGATCTCCTTCACTAGTAGAAAAGGGGGCAATGGCCCAGGCCAGTTCAGCCCATTAGTCCCGGTTCAATCCGTAACCGGACCAATGGAGCTATTTGTCCTGTCATGAGCCTGTGGGGCGCCGGGCCACGTGGGCCATTGGTCCCTGTTCGTCCGGACCTTTTGGTCCCGGTTGGTGGGACGAATCGGGACCAATGGGCTGGCTCTGCCCACAACTATTGGTCCCGGTTGGTGGCATAAAGCGGGACCAAAGGTTTTTAGGCCAGTTCTTTTGTCGATTCTCTCATAATCTTGAGAATCGACCCTCACTCAGCTTCTCCTGCATCTTGAACCCATATTTTTTTACAATCCTAGCTAGTTAGGATGTGAATAGTTAGGATTGTAAAAATATATAGATACAAGATTCGGGAGAAGCCGGGTAGAGGGTCAATTCTCAAGATTCGGGAGAATCGCCTAAAAGAATCTGGTTTTAGTCCCGGTTCATGCCACGAACCGGGACCAATCTGCTGTTTATATACCCTCGCTGCAAGCGAGCACTCCTGCTCGCTTCTCTTGCCGCGAGGGGGGGCTTTGTGGTGCTCTAGCTCACCTCCTATGCACATGAGGTGTTCATGAAATGCCCGAGCCACACTACTTAAGCTTTCTCCTCTCCAAGCTCGACCTCCAACCTCCATTTTCCTCAATATTTGTCTAGGTTTAGCGGTCCGTCACGCCCCATCCCCGCCTTCACCATTGCCGATCACCCGCTACCGATCTCATCGCCAAGACCACCGTGGTAAGCCTCTTGTTCTTATCTTCTTTCCGAAAGGAAAAATATTCTTACTTGTATTATTTTCTTACTTTTATTATTGCATCTTATATAGTGCGATGGTTTTGGTATCCGCCCGTCGGCCCTCGCCCCGTCTATGATTCGGATGTGGTATATATTATCTTTTCATAACTATTGGTTCATTTATTGTTTATGAAAATTATGCCCACCAACGTGACATAGATTTTATTTATCTAGGAGGTTGTTGAACCGAAATTCCAACCGACCCTATTGTCGAGAGGTTAAATTTAGTTGAAGAAGAAAACAATTTCTTGAAGGAAAAATAAAAAACTTGAGGAGGAGAAGATGATATTGGAGTTGCATGTTGCGGATGTCGCCGATGATCACAAGATCAAGATGGATGCAATGCGCTTGAAGATGAGAAAGATTAGAAAATATGCCATTCATACCGAGGCTTGGTATCATTATGCCGCTGGATCAGTTGTTACCTTGGTTGCGATTATGATCGATTTGTTTTCGCATTGAAATGTTTTACATAGTTTCAATGTATGGTTTAATTAATTTAGATGCTCTGCAGAGCTTTATGTTGTTAGATGAGAACTATGTATGTACTTTGGTTTTATGTGATGATGAACTTTTATTAATTTGGTCACTTAATTATCTATTCATGATGTTCTGAAAGATTTTTGACACACTTAATTATATATAATGCACGCAGATGAACCGCAATGGATGTACGGTGATGATACACCTCCGAGTACATTAAGGGCGTGCATGATTTTCTCGAAGTGGCTTAGGCAAACAAGCAGAATGGTTTTATGTGTTGTCCATGCCCTATATGTGGGAATACGAAGTCTTACTCTTACCGGAAAATCCTTCAAACCCACCTGCTTTACAAGGGTTTCATGCCACACTATAATGTTTGGACGAGGCACGGAGAAATAGGGGTTATGATGGAAGACGGCGAGGAAGAAGAGTACGATGACAACTATGTGCCCCTGAATACGGGATGCTATGAACATCAAGATGCACTGCATATGTGCACGATGGTGCTGCAACGGTGAAGTGCTGAAGATCAAGAGGAACCAGACGATGTGCCCGATGATGATGATCTCCGCCGGGTCATTGTCGATGCAAGGACACAATGCGAAAGTCAAAAGGAGAAGCTGAAGTTCGATCGCATGTTAGAGGATCACAAAAAGGGTTGTACCCCAATTGCGAAGATGGCAACACAAAGCTCGGCACTGCATCAATTGCTGCAGTGGAAGGCGAGAATGTCGTGCTCGATAAAGGATTTGAGAAGCATCAAAATAATGAACAAGAAGCTTCCAAAGGATAACGAATTGCCCGACAAGACATACGCAGCAAAGAAGGTCGATGCCCTCTAGGATTGGAGGTGGAGAAGATACATGCATGCCCTAATGACTGCATCCTCTACCGTGGTGCCTACAAGGATCTGAACGATGCCCGGTATGCGGTGCATTGCGTATAAGATCGACGAGATGACCCCGTGATGTTGACGGCGAGCCTCCTGTGGAGAGGGTTCTGCGAAGGTGATGTGGTATGCTCCTATAATACCACGGTTGAAACGTCTGCTCGTAAACGGAGAGCATGCCAAGTTGATGCGATGGCATAGTGAGGACCGTAAGAAAGACGGAAGTTGAGAGCACCCACGACGGGTCAAGCGGAGAAAAATCGAGAGAAAGTACGGGATGAGTTTGCAAAGGACCCAAGAAACGTATGGTTTGCTTTAAGCGCGATGGCATTAATCCTTTCGGGTGCAGAGCAGCAATCACAGCACCTGGCCCGTGACTCTATGTATGTATAACCTTCCTCCTTGGATGTGCATGAAGCGGAAGTTCATTATGATGCCGTTCTCATCCAAGGCCCTAAGCAACCCGGCAACGACATTGATGTGTACCTAAGGCCATTAGTTGAAGAACTTTATAGCTGTGGAATGGAAACGTGTAACGACGTGGGATGAGCACAAAAGGAGGAATTTGACCTAAAGGCGTTGTTGTTCGTGACCATCAACGATTGGCCCGCTCTCAAGAACCTTCGTGATGCATAAACAACGGATACCACGCATGCACGCACTGTTTACTTGACACCGTAGTATATACCGAAGCTGCAGGAAGAATGTATTCGGGCCATCGACGATTTCTTCCGACCAACCATCAATGTCGAAAGAAAGGCAAGCATTTCAAAGGCAGGCAGATCACCGGAAGAAGCCCGCCATGCGCATCGTGATCACGCATTTGCTATGGTCAATGATTTACACGTAATCTTTGGAAAGGGTCCCGCGACTAGCTGTTCAATGACGCCGAGAATCACGCACCCATGTGGAAGAAGAAATCTATATTTTGGGACCTGCCCTCATCGAAAGACCTAGAGGTCCGCTCTTCGATCGACGTGATGCACGTGACGAAGAACCTTTGCGTGAACCTGCTAGGCTTCTTGGGCGTATGGGAAGACAAAAGATACACCGAGGCACGAGAGGACCTGCAACGCTTGTACGAAAAAGTGGCCATGCCTCCAAGCAAGATGAAGGTCCCGCCACCTACGCTCTATTTAAAGAAGAGAAAGAAATATTCTTTCAATGCCTCGCTCAAGATGAAGGTCCCGACTGGCTTTCGTCGAATATAAAGGAATAATAAATATGCCGAGAAAAGTTCCGTAACCTAAAGTCTCATGACTGCCACGTGATTATGACGCAATCGCTTCGTTGCATTGAGGGGCTTCTACCGAAAACTTCGATTAGCCATTGTGAAGCTATGTGCATTCCTCAATGCAATATCTCGTAAGGTGATCGATCCAGAAATCGTATCAACGCTAAGGAGTGATGTGGCGCAATGTCTTGTCGGGCCGAGCTGGTGTTCCCACCATCCTTCTTCAATATCATGACGCACGCCCTAGTTCATCTAGTCGACGAGATTGTCATTCTGGGGCCCGATTTCTACACAATATGTACCCCTTTGAGAGGTTCATGGAGTCCTAAAGAAATATGTTCAGAATCGCGCTTAGGCCGAAGGAAGCATCTCCATGGGCCATCAAACAGAGGATGTCATCGGTTTTGTGTTGACTTCATTCCTGCCTTAAGAAGATAGGTCTCCCTAAATCATGTATGAGGGGAGACTGATTCGAAAAGGCACGCTTGGAAGGAACTCAATAATATGCAGGGCAGATATTCTTGGTCTCAAGCACACTAAACAGTTCTACGTAACTCTACCTTGGTGACCCCAGATGTCGATGAACACAAGAAATCTCAAGGCCCAAACACCCGAGCAAAGGCGACGATCGGATTACATGTGAGCACATCAGACTTTCAGCAGCTTGGTTGGAAACACGCCTCGAGGTGACAACACTGTTTGTGATGAGCTGTACTTGTTGTCCAGGGACCATCTTCGACTGTAATAATTTGGAAAGGATACGAGATAAATGGGAATACATTTTACACGATTGACCAAGATGAAAAGAGCTCCAACCAAAACAGCGGTGTCCGCTGATGCAGCAACCGACAAGGAAATGACACATATTATGGTTACATAGTAGACATATGGGAACTTGACTACGGAGTAGATTTTAAGGTCCCTTTGTTTAAGTGCAAGTGGGTCAATCTGTCAGAGGCGGGTATGTAGACCCACAAGACGGAATGACAACAAGGATCTGAAAAATCTTGGGTACACCGACGAACCGCTCGTTCTAGCCAATGATGTGGCACAAGTTATCTATGTGAAGGACATGTCTACCGATCGAGGAAAAGAAAAGATAAGGAAGTTTAATACATCATACAATGAGCCAAAGCGCCACATAGTTCTTTTTCAGAAAAGGGACATCCCGGGAGTGGAGGGCAAGATGACATGTCTCAAGAGTATGAAAAGTTTCATGAAATTCCCTTCAAAGTCAAGGCTGACCCAAGCATCCCGATAAACGATGAAGATTATCCATGGTTACGCAAGAATAAGCAAACGACACAAGCGAAGAAAAAGTGAAGACTTTCTCCGCAACTATTATGATGATACCATGCCAACTTTGTAATGCATTTAGTATGATACCATTGTCCGCTTTGTACATGCACTTGCTATGCCAACTTTTTCAGAGTTCATTTGGAAACTATGAATTTGAAAAACTCGCCAACCAAGGGCGCCACACCGTTTATAAGCCCGCCCCTCTACACGCCTTTGTTGAGCTCACAAACTTGTGATTCACATAAATTTCAAAGAATTCAAATTTGAAAACTAATGGCACAAACAGAAAGTTTATAATTTTGCTGACCTAAAAGGAAAAAGAATTAAAAATAAAGCAAAAACCAAAAGAAAATAAATAATGCAGAAAACAAAACAAAAAACTTGGAAAAAAAATAAAAATAGCAATAATAAGTATTTTGTTGTAAGTAGAAACAAAATAAAATAAATAAAGCAACAAAGAAAAAAAAAAGTGTTTTCAAATTTGAAAACTAATGGCACTAACAGAAAGTTTATAATATTTCTAAAACTAAAAGAAGAAAGAATTAAAAATAAAGCAAAAAACAACAAAAAATAAATAATGCATAAAGCAAAACAAAAAAAACTGGAAAAAAAATTAAAATAGCAACAATAAGTATTTTGCTGTAAGTAGAAACAAAATAAAATAAATAAAGTAACAAAGAAAACAAAAAAACAAAAAAAAGTGCCACGTACTCGGCCCCCACGGCCTGAATACGACTAGAACCCTACCAAGGCCAGGATTCAGGCCCGCGGGAGGCCCAGTAGGCCCACAGGCACAGATTGCAGGTTTAGGCCCGAAAGCCTGCTTTAGAGAGGGGTTCGAGAGGGAATGCGCACCGCACCTTATAAACAGGTGCACCTCCCTCTCAACTAGCGAGGTGGGACTAAACATTTGGGTTCGGGGCAGCACAGTTTGGTCCCGGTTGGCCAGGCACCAACCGAACTAGCAGGAGATGGTCCTGTTCATGGAGCAAACCGACTAATGCCCTTTGTTCGGCAGTGCCACCAACCGACCAAAGGCCGCCGCTTCCCGCCGCAGTCGCTGAAAAGGGTTTGGTCCCGGTTGCAGGCACCAACCGACTAGCAGGTATTAGTCCCGGTTTGTGCCACGAACCGACCAATGCACTTTCTATATATACAGGACTTTGCGAAAATTTCATTCAGTTCCTCATCCCGCCGCAGACGCCGCTTCTTCCCGACGCTTGCTCCTCGTCGTTGCCGCCACAAGACGCCGCCGCCGCTTCGTTGCCGCCAGCGCTTCAAGGCCGCCTTGTTGCCGCTTCAAGGCCGCCTTTGACGCTGTCGCCGCTTCATTGTCGCGCCTGCCGCCTCGAGCCCGTTGTCCCTGTCGCGCTCTCGAGCCCGCCGTCCTGCCGCTTCTCGCCCCACGCCGCCCGAGCCTGCTGTCGCCGCCTCGAGCCCGCCGCCCTCGCCGCCCCTGCCCCGAGCCCGCCGTCCTCGCCTCGCCTCGCGCGCCCGAAAGCATCGTTGCCGCTGCCGCCGACGCGCGGCTGGGTTGTCGCCTCACCGGCCGCCTTTGTGAGCCGCCGCCGAGCCTCTGCTCATATGTTGCAATATGTTTTTTATTTTTATTAGTTTATTTTTTGTTCATATGTGATGTATATGTGTATGTGGCTATAATGTATATGTTTTTTATTTTTATTAGTTTAGTTTTTGTTCATATATAGAAAGTTACAATTTTAATTAGGTTAGTGCAGGAAAAGGTTAGTGCATTTTAATTAGGTTAGTGTAGAGGAAAAGTAAAATAAGGAAAAGGAAGAAAAGGAAGAAGGAAGAAGGAAGAAGAAGGAGAAAAGAATGAGAGGAAAAAGAAGAAGAAGAGGAGAAGAAGAAAAATAGAAAAAAAGTTCTATTTTTTCTTCTCTCTATTCTCTATTCTTCTTCTCCTCCTTTTTTGTTCTTTTTTCTTCTTCTTCTTCCTTCTTCCTTCTTCCTCTTTTTCTTCCTTTTCCTTATTTTCCTTTCTCGAGGGATAAGAAGAAAAGAAGAGGAGAAGAAGAAAGAAAGGAATAGAGGAGAAAGAAGAAACTTCAACACGAGGGGGTACCGATACCCCTCCCCGATAACATTATTTTCCCATGTATATGTATGTCGCCGTTGTCGATATAACGAGGGTGTCGAGGATCGACGAGGGTCGAGGGTCGGGAACTAGGTAGAGGGTCGAGGGTCATTAAGGGTCAAGGGTCAAGGTTTCAGGTCGAGGGTTCCTATAGTGTCAAAGTATTGAAGAGATTCATGGTTTCATCATTAGCCGAAGTAACCATGGCATGATGGTATGAAGTTCTCCAAAGTTATTTTCGAATGGAGTCCGGATAGGATAATTTGCCTTTTGTACTAATATAAGAAAAGGCCTTTCAAATAACGATATTCGGAAGGTTCTTGCTGAACTTTGTACCAAAAAGCTTAATTATCCTATCTCGGGACTCCGCTCCAAAATAACTTTGAGAGCTTCGCACCATCATGCACCTCACATTTCGCTAATGATGAAGGCATGGTTTTGTTGAACTTTGACACTAGGCAACCTCCCGACCCTCGGCGATCCTCGACCCTTGACCTCGACCGCCGGGCGATCCACGACCTCTACCCTACATGCAAGCGCCGATGCCCATGTCACTTGTGGGACATAGATGTAGTGTTCAACGCCGACTCCCTCCCGATAGCTTCAACACGTGGGGTCGATATTACCCCCCTTGAAGCGTTCTCGAGGCCACCCCTAACCCTTGAAGCGTTGTCGAGGCCACCCCAAACCCTAGAGAAGCAACGCCGAGGCCACTAATATGATTCCTTATTGTGATTAGCTAGCTAGTTCTACGCTTGCCACTAATATATCCATATCTCGCATGTTTGAATAATAATTGCCATGTTGTAAATATTTGTAGAAACTATGGACACCCCCGAGACGAAGCACAAGAAGCGTTGTTGAGGGACATAATCGCACAAGGAAGTGATGCCATCCGCTCGTTGTTGTTTCTCAACGAAAACGATGGTCCTGGAAGGAGAGGATGAAGAAGCAATCGCTATGATTTACATGGTCCGATGACCCAATGCCGTGCAAGACGGAGAGGGTGAAGAAGTAGACCGTGAGGACGGTTCGGTGATCACCAAACCGAGTCCGCCAGGTATATATATTAGTTAAGCATGTGCTTGACTAGCTAATTGATGCATTCATTGTTTTGGTATGTACACATATTAATTAACTCTCGCCTTTGTTCTTTTTCTAGCCCTCCGGATCGAAAGCACAACTTCGCAAAGAGACGAGGCCCAAAGAAATAGTTGAGCTCGGATGAAAAGTTTGAGATCATACAAATCGCTGCGACGGCCAACCAATTGAACCCTACCGACATAGAAGGCATTTGTTGCTCGCTATGGGTTCGTTAGGGACAAGATCCCGATCAGCATCCACCAATGGTATAAGCCTAAGAACGAAGACCCCGAGGTGTCTTATGTCAATGATATGCGAAAAATGATGTTTGGACCGAGCTGAAGTCAAATTTTACCCTACCGCAAGAGGATGATCCGAGAAGCCAGTAATAGAGCCATTAATCAAGTCTTTTGCTCTTCGAAGATGGCAGACCTATTCAGGAATTGGAAGAAAGAACTCAATACGTATGTCAAAAAAATGAGACACCATAATTCAAGGGCAAATATGAGAAGATCAGAGATGATCGCCCGCATATGTGGCCTACAAGACATCGGAAAAGAGTAAAAAGATGTCGGCGACAAACAAGAGAAATGCTGCGAAGAAGAAGCTTCACCATCGACGGGTCGTGTATACTCAGAGTCCGCCTAAGTGGGCCAAGGCTGAGAATGATCTGCTTGATAAAGGGATCGAACCGAGACAATGAACTCGCTGCACCGCTGCCGGACTTGGTTCTTCGGGCCGGCAGATCCTGGACCCTATAACAGGGAAGTGCATTTGGACGGACGAACAATTGACATACCACCAAGAGGCTTCAGCAATATATCGAAGCAGCAGCAAGGGAAGTTCGCTCTGCAGGAGAAGTACAGCTCACAATGGCCCTCGAACTCGAGCACCTTGCACGGACACGAGGCACGCCAGTTCGCTTTCGTGGAAGGCTGGATTTCGGACGCAGGGGTTACAAAACCCATGAGAGGAGGAAGAAACTCGAGCAGAGCCAAATGCAAGGCGCTGCACGAAGGGGTAATGGGGCTAGAGGAACGAGAAGAGGAATGAGAAGCAGCAGATCGCAGCAAACGACCTGCCGAAGCTACCCCGCCATCTCAGCGGAGAAGCAGCGTGGCTTCCACCGAGCTGCTTCAGCCAGAGCAGCATGCCTTGACGGCTCCTGCCAGCTATCCCGTGGATGCTATCACGGATGCTGAAAATTGCCACCTTATGGCGCAATGAAGCAATTTGAAGGCCAAGGCGGCTGTTGGCTCTGTTTATCCTACTAAACCCGACTCAACTTTTCACTGCCGGCCGATTCCAGAAGGATATGCTAAGGTGATGGTCGATGAAATAACGGAGGGAGTTGAGGACCTCCGGCTTGACCACCATACCGGTGAAGGGGAGTATCGGCTGGGTTCTGCTCTGAACACTCCATGCTTATGGCGGAAGGATCTCATCAACCTTCCGAATTGGACGCCTCCTCCTCCTCCGGCGAGTCAGGGCACTCCGCCTCCTCCACCGCCTCCTCCTCCGGCGAGTGATGATCAGGGCACTCGGCCGGCTCCTTCTCCGGCGCGTGGCGGCACTCCGCCTCCTTCTCCTTTCGCGCCGCACGCCCGAGCAACCAGCCTCCTCCTTCTCCGCCTCGTCGGCAAGGGCGGAAGAGACGCCGCCGCCCGGCTGCTCCGGCGCGTCATAGTCCTTTCCTCCGCCTCGTAAGCAAGGAAAGAAGACATCCGCCCGCCTCGCTCTCCGGGCGTCTAGCAAGACAGCCAAAGGCGGAGGAGATACAGATTCGGTCCTTCTCTCAAGACTCGCAGAAGTTACCGCACGAGAGGAGCGAGGAGGAAAACGCGAAGATCGCGCAGCACCAAAGTGGATGACTGGTTTCAAGGGTTGAAAGCAAAGAGACATCCACCTCCGGAGGAGAAGGTAGATCCGTGAAAGCGAAGCGCACTGCTGCCCCGACAAAACCACCTAAGTCTCTGTAAAGGCAACATGAGCGCATTATTGAAAGGCATTTGCCAAGCGGAGAGGTCGGGAAGTACTGCTGCTGATCAAAGGATGAAAGAACGACGAGGTGGGAAACAAATTGCCCAGCTCGGCGAACAAGCTAAGCAATCGTGCCCCCGCTCAAGGTGCTCGCTAGCGACATCGCCGATCCGAGGATGGTGCCCGTTATGGCAATCCTGCAGATTACCCGCCCGACGATGTACATTATGATTTCTTGGAGGTGCAGATACAAAGATACGAGTACGGGAAGCCTCTCGTCAAAGATGAAAGTTCTCTATCAACGATGATGCGAAGATTGCATGATTGGTACATGAAAACCTGCAAAGAGTTTGAGGGGAGGAATACTTTGTATGTGAGAGTTAAAAAGGAGCATGACCTCCTTGGAACTGAACTGTTGCCTATTCCATTTGAGGAATTCTATCAGTTTTTCAATCAATTGGCCCTCGATAAAGCAACGGTCACCTGCATCGTCTCTGTAAGTAGTACTACTTCGTCACTAAGTCTCTATATAACTCAGCCCTTTCATTGCATGTATTTATAATTATCCTCACTATATTATGCAGATTGAAGATCGCCGAATTGAAGAAAAGACAAGTGGGTGATATTGGGTTCATTAACACATATCTCATAGATAAATCTGAGGTTGAATTTCGTGAAAGAAAATACCGAGGCCAACTTGCTACAATCGTTGGTAATAAATGAACACAAAGATATAATACTCTTTCCTTACAACTTCAAGTGAGTGTTACTGCCTTGTGGCATATTCGGTTTCCTTATTAGTCCAGGTTATAGTAATGTAATATTGATGAGTTATGCATGTGTGCGCAGCTACCACTATATTCTCCTAGAGATTAAGCTTGAGAAGGAGTAGTAACTGTCTTAGACTCCAAGCTTAAAAGATCCCAAGGAGTATGCGGACATGACTGAAATGCTCGAGAAGTAAGTTAAATCGATCATTATCCACCATATCGTAAACTTTGTTCATTTCTGATATCAAGTAATTGTTTTCTTTGTATGGCAGGGCTTGGAGAAAATTCACCAAAAAGCTCCGGACTACCAAGAAGCTGCAATTTAGACACCCAAAGTAAGTACTATATAGTAGCATATTCCACGATCTCCTAGTGATTCAAGCGCTAGTTTCATCAATACCATTTAGCATGCTTGCTAATTATCAGTTTGATTGACCTCTATTTCTTGTAAAGTGGTTGTACGGAACAAGGGAATGATTTCTGTGGATACTACCTTTATGAGTCCATCCGCCACACGACCTGTGAGCGGGCTACTCCGACAAACAATATGAAGTGCGTAAATAAAATGTTCACAATTTTGTTTTATTACCATCATTTGTGTTGAGTTTCATTCATTCATATATATATATATATATATATATATATATATATATATATATATATATATATATATATATATATATATATGTATTGACCCCTTTCTTAAAGTTAGATGTTTCGATGTCGGATGAACTCCTAACACCAGATCGCATGCGAGCAATTCAAGAGGAATTGGCGGCATTCTTTCTTGACCACGTGATCGCTGAAGACGGAGAATACTATGTGGACCACACGTCCGTATGTTAGGAGATTATATATTTGTAAAAGATAATTATTGTATATATGTAGCCGGTAGTGTCGGATAGATATACGAGAACTTGTTGTTCGACCAATCTCTCTGAGAAGGAGAGGTGGTCATATCACTTCTCTATATGCATATATGTTCATGACGATCTTCTGCTTGCTTAATTACTAGCTAGCTAGCGTGTCTAGCTAGTCCTCTCTATACGTATGTATAGTACGAAGGCCGACCAAGCACGGACAAAAGAGAGGACACTTTCTCTATTAATTAGCTAGCTATAGCACAATATATGAAACACCTAAATTAACCCCCAAAACCCCCAAACCCCACCCCCTTAAAAAAACCACAGCCATAGAAATGTCGACGCGTGGATGCCTATTGGTCCCGGATGGTGCCACCAGCCGGGACCAAAGGCCCTCCTGCCTGGCTCGTGAACAGTGCCACGTGGAGGCCCATCTGTCCCGGTTCTGGATTGAACCGGGACTAAAGGGTCAGGGCATTAGTACCGACCCCTTTAGTCTCGGTTCATGAACCGGGACTAAAGGCCCTCACCAACCGGGACTATAGGCCCTTTTTCTACTAGTGCTTGACTATGTCCATTAATCTTGAGTCCTGACTAAATCTAGGTCATTGCTTGGCGCACGCTGCCGGTTCATCTGGCCGCTAGTCTCGACCAACTCCACATACATATAATTAATTAACAAACGTCCGCTTCAATCTCCCTTGAAAAAATAGAGTCCACAAAACACGAGAGATTCATTTTTTGAGCTACCATGTAGAAAGATAATTGGATGTATGTCAGATTGAATTGCGAAAAAATTATAACTGCAAAACTCCTGACTTGCGACACTTGGCTCATTCTGCTTCAAAGTACAAACAGCCATACAGCTCCTCCTTCTGTGAAATTAACTATTGTGCGATAAATTAAGGTGCTGGAATATACATGTTGCAATAACTTAGAAAACTGAGATTGAACGGTTGAAGAGGAACACAATCAGCAGACCTAGACTTGCATGTTTGAGTAGATTGTACTTGCTAAATCAACATATGACACTAGTAGAAAACAGGGCTTTCGTCCAGGCCAGTTCAGCCCATTAGTCCCGGTTCAATCCAGAACCGGGACCAATGGAGCTATTTGCCCTGTTCAGGAGCCTGGGGGCGGCCGGGCCACGGGCCATTGGTCCTGTTCGTCCGGACCTTTTGGTCCTGGGGCCAGGGACGAACCGGACCAATGGTCCTGCCTCTGCCCACCACTATTGGTCCCGGTTGGTGGCATGAACGGGACCAAAGGCTTCCCTTTAGTCCCGGTTCATGCCACCAACCGGGCTAATGGTGCTGCCTATATATAGCCCCTCACAAGAGCAGAGCACACCGCTCTGCTTTTTTTCGGCCGAGGGGAGAGGGCTTGGTGGTGCTCTAGCTCACCTCCTATGCACACAAGGTGTTCATGGAATGCCCGAGCCACACTACTTAAGGTTCTCCTCTCCAAGCTCGACCGCCAAGCTCCATTTTCCTCAATATTTATCTAGGTTTAGCCGTCCGTCACGCCCGCCCCCGTCTTCATCGCTGCCGATCACCCGCGCCGATCTCATCGCCGGCACCACCGTGGTGAGCCTCTTGTTCTTATCTTATTTCTGAAAGGAAAAATATTATTACTTGTTTGTTTAGATAGATACTTGTATTATTTTCTTACTTTTATTATTGCATCTTATATAGTGCGATGGTTTTGGTATCCGCCCCGTCGGCCCTCGGCTGTCTATGATTCGGATGTGGTATATATTATCTTTTCATAACTATTGGTTCATTTATTGTTTATGAAAATTATGCCACCAACGCCACATAGATTTCATTTATCTAGGAGGTTGTTGAACCGAAATTCCAACCGACCCTATTGTCGAGAGGTTAAATTTAGTTGAAGAAGAAAACAATTTCTTGAAGGAAAAAATAAAAAACTTGAGGAGGAGAAGATGATATTGGAGTTGCATGTTATGGATGTCGCCGATGATCACAAGATCAAGATGGATGCAATGCGCTTGAAGATGAGAAAGATTAGAAAATATGCCATTCATACCGAGGCTTGGTATCATTATGCCATTGGATCAGTTGTTACCTTGGTTGCGATTATGATCGATTTGTTTTCGCATTGAAATGTTTTACATAGTTTCAATATATGGTTTAATTAATTTAGATGCTCTCAGAGCTTTATGTTGTTAGATGAGAACTATGTATGTACTTTGGTTTTATGTGATGATGAACTTCTATTAATTTGGTCACTTAATTATCTATTCATGATGTTCTGTAATAATTTTGACACACTTAATTATATATAATGCACGCAGATGAACCGCAATGGATGTACGGTGATGCATACACCTCCGAGTACATTAAGGGTGCATGATTTTCTCAAGTGGCTGAGGCAAACAAGCAGAATGGTTTTATGTGTTGTCCATGCCCTATATGTGGGAATCTGAAGTCTTACTCGACCGGAAAATCCTTCACACCCACCTGCTTTACAAGGGTTTCATGCCACACTATAATGTTTGGACAAGGCACGGAGAAATAGGGGTTATGATGGAAGACGGCGAGGAAGAAGAGTACGATGACAACTATGTGCCCCTGAATACGGTGATGCTACTAAACATCAAGATGCACTGACGATGTGCACGATGGTGCTGCAACGGGCTAAGTTGCTGAAGATCAAGAGGAACCGACGATGTGCCCGATGATGATGATCTCCGTCGGGTCATTGTCGATGCAAGGACACAATGCGAAAGTCAAAAGGAGAAGCTGAAGTTCGATCGCATGTTAGAGGATCAAAAAAGGGTTGTACCCCAATTGCGAAGATGGCAACACAAATCTCGCACCGTACTCGAATTGCTGCAAGTGGAAGGCGAGAATGCTGTGCTCGATAAAGGATTTGAGAAGCTATCAAAAAATGAACAAGAAGCTTCCAAAGGATAACGAATTGCCCGACAAGACATACGCAGCAAAGAAGGTCGATGCCCTCTAGGATTGGAGGTGGAGAAGATACATGCATGCCCTAATGATCGCATCCTCTACCGTGGTGCCTACAAGGATCTGAACGCATGCCGGTATGCGGTGCATTATGTATAAGATCGACGAGATGACCCTCGTGATGTTGACGGCGAGCCTCCCGGGAAGAGGGTTCTGCGAAGGTGATGTGGTATGCTCCTATAATACCACGGTTGAAACGTCTGCTCGTAAACGGAGAGCATGCCAAGTTGATGCGATGGCACAGTGAGGACCGTAAGAAAGACGGAAGTTGAGAGCACCACGACGGGTCGCAGTGGAGAAAAATCAAGAGAAAGTACTCGGGATGAGTTTGCAAAGGACCCAAGGAACGATGGTTTGCTTTAAGCGCGGATGGCATTAATCCTTTTGGGGAGCAGAGCAGCAATCACAAAGACCTGCCCGTGACTCTATGTATGTATAACCTTCCTCCTTGGATGTGCATGAAGCGGAAGTTCATTATGATGCCGTTCTCATCCAAGGCCCTAAGCAACCCGCAACGACATTGATGTGTACCTAAGGCCATTAGTTGAAGAACTTTTATAGCTGTGGAATGGAAACGTGTACGACGGGATGAGGACAAAAGGAGGAATTTGACCTAAAGGCGTTGTTGTTCGTGACCATCAACGATTGGCCCGCTCTCAAGAACCTTTCGTGATGCATAAACAAGGGATATAATGCATGCACGCACTGTTTACTTGACACCGATAGTATATACCGGAAGCTGCAGGAAGAATGTGTACCAGGCCATCGCCGATTTCTTCCGACCAACCATCAATGTCGAAAGAAAGGCAAGCATTTCAAAGGCGAGGCAGATCACCGGAAGAAGCCCGCCATGCGCATCGGTGATCACGCATTTGCTATGGTCAATGATTTACACGTAATCTTTGGAAAGGGTCCCGCGGACTAGCTGTTCCAAATGACGCCGAGAATCACGCACCCATGTGGAAGAAGAAATCTATATTTTGGGACCTACCCTCACCGAAAGACCTAGAGGTCCGCTTCTTCGATCGACGTGATGCACGTGACGAAGAACCTTTGCGTGAACCTGCTAGGCTTCTTGGCGTGTATGGGAAGACAAAAGATACACCGAGGCACGAGAGGACCTGCAACGCTTAACGAAAAAGAGGGCATGCCTCCAAGCAAGATGAAGGTCGTGCTACCACGCTTCTTTAAAGAAGAGAAAGAAATATTCTTTCAATGCCTGCTCAAGATGAAGGTCCCGACCGCTTCTCGTCGAATATAAAGGAATAATAAATATGCCGTAGAAAAGTTCCGTAACCTATAGTCTCATGATCGCCACGTGATTATGACGCAACGCTTCGGTTGCATTGAGGGGCTTCTACCGAAAAACGCCCGATTAGCCATTGTGAAGCTATGTGCATTCCTCAATGCAATATCTCGTAAGGTGATCGATCCAGAAATCGTACCAACGCTAAGGAGTGATGTGGCGCAATGTCTTGTCGGGCTTCGAGCTGGTGTTCCCACCATCCTTCTTCAATATCATGACGCACGCCCTAGTTCATCTAGTCGACGAGATTGTCATTCGGGGCCCAGATTTCTACATAACATGTACCCTTTGAGAGGTTCATGGAGTCCTAAAGAAATATGTTCAGAATCGCTTAGGCCGAAGGAAGCATCTCCATGGGCCATCAAACGAGAGGATGTCATCGGGTTTTGTGTTGACTTCATTCCTGGCCTTAAGAAGATAGGTCTCCCTATATCGCGGTATGAGGGGAGACTGACCGAAAAGGCACGCTTGGAAGGGACTCAATAATATGCAGGACGGATATTCTTGGTCTCAAGCACACTACAGCTTCTACGTAACTCTACCTTGGTGACCCCGTATGTCGATGAACACAAGAACGATCTGCGCCCAAACACCCGAGCAAAGGCGACGATCGGATTACATGTGAACACATCAGACTTTCAGCAGTTGGTTGGAAACACGCCTCGTGAGGTGACAACACTGTTTGTGATGAGCTGTACTTGTTGTCCAGGGACCATCTTCGACTGTAATGATTTGGAAAGGATACTGAGATAAATGGGAATACATTTTACACGATCGACCAAGATGAAAAGAGCACCAACCAAAACAGCGGTGTCCGCTTTGATGCAGCAACCGACAAGGGAAATGACACATATTATGGTTACATAGTAGACATATGGGAACTTGACTATGGAGTAGATTTTAAGGTCCCTTTGTTTAAGTGCAAGTGGGTCAATCTGTCAGAGAGGCGGGTACAGTAGACCCACAAGACGGAATGACAATAGTGGATCTGAAAATCTTGGGTACACCGACGAACTGTTCGTCCTAGCCAATGATGTGGCACAGGTTATCTATGTGAAGGACATGTCTACTGCATCGAGGAAAAGAAAAGATAAGGAAGCGAATACATCATACAATGAGCCAAAGCGCCACATAGTTCTTTCAGAAAAGGGACATCCCGGGAGTGGAGGGCAAGATGACATGTCTCAAGAGTATGAAAAGTTTCATGAAATTCCCCTTCAAAGTCAAGGCTGACCCAAGCATCCCGATAAACGATGAAGATTATCCATGGTTACAAGCAATAAGCAAACAACACAAGCGAAGAAAAGTGAAGACTTTCTCCGCAACTATTATGATGATACCATGCCAACTTTGTAATGCATTTAGTATGATACCATTGTCCGCTTTGTACATGCACATGCTATGCCAACTTTTTCAGAGTTCATTTGAAAACTATGAATTTGAAAACCTCGCCAACCAAGGGCGCCACACCGTTTATAAGCCCGTCCTCTACACACCGCTTTGTTTTAAGCGAAACAAAATAAAATAAATAAAGCAACAAAGAAAACAAAAAAGTGTTTTCAAATTAGAAAACTAATGGCACTAACAGAAAGTTTATAATTTTTCTAAAACTAGAAGCAAAAAGAATTAAAAATAAAGAAAAAACAACAAAAAATAAATAATGCGAAAACAGAAAAAAAACTGAAATAAAATATAAAATAGCAACAATAAGTATTTTGTTGTAAGTAGAAACAAAATAAAATAAATAAAGCAACAAAGAAAAAAAAAAAAGAGTTTTCAAATTTGAAAACTAATGGCACTAACAGAAAGTTTATAATTTTTCTAAAACTAAAGGCAAAAAGAATTAAAAATAAAGCAAAAACAACAAAAAATAAATAATGCAGAAAACATAACAAAAAACTGAAAAAAATAAAAATAGCAACAATAAGTATTTTGTTGTAAGTAGAAACAAAATAAATAAATAAAGCAACAAAGAAAAGAAAAAGAGTTTTCAAATTTGAAAACTAATGGCACTAACAGAAAGTTTATAATTTTTCTAAAACTAAAAGCAAAGAGAATTAAAAATAAAGCAATAAACAACAAAAAATAAATAATGCAAAACAGAACAAAAAACTAAAGAAAAAAAATAAAATAGCAACAATAAGTATTTTGTTGTAAGTAGAAACAAAATAAAATAAATAAAGCAACAAAGAAAACAAAAAAGAGTTTTCTAATTTGAAAACTAATGGCACTAAATGAAAGTTTATAATTTTTCTAAAACTAAAAGCAAAAAGAATTAAAAATAAAACCAAAACAACAAAAAATAAATAATAATGCAGAAAACAAAACAAAAAACTGGAAAAATAGTGCCGCCATCGGACACCCACGGCCTGAATACGACTAGAAACCCTACATGGGCCAGATTCATGCCCGCAGGAGGCCAAGTAGGGCCACAGCACATAGCTAGTGATGATTAGGTTCGAAGCTCTGAAGTTGAGAGGAGCTCGAGAGGTGGGCGCAACAACGCTTATAAACCACTCTCGAGCTCTCTCAACTAGCGAGGTGAGACTAAACTTTGGGCGCAGGCAGCAAGGCCTTTGGTCCCGGTTGGTGGCACCAACCGGGACTAAAGTAGAATTGGTCCGTTGGTTCCACGAACCGACCAATGACGGACCAATTTCTTTAGTCCCGGTTGGTGCCACCAACCGACCAAAGGTCGCCGCTTCCCGCCCTTTGGGCTGCTGAAAATTCGCCTTTGGTCTCGATTGGTGGCTCCAACGGGACTAGCAGATTAGTCCCGTTCGTACATTTAATCGACCAAAGCCTTCCTATATAAGCAAAGACTTGGCGCTTTTTCAGATTTAATCACCAGTTCCCGCCCGACGCCGCCAGCTGCCCGAGCTTCGCCCTTCACGACGCCTGTCAGTTGCCTGTCGCTGTCGCTGTCGCCGTCGCTCGCGCCTCGCCCGTGCTCGCCGTCGCCGTCACCCGCGCCTGCGGCTCGCTGTCGCCTGCCCCTGCCCCTGTCCCCCCCGCTGGCCGGCGCCGCCATTGCCGTCCTCGAGCTCTCACACTGGGCTCGCCTCGCCGCCCGCTCCTCGTCCGTCGCCTGCCGCCCCCGCCCGTCCGCCCCAGGCACACGCCTCGCCTGCCTCACAGTGTGAGCAGCCGCCTTTTTTTTTATTTCTTTAATTTTTTCATATATATATATATATAATGTTTAAGCTCTTTTTTTAATTTTTATGCTCTGTTTTTTTATGTTTTAGTTTTTTGTTCATATGTGATGTATATGTGTATGTGGCTATAATGTATATGTGTATGTGAACAATGCAAAAGATAGTTTTTAGAAAAATTAGGATTTTTTTTCTGTTCATAGATATTTTGGTGATATTAATTATTGTAAATATGCAAATGTTTGTGTATTCATATGAACAATGAATTAGGCAATACTACTTCATGTATTTTTAAGAAGGAAGAAGAAGAAAAGAATGAGAGGAAAAGGAAATAAGAAGAGGAAGAAAGGAGAAGAAGAGGGAGAGGAAGAAGAGGAGAAATAAATAAGAAGAAGAAAAAGAAGAAAAGAAGAGGAGAAGAAGAATAGAGGAGAAGAAGAAAAATAGAAAAAAATTCTATTTTTCTTCTTCTCCTCTATTCTTTTCTTCTTCTCCTCTTTTTTCTTCTTCTTCTTTTTCTTCTTCTTTTTCTTCTTCTTCTTCCTTCTTCCTCTTTTCTTCCTTTTCCTTATTTTCCTTTCTCGAGGGATAAGAAGAAAAAGAAGAGGAGAAGAAGAAAGAAAGGAATAGAGGAGAAAGAAGAAACTTTGACACGAGGGGGGGGGGTACCGATACCCCCTCCCGGATAACATTATTTTCCCATGTATATGTATGTTGCGTCGTTGTCGATATAACGAGGGTGTCGAGGATCGCCGAGGGGTCGAGGGTCGGGAACTAGGGTAGAGGGTCGAGGGTCGTTAAGGGTCAAGGGTCAAGGTTTGTGGTCGAGGGTTCCTATAGTGTCAAAGTATTGAAGAAATCCATGGCTTCATCATTAGCCGGAAGTAACCATGGCATGATGGTACGAAGTCCTCCAAAGTTATTCTGGAATGGAGTCCCGGATAGGATAATTTGCCTTTTTGTACGAATCTCAGCAAAGGCCTTTCAAATAACGATATTCGGAAGTTCTTTCGAACTTTGTACCAAAAAGCTAATTATCCTATCCGGGACTCCGCTCCAAAATAACTTTGAGAGCTTGCACCATCATGCACCTGCATTTTCGCCTAATGATGAAGACATGGTTTTGTTGAACTTTGACACTAGGCAACCTCCCGACCCTCGGCGATCCTCGACCTTGACCTCGATCGCCGGGCGATCCACGACCCTCTACCCTATCATGGGCGCCGATGCCCACGCCACTTGTGGGACATAGATGTAGTGTTCAACGCCGACCCCTCCCGATAGCTTCAACACGTGGGGGGTCGGTATTACCCTCCTTGAAGCGCTCTCGAGGCCACCCCTAACCCTTGAAGCGTTGTCGAGGCCACCCCAAACCCTAGAGAAGCAGCGCCGAGGCCACTAATATCATTCCTTATTGTGATTAGCTAGCTAGTTCTATGTTTGCCACTAATATATCCATATCTGTCATGTTTGAATAATAATTGCCATGTTGTAAATATTTGTAGAAACTATGGACACCCCCGAGACGAAGCACAAGAAGCGTTGTTGAGGGACATAATCGCACAAGGAAGTGATGCTGCCTCGCTCGTTGATGTTTCTCAACGACAACGACGGTCTGGAAGGAGAGGGTGAAGAAGCAGTGGCTATGATTTACATGGTCCGATGACCCAATGCCGTGCAAGAAGGAGAGGGTGAAGAAGTAGACCGTGAGGACGGCTTCGGTGATCACCAAACCGAGTCCGCCAGGTATATATATTAGTTAAGCCTGTGCCGACTAGCTCGCCTTTGTTTTGGTATGTACACATATTAATTAACTCTCGTCTTTGTTCTTTTTCTAGCCCTCCAGATCGAGCACAGCTTCGTAAAGAGACGAGGCCCAAGAAAAGTTGAGCTCGGATGAAAAGTTTGAGATCATACAAATCGCGCATGACCGCCAACCGATTGAACCCTACCGGACAAAAAGGCATTTGTTGCTCGGTGCGGGTTCTCGTTAGGGACAAGATCCCGATCAGCATCCACCAATGGTATAAGCCTAAGAACGAAGACCCCGAGGTGTCTTATGTCAATGATATGCGTAAAATGATCTTTGGACCGAGCTGAAGTCAAATTTTACCCTACCGCTAGAGGATGATCCGAGAAGCCAGAATAGAGCCATTAATCAAGTCTTTTGCTCTTAAGAAGATGGCAGAACTATTTAGGAATTGGAAGAAAGAACTCAATACGTATGTTGAAAAAATGAGACACCAGAATTCAAGGGCAAATATGAGAAGATCGAGATGATCGCCCACATTTGTGGCCTACAAGACATCGGAAAAGAGTAAAAAGATGTCGGCGACAAACAAGAGAAATGCTGCGAAGAAGAAGCTTCACCATCGACGGGTCGTGGTTACCTCGTGAGTCTGCCTAAGTGGGCCAAGGCTGAGAATGATCTCGCTTGATAAAGGGATCAAACCAGAGACAATGAATCGCCGCACCATTGCCGGACTTGGTTCTTCGGGCCGGCGGATCCTTGACCCTATAATAGGGAAGTGCATTTGGACGAACGAACAATTGGACATACCACCAAGAGGCTTCAGCAATATATCGAAGCAGGCAGCAAGGGAAGTTCGCTCTGCATGACAGGAGAAGGACGAGCTCACAATGGCCCACGGAATCTCGAGCACCTCGGACGGACACGAGGCACGCTAGGCTCGCTTCGAGGAAGGCTGGATTTCCGGACGCATGGGGTTACAAAACCCATGAGAGGAGGAAGAAACCGAGCAGAGCCAAATGCAAAGCGCCGCACGAAAGGGTAATGGGGCTAGAGAACGAGAAGCGCAGATCGCAGCAAACGACCGCCAAGCTTCCCCGGTTACCCCGCCATCTCAGCGGAGAAGCAGCGTGGCTTCCACCGAAGCTGCTTCAGCCAGAGAGCAGCATGCCTTGACGGCTCCTCGCCAGCTATCCCGTGGATGCTATCACGGATGCTAAAATTGCCACCTTATGGCGCAATGGAGCAATTTGAAGGTCAAGGCGGTTGTTGGCTCTGCTTATCCTACTAAACCCGACTCAACTTTCCACCGCCGCCGATTCCGTATGATATGCTAAGGTGATGGTCGATGAAATAACGGAGGATTTGAGGACCTCCGCTTGACCACCCTACCGGTGAAGGGGAGTATCGGCTGGGTTCTCGCTCAAGACTCCATGCCTATGGCGGAAGGATCTCATCAACCTTCCAACCGGACGCCCGCCTCCTCCTCCTCCGCGAGTCAGGCACTCCGCCTCCACCGCCTCCTCCTCAAAGTGAGTGACGATCAGGCACTCGGCCGGCTCCTTCTCCGCGGCGTGGCGGCACTCCGCCTCCTTCTCCGCTTTGCACCGGCGCCCGAGCAGCCAGCCTCCTCCTTCTCCGCCTCGCCGCCAAGGGCGGAAGAGACCCGCCGCCGCCGGCTGCTCCGGCGTCGTAGTCCTTCTCCTCCGCCCGTAAGCAAGGAAAGAAGACATCCGCCTCCGCTCGCTCTGCCGGCGTCTAGCAAGACAGCCAAAGGCGGAGGAGATCAGATTCGGTCCTTCTCTCAAGACTCGGAGAAGTTACCGCACGAGAGGAGCGAGGAGGAAAACGCGAAGATCGCGCAGAGATCAAGTGGATGACTGGTTTCAAGGGTTGAAAGCAAAGAGACATCCACCACCGGAGGAGAAGGTATATCCGTGAAAGCGAAGCGACTTGCTGCCCCGACAAAACCACCCAAGTCTCCGCCAAAGGCAACTATGAGCGATTATTGGAAAGGCATTTGCGAAGCGGAGAGGTCGGGAAGTACTGCTGCTGATCAAAGGATGAAAGAACGACGAGCTGGGAAACAAATTGGCCAGCTCGGCGAACAAGCTAAGCAATCGTGCCCCCGCTCAAGGTGCTCGCTAGCGACATCGCCGATCCGAGGATGGTGCCCGTTATGGCAATCCTGCAGATTACCTGCCCGATGATGTACATTATGATTTCTTGGAGGTGCAGATACAAAGATACGAGTACGGGAAGCCTCTCGTCAAAGATGAAAGTTCTCTATCAACGATGATGCGAAGATTGCATGATTGGTACATGAAAACCTGCAAAGAGTCTGAGAGGAGGAGTACTTTGTATGTGGGAGTTAAAAAGGAGCATGACCTTCTTGGAATTGAACTGTTGCCTATTCCATTTGAGGAGTTCTATTAGTTTTTCAATCAATTGGCCCTTGATAAAGCAATGGTCACCTGCTACTGTCTGTAAGTAGTACTACTTCTGTCATTAAGTCTCTCTATATAACTCAGCCCTTTCATTACATGTATTTATAATTATCCTCACTATATTATGCAGATTGAAGAACGCCGAATTGAAGAAAAGACAAGTGCGTGATATTGGGTTCATTAACACATATCTCATAGATAAATCTGAGGTTGAATTTCGTAAAGAAAATACCGAGGCCAACTTGCTACAATCGTTGGTAATAAATGAACACAAAGATATAATACTCTTTCCTTACAACTTCAAGTGAGTGTTACTGTCTTGTGGCATATTCGGTTTCCTTATTAGTCCAGGTTATAGTAATGTAATATTGATGAGTTATGCATGTGTGCAGCTACCACTATATTCTCCTAGAGATTAAGCTTGAGAAGGAGTAGTAACTGTCTTAGACTCCAAGCTTAAAAGATCCCAAGGAGTATGCGGACATGACTGAAATGCTCGAGAAGTAAGTTAAATCGATCATTATCCACCATATCAGCAACTTTGTTCATTTCTGATATCAAGTAATTGTTTTCTTTGTATGGCAGGGCTTGGAGAAAATTCACCAAAAAGCTCTGGGACTACCAAGAAGCTGCAATTTAGACACCAAAGTAAGTACTATATAGTAGCATATTCCACGATCTCCTAGTGATTCAAGCGCTAGTTTCATCAATACCATTTAGCATGCTTGCTAATTATTAGTTTGATTGACCTCTATTTCTTGTAAAGTGGTTGTGGCAGGAACAAGAGAATGATTTCTGTGGATACTACGCTTATAGTCCATCCGCCACACGACCTTTGAGCAGGGCTACTCCGACAAACAGTATGAAGTGCATAAATAAAAATATTCACAATTTTATTTTATTACCATCATTTGTGTTGAGTTTCATTCATTCATTCATATATATATATATATATATATATATATATATATATATATATATATATATATATATATATATATATATATATATATATATATATATGTATTGACCCTTTCTTAAAATTAGATGTTTGGATGCGGATGAACTCCTAGCACCAGATCGCATGCAGCAATTCAAGAGGAATTGGCGGCATTCTTTCTTGACCACGTGATCGTCAAGACGGAGAATACTATGTGGACCACGCGTCCATATGTTAGGAGATTATATATTTGTAAAAGATAATTATTGTATATATGTAGCGGTAGTGTCGATAGATATACGAGAACTTGTTGTTCGACCAATCTCTCTGAGAAGGAGAGGCGGTCGATATCACTTCTCTCAGTATGCATATATGTTCATGACGATCTTCTGCTTGCTTAATTACTAGCTAGCTAGCGTGTCTAGCTAGTCCTCTCTATAATGTATGTATAGTACGAAGCGCCGACCAAGCACGGACAAAAGAGAGGACACTTTTCTATTAATTAGCTAGCTATAGCACAATATATGAAACACCTAAATTAACCCCCAAAACCCCCAAACCCACCCCCTTAAAAAAACAAAACCACAGTCATTGAAATGTCGACGCTGGATGTTTATTGGTCCGGTTGGTGCCACCAACCGACCAAAAGCCCTCCCGCCTGGGCTCAGCGAACAGCCATGTGGAGTTCATCTGTCTTGCCTGGATTGAACCGGACTAAAGAGTCGCAAGATTAAGACGACCCTTTAGTCCCTGTTCATGAACCGACTAAAGGCCCTCACCAACCGGGACTATAGGCCCTTTTTCTACTAGTGTGATCATGGGGTAAAATCCTGTAGTGGAATATACCGCTTAGATTGCTTGATTGGATCAAACCTGTTATGAGCACCGTGAGGTGAAATCATATACAAACACACGATGGATTGTTGTACTTCAAATTTGAGATTGTAAACTTGAGGTGGAACGTAATATACCTGATGGATTGCTTGCAAGGTTAGATTCACACGTGATTTGATGAAGAAAAATTGCCTCCAACGGCCATTGGTAGTGGAGCAGGATTGAAGGGAAGGAGGAGGCAACGTCAAAATAAAGGAGTCCATGGAGATTTTATTCAGCAGTTTTTTTTTTTGAGTTCGCAGAATATTTATTGATGGAGACTTTTACGGGCAATCATTTTCCTTTTTTGGGAGTTTTTAAGGGGATAGTGACTTACGGGCAATCAGCATGATCTATGTTTTTTTATCCTTTTTCGTGGGAGATTGGTAGTGTAGAAAGAATTGATGGGAAGTAGGAGGCAACATCAAAATAGAGGAGTCCTTGGAAATTTTATTCGGCAGTTTTTTTAGTTTGTAGAACATTTTATTGATGGAAACTTTTACAGGCAATCAACAGGATGATGGATCTTTTCCTTTTTCGTGGGAGATTTTAAGGCGATGGTGGCTTACGGGCAATCAGCGGGATCTTTGTTTCTTGTTTTTTCTTTCCCTTTTTCGTGGGAGTTTTTGAGGGGATGGAAGCTTTCCCTTTTTTTTTACAGAAACGGTTGGAGGCTTTATTTGACCGATTCACAACATTGGACGTGTCGGAAGCCTATTTTTATGGGATGGGACAATCTGCGATACGTAAGTTTTCTTTCTATCCTGTACGCAAGTTTTACAATCCAACGGTGTAATTAATTTTGATGATGTGGATTAATTAGATGACTTTAAATGTGCCTTCAATTAGTAAATATAAGATAATATGAGAATTTAAATTCAAAATAGCAATGATTTATTTGTTTGATTCAAACACAAGCAGCATCCACATTGACATGTGCTCATAATCCGTTGCACTAAGACCAACAAAAAGAATGACAAGATAAAAGAAACACGAAAAACAATATCACAAACATCCACGTAGCGCTTTGTAACACAAGGTGCAACACTCATTTTATTTTGAACAACCACGCGCAACACTTACGTAATGCTGCCACAGGTCACTGACGCATGCACGCTGAATCGGCCGAGTGGGCAGTGGGCAGTGGCTCATGGGTTGACGTAGATGTCGAGCTCCAGCAGGTCGGGGCGGACGGTCTTCCACAGCACGTAGCCTTTCGCCATCCGGAACTGCCCCGTGCCGCCGACCACGGCCAGCTCGCGCACCGCCACGCCGGTGTCGTCGCGTCCCATCACGGTCACCGAGCTCCCCGCGTAGGTCCCCGACGTGAGCACCACGTTCATGGTCACCATCAGCTCGAACCCTCCCTTGGAGGAGGCGACGATGTACTGCCCCTGCGCGCGCCCCACGGCGGCCGACGACGCCGACGTGCCCTCCGTCAGCACGTCGTCCATCACCACCGTGTTGCCGAAGTTGCCCCGCGGGCCGCGCACCACCATCATCGCGCTGTCGCCCATCACGTCGTGCATGTACACGTGCAGGTGCGCCGACGCCCCGGCCGCCGGCCGCGGCGCCGCCACCGCCAGGATGACGGCGACGGCTGCGGCGAGCGCGAAGGACGTGGGGTTGAGCTTGAAGCAAGCCATGGCCGGGATGAGTGGAAGACTACAGCGCTTGCTAGTCCGTATCACTGCTGATGCAGCACGTTCGGGTTTGTTCTTTATATACGAAAACAGTAGGATTGCGTCTGTGGTACTGGGGATTTGGGGGTCCATGGTCCCCTGGCTGGCCCTTGATAATGGACATGAGGTGTATTATTTGTCGATCCAATTGAGCTCCTGTCCACGTCAGGTTTTAATTGTCGCATTCCATTATTTACACTTAAATGTAGAACAAAAAATTGGTTGATGCCTCTCAAGAAACAGCGGAGAACGTTTGTCTACATTGCATGAACGAAAGAGCGGTTGATGCGTCGGTGCCCATGCATTGCTGGCCGTAGATCAGAATGCCGTTGGGTGAGTTGTCTTGTCAGTATTGTCTCTCATGATGGACTAGATCGAGATCTACGAACAGCCATACATCATTTACATGTTATAATCTCCAACAAAATGGGTATACATATGATGTGACTGTAACTTGTAAGATGTTCGTGGCATCCAAATGCATGGTACGCACTCCCTCCGTTCCAAATTACTCGTCGGAAAAATAGATGTATCTAAAACTAAAATATATCTAGATACATTCATAAATGCGACAAGTAATTCGGAACGGAGGGAGTACGTAACTGATGGCGAGTACAATTGCTCCTAATTTGTTCAGTAATTTGTCTGGTGATTGCATGTCTTCTTGTCATTTGCCTTCTTTACATGCTATTGTACCATGGGAGGATCCAGTGAACAGATGTATGTGCACAAGGCACGTCAGTGACAGTGAGGTGTCGTGCCAGGGGCCCCAAATCTCTTATTTCTGCTGCTGTTTTCTGGATCGAAACAGAGAGCAAGACCAGTGAAAAGATGCCGCAGAAAAAATATACTATACCACTAGTGCTTCATTCTAAACATGTCCACACGACAAAATTGTGGACATGGACTCGGGCGACACGGGGGAGACCAGCCGCCGCACACCGCGAGCCTCACCCCTCCACCCCCCTCGCTGTCATCAGAGGAGGCGACCGGGCTAAGCCCGTGCCGCGGACGACGGCGGTGGGGCGAGCTCTCTCTCGCGGCGTGGCGTTTTCTCCTCAGATTCAAGGCCGAGGCAGCAGCCGACCACGGTGTTGGTGCTTTGTTCAGGCGGTGCGTGGCCTGCTCCTCCATGGCGCGGCAGCGCGCCGTTGGCTACCCACGAGGTGCCCTTTCCCGGCGCCCCTACTGCCCCCGATGAGATTCGCCCATCCCTGGGTCGTTGGTCGAGGTGCTGGTGCCTGACGATTCCTCCGATCTGATTCGGGGTGCCGTGGCGGCGTGGGGGCTGCGGGCTCGGCCTGAATTATGGGGGAGGTCCTAGGGTTCCTCAAGTGACAAGACGAAGATTTGCCTGACGCCTGTCCTCCTTGATCCGGTCAGAGTGTCGGGTTCCGGAAGGCTCTGCCGGTGAACTCCCATGGGCGCGTTATGTCTGAAGATTGCTGGATCGGATGGGATTCGGTCGTGCCCACTGGTTCTCCGTTAAGAAGGGAGCGGTGTGAAGCTCTGCTATCTGTTGTCATCATGGGATATGTTTAACTCCATGGTGAAGTCAGAGGCCAGAATGTCATGGAAGCCGAGATCGGAGGACTAGTAATGGTGACAGGAGCCTTTATGGCGATGAGGAACTTGCTTGGAGTTTCGGATTTTGTAGCAACGGTATGTAAGTGGGGGCGACAACACATGTGCAGTTCAAAGTCTTACCTCTCAAGGTGAAAATCCAAGGTCTGGCCTTAGTTGGTTCTGCATGGCAATGACCTTGTTGAAGGCATTCTTTTGAGAGCGGAGACTATCTTCAGGGTGAAAATCCAAGGTCTACGATCGGGTGATGATGGTGTTTGTGCACTGTTTCCTTCTTTGAGGCGCCGTTTTTGGAGAACTTGGGCTTGAGGTGTTGTTTTGGTGGTGGTTGTACTTCTGTTACAAGGACTGGAACTCTCTAGCGGGGCTTTTCTTTTTTTAGATTCTTCTTTTTTTGGTTGTGCGCATCCATAATGCCATTAGGGTATTGCATTGTTGCAGAGGCTGGGTGTAATTGGTATCCGTGATATTAATATACTCCCTTTATAAAAAAGTATTTGGCTCGTCACAGCTACTCGCCACTGGAGGACTACATTCTTGTCCGCTCCCGCTACAATGTTTTCATTGTCGATGTTGAAGTATAATGTCCGGCCCTCTCTCATGGTTGGAATTTTTGAATGAGTTGGCTAGAGCATTAGTCATGGTATTTGAACCAGGAAGTCTTGAGTAATACTCTGCCAACGTAGTATTAAAATAAGATTTTGCGGCCTACATAAATCTCATGTCTAAAGACTAAATAAGCCTAGACGTGAAGGGGTGTTAAAATACATTACCTGGCTCTCTCCATCACTCCGGACCTTTGGATGAGTTGGTTGCGGCCTGCCCCGCTTTCGCTGCCAACATCATAATCTCCAAAGAAGCATAGACGTGAGGGGGAGTCTTGCAGTATAATGTTCGGCCCTCTCCCATAGCTTGAGCTTATGAGTGAACTGGTTAGGTACATAAACTTGCAACCAAGAGGTTTAGGGTTCAAAACCCAGTAAACACAATAAATAATTGGGGCTTGCCCGGATTTTGCTGCCCACGTCATACACTCCAAAGGAGCATAGACGCGAGGGGGAGTGTTGAAGTATAATGTCATGCCCTCTCCCATAGATTGAGCTTTTGGATGAACTGGTTGGCGCGTGCATTTGTACATGTTATCAGAACCAAAAGGTCTTTAGTTCAAGACCCGACTGGCGTAATTAAATTGCAGCCCACTTTCAGTTCATATTTGGGCCTCAGGGAGCCACACACAAGGGTGTGTGTTGACTTATAAATGCATAGCCCACCTTCCCCCCATCAGCTTGAACTTTTGGGTGAACTAACTAGTGCGTGCAGTTGTACATGCGTAGGAGTATGAATTAATGAGCGATATTGACCAAAGTCCATGGAGATGAACTAATAACCCCCAACAACACCTCTCCCTCCCCTCGCCCCCTTCCCTCGCCGCCGCTGGACAAAGCCCAAATGGTGGCGGGAATCTTCTCCCCTTCGCTCGGTCCGTGAAGGTTGGTGCGGGATGGCCTAGTCGCGCGGAGGCGCCTTGGGCGACAGAGCGGCAGTAGGCGCGGGTGGCAGCAACGTTCGCTCGAGGGTGGGCGGCGGCGAGATGGGGCGAGTGCTTGTTGTGTGGGGCTATGCGCGAGCAATCTCTGGTGGGTGCATGTGGCGTCTAGTGGATCCCGAGTTGGGGACCTGGCCATGGTGGGTGGCGCGGGGTGGTGGCGCTGACCTGACGTGGTTGCCGCATAGGTTGCGGACCAGAGGGCGGTGCTTGCCCGAAGGTGTCCATCGATACTTACTGTGTTATGCCCCCCTAGTCCATCGAGACTGCTTAGAGAGGCACGTGCTGACGCTTTCTACGGTGGAGGCATTAGGTCAATGAAGGAAATATGCCCTAGAGGCAATAATAAAGTTATTATTTATTTCCTTATTTCATGATAAATGTTTATTATTCATGCTTGAATTGTATTAACCGGAAACTTAGTACATGTGTGAATATATAGACAAACAGAGTGTCACTAGTATGCCTCTACTTGACTAGCTCGTTGAATCAAAGATGGTTAAGTTTCCTAGCCATAGACATGAGTTGTCATTTGATTAACGGATCACATCATTAGAGAATGATGTGGTGACTTGACCCATCTCGTTAGCTTAGCACTTGATCGCTTAGTATGTTGCTATTGCTTTCTTCATGACTTATACATGTTCCTATGACTATGAGATTATGCAACTCCCGAATACTGGAGGAACACTTTGTGTGCTACCAAACGTCACAACGTAGCTGGGTGATTATAAAGGTGATCTACAGGTGTCTCCGATGGTACTTGTTGAGTTGGCATAGATCGAGATTAGGATTTGTCACTCCGATTCTCGGAGAGGTATCTCTGGGCACTCTCAGTAATGCACATCACTATAAGCCTTGCAAGCAATGCAACTAATGAGTTAGTTGCGGGATGATGTATTATGGAATGAGTAAAGAGACTTGCCGGTAACGAGATTGAACTAGGTATTGAGATACCGCCGATCGAATCTCGGGCAAGTAACATACCGATGACAATGGGAACAACGTATGTTGTTATGCGGTTTGACCGATAAAGATCTGCGTAGAATATGTGGGAGCCAATATGAGCATCCAGGTTCCGCTATTGGTTATTGACCGGAGACGAGTCTCGGTCATGTCTACATAGTTCTCGAACCCGTAGGGTCCGCACGCTTAACGTTCAGTGACGATCGGTATTATGAGTTTATGTGTTTTGATGTACCGAAGGTAGTTCGGAGTCCCGGATATGATCACGGACATGACGAGGAGTCTCGAAATGGTTGATAGATAAAGATCAATATATTGGATGACTATGTTTGGACTTCGGAAGGGTTCCAGGCAAGTTCGGACAAATACCAGAGTACCGTGGGGTTACCGGAACTCCCCGGGGAGTGTAATGGGCCTATTGGGCCTTAGTGGAGAAGAGGAGGGGCGGCAAGGGCAGGCCCGCACCCTCTCCCCCTCTAGTCCGAATTGGACAAGGAGGGGGGCGGCGCCCCCTTTCCTTCCCCCTCTCTCCTCCTTCCCTCTCTCCTACTCCTACTCTTAGAAGGGTTGGAGTCCTACTCCCGGTGGGAGTAGGACACCCCTTGGGGCACGCCTAGGAAGGCCGGCCCCTCCCCCTCCTCCACTCCTTTATATAAGGGGGAGGGGGCACCCCATAGACACACAAGTTGATCAGTTGACCTTTTAGCCGTGTGCGGTGCCCCCCCTCCACCATAACCCACCTCGGTCATATCGTAGCGGTGCTTAGGCAAAGCCCTGCATCGGTAGTATCATCATCACCATCATCACGCCGTCGTGCTGACGGAACTCTCCCTCGAAGCTCTGCTGGATCATGAGTTCGAGGGACGTCATCGAGCTGAGCGGGTGCTGAACTCGGAGGTGCCCCGTGTTCGGTACTTGGATCGGTCGGATCGTGAAGACGTACGACTACATCAACCGCGTTGTCATAACGCTTCCGCTTTCAGTCTACGAGGGTATGTGGACAACACTATCCCCTCTCGTTGCTATGCATCACCATGATCTTGCATGTGCGTAGGATTTTTTTTAAATTACTACGTTCCCCAACAGTGGCATCCGAGCTAGGTTTATGCGTAGATGTTATATGCACGAGTAGAACACAAGTGAGGGTGATACAAGTCATACTGCTTACCAGCATGTCACACTTTGATTCGGCAGTATTGTTGGATGAAGCGGCCCGGACCAACATTATGCGTACGCTTACGCGAGACTGGTTCTACCGATGTGCTTCACACACAGGTGGCTGGCGGGTGTCAGCTTCTCCAACTTTAGTTGAATCGAGTGTGGCTACGCCCGGTCCTTGTGAAGGTTAAAACAACACATACTTGATGAAATATCGTTGTGCTTTTGATGCTTAGGTAAGAACGGTTCTTACTCAGCCCGTAGCAGCCATGTAAAACTTGCAACAACAAAGTAGAGGACGTCTAACTTGTTTTAACAGGGCATGTTGTGATGTGATATGGTCAAGACATGATGCTAAATTTTATTGTATGAGATGATCATGTTTTGTAACCGAGTTATCAGCAACTGGCAGGAGCCATATGGTTGTCGCTTTATTGTATGAAATGCAATCGCCATGTAATTGCTTTGCTTTATCACTAAGTGGTAGCGATAGTCGTAGAAGCAATAGTTAGCGAGACGACAATGATGTTACGATGGAGATCAAGGTGTCATGTCGGTGATGATGGTAAACATGACGATGCTTTGGATATGGAGATCAAAGGCAAAAGATGATGATGGCCATATCATATCACTTATATTGATTGCATGTGACGTTTATCTTTTATGCATCTTATATTGCTTAGATCGACGGTAGCATTATAAGATGATCTCTCACTAAATTTCAAGGTATAAGTGTTCTCCCTGAGTATGCACCGTTGCGAAAGTTTGTCGTGCCGAGACACCATGTGATGATCGGGTGTGATAAGCTCTACGTTCACATACAACGGGTGCAAGCCAGTTTTGCACACGCAGAATACTCGGGTTAAACTTGACGAGCCTAGCATATGCAGATATGGCCTCGGAACACTGAGACCGAAAGGTCGAGCGTGAATCATATAGTAGATATGATCAACATAGTGATGTTCACCATTGAAAACTACTCCATCTCACGTGATGACCGGACATGGTTTAGTTGATATGGATCACGTGATCACTTAGATGATTAGAGGGATGTCTATCTAAGTGGGAGTTCTTAAGTAATTTTATTAATTGAACTTTAATTTATCATGAACTTAGTACCTAATAGTATTTTGCATGTCTATGTTGTTGTAGATAGATGGCCCGTGCTGTTGTTCCGTTGAATTTTAATGCATTCCTTGAGAAAGCAAAGTTGAAAGATGATGGTAGCAATTACACGGACTGGGTCCATAACTTGAGGATTATCCTCATTGCTGCACAGAAGAATTACGTCCTGGAAGCATCGCTAGGTGCCAAACCTGCTGCAGGAGCAACGCCAGATGTTATGAACGTCTGGCAGAGCAAAGCTGATGACTACTCGATAGTTCAGTGTGCCATAATTTACAACTTAGAACCGGGACTTCAACGACGTTTTGAATGTCATGGAGCATATGAGATGTTCCAGGAGTTGAAGTTAATATTTCAAGCAAATGCCCGGATTGAGAGATATGATGTCTCAAATAAGTTCTACAGCTGCAAGATGGAGGAGAATAGTTCTGTCAGTGAGCATATACTCAAAATGTCTGGGTATAAAAATCACTTGATCCAACTGGGAGTTAATCTTTCGGATGATAGTGTCATTGGCAGAATTCTTCAATCACTGCCACCAAGCTACAAGAGCTTCGTGATAAACTATAATATGCAAGGGATGGATAAGACAATTCCCGAGCTCTTCACGATGCTAAAGGCTGCAGAGGTAGAAATCAAGAAGGAGCATCAAGTGTTGATGGTCAACAAGACCACCAGTTTCAAGAAAAAGGGTAAAGGGAAGAAGGGGAACTTCAAGAAGAACGGCAAGCAAGTTGCTGCTCAAGTAAACAAGCCCAAGTCTGGACTAAGCCTGAGACTGAGTGCTTCTACTTCAAAGGAACTAGTCACTGGAAGCGGAACTGCCCAAGTATTTGGCTGATAAGAAGGATGGCAAGGTGAACAAAGGTATATGTGATAGACATGTTATTGATGTGTACCTTACTAATGCTCGCAGTAGTGCCTGGGTATTTGATACTGGTTCTGCTAATATTTGCAACTCAAACAGGACTACGGATTGCTTAAGATTGGCTAAGGACGAGGTGACGATGCGCATGGGAAATGGTTCCAAAGTCGATGTGATCGCGGTCGGCACGCTGCCTCTAAATCTACCTTCGGGATTAGTTTTAGACCTGAATAATTGTTATTTGGTGCCAGCGTTAAGCATGAACATTATATCTGGATCTTGTTTGATGTGGGACGGTTATTCATTTAAATCAGAGAATAATGGTTGTTCTATTTATATGAGTAATATCTTTTATGGTCATGCACCCTTGAAGAGTGGTCTATTCTTTTTGAATCTCGATAGTAATGATACACATATTCATAATATTAAGCCAAAAGATGCAGAGTTGATAATGATAGTGCAACTTATTTTTGGCACTGCCGTTTAGGTCATATTGGTGTAAAGCGCATGAAGAAACTCCATTCTGATGGACTTTTGGAATCACTTGATTATGAATCACTTGGTACTTGCGAACCATGCCTCATGGGCAAGATGACTAAAACGCCGTTCTCCGGAACAATGGAGCGAGCAACAGATTTGTTGGGATCATACATACTGATGTATGTGGTCCGATGAATGTTGAGGCTCGCAGCGGGTATCGTTATTTTCTCACCTTCACAGATGATTTGAGCAGATATGGGTATATCTACTTGATGAAACATAAGTCTGAAACATTTGAAAAGTTCAAAGAATTTCAGAGTGAAGTAGAAAATCATTGTAACAAGAAAATAAAGTTTCTACGATCTGATCATGGAGGAGAATATTTGAGTTACGAGTTTGGTCTTCATTTGAAACAATGTGGAATAGTTTCACAACTCACGCCACCCGGAACACCACAGCGTAATGGTGTGTCCGAACGTCGTAATCGAACTTTACTAGATATGGTGCGATATATGATGTCTCTTACTGATTTACCACTATCGTTTTGGGGTTATGCTTTGGAGACGGCTGCATTTCCCATTAAATAAGACACCATGTAAATCCGTTGAGACGACGCCTTATGAACTGTGGTTTGGCAAGAAACCAAAGTTGTTGTTTCTTAAAGTTTGGGGCTGCGATGCTTATGTGAAAAAGCTTCAACCTGATAAGCTCGAACCCAAATCGGAGAAATGTGTCTTCATAGGATACCCAAAGGAGATTGTTGGGTACATCTTCTATCACAGATCCGAAGGCAAGAAATTTGTTGCTAAGAATGGATCCTTTCTAGAGAAGGAGTTTCTCTCGAAAGAAGTGAGTAGGAGGAAAGTAGAACTTGATGAGGTAAATGTACCTGCTCCCTTATTGGAAAGTAGTTCATCACAGAAAACTGTTCCTGTGACTCCTTCACCAATTAGTGAGGAAGCTAATGATGATGATCGTATAACTTCAGATAAAGTTACTACCGAACCTCATAGGTCAACCAGAATAAGATCCGCACCAGAGTGGTATGGTAATCCTTTTCTGGAGGTCATGTTGCTTGACCATGACGAACCTACGAACTATGAGGAAGCGATGATGAGCCCAGATTCCGCAAAATGCCTTGAGGCCATGAAATCTAAGATGGGATCCATGTATGAGAACAAAGTGTTGACTTTGATTGAATTGCCTGATGATCGGCAAGTCATCGAGAATAAATGGATCTTCAGGAAGAAGATTGACGCTGACGGTAATGTTACTGTCTACAAAGCTCGACTTGTTGCGAAAGGTTTTTGACAAGTTCAAGGAGTTGACTATGATGAGACCTTCTCACTCGTAGCGATGCTTAAGTCTGTCCGAATCATGTTAGCAATTGCCGCATTTTATGAAATCTGGCAAATCGATAACCAAACTGCATTCCTTAATGGATTTATTAAAGAAGAGTTGTATATGATGCAGCCAGAAGGTTTTGTCAATCCTAAAGGTGCTAAGAAAATGTGCAAGCTCCAGCGATCAATCCATGGACTGGTGCAAAGCATCTCAGAGTTGGAATACACGCTTTGATGAGTTGATCAAAGCATATAGTTTTATACAGACTTGCGATGAAGCCTGTATTTACAAGAAAGTGAGTGGGAGCACTACAACCTTTCTGATAAGTATATGTGAATGACATATTGTTGATCAGAAATGATGTAGAATTTTCTGGAAAGCATAAAGGACTATTTGAAAGGAGTTTTTCAAAGGAAGACCTCGGTGAAGCTGCTTACATATTGAACATCAAGATCTATAGAGATAGATCAAGACGCTTGATAAGTTTTGTAAATGAGTACATACCTTGACATGTTTTTGAAGTAAGTTCAAAATGGAACAGTCAAAGAAGGAGTTCTTGCCTATGTTGCAAGGTGTGAAGTTGAGTAAGACTCAAAGCCCGACCACGGCAGAAGATACAGAGAGAATGTAAGTCATTCCCTATGCCTCAGCCATAGGTTCTATAAAATATGCCATGCTGTGTACCAGACCGATTATATACCCTGCCCTGAGTTTGGCAAGGGAGTACAATTTTTGATCTAAGAGTAGATCACTGGACAGCGGTCAAAATTATCCTTAGTGGAATAAGGATATGTTTCTCGAGTATGGAGGTGACAAAAGGTTCGTCGTAAAGGGTTACGTCGATGCAAGTTTCGACACTGATCCAGATGACTCTAAGTCTCAAACTGGATACATATTGAAAGTGGGAGTAATTAGCTAGTGTACGTAGCTCCGTGCAGAGCATTGTTGACATAGAAATTTGCAAAATACATACAAATCTGAATTTGGAAGACCCGTTGACTAAACTTCTCTCACAAGCAAAAATATGATCACACCTTAGTACTCTTTTGGTCTAAATCACATGGCGATGTGAACTAGATTATTGACTCTAGTAACCCTTTGAGTGTTGGTCACATGGCGATGTGAACTATGGGTGTTAATCACATGGTGATGTGAACTATTGGTGTTAAATCACATGGCGATGTGGACTAGATTATTGACTCTAGTGCAAATGGGAGACTGAAGGAAATATGCCCTAGAGGCAATAATAAAGTTATTATTTATTTCCTTATTTCATGATAAATGTTTATTATTCATGCTAGAATTTTATTAACCAGAAACTTAGTACATGTGTGAATATATAGACAAACAGAGTGTCACTAGTATGCCTCTACTTAACTAGCTCGTTGAATCAAAGATGGTTAAGTTTCCTAGCCATAGACATGAGTTGTCATTTGATTAACAGGATCACATCATTAGAGAATGATGTGATTGACTTGACCCATTCCGTCAGCTTAGCACTTGATCGTTTAGTATGTTGCTATTGCTTTCCTCATGACTTATACATGTTCCTATGACTATGAGATTATGCAACTCCCGAATACCGAAGGAACACTTTGTGTGCTACCAAACGTCACAACGTAACTGGGTGATTATAAAGGTGTTCTACAGGTGTCTCCGATGGTACTTGTTGAGTTGGCATAGATCGAGATTAGGATTTGTCACTCCGATTGTCGGAGAGGTATCTCTGGGCCCTCTCGGTAATGCACATCACTATAAGCCTGGCAAGCAATGCAACTAATGAGTTAGTTGCGGGATGATGTATTACGGAACGAGTAAAGAGACTTTCCGGTAACGAGATTGAACTAGGTATTGAGATATCGACGATCGAATCTCGAGCAAGTAACATACCGATGACAAAGCAAACAATGTATATTGTTATGTGGTTTGACCGATAAAGATCTTCGTAGAATATGTAGGAGCCAATATGAGCATCCAGGTTCCGCTATTGGTTATTGATCGGAGATGAGTCTCGATCATGTCTACATAGTTCTCGAACCCGTAGGGTCCGCACGCTTAACGTTCGGTGACAATCGGTAATATGAGTTTATGTGTTTTGATGTACCGAAGGTAGTTCGGAGTCCCGAATATGATCACGGACATGACAAGGAGTCTCGAAATGGTCGAGACATAAAGATCGATATATTGGATGACTATGTTTGGACTTCAGAAGGGTTCCGGGCAAGTTCGGACAAATACCGGAGTACCGGGGGTGTTACCGGAACCCCCCGGGGAGTGTAATGGGCCTATTGGGCCTTAGTGGAGAAGAGGAGGGGCGGTCAGGGCAGGCCGCGCCCCCTCCCCCTCTAGTCCGAATTGGACAAGGAGGGGGGGCCTTTCCTTCCCCCTCTCTCCTCCTTCCCTCTCTCCTACTCCTACTCTTGAAGGGTTGAGTCCTACTCTGTGGGAGTAGGACTCCCTTGGGCGCGCCTAGGAGGGCCGGCCCCTCCTCCACTCCTTTATATACGGGGGAAGGGGACACCCCATAGACACACAAGTTGATCAGTTGATCTTTTAGCCGTGTGCGGTGCCACCCTCCACCATAATCCACCTCGGTCATATTGTAGCGGTGCTTAGGCGAAGCGCTGCGTCGGTAGTATCATCATCACCATCATCACACTGTCGTACTGATGGAACTCTCCTTCAAAGCTCTGCTGGATCGTGAGTTCGAGGGACATCATCGAGCTGAACGTGTGCTGAACTCGGAGGTGCCGTGTGTTCAGTACTTGGATCGGTCGGATTGTGAAGACGTACGACTACATCAACCACGTTGTCATAACGCTTCCGCTTTCGATCTACGAGGGTATGTGGACAACACTCTGCCGTCTCGTTGCTATACATCACCATGAACTTGCGTGTGCGTAGAATTTTTTTTTGAAATTACTACGTTCCCCAACAGTCCGGACCTAATGGCTGATGCTAGGCTAGGAATAGAAGGAGTGGCTTCTGCTTGTACTTGGTTGGCGCGCCGTTATGCAGAGGGTTGGTAGTGGCTCGAACCATAGATGCTGCTCCGCATGGATGGCTCCACAGCTACAGCGGGCACCATGATGGCGACGGTGGGTATCCCTCTTGGTCGTCCGGGCGGCAAGGGGTACGGTGTTGCTGTAGAAGGCTCTGCCTCACTTTCTATCGTTGGTTGTTGACGCTGTCCTGGACCAGGGGGTACTCACCACGTCGTCTCCTGATCAGTTGGATTGGGCCGAGGATCCCCATGGTCGTTTACTCATGGGCCAGTTCGGACAGCTGAAGTATACACGAGGAAGATTCCACAAGACTTGGTGATCAAGACAAGGACTCCTCTCCACCAGCGTATTCGACTAGGACTCTTGTTATCCTAGGCCTCTGGTACATTATATAAGCCGAGGCCGGGCTAGTCGATAGGGATATGCTAGATCATTATGATATTTTTCATCATACCCTTAGGTCTTAGACCACAACATATGATCTCGAGGTAGATCAACTCTTGTAATATCTATATTCATCAAGATCAATCAAGCAGGAAGTAGGGTATTACCTCCATTAAGAGGGCTCGAACCTGGGTAAACATCGTGTCCCCTATCTCCTGTTACCCATCGATCCATGACACACGGCTTGGGACCCCCTACCCGAGATCTGCCGGTTTTGACACCGACAATGGTGCTTTCATTGAGAGTTCCGATGTGTGATCAGCAAAAGATCAATGGCTCACCTGCAGATCAACTGCGACGTCAGCGTCTTCATCGCCGGCTCGACTGGTCACCTTGGCTTGACCGAGGTCTGTGCCCTACCTCCAATCGTCATGTTCGGATGAGGGCCTTCATCAACATCAACTCCGATCTCTATCATGATCATGGAGGAATCATCCATGGAGGTCGGGGCTCAACGTCAACATTGCCCTCGGGCGACCGTGTTGTTTTTTCGAACATCGAACTTGTATCCGCTACCACCACCTCCTCGAGCACCGCTTTGACGATTTCTTCGGTGGAATTGTGCGGAATTGAGTCTACAACAACACTGTAAAATTTCGTCGCGTTCCGATGGAGTAATCTCCGCCGATCTCCGATATACCGGAGCCCTGTCGAATCTGGACGGGAATCTGGACGAGTTTGGAGCGTGGTGTCCAGCGTCTAGCTCGGACGTCCTTTGGAAGATCCAACCGTTGATCGGCTGCGGAATTCCTATATCTACAACCTATCTCCGTGAACCTTCCGATTAGTGCATGCATGTAATGCAGCTACCACTATATTCTCCTAGAATTAAGCTTGAAGGGAGTAATAACTGTCTTAGACTCCAGCGAAAAAGATCCCAAGGAGTATGGACATTGAAATGCTCAGTAAGTTAAATCGATCATTATCCACCATATCAACAACTTTGTTCATTCTGATATCAAGTAATTGTTTTCTTTATATGGCGGGCTTGGAGAAAATTCACCAAAAAAGCTGCAGGACTACCGAAGAAGCTGCAATTTAGACACCAGTAAGTACTATAGTAGCATATTCACGCATCTCCTAGTGATTCAAGCTAGTTTCATCAATACCATTTAGCATAGCAATTATTAGTTTGATTGACCTCTATTTCTTGTAAAGTGGTTGTGGCAGGAACAAGAGAATGATTTCTGTGGATACTACGTTTGCTGAGTCCATCAGCCACCGCGACCTTTGAGCAGGGCTACTCAGACAAACAGTATGATGCATAAATAAAAATATTCACAATTTTATTTATTACCATCATTTGTGTTGAGTTTCATTCATTATATATATATATATATATATATATATATATATATATATATATATATATATATATATATATATATATATATATATATATATATATATATTTCTTAAAATTAGATGTTTGGATCGGGATGAACTCCTAGCACGGATCGCATCACGAGCAATTCAAGAGGAATTGGCATTCTTTCTTGACCACGTGATCGTGAGGCGGAGAATACTATGGACCCGCGTCCATATGTTAGGAGATTATATATTTGTAAAGATAATTATTGTATATATGTAGCGGTAATTATCATGTAGATATCGAGAACTTGTTGTTAGACCAATCTCTCGGAGAAGGAAGTGATATCACTTCTCTCTGTATGCATATATATGGCCATTACTAGCTAACTAGCGTGTCTACTAGTCCTCTCTATCGTGTATAGTACGTGGCGTCGACCAAGCAGACGAAAGAGGGCACTTTTCTCTATAATTAGCTAGTATAGCCATGATATGAAACACCTAAATTAACCCCCAAAACCCCAAACCCACCCCCTTAAAAAACAAAACCACGGTCATTGAAATCTTGTGGCGTGGATGCTATTGTCGGTTGGTGTGGCCATGGGACCACTCTCTACTGGCTCGCGAGCAGGCCGTGGAAACCCATCTGTCCGATTCGGATTGAGCCAGGACTAAGTCGAAGAGCATTAAATGCAAACCGGCACAGTGGGTTCGTGAGCAGGACTAGCCCTTCAATGACCGGGACTATAGGCTACCTTACTAGTGTGATCATGGGGTAAAATCCTGTAGTGGAATATACGCTTAGATTGTGATTGGATCAAACCTGTTATGAGCACCGTGAGGTGAAATCATATCTACAAACACGATGGATTGTTGTACTTCAAATTTGAGATTGTAAACTTGAGGTGGAACGTAATATACCTGATGGATTGCTTGCAAGGTTAGATTCACACGTGATTTGATGAAGAAAAATTGCCTCCAACGGCCATTGGTAGTGGAGCAGGATTGAAGGAGGAGGCAACGTCAAAATAAAGGTCCATGGGATTTTATTCAGCAGTTTTTTTTGAGTTCGCAGAATATTTATTGATGGAGACTTTTAGGCAATCATTTTCCTTTTGGGGGAGTTTTAAGGGGATAGTGACTTACGGGCAATCAGCATGATCTATGTTTTTATCCTTTTCGTGGGAGATTGGTAGTGTAGAAAAATTGATGGGAAGTAGGAGGCAACATCAAAATAGAGGTCCTTGGAAATTTTATTCGGCAGTTTTTAGTTTGTAGAACATTTTATTGATGGAAACTTTTACAGGCAATCAACAGGATGATGGATCTTTTCCTTTTTCGTGGGAGATTTTAAGGCGATGGTGGCTTACGGGCAATCAGCGGGATCTTTGTTTCTTGTTTTTTCTTTCCCTTTTTCGTGGGAGTTTTTGAGGGGATGGAAGCTTTCCCTTTTTTTTTGAGAAACAGTTTGGAGCTTTATTTGACCGATTCACAACATTGGACGTGTCGGAAGCCTATTTTTATGGGATGGGACAATCTGCGATACGTAAGTTTTCTTTCTATCCTGTACGCAAGTTTTACAATCCAGCAGTGTAATTAATTTTGATGATGTGGATTAATTAGATGACTTTAAATGTGCCTTCAATTAGTAAATATAAGATAATATGAAATTTAAATTCAAAATAGCAATGATTTATTTGTTTGATTCAAACACAAGCAGCATCCACATTGACATGTGCTCATAATCCGTTGCACTAAGACCAACAAAAGAATGACAAGATAAAACACGAAAACAATATCACAAACATCCACGTGGCGCTTTGTAACACAAGGTGCAACACTCATTTATTTTGAACAACCACGCAACACTTACGTAATGCTGCCACAGGTCACTGACGCATGCACGCTGAATCAGCCGAGTGGGCAGTGGGCAGTGGCTCATGGGTTGACGTAGATGTCGAGCTCCAGCAGGTCGGGGCGGACGGTCTTCCACAGCACGTAGCCTTTCGCCATCCGGAACTGCCCCGTGCCGCCGACCACGGCCAGCTCGCGCACCGCCGCCCGGTGTCGTCGCGTCCATCACGGTCACCGAGCTCCCGCGTGGGTCCCCGACGTGAGCACCACGTTCATGGTCACCATCAGCTCAGACCCTCCCTTGGAGGAGGCGACGATGTACTGCCCCTGCGCGCGCCACGGCGGCCGACGACGCCGACGTGCCCTCCGTCACGTCGTCCATCACCACCGTGTTGCCGAAGTTGCCCGCAGACCGCCTGCCACCATCATCGCTGTCGCCCATCACGTCGTGCATGTACACGTGCAGGTGCGCCGACGCCCGGCCGCCGGCCGCGCGCCGCCACCGCCAGGATGACGGCGACGGCTGCGGCGAGCGCGAAGGACGTGGGGTTGAGCTTGAAACAAGCCATGGCCGGGATGGTGGAAGACTACAGCGCTTGCTGGTCCGTATCACTGCTGATGCAGCACGTTCGGTTTGTTCTTTATATACGAAAACAGTAGGATTGCGTCTGTGGTACTGGGGTTTGGGGTCCATGGTCCCCTGGCTGGCCCTTGATAATGGACATGGGGTGTATTGTTGTCGATCAATTGAGCTCCTGTCCACGTCAGGTTTTAATGTCGCATTCCATTATTTACACTTAAATGTAGAACAAAAATTGGTTGATGCCTCTCAAGAAACAGCGGAGAACGTTTGTCTACATTGCATGAACGAAAGAGTTGATGCGTCGGTGCCCATGCATTGCTGGCCGTAGATCAGAATGCCGTTGGGTGAGTTGTCTTGTCAGTATTGTCTCTCATGATGGACTAGATCGAGATCTACGAACAGCCATACATCATTTACATGTTATAATCTCCAACAAAATGGGTATACATATGATGTGACTGTAACTTGTAAGATGTTCGTGGCATCCAAATGCATGGTATGCCGCTCACCGTTAAATTCTTTCGTCGGAAAATAGATGTATAAAGCCAAAATATATCTGAATCGTTCGCCGTCGACGAGTAATTGGAGCGGGAGAATCGTAACAATGTGATACAATTGCTCCTAATTTGTTCAGTAATTTGTCTGGTGATTGCATGTCTTCTTGTCATTTGCCTTCTTTACATGCTATTGTACCATGGGAGGATCCAGTGAACAGATGTATGTGCACAAGGCACGTCAGTGACAGTGAGGTGTCGTGCCAGGGCCCCAAATCTCTTATTTCTGCTGCTGTTTTCTGGATCGAAACAGAAGCAAGACCAGTGAAAAGATGCCGCAGAAAAATATACTATACCACTAGTGCCATTCTAAACATGTCCACACGACAAAATTGTGGACATGGACTCGGCGACAGGGGAGACCAGCCGCCCGCTACCATGACCTCGCTTCCTCGCTTCCTTTGTCATCGGAGGAGGCGGAGGCTAAGCCGTGCGGCAGACGGCAGCGGTAAAGCGAGCTTCTCTCTCAGCGGCGTGGCGTTTTCTCCTCGATTCAAGGCGAGGCAGCGGCCCGACCGTGTTGGTGCTTTGTTCGGCGGTCGTGGCTGCTCTCCATGGTACCGTGGCAGCGTTAGCTACCACGAGTGCCCTTTCAGGCCCTCGCCCCGATGAGATTCGCCCATGCTGGTCGTTGGTGAGTCTTGGTGCTGCGATTCCTCCGATCGATTAGAGTCTTGTGGCGGCGTGGGGGCTGCGAGCTCGGCTGGAATTATGGGGAGGTCTAGGGTTCCTCAAGTGACAAGGCGAAGATTTGCTGGCGCTGTCCTCCTTGTCCGGTCAGTGTCGGGTTCGGAAGGCTCTGCAGGTGAACTCCATAGGCGCGTTATACGAATTCTTTGGATCGGATGGGATTCGGTCGTGCCCTTGGTTCTCCGTTAAGAAGGGTGTGAAGCTCGCTATCTGTTGTCATCATGGGATATGTTTAACTCCATGGTGAAGTCGAGCGAGAATGTCATGGGCGAGATCGGAGGACTAGTAATGGTGTGAGGAGCCTTTATGGCGATGAGAACTTCTTGGAGTTTGGATTTTGTAACACGGTATGTAAGTGGAGCGACAACACATATGCAGTTCAAAGTCTTACCTCTCAAGGTGAAAATCAAGGTCGGCCTTAGTTGGTTCTGCATAGCAATGACCTTGTTGAAGGCATTCTTTTGAGGCGGAGACTATCTTGAGTGAAAATCCAGGTCTCTGATGGGTGATGATGGTGTTTGTGCTTTTGTTTCCTTCTTTGGCGCCGTTTTGGAGAACTTGGGCTTGAGGTGTTGTTTTGGTGGTGGTTGTACTACATTTACAAGGCTGGAACTCTCTAAGCAGGGCTTTTCTTTTTAGATTCTTCTTTTTTTTGGTTGTGCGCATCCATAATGCCATTAGGGTATTGCATTGTTGGAAGGCTGGTGTAATTGGTATCCGTGATATTAATATACTCCTTTATAAAAAAGTTGGCTAATCTGACTACTGCATCCTTTGGAGGACTACATTCTTGTCGCTCCCGCTACAATGTTTTCATTATCGATGTTGAAGTATAATGTCCGACCTCTCATGGTTGGAATTTTTGAATGAGTTGGCTAGAGCATTAGTCATGGTATTTGAACGAAGTCTTGAGTAATACTCTTAGCGTAGTATTAAAATAAGATTTTGCGACCTACATAAATCTCATGTCTAAAGACTAAATAAGCCTAGGCGTGAAGGGTGTTAAAATACATTACAGCTCTCTCATCCTCAGGACCTTTGGATGAGTTGGTTGACTGCCCTTTCGCTGCCAACATCATAATCTCCAAGAAGCATAGGCGTGAGGGAGTCTTGCGATATAATGTTGGCCCTCTCCCATAGCTTGAGCTTATGAGTGAACTGGTTAGGTACATAAACTTGCAGCCAAGAGGTTTGGGGTTCAAAACCCGATAAACACAATAAATAATTGGGGCTTGCCAGTTTTGCTGCCCGTCCTTACTCCAAAGGCATAGGCAGCGAGAGTGTTGAAGTATAATGTCATGCCCTCTCATAGATTGAGCTTTTGGATGAACTGGTTGGCGCGTGCATTTGTACATATCGGAGACCAAGGTCTTTAGTTCAAACTTGGTAGCGTAATTAAATTGCAGCCCACTTTCAGTTCATATTTGGGCCTCGAGGGCCACACACAAGGGTGTGTGTTGACTTATAAATGCATAGCCCACCTTCCCCATGGCTTGAACTTTTGGGTGAACTAACTAGTGCGTGCAGTTGTACATGCGTAGGAGTATGAATTAATGGCGATATTGACCAAAGTCCATGGAGATGAACTAATAACCCCAACAACACCTCTCCCTCCCTTCCTACTTGCTTGGACAAAGCCCAAATGGTGGCGGAGATCTTCTCCTTCGCTCGGTCAAGTGAAGGTTGGTGCGGGATAGCCTGAGTCGGCGGGCGCCTTGACAGGCGGCGATGGCGCGGAGTGGCGACAACGTTCGCTCGAGTGAAGCGTGAGATGGGATGAGTGCTTGTTGTGTGAGACTATCTTGTGACAATCTGAGTGGAGTGCATGTGGCGTCTAGTGGATCCCGAGTTGGGGACACAGCCATGGTGGGTGGCGGCGGGGTGGTGGCGCTGACTGGCGTGGTTGCCGCATAGTTCTGCGGACGGCGGTGCTTGCCCGAAGGTGTCCATCGATACTAATGTTATGCCCCCTAGTCCATCCAGGGGCTTAGAGAAACGCGTCTTTGCGCTTTCTGAGTGGAGGCATTAGGTCGATGAAAATACCCTAGAGGCAATAATAAAGTTATTATTATTTCCTGTTTCATGATAAATGTTTATTATTCATGCTTGAATTGTATTAGCGGAAACTTAGTACATGTGAATATATGAAAAGCGAGTGTCACTAGTATGCCTCTACTTGACTAGCTCGTTGAATCAAAGATGGTTAAGTTTCCTAGCCATAGACATGAGTTGTCATTTGATTAGCGGGATCACATCATTAGAGAATGATGTGACTGACCCATTCATTAGCTTAGCACTTGATCGTTTAGTATGTTGCTATTGCTTTCTTCATGACTTATACATGTTCCTATGACTATGAGATTATAACTCCGAATCTTTGGAGGAACACTTTGTGCTATAGAAAGCGTCCTAGCGTGGCTGGGTGATTATAAAGGTGATCTGGTTGTCTCCGATGGTACTTGTTGAGTTGGCATAGATCGAGATTAGGATTTGTCACTCCGATTCTCGGAGAGGTATCTCTGGGCACTCTCGATAATGCACATCACTAGCCTTGCAAGCAATGCAACTAATGAGTTAGTTGCGGGATGATGTATTATGGAATGAGTAAAGAGACTTGCCGTGCAGATTGAACTAGGTATTGAGATACTGCGATCGAATCTCAGACGGTAACATACTGATGACAATGGGAACCGTATTATTATCTTGGTTTGACCGATAAAGATCTGCGTAGAATATGTAAGAGCCATATGAGCATCGAGTTCGCTATTGGTTATTGACGGAGGCGAGTCTCGGTCATGTCTATAGTTCTCGAACCGTGAGGTCATACGCTCCACGTTCGTGTGATCGGTATTATGAGTTTATGTGTTTTGATGTGCGAGGTAGTTAGTCCGGATATGATCACGGACATGACGAGTCTCGAAATGGTTGATAGATAAAGATCAATATATTGGATGACTATGTTTGGACTTGGAAGGGTTCGAGCAAGTTGGACAAATACCCGAATACCGTGAGGTTCTGGAACTCCAGTGTAATGGGCCTATTGGGCCTTAGTGGAGAAGAGGAGGCGGCAAGGGCAGGCCGCACCCTCTCCCCTCTGGTCAGGATTGGACAGGGAGGCGCCCCTTTCCCCCTCTCCTCCTTCCCTCTCTCCTACTCCTACTCTTAGAAGGGTTGGAGTCCTACTCCGGTGGGGTAGGACACCCTGAACTTGCGCCTAGGAAGGCCGGCCTCCCTCCTCCACTCCTTTATATAAGGGGAGGGCACTTATCACACAAGTTGATCAGTTGACCTTTTAGCCGTGTGCGGTGCCCCCCTCCACCATAACCACCTCGGTCATATCGTGGCGGTGCTTGGCAAGCCACACGCCGGTAGTATCATCATCACCATCATCACGCCGTCGTCTTGGCCAGAACTCTCCTCGAAGCTCTGCTGGATCATGAGTTCGAGGGCGTCATCGAGCTGGTGGTCTTTGAACTCGGAGGTGCCCGTGTTCGGTACTTGGATCGGTCGGATCGTGAGGCGTCGACTACATCAGCACGTTGTATGCTGGCGCTTCCTTTCCGATCTACGGGGGTATGTGACAACACTATCCCTTCGTTGCTATGCATCACCATGATCTTGCATGTCGTTGGTTTTTTTAAATACTCGTTTCCCCAGCGAGTAACATCAAGAGCTAGGTTTATGCGTAGATGTTATATGCAGAGTAGAACACAAGTGAGGTGATACAAGTCATCTTGCTTACGCTGTCACTTTGATTCGGCGGTATTGTTGGATGCGGCGGACCAACATTATCGCGTGCGCTTCTTGAGGCTGGTTCTCCGTGCTTCACAGGTGGTGGCGGGTGTGGCTTCTCCAACTAGTTGAATCGAGTGTAGCTCCTAGATCCTTGTGAAGGTTAAAACAACACATACTTGATGAAATATCGTTGTGCTTTTGATGCTTAGGTAAACGGTTCTTACTCAGCCCGTGGCAGCCATGTAAAACTTGCAACAACAAAGTAGAGGACGTCTAACTTGTTTTAGCAGGGCATGTTGTGATGTGATATGAATAAGACATGATGCTAAATTTTATTGTATGAGATGATCATGTTTTGTTGGAGTTATCGACAATGGCGAGAACCATATGGTTGTCGCTTTATTGTATGAAATGCAATCGCCATGTAATTGCTTTGCTTTATCACTAAGTGGTGGCGATAGTCGTAGAAGCAATAGTTAGCGGGCGACAATGATGTTCGATGGAGATCAAGGTGTCATGTCGGTGATGATGGTAAACATGGCGATGCTTTGGATATGGAGATCAAGGCAAAAGATGATGATGGCCATATCCTATCACTTATATTGATTGCATGTGGCGTTTATCTTTTATGCATCTTGCTTAGATCGTGGTAGCATTATAAGATGATCTCTCACTAAATTTCAAAGGTATAAGTGTTCTCCACAGTATGCACCGTTCGAAAGTTTATGCGTGCGAGACACCATGTGATGATCGGTGTGATAAGCTCTCGTTCACATACAGCAGGTGCAAGCCAGTTTGCACCGCAGAATACTCGGGTTAAACTTGTGAGCCTAGCATATCGAGATATGGCCTCGGAACCTTTGAGACCCGAAAGGTCGGCGTGAATCATATAGTAGATATGATCAACATAGTGATGTTCACCATTGAAAACTACTCCATCTCACGTGATGACGGACATGGTTTAGTTGATATGGATCACGTGATCCTTAGATGATTAGAGGATGTCTATCTAAGTGGGAGTTCTTAAGTAATTTTATTAATTGAACTTTAATTTATCATGAACTTAGTACCTAATAGTATTTTGCATGTCTATGTTGTTGTAGATAGATGGCGTCTTTGTTGTTAGTTGAATTTTAATGCATTCCTTGAGAAAGCAAAGTTGAAAGATGATGGTAGCAATTACAATTGGGTCCATAACGAGGATTATCCTCATTGCTGCAATTACGTCAGGAAGCATGCTGGGTGCCAAACCTGCTGAAGAACAGGCGGATGTTATGAGCGATCGGCCGAGCAAAAGCGATGACTACTCGATAGTTCGGTGTGCCATAATTTACAACTTAGAACGGACTTCAAGGCGTTTTGAATGTCATGGAGCATATGAGATGTTCGAGTTGAAGTTAATATTTCAAGCAAATGCGGATTGAGATATGATGTCTCAAATAAGTTCTCTGTGCAAGATGGAGGAGAATAGATTACTGTCGATATACTCAAAATGTAGGGTATAAAAAATCACTTGATCAGCGGGTTAATCTTTAGGATGATAGTGTCATTGGCGAATTCTTCAATCACGCCACCAAGCTACAAGACTTCGTGATAAACTATAATATGCAAGGGATGGATAAGACAATTCCGAGCTCTTCGCGATGCTAAAGGCTGCGAAGTAGAAATCAAGAAGGAGCATCAAGTGTTGATGGTCAACAAGACCACCGATTTCAAGAAAAAGGGTAAAGGAAGAGGGGAACTTCAAGAAGAGCGGCAAGCAAGTTGCTGCTCAAGTAAACAAGCCCAAGTCTCGCAATATTATGTCGATTCATGCTGCACTTTGTTAAATAATTATCTTTTCAAAGTCGTCTTACGGTGGGGTCTCTGTGGCTCCCCCTGTGGCGGCTGATCTTGACCTCAAGTTGGGCCTTGCACTCTTGGAGCTCTGGGACAGATGGGTATTCTTCTCCGTAAGATCCTACATAATAATTGATCCTTAAATCAGTTATTTCAACTATTTTAAGTCTCAGGGGACTCTTGGCATATATAACTATTAAAATTACTTACCCGTATGTCTTTCACATCTTGCTCAGTAGCTCTGGTTAACCCATCTTGGCGAGTGCGAGTGCGCGTTCCCATTAAAGGCATTTAGCGCCTCAGGGAGAAACACGCGACACGAAGACTGTCCGGCGCCTGTGATTCATGGCACTCTCCACCTCGGACCGGGTGGCGGACAGCTGTCGGCATCCTCTGTCGGGGCGTCCGGCTCATGCCTTGTTTGCCTCCCCTCCGGACCATGCGTTGGAGCATGGCTGGCGGAGAGCTTGATTGCAACCTCTCAGGCCTTTGTCCGGCAGCGCTCTTTCGGAAAAGTTATGAGCATTAATATACCTCACGGGATCCTTCCCTTAAAAATAGTGGTGCTCCGTGCCGTTGCGGCGACGTTTGATTCGCGTCGCCTCCTCTTCCCGCCGGCAGGCCGGCCCTTGTTGGTGGCGCGCTGAGTTGACTTCCGCCTTAAAGGCACCTCCTGCGATACACCATCAATATGGGATGGTCAGAATTGGCCTGGATCAAATGATGGTGTCAAGACCTCGGTCGTAGTCACACAGGGCGGAGACAAACCGGGGTAGTCGGGTAATGGCGACTAGGGCATTATCCATGCTACGTTGGTGGAATACCCGTCAATCGGCTCCACCTTCGTCCGGATCCTCTTGGAGGTCGGATCAAGGATCGTTCCGGATCCTCGGGCTGTGGAGTTAGGCCGTATGCCCTCCGTCCGGCGCAGCTCTGCGTCGAAATCACGAGTAAAACTTGACTTTAAAAGTATGGATCGGGTAGATGAACATCCGCTTACCCAGCTCGAGGGTTATTCATAGAAATCCATTCAGCGGATTAAATGCGGAGAAGTCCTCCTCCTCTCCCTTGTACAAGCGGACGGGATCTTTGCGGATCGGTGCGAGCTGGCCCTTTGCGGCCATGGCGGGTGGCGTCATCTTCCTGTTGAAATCCCACATAGGGTGGCCCCTATATTGGAGTGGCTGCACCTTGCCTAATGCTGCGTGTCCATGACTCCAATCATGGTCAATCCGGAGTGGGCGATAACCTAATCCGGCCCATCGGATAATGGGCGCTCCTATCATCTTCCGTTGAGGGCTCATGGCGCCAACTCAGGTGTTTCTTCAAGGGAGCATTCTTGAACTCCGGGAGGCCGATATGAACTGGATCCGGAGGCGTCCTCCATGTAGAACCATTCGAAGGCCGAGTCTTGGGCGCCTTCTTCGAGTGCAGGATAGATATCCGGTCCGGCGATCGCCATATTTGGCTCTGCCCACTTGATATATCAACCCCTCATGAGAGCAGTGCGAGACAAACAGTCTCTTCCACGGGAAATGGGGCTCGATTCCCAAGAACAGCTACTTAAAAAGCTCTGAAGCCCATGATGTGCAAAATGGAGCGGGCGTGAGGTGGTGAGCTGAGTCCATAGAACTCTAGGAGCCCGGAGAAAGCGGATGTATGGAAATCCGAGTCCCCTTATTAGATAGGGGCCAAGCATACCGCTCCCCTTTGGAAGGGTTGGGGGCGCTCTCCCTTGCTTTCCACCCTGTGGGTGGCTAGTCCGGCTCGAACCGGAACCATGAAAGCTGGGGAAGATATCCCTCGTTTG